>OX352267.1:15213434-16413434 GCA_947086405.1 Esperia sulphurella
GGTCCGCTTCCGCTTACCAGTAAAATAAATGCAAATAATATGAAATTATCTTTTCCGAATAGAATATTATATACTTTTTAATTATACAAATATAAATACTTTAATAGTTCTAGAACATTTGCGTCCTTGCGCGTTAATTACTACTAGAAGTCCCGAGATTTTCATTAAAACAGTTAATAAAATCCCTTAAAACGGAATGAGCATAATCTTCCGTAACTACCATATTTTCATCGCAAGTACATGAGTGACACTACCCAATTCCGATCCCTACTGATAACAATTTGTTGCCCAACCAATTAACCTACCAATCTGAGTTTACAAACCTCACAATATAATTGCTCACAGTCTATTTTTAAAACCTTATAATTATGCATGTCTGAAATAACTTCTCATCTACAATATCGTATCTGGCAAATAAGTTTCCTATTTCTACATACATACATAATGCTCACGACTTGGTCTCATAGGGGTAGGTAGAGATGATTAATTGCCACTTTGCGCGATTCTGACTCACCTCACTAGCCTCATTTACCCATCAACCTTATCATGCATCTCCTTTTATTCATTTCACTGCGGACCCAGCCTTTTTGAGGACGTTATTAATTTGATCCTTGAACGTCCTCCTAGGACGACCTCTAGCTGCAGTTCCTTCTACATTCACACAGTAAATTTCTTTTGTCACTCTTCTTTCACTCATACGCTCTATATGTCCAAACCTACGCAACATACCCTTCTCTACATTCGTTACTACATCTTCTTTCAAACCACACTTCTCACGTATCACTGTATTCCACACTCTATCACATATCTTCACTATTTTCTGTCTATAATCGTATATTGTGACTTCATCAAATCCGTAACCTCCAACAAAACAAAAGAATTAATTTTCACTCCGAAACAATTGAGTTATCATAACAATTGCTACAATTTAGGACAACTGCACGCCGGGTTAGTCAGCCAGTGGAACAAAATGTGTTATGGGAATACCGCTGGCATTGTCGGTAATTACGGACGTCGCTGGAGCAGTGTCCGACGCAATTACTCTGTCAAATATGACGGATAAGCTTAAAGCCACGTTTACACGTGGACAGTTAAGTAAGATCGAAAGCGATAAGAACAGTAAGGGAACGTACTCATACCACGTGACCGGTTCAGGGGGCGGAGGGGGCTCTTCAAAATACCACGCTTGGTCACAGGGGCGAGAGGGGTGCTTAGGTTTTCGTCACGTAGTCTTTATCCTCTAGGAAAATCTCTCGCTTTCTCAAGCTATATTCGTTTATCGCTTTTTAAACTCACACGGACGCACATATCGCCAGCTGCTTGAAAACTAACAGTTTTTTCTTCTTGATAATATTTTTTTCACTTGTAATTATAGGAATGCACGCACTCTTGGCGTCACGCGGCAAGCGCCGTATTAATAAAGACAAATATGAGCCAATTTACAATTTTTTTCGACTTTTTCTTTTCTTCGGTTTTTTGTTGGGTCTTCGCAAATATACTACGGGTGGTCACCAAGGGGGGAGGGGGGTAAAAAATTGTAAAAAATGGGTCACGTAGTATAGGTACGTTCCCTAAACTTCACCATACCATTGTTGTATAAATAGTTAAGTTTACTCGCTATTTGACTGGTTTTACAACAGGATACTAAAGGAGGCGCGATATCCTGCCTACAGTCTCTTTTATTATACCAAATCATTTATAATAAAATCATTTATTCATCTCTCCAAAAAATATATATACAATAAATCCGCCAAACTATATGATACAGTTTGTTGGCAGAAATTGCTCTCTCACTTTATACACATCTATGGCAGGGAATACTAATTATCACTACGCAATGGTGAATAGCAAATTAAAAAGTATTTTACATATTTATGCGGAAGCTGAAAGAAAGGGGAAAGAGGGTTAACACTAAGTTTTCAACTTTACAAAACTTTACTGTAAAAGAAACAATAATCGGGGGTCCACGCGAGTCAGTGCTATTTATTGGTAAATGTTATTTCAGTTCCTGAAACGTAATATACTGTTACTGAACCTTACTATTTTCAGTGAATGCGATAACTTTTACTTCTTTATCTGACATAACGACTATAAACTTTACACAACCTCTCAAAACGTAAAAAACGAACAAACCCCTTGTTCATCGGAACAGACAGATAAAAAAGTGGTTCCGTGTCCTATTAAACAGTAAGAGATGTCTGGTATAAATTATGGTTACATAATCCAAATCAAAAAGTTTTTAAGTGTTAGTGAGAAACGGGTCGGATCGGATTATTAAACCCTTCCCAGAAGTACGTCAGTAAATTTTTGGTAGCCCTAAAAATGTGATTTGTGGCCAACTTGGCCGTGTAGTTCCCGGCTTATAATAGGGCCATCCCCAATCTTCACATGGGTATCGTCAGGACGACTTATGGTGCACTTTCGATCTTCGCGACCGAACGCGACCGCGCGCGGCCGCGCGCGTCCGACAACCTTTGTAAGACGCGCGCCGCGACTATAAACACTATAAAAATGCATGGCGGCGCCGGCGGCTTCCAGACAGGGTTGGCATGTTTTAAACATTATTTAAAACATGTTTTTTATTGTTTAAAACTGTTTAAAACATGGTTTAAAACATGTTTCATATAAAAAAAACTGTTTTTATCCAACCCTGTTCCCAGACCAGCGCGTCTGTCGTGTGCGCGATCGGCCACTGTAGTGCTATTCTCTAAAATACAAACTCACGTGCGAGTCTCACTTCAGTGACTTCACTCACTTTGAAACCTAATCCTTAGTAATTCTGAAAACATTCCAAAGCACTATCGACGTGAAGTGAACAAAGAACTCACTTCACGTCATCAGTGCTCTAGAATGTTTACAGAATGCCAATGGATTGGATTTCGAAGTGTTTCATTTTTTTTTCGTAAATAGCACAAATTGTATGTATGTCTTAGTACTAACGGTAGTACCATGGTTAAAACGGGGTAATATTTCTTTGTTATCCAACTAGCTTTTGCCCGCGACTTCGTCCGCGTATCTTGAATTTCAAAATACTTAGATATCACTTTCGTAATCAACGTCCCTAAAAACCTCAAAAATGACATTCATATCGATTAAGGTGGTTTTCCGTAGGAATGAGATGTTTTTTCGGGATAAAACTATCCTATCTCCTATTCCCGGACATAACCTATATGTGTGGCAAGTTTCATTCCGATCCGTCCTGTGGTTGAAGCGTGATTGAGTAACAAATATCCAAACTTTCGCATTTATAATAAAAATAAAAAAAAAAGTTGGGACATTTCACACACGGCCACCTGATCCCAAACTAGGCAGAGCCTGTAATATGGGTATCAGACAGCTGATATACATACATAAATACATAATATAATATATAAATAACGTCCAGTCACAAGGCAAACACAAGTGTTCATCACACGACTGTTTGCCCTGGGCGGGATTCGAACCCGCGACCCCGAGCTTCGCAGGCAGGTGTACTACCGACTAGGCTACAGGGCCGACATTTGGGATGATTTCGGACATTTTGGGATGTTAAGGTTCTTTGACGCCATTAAAGTTTCTCAAAGACAAACATATTTGCTTAAACAAAATAAGGAAACACTATTCTGCGTAAGAAAATTAACAAATATGACGTTGGTTACAACAAAACAGCGTTTTAATAATAAACAGTAAACTGTGCAGGTGGCTTCCAAGAAATCGTTCAGTAAAGAATAGGCCGTTTGGTTTTTACGAGCGACTTTTTGATTCAAACTGTCGGACCTCACGCGATTCTGTTTGCAGTATTACTTCTTATCTTGTCACTGTTCTGAACAGGCAGCTGTTACTTATTAGAGACGTAGCGTACAGCTCGCGTGGTGAAAGTAATATAAAGGAAACGTTGGAAAAAAGAAAGGAAAGGAACGAAAAGCCAGCACGATAGAAGATTGCTGTTGCTACACGAACGCAACTGTTTCCAATCAAAGTTCCAGGTTAAACAATGAAACTGCAAGATGAATTGATGGACGAAGTGAATCTACTGAATAAGTAGGAATTGGATGTAGTGATACCAACGCTACAGAGGAAAGAAAGTGGATTCTAAGTTCATCATCAGGTTATTTTTGTCTCCACTGCAGGAGCACAGCCCTCTCTCATCTGCCGGAGACAGTAAGTCTAAGTTGCTGACGATTAAAAGGATATAGAGGTTAGAGCGACTAGAATATTCTTTGAAGTGTAATGCAAAGAAAAATGTAAAAGATTTTGACCCTCATAGCTTTTTCCTTGCACAAAACAAAACCTAACCCCGTTCAAAACAAATTTAAAAAATAATAAAAAAAACTGTTTAAAACAAACTTTATTTAAGCGTACTAAAACTTTTATTCCTTTTAGTACATGGCTTATATAAAACTTATTTATATCTGAACTGAGAGGAACTGGTTTGATTTCACTTGTATAATTTAACTAGTAGTCGCTGATGATTTACCTATTTCAAAACAGTCGAAAATGGGTTGGTACAAAAATATTTCTCTAAAAATAATCTAGATCCTGCTTATAAGTAAATTAACATTATGACGCGTTATTGAATAAAAAAGTTAATTTTTAAATTAAATCCTAATCTTCATGGAATAAAGTTTTTTTTGGTCTCAAAATGAAATGGGACAGTTTGTATCGTTAGCGACGATTTAATTACAACGTGAAGTTAAAAGCTTGTAAAAAAATATTTTTTGAACATTGATATTGTGCAACAGAATTAAATAAATCTAGATGCAAAATCACTGGTGAAATGAGGAAGTCGAAATGAAATCCGATTCACATATAAAAATAAACAAAGGAAAGTTGAGTGTATAGTTACACTGTATACAAGCACGTATAAAATTAAGGTTGGACAATCTGTCCTCAGGGTAAATTCATCGATTCTAAATCAAAACACACCTGTACAAGACAAGCTAACCCCACATTTTCGCTGTAGGGAGAATCGAATGTCCACTCAGAGATCAACGATAAACAACAAACGGACCCTCCCATAGACATTTGCCAGAGACTCTAATAAACGCAGACAGCACGTGAAACTTATGAGAATTTTAATTATCCACATAACGCTGCTGATATCCGAGGAATGCCGACCCTTTATTGTTGTTTTTAGGGGTCCGCAGCCTGTGCCGGCTATATGAAGCTAGATGAGGACGGAATTTCGTAATATAGTTTCATATAAGTTGAAGCAGCCATGACATTTGCTGAGGCTAGGTTATGAATCGTCGGTTAAAAATCGAAAAAGAAAATACATTTCGTTGAAAATAAAAACAAGACGAATTTACAGATATAGTTAAAAAAGAATCAGGTTTTATAAAACAACAGACTTCTATAAGGCAAATGATTTTGTAACTAACGTGTATACCGTTAAGTCAGTACAATAGGGGAATAATTCAGTAAAATGATGATTTGAGTAAGTAATGCCACCGTTTCCCTTTCTTTAAAGCTTTTGCCCTTTCATTAAGTCATAATCTTAACTATCATACTAAAACCAATAAAAACCTATACTCATTTTTAAGACAAAAACTTAAAAACTTAATTATCTCAGAACAATGTTTATCGAGTTATACAATCGTGATCAACGATCTCTATGTACTACTAGATGGAGCGTTCCAAACAATCGCTCTGTTCCACGCAAGTAGCCACAACTCTTTCACATTCACAATGAAACTTGTGCAGTTACTACGCAGAACATTTAATTATTACTAAATATTGACGCTACGGTTAAATAATGTCATTTAGTAAATAATTAAATGTTCTGCGTAGTAACTGCACAAGTTTCATTGTGAATGTGAAAGAGTTGTGGCTACTTGCGTGTAACAGAGCGATTGTTTGGAACGCTCCATCTAGTAGTACATAGAGATCGTTGTGCGTGATGCAATGTTTTGGATCACAAATTCAATGAATTACAAAATACATAAATATCTAGCAAAATCAGAAGCCCGTGACATATGCTAATAAACAGACGGAAATTTGAAATCTTATAATTGAGATAGAATACAACACTAAAATTCTAAACAACCGTTGCGTAACTTCGGATCACAATTGTTTTTGTAATTTAGAAAGCCAGTTAAAATTTTATCACCCACTTAAATTTGAATATGCAGGACTTTATGCGTCCCTTCCACTTAATACCGTAGAGGTAATTTATCAAGTACTTATGCGAACTGAAGTTATTTTCTGGCTGGAGGCAAAACAAACAGAAAATTATACAGACCAAACAAGACACTGCGAAATATTATTTGAAATTTACTTCACTTTGAAATCATTTCAAAGTGAAGTAAAATATAACCTTAGCGGATCATCAAACCCAAGAAGACAAGGAAGAAATTACGTCCCGGAAATTTTACTGACCAAACAACGGACACTGTGATATATTATTTGAACCTATACGACTATGACTTCAAAGTGAAGTAAAGATTAGATTAGATTAGATTAGATTTATTTATTTCACTTTTATATCTTAAAAATTAAATTTTACATATCATTCTAATGTGGTAAAAGGGATCGTCATAAAATAAAACAATGTACAAAATATAAATTACAATATCAACAATTCAAATAATGTCATAGTATATAACATACGATCTATGTCAGTATATAACATTAAAATAAAAATTTAAAAATACACTTGGTATTAAATTATCACAAATTAAATTAAACGTCAGAGCGCCCACCAATTTTATTTTTTAGAAAATTCATTTATGGAATAATATTCATTTTACAACAAAAGGTTTATCATCTTAGCGGATCATCAAACTAATGAAAAACGGTGACAATGAAACTACCTCACAGTACATACGGACACATTAATTAATGTTGAAAGTTACCTACATAATTTCAAAGTATAGATCTCCTTAGCAAGTTATCAAACTCACAGAAGACAGTGACAATAAAACTACCTTCTGTCAACGATATCTATGTACTACTAGATGGAGCGTTCCAAACAATCGCTCTTTTCCACGCAAGTAGCCACAACTCTTTCACATTCACAATGAAACTTGTGCAGTTACTACGCATAACATTTAATTATTACTAAATATTGACGCTACGGTTAAATAATGTCATTTAGTAAATAATTAAATGATCTGAGTAGTAACTGCACAAGTTTTAAAGTGAATGTGAAAGAGTTGTGGCTACTTGCGTGGAACAGAGCGGTTGTTTGGAACGCTCCATCTAGTAGTACATAGAGATCGTTGCCTTCTGTATAAATAACCTAACAGATGGAGGCAGTGTAACTGGCCTTAGACGAGCACCTAGCAATATCATTAATTAAAACCTGGTCACACTGTGTACAGGGTTGCACAGGCGAGCATTTGCAGAAGATAGATCCGCTTGTACAACCAAAGTAAGCTATGTTATTAGAAATGAGATTTTAATAAAAAAATCCAGTGCTATGAAAACGACTAAAAATCACAGATATGTCCCCAAAAATCTAAATCAAAATATTTATTTTCCAAATTTGGAAATCATTATTCTCTTTTTGACGTCAAATTCTGCCTAAAACTACTCCACTTCCACCTGTATAACCGAGGGGAAGAAGTGGCAACAAACCCAACGGCACAGGGCCCTACCTTTGATTTATCTTATTCATTACAATCATTAAGTTTACCTATGCTGAGCCATCAAGCACTCCATGGACTTTTATCATTTAAGAAGTCATCTAATTTATATTAAGCTTTCTTGCACAGATTAACTTTTATAGAAGATTTAAATTTTTGTTCAGACAAGTTAATAATTTCATTCGGAACCTTATTGTAGTAACGCACGCACAGCCCCACAAAAGAATTATTGATCTTAGACAATCTAGAATGATGTATTTGAATTTTATTATTATTTCTAAGATTTAAATTATGCCTCTCATTATTTAAGTTGAGTAAAGAAAGGTTCTGTCTAACGAACATAATGTTAGCGAATATGTATTGACATGGCACTGTCATTATATTTATTTCCTTAAATAATTCTCTCCCCAAAAATATGTATAATTTAGAACCCTTTTTATAATAACTCACTCTGATTTGGTACCTACTATCTGACCAAGATTAATTTGGGTCGTTTCTGAAATTGCCCGCTAAAAGATAGAGGGTGTTTTCATCAGACACGGTCCATAATGCTACGCTTGAGGTATAGGTAGAACAAATTGCTGCGATAATATTTAGTCTCCCGTCAGAGGGGTTGCTAAGCAGCACCCCTGCGATTACTACCCTCGTACGCATCCCCGGCGGCGTGGTGGGTGCCGGTTCGACATCCGGCTCGGACAGTAATCTCTATAAGTACATAGCTAAATATACCTAATGTAGAGCCCTGAGGCTGTCTGAACAGTTTTGAATTTTCAATCGGAACTTCACAAATGAATTTGATAGGTACCTTACCTACATTTGGATGTGTGTACACACATACGCAATTTTAAGAGAGATTTTCAATATCCCTACCCTTTCAACCACAATCTCCCTGGCGTCTGTGTGTACACATCTTTCCTACTTATATATTATAAACGCGAAAGTTTGTAAGTATGGATGGATGTTTGTTACTCTTTCACGTAAAAACTACTGAATGGATTTTAATGAAACTTTACAATAATATAGCTTATACATCAGAATAACACATAGGCTACAATTTATAAAGATATTATGGAAATTGTCAAAAATATCAAGTAGGAAATAATCTACCATCTGCGAGCTATTCTGGTGTGCGCTGCCATAACCGCTAGTTACATATATGTAATGTATGATGGAAATGTTTATCTTAAATAGTCCTACAAAAAATTCCGCCACAGTATATATCTATATCTTATGTGTAAGCCATTATAGCCAAAATAGTGAACCATAACTACAATAAAAATTGATAATTTATTTCAAATGCACATTTGGTAGTAATAGATTCCTAAATGAAAATAGATACTTTTTCGCTATATACGCCACGCTATATATATTCTTTTCTACGCCACGCTAATATAAGCTACTCGAAATACTAATCCTGCGCAGACGAATTCGCGGGCACCAGCTAGTCTATTAATAAATTGCTCGCAAACGCGTGTCCGAATTGTGTGGCTCCTTATGGCATATGCCTTACAGTATGGCCATTCGACCTTCCGCTGATTCAGCTTCTCTCGCACATCAGTTACCGATTGATTACCGGTCGTAAGGAGTGCCCAGTGATGAACTGAGTCAAATTAGCGCTCAAATAGTTGTAAGTCTTGGTATGAGACTTCGCGCGGGCCATCATACATTTTGAGAGCAAGTGACCAGGATGCGGTTCAGGTCACTATAAATTTTGAAATAGAAGCTTCGCAGTAATTGTGATAACAATATGCATCATTGTTTGGTCATGCCTGTCATGACATACTGCGCAGAGACGTGGGCCTGATCCTCAAGTTTTAAGTCGATCAGCAAGCTATGGAGAGGGCTGTGCTCGGGGTTTGTTTAAAGGATATGATCTTCAATGAGCAGATCCAGCGAAGAAATAAGATTAGCAACGATATAGATGAAAGGATTAGCAAGTTGAAGAAGCAGAGCATTACACCTGTCTCAGAACTAACAGCTATTTTGGTGGACGAGCTTTGGAGTGGAGACCGTGGAATGTGGGACGCGCCCAGTACCAGATGGACCGACCGAGCTAAAGAAGGTGTCTAAAAACGGCTGGATGCGAAGAGCGAAGAACCAGGTGTGGTGGCCTTTGATTAAATTCTATCAGACGTCGAAATCATCATCATCATCATCATCAGGTTATTTTTGTCTCCACTGCAGGAGCACAACCCTCTCTCATCTGCCAGAGACAGACGGAGGATTTGGCCTACACTCCCTGCGCTGGCCAGACGGGTTTGGGAGGCTTGATTGATGTTTTATAATGTATTCCCTTAGTCGCCTTGTACGACATCCACGGGAAGAGTTGGGAGTGGTCCTATTCTACTCTACCGGAAACCACACGGCGGCAGACGTCGAAATGATGATTGGTATCTTTTCTTGTTCTGTTAAGTAGCTACATTTTTGACTGGTTGTGACACCTCTTAAAGGTGTTTTATTTGAACGAGTGTCACATTTTGAATAATAGAATTCGTCAAGGTGGTTTTCAATATCACCGGTGATCCCTAGCTATAAGCCTAAGTACCCGCTACGTCGCCACGAGGGTTCCGTACCCTGTCTACGGTCTCGAGACATTATTACATTCGTCGCCAACCAAGTGTATGCAGGATTTAATCTTTCAATATCGTGGTGACTTTGAGGGAAACGTGAAAGCTAGACAGGTAAGTACAAATCTATATACTAGGGCTATATAGGTAGAAAATCCTGGTGGATTTAGAACACATCGAAAACATTAAGATCCCGGTATCGATGCAAAAAACAGAAACGCAGTAGACCACGTCTATGTAAAAAAAAGTGGTTATTGCAAACACGGAATCAGAAAAAAAACACGCCGACTGGTCTGCGTGCGTTACTTCAATAAGGTTCCGAATGAAATTATTGACTTGTCTGAACAAAAATTCAAATCTTCTATAAAAGGTAATCTGTGCAAGAAAGCCTACTATAAGTTAGATGACTATTTAAATGATAAAAGTCCATTGAGTGCTTGATGGCTCAGCATAGGTAGACTTAATGATTGTAATGAATAAGATAAATCGAAGGTAGGGCCCTGTGCCGTTGGGTTTGTTGCCACTTCTTCCCCTCGGTTATACAGGTGGTAGTGGAGTAGTTTTAGGCAGAATTTGACTTCAAAAAGAGAATAATGTATTCCAATTTTGAAAAAAGAATTTTTTTTCTGGGTCGTGTTTCTACGACTAATGGAAAATACATCGATGGGTTATCGGTGTGGGTTACAGCGTTACCGCTTTGGGTGATATGTTGCTGCAATAAAATTACATGTGACCATAACGCATGCAACTGTGGCAAAAGAGTTTAACTTCGTTTAAAAGTGAGATATCCATGTAACATCGGTAATATCCTTGTTTCCTATGAACGACAGTCGCCTATTCCACAATATTTAAAATCAAAAGTCTTTAATCAGTGCGTACTGTCTGTCATGACCTACTGTTGGGTGAAGGTCTTAGAGAAAGTCGACTGTATTTACTCGTATTTATTTCTTCACCAACATAAAATTTAGGTTTTCTTGGCTATAGCACTAGGAACAATGAAGATTTTAATTTTATTAGCGACAATTGCCCGCTAATCAGGAATATATTTGGAACATACGTTTTACCCCAAGATGGCGAACCGAATGATGCGGAAACGGAAGTTAGTCGCTTCTTATTTTATATTATATGTTGCCAGCATACAAATATTCTGTGTTCGGATGTGTTCCGAACACCTACGGCGCAGAAACGTGGACACTGACGGTGGGTCTGATCCACAAGTTTCAGGTCGCTCTGCGAGCTATGGAGAGGGCTATGCTCGGGGTTTGTTTGAAGTATATGATTCTTAATGAAGAGATCCGACGAGGAACGAAGATCACCGACATAATCGAAAGACTAGGGCAGTGGGCGGGCCACATCTATCGCCGAACGACGGCCGTTGGGGCAGACGAGTTCTCTAATGGAGACCGCGCCGCCTCCAGAAGGACCTACGACGATGCAGAGCAAGGAACACGTGTAGTGGTGTTCATTGGGGAAGGCCTATGATGACGATGATAAGGACGATGATGAGCGAAATTCATCATAAAATCTTTCTATGGTTTATACGAACTCAACAAGATCGCTTCAATAAATTTAAAGCGTATTTTGCGAAGGGTCTCTTGGCTAAGTTGAGATCTTCAATCACCCTTCTCTTCCAACCACAATCTCCCTTGCGTCTGTGTGTACAGCTATTAATAAATTGCTCCATAGTCCTCCACTTGCCACCACAATTACCCAATTGTCGTTTATTAACAGCTGTTGAAAGTGTAAATTAAGCAATTGAGCTTAAAAGCATGACGAAGTTTATTGGATCACAAACGCGTTTAAAACAGTTTAAAGGGACTCATCATCAGCCTAAATACGTCTACTGCTGAACATAAGTTTAACAAAGTGTCTGAAAGAAATCGCTTAAAGCGATAAGACCGCTTGTACTATCTGTAACTTTTATAACTTGTAACTGAACCTATTTGATTGAGCAATAAAGTCTATTGTGCTGTATAAGTTTCCCGAATTGAACGCCACTTTTGGTGGGCTGTCCATTGGGGTATTTGCCGTAATCATCACGCTTGGCATGCGAATTGGTGATCGCAGTAACGATGTTAATGTACACAGGAGAACGCCCATCCGTGGTGTAAGAATTCAAAATCAAAATATTTATTTTCAAAATTGGAATACATTATTCTCTTTTTGAACTTTTAAAACTACTCCACTTCCACCTGTATAACCGAGGGGAAGAAGTGGCAACAAACCCAAAGGCACAGAGCCCTACCTTTGATTTATCTTATTCATTACAATCATTAAGTCTACCTATGCTAGGCCATCAAGCACTCCATGGACTTTTATCATTTAAGTAGTCATTCCTTTAAATACTAGACGTAAGCAACTGACAGCTTCTCATGGACTTGCGGTCGACGATTTAGACTGCTTAAAACCCCACCTGCAGTCAATAAATCTCCTGCACAGGTCTGTTAGAGGCAGAGGTGGCAGACAGGAGGGTAAAATATAACGTATGGCCATGACTTCACCATATATATTTCTGTAATAACGATGTCTATATTTAAGGTGATATTCTGGAAAAACTTATAACAAACAGCCTGCCTAAAAAGCAGAGTTGGCATGATTAAATCATTTTGATTTAGGTATATCATGGTTTAAATTTAAACTAATCATAAAGGAGATTCAAATGTGAAATAATGTTTGTCAATAGATATGTACACATTATTTAAAAAAAAGGGCCAAGTGCGAGTCGCACTCGCCCATGAAGGAACCCAGCAAGTAACATAATATAAAAGTTATTGTGGTAAATTGTGGTTTACGATTTATGACGTATTAAAAAACTACTTACTAGATCTCGTTCAAACCAATTTTCGGTGGAAGTTTGCATGGCAATGTCCATCATACATATTTTTTAGTTTTATCATTCTCTTATTTTACACGTATGGGTTTGATGAAAAAAATTTACAGACAGACAGACAGACATGACGAATCCATAAGGGTTCCGTTTTTTGCCATTTGGCTACGGAACCCTAAAAAAATGTGTTTTTAATTAAACAATACGTGTGCAAGGTGAAGAATAAAAGGAGGTGCATAAAAAGGTTGATCAATGTGAGTGAGACTAGTGAGGTGTGTCAGGATCGCGCAAATCGTCGTCTCTCTGCCTACCCCTCTGGGACCAAGGCGTGAGCATTATGTATGTGTGTATGTATGTGTGCAAGGTTTGGTGTAATCGGCGTTCTTTTGATTTCTCTACACACATGTGCACCCCCCCCCACACACACACCCACGCGCGTGCGAGCATTTTTAATAAAATTAATATTTATTGAAAAATACATTTCTATTGTTTTTTTCTCTCTATATATTCGAATCTGAAGCATATATGTACTTTTTACATCTTATGTGGAAACCTGTTAAATAGACACACTTAAAATGTTACTTACAATGTACTTTGTAATTACTTAATTATAATGCTGTTATAGTAGTAATAATTAGTAATTATAGCTCTCCTAAATTAAATAAATGAATAAATAAAGATATTCGAATTAAAAGTATGTACGAGAGACAAGTTTGTAATCGCCTTGTTAAACCAAAGAGGTACACATATAGGTATATCATATGCAACACAGATGGACGGAATTATTTCACATGTTCGAGATAATCCTATCTAATCAGTCGGCGAACCCCACATCAGTCAGTACTCAGGTGGTCGATGCACCACCTGGAGGGTATAGCGTGCATACCCGTATATACGTATAGCGTGCCCCATACTCATAAAAAGCAACGATCTCTATGTACTACTAGATGGAGCGTTCCAAACAATCGCTCTGTTCCACGCAAGTAGCCACAACTCTTTCACATTCACTTTGAAACTTGTGCAGTTACTACTCAGAACATTTAATTATTTTCTAAATATTGACATTATTTAACCGTAGCTTCAATATTTAGTAATAATTAAATGTTCTGCGTAGTAATTGCACAAGTTTCATTGTGAATGTGAACGAGTTGTGGCTACTTGCGTGGAACAGAGCGATTGTTTGGAACGCTCCATCTAGTAGTACATAGAGATCGTTGTAAAAAAAGTTATTCTTATATACAGGTATAATACTAAGAGATACGTTTGTATCATTTTATTTTCTTTACTGTCACAAAATTCACAGGTCTTTAAAAATATTGTCCTCTCACAAGCTGATCATATGAGAGACTATTCACTTTGGATTTGCATATTGTAACGGTTAATTGATATTTGTGACATTAACTGTCAATTTGATCACAGACATGACTGGAGCTTTGGACCTACTCCGTCCATACTCCGGACTGCCATCAGATTTCACCCAAACCGATTCCCGGAGGACCCCAACAAGCCAAGCGTTCAAAATGACCTCGAATGTATAAAAAAAGCCCCCGATTCGTTACTTTTGATCTTCATGTTAGTTGGTGATGAACTCGCCTCACTTTCGCCAAGTTGTGGCTTCAAACCTTGCCTTTGCTTTACTTTAGTAAACTTAAGTTTATACATACAGGCTTTACGATGAAGGAAAACATGTTGAGGAAACCTGCATACTCTAAGGCGGAAGGGGTTTTGCCCCCTCCCCCCCTCCCCCCCCCCCAAAGGATGAACTAAGATCTACCACACCGCTTCGGTATTGCTCTGAGCTAAAAATGACTTAATATATATACTGGTTACAACCCCAGATACAAATGAAAAACTGATGCAATTGAAATCAATCTGGACTCCAAATCCGATGTGGCTCAAACTCATACAGAAATATAACCTGCGAAACGCAATATAAATTCCCCTGGCGCAGTTACTTTCAGAATTAAGTTCACCGACGCAGTTCAGATGATTAGCAAGTTAAAGTGAGCTGGCAACACTTGTCGCCGAATCGATAACCGCTGGGGCGGAAGAGTTCTCGAGTAGGGAGACCGCACGTCATACCCAATGTGCGGGTTCGGTATTTTTTAGTTATTTAATATCTCGGAAAAACTGAAAGGGGAGCATTCTCATCAGAATACGTACTTATATTTATTGTGGTAACGGGCTCGATTCTGAAGGCACAATGTTAAAATTTGACAGCACTAAAACTGTTGCTATCCTTGTCACACAGTATTATGAAGATAAAGACGAAACCAATTTAAGCGCTGTCAAATTTAAAATGTGTGCCTTAAGAATCGGGCCCAATATATATTTTACACTAATTAATTTAACCCTATCTTTCCAGTGGGTGTCAAGGTGACTAAGGGATTGCACCCGGGAAGGGCAGCAGCGTTCTCCTGTGTATATTAAGATTACACTGTTACTACTGTTAGCGTGGCGCACTGATGATGATTATCTAAAAACCCCAAAGGACAGCCCACCAAAAGTGCCATTCTATTGAGGAGGCCTATGTTCAGCAGTGGACGTATATAGGCTGATGATCCCACTAATATTATAAATGCAAAAGTTTGGATGTTTGTTACTCAATCACACTGCAACCACAGGACGGATCGGGATGAAACTTAGCACAAATATAGGTTAGGTCCCGGAATAGGACACAGGATAGTTTTTATCCCGAAAAAAAAATGTCATTCCTATGGGAAACCAAAATAATATCTATTTTAAAATTCAAAGTGTGTACATATAGAAACCTACGCGGACCAAGTCGCGGACAAAAGTTAGTGTGAAATAAAAACAAGGTCTCTATTCTAAGAGCAGTGTACTACTCGTATAATATTATTTTTCTAACTTTAATCTCGTCCCACGCGCCGTCATTTCGTATAAAAACAGTTATCGCTATCCCGGAACTACTGATAACAGTTATCAGTGGGCAGGGTTGTCGCATAGTAAGATAGATTTAATATAACTTTAGTCAAGTACAAGAAAATTTTATATTTATTTTATAAGATGTCTTGCTTGAATTTTGATGCGCCGTTTCTTCTACCTAACAACTAGGGGAGTGGTGGTCGAAAAAAAAATATAAAATATATATTACTTGCCGTGTGGTTCCCGGCTTAGAATAGGGACACCCCTATCTTTCCCGTGGGTGTCGTCATGGCGACTAAGGGATTGCACCAGGGACCGGCAGCAGCGTTCTCCTGTGTGTGTATGTTAAGATCATTACTGCGATCACCAATCCGCCAGCCAAGCGTGGTGATTATGGCAAATCCCCCAATGGACAACTTACTAAAAGTGGTATTCTATTGGGAAGGCTTATGTCTAGCAGTGGACGTATTTAGGCTGATGGTGTTTTTTTTTTTAAACTGTTTTTTTCTATGTCAATTATAATATAGTAACATCTGTCTTATATAGACGACAGAAAGGCTCCTTTTACAGCTTTCTTTAGAATAAAAGTCGGCGCTTACCGTGTTTTAAAATAATTAACAAGCTAGAATAAACCAGTTGGCAGTTTTATAAGCTGCCGGCAATTATACTTTTAATGTTCAAGTAACGGTCTGTGACATTGCAATTAGAGAGGGGAGTTAGAAATTTAGACAAAAAAAATCGATGCTTTTTTTCTCTTCCTAAGATTAATATGTACTTTCTAGACATTTAAGGGATTTTTGTGCCGTGTGGTTCCCGGCTTAGAATAGGGCTACCCCAAATCTTCCCGTGGGTGTCGTCAAGGCGACTAAGGGATTGCAGCGTTCTCCTGTGTATATTAAGATGATTACTGCGATCACCAATCCGTCTGCCAAGCGTGGTGATTATGGCCAATCGCCCAATGGACAGCCCACCACGAGTGGCATTCTATTGGGGAGGCTTGTGTTCAGCAGTGGCCGTATATAGGCTGATGATGAAGGGTATGGGTGCTGACGTAGACAATACGCTCCCGCTCACGCATCTACTCCCCTTAACCCTCCCCTCAACCCCCCAAATCTCTTTCTCTCTTACCCTCGACACTCCAAAAATGTAGTCCTCCTAACTCATCCCTCGCAATCCAAATTCCGCCGAGCATCACTTTATTGCATGCCATTGGAATGTGTACGAGTTTTTGAAAATTATTTATATATTCGCTAAACTTTTGATTAAGTTAGTCGACTGCGATGCAATAAACCCTATATGTTACTCCGAATTAAGTCCTATATTTTTCTGAAAACTTCATCAGAATTGGTTCAGTAGTTTTTACGTGATGCGTGCACAAACAGACAGACAAACAGACAAACATTGCAAAAATTATCTTAATTAATGAATATACTTTATTACAGAACACATGTAGGAGAAATCCCACTAATATTATAAATGCGAAAGTTTGGATGTTTGTTACTCAATCACGCTTCAACCACTGGACGGATCGTGATGAAACTTGGCACACATATAGGTTAGGTCCTGGAATAGGACATAGGATAGTTTTTTTCCCGAAAAAATATCCCATTCCTACGGGAAATACATAATAATTTGTGATGTTAAGTTGTCCACGCGGACGAAGTCGTGGACAACAGCTAGTATTATATATATTTCCATTTTTTTCCATCAACGCAAAGGATTTTATTTTGATGTCCCGCAGCAATCCCTTAGGCTGGCGGCGTTAATGGGAGACAGAAGCCATCAGATAGGCTTTCCTGAACGCTGTTGCAAAAAGCAAAAAAAAATGCAAAAATTTAATCCGATTAAAAACTAGCGTAATGGATAACGGCCGCGTAAAGCGCAGATTTATGGTACCTGTGTATGACTTATGGGAGTTATGGGTCATCATCATCAGGTTATTTTTGTCTCCACTGCAGGAGCACAACCCTCTCTCATCTGCCGGAGACAGACGGAGGATTTGGCCTGCACTCCCCGCGCTGGCCAGACGGGTTGGGGAGGCCTGATTGATGTTTTATAATGTATAATTGAGTTATGGGTGTTGTCCTCGTTTAGTACTTGTCTATGGACATTAGTGGGGGACCGAGTTAGAAGGCTACGGGGGATGAA
This sequence comes from Esperia sulphurella, assembly GCA_947086405.1. NCBI lineage: Eukaryota > Metazoa > Arthropoda > Insecta > Lepidoptera > Oecophoridae > Esperia > Esperia sulphurella. Next base: position 15,231,428 of record OX352267.1, read on the forward strand.
GTGCGGTGAGAGAAGGACATGTTCCTTCACTTGGAAGTTATTGGGCATGTCTGATCGAAGTAGGCAAGTTCTGGAAGAAATCGCTTTTAGCGATAAGTCCGCCTAGATGCACATTTGTGAGTTATTTTATCTGTATCTTCTTATTTTTTAGGTGCAATAAAGAGTAATTGAATAGAATTCTAAAGACGTTGTAGCTTCAGTCTTTCTTAAAGATTTTAAAACCCAAAAATATGTATAAGTAATTTATTGTAATATTTCTACTGTGTACAATGCAATAAGATTAGATTAGATTAATTTATTTCACTTTTACATTTTAAAAATTCAATTTTACATGTCATTCTAATATGGTGAAAGGGATCGTAGTAAAATAAACTAATATCCCACTAATATTATAAATGTGAAAGTTTTGATGTTTGTAACTCAATCACGCTTCAACCACTGGACGGATCGGGATGAAACTGGGCACACATATAGGTTAGGTCATGGAATAGGACATAGGATAGTTTTTATCCCGAAAAAACTTCTCATTCCTACGGGAAACCAAATTAATCGTTAAAAGCAGTGAAGATGTGTAAATATCGAAACACGCGCGGACGAAGTCGCAGGCAAAAGCTAGTATTAAAATAAATTTCAAAATACACTTTGGTATTAAATTATCATAATAAGAAAGTAAAAATATAACTGACATTGTAATATTTTGTTAACCCTACGTTATCATCTTCGTCCTCTGTCAATGTTCCATTAGCATGAATGAATGGACAGACAGACAGTGACACTATCCTGGCATTGAGTACACGCCGGCTCCCGGCGCTGCCTACGTGACGCTCCTATCTTTACCCGTTCTATGATTAGAATTGATAGTGTACGCAGAATTTGTTCATAATCTATGCGCTACCCTCAACTTTGTACAAACAATACTATGCAACAAAGTACAAAATCTATGTGCTATGCCAAACTTTGTACAGGCAATACTAGCTAACAAATCACATAGTCTATGTGCTATGCAAACTTTGTACAGGCAATACTAGGTAACAAATCACATAATCTATGTGCTATGCAAACTTTGTACAGGCAATACTAGCTAACAAATCACATAATCTATGTGCTATGCAAACTTTGTACAGGCAATACTAGGTAACAAATCACATAATCTATGTGCTATGCAAACTTTGTACAGGCAATACTAGGTAACAAATCACATAATCTATGTGCTATGCAAACTTTGTACAGGCAATACTAGCTAACAAATCACATAATCTATGTGCTATGCAAACTTTGTACAGGCAATACTAGGTAACAAATCACATAATCTATGTGCTATGCAAACTTTGTACAGGCAATACTAGCTAACAAATCACATAGTCTATGTGCTATGCAAACTTTGTACAGGCAATACTAGGTAACAAATCACATAATCTATGTGCTATGCAAACTTTGTACAGGCAATACTAGCTAACAAATCACATAATCTATGTGCTATGCAAACTTTGTACAGGCAATACTAGGTAACAAATCACATAATCTATGTGCTATGCAAACTTTGTACAGGCAATACTAGCTAACAAATCACATAATCTATGTGCTATGCAAACTTTGTACAGGCAATACTAGGTAACAAATCACATAATCTATGTGCTATGCAAACTTTGTACAGGCAATACTAGCTAACAAATCACATAGTCTATGTGCTATGCAAACTTTGTACAGGCAATACTAGGTAACAAATCACATAACCTATGTGCTATGCAAACTTTGTACAGGCAATACTAGTTAACAAATCACATAGTCTATGTGCTATGCAAACTTATACAGGCAATACTAGCTAACAAATCACATAATCTATGTGCTATGCAAACTTTGTACAGGCAATACTAGCTAACAAATCACATAATCTATGTGCTATGCAAACTTTGTACAGGCAATACTAGGTAACAAATCACATAATCTATGTGCTATGCAAACTTTGTACAGGCAATACTAGCTAACAAATCACATAATCTATGTGCTATGCAAACTTTGTACAGGCAATACTAGGTAACAAATCACATAATCTATGTGCTATGCAAACTTTGTACAGGCAATACTAGTTAACAAATCACATAGTCTATGTGCTATGCAAACTTATACAGGCAATACTAGCTAACAAATCACATAATCTATGTGCTATGCAAACTTTGTACAGGCAATACTAGCTAACAAATCACATAATCTATGTGCTATGCAAACTTTGTACAGGCAATACTAGGTAACAAATCACATAATCTATGTGCTATGCAAACTTTGTACAGGCAATACTAGTTAACAAATCACATAGTCTATGTGCTATGCAAACTTTGTACAGGCAATACTAGGCAACAAACTACATAATATATATTCTATGCTCAGACCATAGATTTACTGAGGTTCAGACTAAGGTTAACGTTTCTTTAAATGTCCTAAGTAGTAAACAAACCACTCACCTCTACAAAATCTCAAATTTGCGAGCCAATCACACAATAAAACTGACCCAAAATCCTCATATACCTCAAACAAGCACTTGCACGATATCCACTCACAAAACTAATAGAATTAATCATCGTAAACTTCAGTTTTTAGCAAAATTATCAACAAATCGCTTTAACCTTAAATCATATTGAGACGGGTTATCTCTATATTGTCTTTGGATTTTAGAGATGGGGTATGTCACGCATTCAATTACGCAATTCAATTATTCATTCGGAATACTTGTAACTAATTGAATCTTTAGAAATAAGTAGGCGAGGAGAAAAAAGGATTAGACAAATAAGTTGGACATCCATTAAACCAAAAAAGATAGACAATTGATATTCTATTAATTTTAACGGAATATTGGCACAGATAATCGTAATCGGCATCGCATCGGTAAAATCGATGTTTGTTACTCATTATCGTTTGCACTTTTCTAAAATATTAAGTTTGATGCCGGTGCATTGTTTTATACATACTTAATATTATTGTTATTACAATGATTTGTATTTTGTACCTTAAAGAATAAAAATGTTTCTGCAATATGTTGTATTTATTTTTGAAACTTTGATGGATATATGTTCCCTTAGACATGTAAGAGTCCAAAAAACCAAAAACTAAACAATGTGGTTGCGTGTCCGTTTGTCTGCAGTCGTATGCTAGGTCCAAAGTAATGATCCGATGTGGATGAAATTTTGTATTTCGATACAGAATATCCATGGGAGTAACCAATAAATAAATAAATATTCCTAAACTTATAATCACTGAGAATAATATAGAATTAATCACAAATTCAATTAAATTCAATTGAACCAATTAATTCTATTATTTGACAACACTATTTTATATCTATGGTCACCTTGGCGCCATGTTTGTTTATCAAATTAGACATTTAAAGAAAAACACACCTTAAGTACCAATCTATGGTGCTGTGCTCAGACCTCAGACTAAAAACGAACTATGGCTCAGACTAATTAAATCTATGGTTCTATGTAAAACTTTGTACAGGCAATACTAGGCAACAAACTACATAATATATATTCTATGCAAACTTTGTACAGGCAATACTAGGTAACAAATCACATAATCTATGTGCTATGCAAACTTTGTACAGGCAATACTAGGCAACAAACTACATAATATATATTCTATGCAAACTTTGTACAGGCAATACTAGGTAACGAATCACATAATCTATGTGCTATGCAAACTTTGTACAGGCAATACTAGGCAACAAACTACATAATATATATTCTATGCAAACTTTGTACAGGCAATACTAGGTAACGAATCACATAATCTATGTTCTATGCAAACTTTGTACAGGCAATACTAGGCAACAAACTACATAATATATATTCTATGCTCAGACCATAGATTTACTGAGGTTCAGACTAAGTACCAATCTATGGTGCTGTGCTCAGACCTCAGACTAAAAACGAACTATGGCTCAGACTAATTAAATCTATGGTACTATGAAAACTTTGTACAGGCAATACTACTCAACAAACAAATAATAAATAAATATCACAGACATTCACACCAATTATCCAGTCCCAAACTAGGCAGAGCCTGTGCTATGGTTACTAGATAACGGATAGACATACTTAAATAAATATATAAACATCCAAGACTTGGGTACAAACATTCATATTCATCATACGAACATTTGCCCCTAGCGGGATTGGAACCCGCAACCTCCGGCGTGGCTGGCCGAGAGCTACCCGTTCCGCCACCGAGGTCGTCAAAACAAAGTACACTCGCGGAAACGGAACCGTCACCTTAAATTTACCATAATATTTTACCCAACATATATCTTCTTTTTTATTGATAGATTGTAACCGACTGTATTATCTTGTCTCTCATTCGCTTTTTTACTTACATGGAAAATTGAAATTCCTTCAAACTGCTACACATTCCGCAAGTCTATGCGCTAGTTTAAACTCTGTACAACATATGCAGTATGTAAACTATTTGTACAAATTCTATGCGTACTAAGTAACCACACTACGTAATAATGTGGCCGGCTACTGAATCAGTTGTAGGCGACACCAATTATAATGGGGGCGGCTACTTACGTAATAGTGGTATATTTTTATCATTATGTAAGTAGGAGGGCTACTTATTGTTTTCTCAGTGTAGGATTATTAAACTTTAAATAATAAACCGGCAAAATATAATACGAGGAAAGGTTCAAGGCTCTCTTCTTGTTGAATGCCACACTTGACTATTTTTTTTGGGTCACATCGCATCATTGTTAATACTAAATTATGTTTAAACACAGTAATAATCCAAAAATTCGCTATAAATAAGAAAGAAAAAACCGACAGTAGAAAGGTAAAACCGCTGAAAATATTGAGAATTTTACAAAAATTAAGTTTAAAACATCTTTTTGACACTTTGACTTTTCAGTTTGTATGACGTTTTTTCATAGAACTCGAAAAAAAATCCCTCGTCTTCACTGCAGGTTATCTGGAAGAAATTTCTTTAGAAATAAGCTTATCCTTTTGTATAATTTTCTTTTCTTTGTGTTGTTCTTTGTATATTTGTGTGTACAATAAACTATTAAATAAATAAATAAAAACGTTTCAAGCGATATCTTATAAATCAAAAGAGAAACAATTTTTGATTAAGTACGAAGACGAGTTTTATACTATGTTTTCGATAAAGTATTGATTTGAACTATTTTAAATTAGCAGTTTAGCTGGAAGAATTTTCTGTAGATATAAGCTCAACCTTCTGTATAATTTTCTTTTCTTTATGTTGTTCCTTATATGTGTGTGTACAATTAAGGATTAAATAAAAGAAAAATTAAGTAAAAAAGCTAACGTGGGTAGTCCAGTATCTAAAGTTGCCAGTAGCTGGCTAGTCTATGGGGAGGACACGGTAGACATAGACACGGCGGCTGCGAAAGTCCCTCGCTGCCGCTTTAATTCGTCTGTACTGTCTACCTCTATACCTGCACTGTGTACGTACCAAGTACAGCGCGCAAAAAAAGGTTAAGACTTAAAAAAAGTGTGAAGTTTTTCGATGTTAGATAAAGGGTATCGCTTAGAGAGCTTAAGACTAAGAAAAAGTTAAGAACGGTGTCGGTTGTACGTACGTACGTACTTAGAACCAGAGACGATTAGCTCGACAAAATGACTCGTAGTTTTACTGTAAAAATGTATTTTGAAACGTTTTCAACTTCGTACTAATATGTCGAGAAAGTTGAGCGGTACCAAGGAGTTTGAGATCGACTGACGTCGAAGTAAGTGATATCTTTCCGAAACTAAAAAGTTTTCATGTAAAATATCATTTTTATCTCGTTTAAAGAGAGAGCTAGCTGGTCACTTGACGCGTGAACTTATAAACTATTTGTTTAGATAACCCTTTAAACTTTAAACTACTTAATTATTCATATCACTCCCAAATACCTACTAAGTAATCAGTTCAACTTCAAAGTCAAAGTCAATATTAGATAAAAGGTTAACAACTTCTGTCATTTTTGGAAGAAATAACGCGTACCAGATGGATTTTCAAGTAAGTTTTATTCTTCTTTGGTCTCTGGTTTATTTCTCCCACAGCAAAGGTTAGCTAGGAGAGATATAATGGAGATAATTCCTCCATGATATACTTCTTCTTTGTGATCAACATTATGTGAACAACAAATATAATTCAAAACTATATTGCCAATGCCTCCACACTTGACATTTCTGGGCTGCGGAAATCAAATAGCACCATGCGGGTGCAATACAATGACACGTTTCGCATCCTCATGCGACTACCGGCACTATTGCACTGTGTCGAGCATGTTCGTAGACGCGCGTGCGCGCGACTTCTTTGCAGCTATAAGAGCGCGCGTGGCTTCCTTTTGAGAAAGGTTACGTCATCGTTCTGATAACAGCATACTTAAAGCCGTCTGCTATGTGTGGCTTGGATAGCCCGATCTCGGGGCGTGAACCAGAAATAATAGATTTAAAAATGATTGATTTATTTGTTTTATTTATTTAAAATACTCTTACAGCACCATAACAATAAATCCAATTCGGCACTGTACACCACTAAAAACCTTTCCAACTTAAGCACTTTAACATAAAAAAAAATACATTTTATTCACCCCCTAGCCCCTATGGCTACTATTGACTCCTTCAGGTAGACCATATTATTTAATATTTTATTTTAGTTGTTGTTTTATTTTTGTATTGTTACAAATTTTTGCTAATGACAAATCGAGGCGAATGGACAAAACTGCGATATCGGGATTTTGTGTTCAGACGAACTCAAAACCCTAAAACGCTAGCTTCCAGTACCAGGAATTTAACACGCTGACCGTACAGTCACCCCACGTAGTTTTTCAGCGAGCAGAGGAGAGCGAGAGTGGTGCGTTGTACATAATTATGTGTTTATTTAGGGCTTCCTGCCAGACGCCCGCACCTACTCCCGGCCCGCTATGCGACCCTGGTACCCGCTGATGCAATTATCTATGGACGCTCCCCTGATTCCAATTAATCAGGGCTGCTGGTGCTATTAGGCGATGGAAGTGAAATTAAAATGTGATAGGTTATTAGGGTTCAGTCATGAGAATGATGAGAGTGTAAACCAGAGAGACCTAGACTCAAATTTGGGGGTTGCCTTAATTAAACACATAGGCAACATAACGTAATAAACAGTGTATATATCGTTCAATTCACGATGGCACGTCCTGCTACCCTGAATAATTGTAATAAATGTGTTATTCTGAAGCTATTCGAACGTCAGTATCGTACACATTGATGATTAGTGCGTAACCATAGAACTAACACAGTAACAATATCACATACAATGAAATGCAAGTGTTTTAAAGAGTAATTTGGCGTGCCATCGTGATCTGTACTATAAGGTAAGATGAAATCGAAGATTATTAGGCGCATCAATAAAAACCGAAGTTGCAGTTAATCATCATGTCAGCCCCTAGAAGTCCACTGCTGGACATAGGCCTTCCCCAATGAGCGCCACCACACCCGGTCCTCCGCCCTCCGCATCCAGCCGCTACCGGCCACCTTCTTCAGATCGTCGGTCCACCTGGCGGCGGGGCGTCCCACCCAGCGAGATCCGATCCGCGGTCTCCACTCCAGAACTCGTCTGCCCACCCAGAATATTTGCTAGAGGAAAAGTGGGAACTCTCTTCCTACTTTGACTCTTTATTTCTTTAATTAAATTTGTCTGGGGCCCAATTATGATCTGGGACTTGCCCTACCTTCACTGGTAGGTGTCTTTGCAGTTACCTCCGTTGATCCTTGCTTAGAGGAGTTGCGGGGGGAGAATGGTGAGGAGGCGGGAATGCCCACCCAGAATAGACAATTCACAACATAACATCTAGACCGACTCGGTCTGTCCCTAGTGGGAATCGAATCGAAATCACCACGTCTGGCGCTAGGGTCCAACGACTAAGCTAACAAGGCCGTCAACAATATGATTTGATTTATTGATGAACTCAGAGACATTGATAATGAAGTGGATCCTAGTGCACATAAGACATTCCGTTTGTATAACAAACAACTCCTGGAATGGAATTTTTCAATTTCAGACACATAAGATTCAATCTTATGTGTCTGTCGTGTGGTTTCCGGTAGAGTAGAATAGGACCACTCCAACTCTTCCCGTGGATGTCGTACAAGGCGACTAAGGGAATACATTATAAAACATCAATCAGGCCTCCCCAACCCGTCTGGCCAACGCGGGGAGTGTAGGCCAAATCCTCCGTCTGTCTCCGCAGATGAGAGAGGGTTGTGCTTCTGCAGTGGATACAAAAATAACCTGATGATGATGATGAAGATTCAAATACAGCAGAATATTTCTCAGTACACCTACCACGTAAAAATAACAACAGTAAAGACTCAATCAACATTGAAATTGGCCTGTTTTACGAGGCATAATTGTTTTATTTATATTGTACGCCAGCTGTAAAATTATACCAACATAAGTTCAGGAAAATGAGGAAACGTTAATATATGAAGTCTTATTTACTGCTGTGATCAACGCTTTCGCTTCATTAGTGAAGTAGAAAGCGTCCCAAGCAAACAGTTTGACCCTTCCTAGTGTCACTGCTCTTGCTGATTAGGATGACGTATCAGGTCTTTTAGTTTGTAAACTGTCAGGGTTAAGATCCGTGAGGTAGCACAGTTCCATAGATATCGAGCGTGTTAGGGTACCAATAACATCTTCCTCTTCATATTTTTGACTAACTATAGACCGTATTTGTAGCAAATATCAATGGAATGTAAGCCGTGTGGTTTCCGGTAGAGTAGAATAGGACCACTCCAACTTCTCCCGTGGATGTCGTACAAGGCGACTAAGGGAATACATTATAAAACATGAATCAGGCCTCCCCAACCCGTCTGGCCAGCGCGGGGAGTGTAGGTCAAATCCTCCGTCTGTCTCCGGCAGATGAGAGAGGGCTGTGCTCTTGCAGTGGAGACAAAACTAACCTGATGATGATCAATGGAAAACTTCTTAAAGGTGCAATTGGGGACACGTATGTTTCACGTTCCCCTCCTACCTCACCGCACCGCATTCCCCGAAACCCTTAAACCCGGTCTCCTACTTGAGCTACGCCTACTTTAAACTTGAATTAAACAACAGTCTACACATAAATTATATGGTCTGGAGCACTCGATATTTGTAATGACTTTGTAACTAAGAGTATATCGTTGGAAATTACAAAGATTCTTCGAATAAAATAACAATCAGTAAAAATGCCATCACGCCCAACTTACAATCGCTGCTCAATAAACACCAGGTATAGATCGTACAGTTCACGACGGCACCCCCCATTTCTTCTCTTAATCTGTTACAAGCAACGATCTCTATGTACTACTAGATGGAGCGTTCCAAACAATCGCTCTGTTTCACGCAAGTAGCCACAACTCTTTCACATTCACAATGAAACTTTTGCAGTTACTACGCAGAACATTTAATTATTACTAAATATTGGACGCTACGGTTAAATAATGTCAATATTTAGTAAATAATTAAATGTTCTGAGTAGTAACTGCACAAGTTTCAAAGTGAATATGAAAGAGTTGTGGCTACTTGCGTGGAACAGAGCGATTGTTTGGAACCATCTAGTAGTACATTGAGATCGTTGGTTACAAGTCATTGTATGCGTTATATTGTTACTGTGTTAGTTCTATCGTTACGCACTGATCATGGATGTGTGCATACGTACACTAAGTTGCTGAAATTCAGATAGTTTCGGATTGACTCACCGCGTCTCGCGCTCACCCCTCGCGAAAAGTACGACGAAACAGGACGCGAGTGCCATCGTGAATTGAAAACTAGTGGCATCCGCCATTGCAAGTTCTTAGTCTCTCGTCAGTAACGTCAGATGTTTAGTCTGATATGTTTGTTAGAGTTCGTTGCTCTGTCTCAGACTAGACTTTACGGCGGTGATTCATTAGCCCTAGCCTAGTTTTACTAGCCATCGTGCGTTGACAAGCTTTGTCCATTTGCTGTACCATGTCAGTGGTTGTAAAAGGAAATTTATGTGCACCAGCCCATTTATAATATACGATAGATCTAACTACGTATCTACTATTTTCATTAGGTTGTCAGGAAATGGCTATTTAGGTTATCCCAGTAAGCATTCTTAGTGAAATAAAAAAATAATAAAATGTTTGAAGAACATGCAATAACGGGTGTAATAAGAAAACTAAAATATCAGTCAAGCAAATAAGATATGAAAATGAGATGGAAGCTAAGTCTAATTATAATTTAAGAAAGATACTAATAAAAATTCTAATCTACTTCATAGACAAATGAACAAAATTTCACACTCACAAAGTATCCACTTTAAAACTTTGTGGCCCAAGTATGCAGCCCTGTGGTATACCTTCTCAGCTCTCTCGTCTTCGCAGTAGTCGCAATTACTGCCACGAGTTCAAAGTTATATCGCAACTGCATCGAACTATCTCACAGGCACGTATAAGTTTACTGAAGTTTGTTCCTGTCAGACAGCTCTTTGAGAACTTAATCAAAAGCTCTTTTCTGGCTTGTAAACACGATCAGTACCAAATTCTTACTTTTGCCTTATTTGCTTAATTGACATATTGATCGATTTTAACTACGATCATAGTTTTAGCAATGAAAAAAGACGCTCCGTATCCACCGAGACCTTTACTGGATTTCTGGAGCAGTATTTTATCTTGTCTTACTTGATTTACCTGTATCTTCAGTCAAACAGCGATGTATTGTATTAAGATTAGAGTTACAGAATCAATGCAACTGATATCACGAGTCCTCCGAATTTTCTTAACCTCTAAACTCTCAAGTAACAACCTTACCGTAATGTAATTCCTGTTTGTCGCTCGTTTAAAAAGCTTGTGGCATTTTAGGCAAGTGAGCTGATCAACTAACAAAACGAACAAACTTTCAAACGTGTAAAGTTACCTGAACCAAATAAATCTAATAATAAAGTAGTTTATAAAACCTGTTAATAATGATGAATTAGAGATATTTAATGAAACTTTAAAAAATGCTAGACTTATCCGTCTCTTATTTAGAAAACCAATTAAGTCAGGACCGGATTTGCAGTGGGTCGATTCGATTGTAATATATATTTGTCTGAAATTGCATGTTTCATTTATAATGTCTAATAATATTTTAACAGAAAAAGTTAATTTAAGCATAAATACTAAAACATAATTATAAACATCTGCTATCAATCAAGTAAGAATGGGGCTCAAGAACGTTATTCTAAGAACGTTATGGGATTTTGATGAAAAAAAAAAACATAAAAAAACAACAACGCAAGTTCAGAACTCCCCGCTGCAGTTGGCACAGACACAGTTAAATATTTCACCACAGTAACTCAACTTTTTAGATTCTATCTTAAATGAAATAAATAAATATAATAGTGAACAAAATAATAGTAGCGAACTATAGTCGTCGGACTACTCAATGGTGCAAATAAACTTGTAGTACGCTTTGGAACTTTTGGGATGAAATAAGACAAAACCAACAAAGTTGTAGAGCATGGAAAAATACGAAGCAGCAAATAGCCCGGTAAAAGAAACACGTTCGAGCTGATGAATTGTAGGGAGTGTTTTTTTGGGAGTAAAATCGTAGAATTTTCTTCCATAGACAATACTGTTAGAGCAAGAGCCTCCTACAGAAGAAACGTTATAAATGACGATCATATTATCCGTACGTTGGATAAACTACATATAGACTCTGTAAAATGAGTCAAACAGGTGGTCGAAGTTGACTTGCTTGCAGTTAATAATATATGACGTGTGCACTGTACTGTGCCAGTGTAAGCTTTCCAAGCGACCTCCAAAGTGTAGGGAAAAAATCACAATGCTATTATTCGTAGGGTACGAAGTAATAAAAAAAAACTTATCATCTCAGCGGAAAGTGAGAACGCCGACAAGAGACGGGCCATTGGGTTTCAAATCGACAACATATCGATAACTACATCTGCCCCTCTTTATCTTTCTATTCATGCATATTCACATTGCAGTTTTTTCGTCTATGTTATACAATGTAAATACAAACACATGAGCACTTAAATATTTGATATAGTCATAAGAGCTAAATGCGATTTTGTGCGATCAATTGTCGACCTGTATTTGAAAGGAAATGTGTCTTTGATCGAAATCAATATGTATCGTTTTTGCATACCATTACTGTTTCTCTGCTACCGTAATAGCGTAACTTTAAAACGAAACCCATGTAGCAACAATCAAGACTGCACGCTATATCTAACATTCCTATCACCGACACATAACTCACGTAAGAGGGTCAAAATCAAGCTCATTAATATTGATAAGCGTGACACATACTCTAAATAAATATTTATTGTCATTCATTACCACGAACCGTGCTATCGATTAGTCGACACATATCAACTGTTTGTCGACGTCTGTTGACATTATCGACATGTCATGGCGCAGCACTGGTTGTTTTTTTACTGGGACTACCTGGCCTGGCCGCTAGGTAGGCGTTTCTGAGAACTGCGCCACCCGATAACGCGATAAACGACCAACTGTAGGCAGAGTTTGGGCTACTCCAGTGTTTTTAGGTTATACTTCCTCTTTCTACTGATTCATTTCTGTCGGTATAATACATTTAGCGATCTTTTTTCTTTTTTACTTTCTTTGCTATTCCAACTTTCTGACTTGTGATCGTTAGAAAGAGAAACTTGCATTAGGTTTCTTTTCTTTTGCAAAAATCTCTCTTTTTATCTACTTGTCTCGTTTCAGACCAGCATTATCATTAATCAGTTTAATCATCTATAATTCTGCTATAAGCAAAGCGATTACGTTGCTATAGTGTGTGTGTGTGTTTGTGTGTTGTATTCTGTTATCCTACACGCCGTGGTGCTCCACAATAGCGACCCCGTCATTTTCGGCGTTGTCCCCTTAGTTATAGACGGTAACTACGGCTGGCCCGGAATCTACCAAAGCTGAGCAGAGCGGTGATGTGTATAACTGTACATATCAATCTATATAGGATTTCGTTATTGGAAGTGAGCAGAGCGAAGCTAGGAAAATACCGCAATTGTATTGGTCGATCATATGTTTCTCCGAAATACGTCCACTGCTAAACACAAGCCTCCCCAATAGAATGACACTTTTGGTGGGCTGTCCATTGGGGGATTTGCAATAATCACCACGCTTGGTGATGATTCGCTCCGCTCATTTGTGGTGAATTTCGGTTCTAATCTATGAGCTTTGCAATATTGGCGTTTCACATCATCATCAGGTTATTTTTGTCTCCACTGCAGGAGCACAACCCTATCTCATCTGACGGAGACAGACGGAGGATTTGGCCTACACTCCCCGCGCTGGCCAGACGGGTTGGGGAGGCCTGATTGATGTTTTGTAATGTATTCCCTTAGTCGCCTTGTACGACATCCACGAGAAGAGTTGGAGTGGTCCTATTCTACTCTACCGGAAACCACACTTTTCACATAAAGGTCTTCTTTCTTGGCAGGATTATGTTTAACCTTTGATCTTCTAAGACCCAAATTCTTCAAGGCAGTGACATTGGGGACGAATTCAAGGAACTTGGAAGCCAAATGAGAAGCCTCCTATAAGTCTAGGCTGTGCAAATAAGGGATTATGAATTTGACGGAATAACAATACGGTCGGATTTTCTTCGTTCTGAAGGTTCCTTTGAGTGTCGTAGCTTTTGCCCGCGACTTCGTCCGCGCAGGTTTCGATATTTACACACCTTCACTGACTTTAACGACTAATTTGGTTTCCCGTAGCTATGAGAGGTTTTTTCGGGATAAAAACTATCCTATGTCCTATTCCACGACCTAACCTATATGTGTGCCAAATTTCATCCCTATCCGTCCAGTGGTTGAAGCGTTATTGAGTAACAAACATCGAATCATCCAAACTTTCGTATTTATTATCATCATCATCGTGTCAGCCTTTAGACGTCCACTGCTGCACATAGGCCTTCCCCAATGAACGCCACCACATCCGGTCCTCCGCCCTCCGCATCCAGCCGCTTCGTATTTATAATATTAGTGGGATTCTGGACTTAAATCTCTTAAATTAAACTACGAAATAGTGTTTGTCATCCATGATGCTTGCAGTTGGCTGTCGTTGTATAATGCATCATGCCGTCCGGCAGAGGTCAGGACGTTAGATCGATGCTCGCTGCATTTTTTATGGTAATTCAACGCGGCGTACCTCGAATAGGCTCACGCTATGAGATATCATCGACGATCGGAATGGTACAGCGAATTCCGGTTTCCTTAGGAACGCGTTGAGATATCAAATTGAAATTAATATCAAATACTCAGCTCTGCAATCCTTTGGAGCTGTGAAAAAATCAAACTTCTAAGTCAACACGCAAGGGAATCAAAACTTATAGGGTACTTCCCGTTGACCTAGAATCATGAAATTTGGCAATAAGCAATGTCTTATAGGACAAGTAAAGGAAAGAACCCAAAAAAATGCTAATAGAAACTTATTTGCAGTTGGTAAACTGACCGCGACCTATGTCGATATATGTGGACAACAGTTTTCTAACGGCAAAGTTTAGTTTGTCCCTCAATCCAGTTTATCTTTTCGTTAGAGCAATGTTCGGTGCTTTCATAGTTTATGAACTTTAGTAATGTACGGAACCCTCGGTGCGCGAGGCCGACTCGCACTTGGCCGTTTTTTTTACCACGAGCGGTGTCATTATACACTTTACTTTTTTAAAAACGTTGGAAAGACTCCACTCCTCAAAAATTCGCCACCACCCAATGGTTGCCTGGAAGAAATCGTTGAAAGCGATAAGGCCGCCGTTTTACAATAAATTCATCCTTCTATGTAATTTTTTTTTTTTTATTTTTTTATTATATAATTTTATACGTATTGGTGCACAGTAAAGAATATTTGAACTTGAATTTGAAAGACGGCATTCATGACCAATAACTTTAACACATTTGCACAGGTTTTTAAAAACGGCATAGCCATACTATGACAACATGGTGAAGGTACCAACATAGCTCTACTTATTCCGATCATTAAATATCATATTTCTGCTATGTTTTAACTTTTAGCTAAATTAAATTACCGTACATGCTTCAGCTTAAAGGCTTCTACAAAATAATATCGCGGATTATAGACCCGTACAGTTCACGACGGCACCCCCCACTCTTGAATGATGTAATTACCATTTGTATATATGAGAGAAACATAAATTACACAGAGAGAAATGTACCCTTAGATTTAATAGGAATTCCAAACAATTTATCAGGTATACATACATAATGCTCACGCCTTGGTCCCAGAGGGGTAGGCAGAGACGATGTATCGCAACTTTCAACTTCTCCCGATCCGTCCAGTGGTTGAAGCGTGATTGAGTAACAAACATACAAACATCCAAATATCAAAACTTTCGCATTTATAATATTAATGGGATGGGATACTGCCATTTCTTTCATACATTAAACTAACAGTGATAACTTCGTGATTAACTGCAACGATTAGCAGCCGTTAATGAATGGAAAGTATGGTAAAGCCTTCACCGTGAACAACCGAACAAAACAAGGTTCCATAACGAGTGAAGAGGTCGAAATTACAGAGTGCCGCCGCGGGGCAAATCACCACCTGTCATGAGTAATGCGTATCACCCGCATTGCCCAACATAGCTCTTCTATTATTCTGCCGTCCTAGTCGTAACAGCAAAATGCACTGACAACTTTTTTAACCCCGATACAAAAAGAGTAGTAGTGTTATAAGTTTGACCGCTATATGTGTGTGTCTGTCTGTTGCACCGTAGCTCATTAACGGGTGAACCGACTTGGATGCGTTTTTATATTTGAAAGCAGGTTTTCTAGCTGTGGTTGTGGTAAGGCATGATTTATAAAAACCGGTTGAGCCGTTTCAGTGTCGCGAGTTTTTGAATTTTTAATTTCATGTTTTTTTTTATTATTGCTACAACATTATAAAACATGCATTATACTCTATTATCTTAAATACAGTTTCTTTCGACCTCCGTGGCGGAACGGGGTAGCTCTCGGACTGCCACGCCGGAGGTTGCGGGTCCGAATCCCGCTAGGGGCAAATGTTCGTATGATGAATATGAATGTTTGTACCCAAGTCATGGATGTTTATATATTTATTTAAGTATGTCTATCGGTTATCTAGTAACCATAGCACAGGCTGTGCCTAGTTTGGGACTGGATAATTGGTGTGAATGTCTGAGATATTTATTTATATTATTCATCATCATCAGCCTATATACGTCCACTGCTGAACATAAGCCTCCCCAATAGAATGCCTCTGTTGGTGGGCTTTCCATTAGGAGATTTGCCATAATCACCACGCTTGACAGACGGATTGGTGATCGCAGTAATGATCTTAATATACACAGGAGAATGCTGCTGCCCATCCCTGGTGCAATCCCTTAGTCGCCTTGACGACACCCACGGGAAGATTTGGCGTGGCCCTATTCTAAGCCGGGAACCACACGGCTTTTTATTATTATTATAATGATTATTATTATTATTTCGTCTAAATAAGTCAAGTTTAGATACTAGCTCTATTTTGACTGAGCGGTGACCACACGGCACCCATTTTCCTTGCTCGAGCACGCGGCCTATCACGTCATCAAGGTACCTACAGTGACGTCAAGCATTAATTTTTTTGTAGTCGCCGAACCATTACACGTCTAACTTTTAAACTTTTGTTACAAAAATATCTCATTTTTCATAAAGAATCTTTCCTTGGACGTAAGACGTTCATCAAATTTATGTCAAAGTCTGTGGAGTTTGCTGTGGTATTATGCGAGCCCCGTGCAGCTCATATTCTTCTATTAACGTGGTATATCATATTAGCCTTTAGACGTCCGCTACTGGGAGACACGCCTTCTCAAAATAACGCCACCAAACCCAATCCTCCTCTCCGCATCCCGCCGCTTCCAGCCACGTTTGTTAAGTCGTCGGTCCATCTATCCATCCATGAACGTTCCGATCCCCGGTCTCCATACCAGAACTCGTCTGCCACGGCGGCCGTCGATTCTGCGACTCATGGGCCCCGCTCACTGGTATTTCAGCTTGCTAATCCTTTCGGCTATCTCCTCATTACCAATCATATCCTTCAAAGAAACTCCGAGGGCTATCCTCTCCATAGCTCGCTAAGCGAGTTAAAATTAGTGGGTCAGTCCTGCTGTCAGCGACGTTGACGTAGCAGAAGAACATTTCATTTTACGTTGTTGGTATAACTAGACAGGAAGGACGGAAGCTCGGAAGCATATGAATCGAAACATATTAGATGTTCTATTTCCAGGCTGTACTACATTAATGTAAGTAAAGTATTATATATTCTTTATTGCACAAATTTTAAAAGTAAATACAGTTACAAATTTTGTGTACAAAGGCGAGCTTACCTCTAAAAGAGATCTCTTCCAGCCAACATTACAGGCTGAGAGACAAGGCACTAAGAGTATCCCACTTCTTACTTATATTATAAATGCGAAAGTTTTAATATTTGGATGTTTGTTAGTCAATGACGCTTCAACCACTGGACGGATCGGGATGAAACTTTGCACACATATAGGTTAGGTCCTGGAATAGGACATAGGATAGTTTTTATCCCGAAGAAACATCTTATTCCTACGGGAAACCAAATTAATAGTTAAAAGCAGTGAAGATGTGTGAATATGGTAGAATATCAGCGTTGCTGGGCTACGACATTATGCTGAGTGCGGCCCTTTTCTGCAGCACAGCACCGGCTACACTGTTATGTTTGTTTGCTGTACTTCTGTATCAATATGTGACCTATTCGTAACATTGTGTTTGTGCTGTATCTAAGAATGAATGAATAATATCTAATATCGAAACCTACGCGGACAAAGTCGCGGGCAACAGCTAATACTAAATATTACTAGCGACACTCCCCCCCCCCCCCACCCCCCGACAGTAGGCTGGCAGTACGCACAACCGCCCCGTCGATTTGAAAGAAAAGCACTTATGTAATTTACATATAACGTTGTCCCTCTCTTGATCGATTATGCTCATGCGCTCGGTTCTACAATAAGTAGTCTACGCGCACACACAAACGTATGCAAGTATTAACATAAACATTACATTGCAAGCAAGTACATAAATACAAATACAATACAATACAAAATTTATTTATTATCTCAACACAAAGATTAAGTACAATTATAATGTATAAAATTAAAATGAGTACAATTTATCTTTTGTGAGAGACTGGTGCCTAAAATAGGATGAACCTGTGAGATCAGGTCACCAGGCTCCCACCCCATGGAATTTTTGCGCATCACCCTGCCATACCAAGCAATTAGATTAATAATTAATTACCTGATAAAAACAAAGTACTGCACAAATTATTAATTTAGAACATAATTATTAATTTAGATGTGAGAGTATAATTTTTATAACATGCATTATGAAAAATTTATGTGTGTGAAATGATACTACCTAATTCCGAACCTTGGTTCTGAGCCATCAATATATCGTATATCTTGATAACCGATATAGTAAACGATTATAGGCCATAAGCATACGAACAGCTTGCGAAATAACCCTTTATAAACATGAAACTGCATATAAATATGCAACGCAAGTAATGACGCGCTGCGGTGAATAAAAAATATCCGATTACTCGATCAAGCAATAATTGTAAATTGTGAGGAACATCCGGCAAATGACGGCACAGTATATATATTTACAGTAGTAACTTGCATTCCCAGAATTGTCCATCACCATTGTAACAGAAAACTTACAGAATGACATTTTTATTTTTACTATTTTTCATTTGATTTTATTAATAACTAAACTATTTTAATTTTATTAAACCCTAATCTATCCCACCTCTAACACCAACTTCTTCTATAACTCCTACACAGCCCGTGCTGCACAGTTATGGAATAGTTTCCCTGCGCACATTCGAAACAGTTCTACTGTAAGAGCTTTTAAACTGAGATTGAAAGAGCACTACCTGTCAAACTTGTCGTGATATATATTGTATGTATGTATGTATGTATCCATCTATGTATTTTATATATGTAACTGTTATGTTTGGTTATCTATTGTATTCTATGTATGTAGTAATATGTAATATTATCTGTATTTTATATAATTTTATAGTATGTTTATGCACATTATCCATTGGTCTATCGTTTATTTTTTAGATTCTCCCACAGTAGAGGTTGGCTGGAAGAGATCTCTTTTAGAGATAAGTCCACCTTTGTACATCTTTTTTTCTTTGTGTAATGTACTGACAATATTCATGTGTGCAATAAAGAATATATATATATATATATATATATAACTGTTACTTTGACATATGATGTAATTAATGTATTGTTCTTTTATATAGTAAATAACTCAATAATTTTTGCACGCTACAAATTGTAGAACATTTACGGTTTCACTATTACATATAACAAAACTAATTTAATACCCATGTTATGCAATAAATAGAATTTGATTTTTTTTTTAATTTTGAATCTTATTTGGTAAGACAACCGGGTAAAACTTCAAACTACCCTACTAATATTATAAACGCGAAAGTTTGTAAGTATGGGTGGATGTTTGTTACTCTTTCACGTAAAAACTACTGAATGGATTTTAATGAAACTTTACAATAATATAGCTTATACATCAGAATAACACATAGGCTACAATTTATAAAGATATTGTGTGAATTGTCCAAAATATCAAGTAAGTAGAAAATACATAACAATTTGTGATGTTAAGTTGCCCACGCGGACGAAGTCGCGGGCAACAGCTAGTGTCATATAAACATGTTATGGGACGTAGATCATTTCGGCGCCAACCCACTCGATTATGGCGCAGCAACGATTCACGTATGTTCGGGATGCTATCCGCACCCTGCGCAACAGGGGCGCACATCATTTTTACCCAAATATTGACGTTCATACTTCTAATAATAGAGGCGGTGAGGTTAATAAAAATTATTTACAGCCCTAACATTTAAGGTTTTCGATTTCGCCAATCCAATCCCAGTAATATTATAAATGCGAAAGAAAAAGAAATTGACTTGACTTTGAAAAAAAAAAGGACATAGGACAGTTTTTATGCCGAAAAATATCTGATTCCACCGGAAATACATAATAATTTGTGATGTTAGGTTTTCCACGCGGGCGGATGAAGTCGCGGGCAACAGGTAGTAATATTAAAAATCCATGTTTTTTTTTTTATTTCTAAGCTTTCACGACTCGGTTGCAACAGATCACAATGAAAAAACAATGAATATGCATAGCATGTGCCATAGAGATAAACTTAGGCTATTTTCTACCGTGCGAAAACTTTTTTTTATTGTTGATGGGTTTGCGCTTGACCTCAATCTCGCCTGATGGATTACCCAGAAGATGCCTAATCATTCTTCCTTTAAAAAGATCCAAATTGTACTTGTCCGGAAATACCCATGCTGGCAGGAAGTTATAATAATAATAACAGCCGGAGGAAGTCCGTTTGGCCATTTTGATTTTGCTGGCCAGACGAGACAATAACCTAGAATCCCGAAATAATAATAATAAAATCATTGATTCATCTCTCCTAGAAATATACATATAATAAATCCGCCAAACTATATAATACAGATTGTTGTATAATACAGTCTTTACAAAACTCATTTCTTCGGTTGACAACCCTACTATACTGTACAACATGCGACATCGCCTGTGGGTAGTGGCAGTTAAATTGAAACCCTACGGCAAAACATTAAAAGTAACCGTCCTGTATGCCTATACTGACGCGGGCTCCGAACAAAAATTACCTCTCGAACACCTGTCGCTGAAGAAATAAGGGTCAACGCACACAATGGCAGAGAAAAAGCGGTTGCAGAGTTAAATAGATCTTAACGGCACGACTGGTTGACTCTACTTTATAAAAAGAGGTTTTTGCCTGTGACACAGACAAACCGATCGATTGTTATCCTATTAAATGTCATTACATTACTAAGGAAGAAAAAATCTACTGGCATCATGTAATTTATAAATAACAATATTTCAAAATTACAATCTACAAAACAAAACAAAAATACACCATTAGAGGCAAAAAAACACAAAGAATTTTTTTATATTCATCATCATGTCAGCCCTTAGAAGTCAACTGCTGGACATAGGCCTTCCCCAATGAACGCCACCACACCCGGTCCTCCCCTCTGCACCCAGCCACAACAGTGGTCAGACAGATGTGACCCGCTCACTGCCATTTCAACTTACTAATCCTTTCGGCTAATGTCGGTCACCTTCGTTCTTCGTCGGATCTCCTCATCAAAATTGTTAACACTATCCCACTAGGCATCAGAAGCAATGTAATCAACAAAAACACTTTCAGAAATAAATATAAGAAATATCTAGTAAACTCATTAACGTAACCTCAATCTTTTTGTGCTAATATCATATTTAAAAACTTTGTAACTTTGCTTTGCTATTCACCATTGCGTAGTGATAGTTAGTATTCTCTGCCATAGATGTGTATAAAGTAAGAGAGCTATTTCTGCCAACAAACTGTATTATACAGTTTGGCGGAGTTATTGTATGTAAATTTTTTTAAGAGATGAATAAATGATTTTATTATTTATTATTATTATATTATTATATTATATCCTTCATACAAACCCCGAGCATAGCCCTCTCCATAGTTCGCTAACCGACTTGAAACTTGTGGATCAGACCCACCATCAGGGACGCGGCGCGGTGAGCGGCGCGGTTTCGGCAGGCGGAGGGTTGGCCGCTGATTGCGGCGCCTCGTGGCGTGCTGCTAACATTTTTGTACATTTGTTCTCGCCGCTCGCCGCCCCGCTCCTAGCTGCCGCTGGCAGCGGCAAGGTCGTGGCCGAGCGGTAAGGGAGACGCGCGAGATAAGAGTGCGAACGTGCCCAAACTAAAAGCCGTGGGTTGCAATTCAGTGGGGTGAATTCGGGGATGGCGTGAGAACAAACCACTTAAATGTGTAGATTTGTATGTAAATAGCTGCGCGCTTTGTGTATAACGCCACACAACGACACATTAGTGTAGTTAGAAAAACGTAATTTGTAGGTTGGAAAAAATCACGTACACTCAAAAAAGATCATAATTAATAGGCATCTGACAGTGGGACTAGTCCGAAAACTCAAAGTCGCTCAGCGAGCTATGGAAAGAGCTATGCTCGGAGTTTCTCTAAGGGACAGGATCCGAAACGAGGTAATCCGCCAGAGAACTAAAGTTTTCGACATATCTCAAAAAGTTAGTACGCTGAAGTGGCAGTGGGCTGGTCACATCTGTCGGAGAACCGATAACCGTTGGGGTAAACGAGTTCTCGAGACCGCGACTCGGCAAGCGTAGTGTGGGACGCCCCCTGGCTAGATGGAGCGACGATCTGCGTAAGGCGGCTGGCAGAGACTGGATGAGAAGAACCGAGGATCGGGTTCAGTGGCGCGCCTTGGGAGAGGCCTATGTCCAGCAGTGGGCTCTTACAGGCTGATGATGATGATGATGATGATCTTGCCGTGTGGTTTCCGGTAGAGTAGAATAGGACCACTCCAACTCTTTCCGTGGATGTCGTACAAGGCGACTGAGGGAATACATAAAATATCAATCAGGCCTCCCCAACCCGTCTGGCCAGCGCGGGGAGTGTAGGCCAAATCCTCCGTCCGTCTCCGGCAGATGAGAAAGGGTTGTGCTCCTGCAGTGGAGACAAAAATAACTTGATGATGATGATTCTGGGTAAGCGCGCTCCACCTTAGATGATTACGTAACTTACCATCAGGTGAGATTGGGGTCAAGTGTATACCCATCAGAAATAAAAAAATAGCGATAATTTTTTTTTTTAAATTTTTTATGTTATGGTATAAGTAGTTTGACTTTTTTACCCCGTAATAAGGCAACTATTCGAAGCGATAGCCTCCTTCAGCTTCAGTTGAAAGAGCGTTGTTGACGTATAACTTTGTCCCTCTCTCGATGGAGTATGTTCGCGCGCTGGGTGGAGCAGCCCTACAGTAATTTACGCCCATACACAAACTTGTACGAACAGGCTGGTGGTAGTAGTAGCTTTATTCAAATGGAAGCTCTAAAATGCCACTCGAGGTAGTTCCACGTCAGTTTAAAAATGTCGCTGTGTGCGAAGAGCGTTATTCCCACTATTATACGAACGCACCATCCGGCCGCACCGGGCCGCCAAACGATGCCTCCAGGCTTCACATGTTACCCTAGTACCGCTGTCCATTGAAATTGTTCTTTTTTTTGCCTAGTAAAGTGGTAAGGGTTAAGCTATACACATCAGCTCCTTCATATTATAGGTTGACTGTCAGGCGCGCTATGGTGGAGTTTAACCCGAAAATTTACGTTTTTTTTTATTATCAACCGTAAAATCCTAAATGATAAGGTTGATGAATGTGAGGGAGGCTAGTATAGTAAGGTGTGTCAGGATTGCGCAAAGTAGCGATACATCGTAGCTGCCTACCCTTCTGGGGCCAAGGCGTGAGCATTGTTTGTATGTAAAATCCTAATTTTAGAGTTTCAGCAATTTTGCCTTTCCAGCGGATATAAATGGCTGTATGATTAAGATGGAACGGAAGCTGTCTGTACTTGCATGCACGGACGTCATTTGCATGTATCGAATCAGTTTTATTTATTAAACTTTGTTTTGTCCGAAGAACATCAAAGGAAATCCTTGTGTCAGCATGAGAATGAGAAAAAAAATGAATGTATTCATGAGCGACGAACCCAAGGGAGCAGTGTTGGACTTCATACTAAAACTATAGTATTTATACTATACGAATATTCGTATAATATAAATACTATAGTTTTAGTATCCGAATCCAAGGATAGTACGCTAATCCTATCCTACTAATTTAATATTATAAATGCGAAACTTTGGATTTTTGGATGTTTGGATGTTTGTTACTCAATCACGCTTCAACCACTGGACGGATCGTGATGAAACTTGGCACACATATAGGTTAGGTTCTGGAATAGGATATATGATAGATTTTATCCAGAAAAAACATCCCATTCCTACGGGAAATACATAACAATTAGTAATGTTAAGTGCTCCACGCGGACGAAGTCGCCGGCTACAGCTAGTATACTATAATTTAATGAGTTTCGAGTTGAGAGTTTGATTAACTATGGCAACACCTACGTAAAATAAGTCTTCGATCCAATTATTTTCTATGAGTGTGAGGGAGACGTAAGCGACGACCACGAATTTATGACTTGTTCGATTTTGTCTAACTTCACAGTGTCATCATCATCAGCCGATATACGTTATCTGCTGAACATAAGCTTCCCCAATACAATGCATTTTGCTGGGCTGTCCATTGGGGGATATGCCATACGCTTGGCAGGCGGATTGGAGATCGTAGTAATTATCATAATATACACAGGAGAACGCTGTTGCCATTCCCTGGTGCAATCCCTTAGTCGCCTTGACGTGTGAATTTAATCAATCGATCACTACATTAAATTAAATTCAATAAATCAGTATTTTTCATCTCAATTTAAAAACACTATCTTTTTATTTTCTGTGTACTATCCGTCTCAAAGTCCCTCAGTACAGCACTGCAAGGGAGAGAAGTTTTACATTTGCGTCTA
Source organism: Esperia sulphurella (assembly GCA_947086405.1). NCBI lineage: Eukaryota > Metazoa > Arthropoda > Insecta > Lepidoptera > Oecophoridae > Esperia > Esperia sulphurella. The sequence goes on from OX352267.1 coordinate 15,255,950, forward strand.
GCATCGGCAAACAGACGACGAGCTGTATAATTTTATATGTATAGTGGCTTAGGAAAGCTCTGGACGGACGAATAATGTAGAGATATAGAAAAGAAGGAAAGATATTGTCTTTTTGGAGACAGAACTAATTCCATGCGAAAGTTTGGATGTTTGTTACTCAATCACGATTCAACCACTGGACGGATCGGGATGAAACTTGTCACACATATAGGTTAGGTCCTGGAAAAGGACATAGGATATTTTTGTATCCGGAAAAAACATCTAATTTCTACGGGAAACCCAATTAATCGTTAAAAGCAGTGAAGATGGATAAATATCGAAGTCTACGTGGACGAAGTACGCAAAATACGCAGCCGGTTAGAAAGAGAAGCACCTATGTGTATAACGTTGTCCCTTTCTCGATAGTTTACGCGCACACAAACGTGTTTAGACAGGCAGTGTCGGGGGTGTAGTCGAATGTATGAAGTGTCGGGGGCTTGGTTGGGTTATGTGATTAAACCAAAAATGAGGAAGATGTGACAACCTACTGTATATAGTCCTACAAAACTAAGTCCGAAGGTCCTAGTTTGCTCAGTTCAGTACAGAACGAAGGCTGGATTGCATGTCATTTACGTTCACTCATTATTACAATACAATACACCTAATTGCATGTCCCGTGGATGTCGTACAAGGCGACTAAGGGAATACATTATAAAACATCAATCAGACCTCCCCAAACCGTCTGGCCAGCGCGGGGAGTGTAGGCCAAATCCTCCGTCTGTCTCCGGCAGATGAGAGAGGGTTGTGCTCCTGCAGTGGAGACAAAAATAACCTGATGATGATGATGACACCTAATTGCACAAACAAATACAGTTGCACGTTATAAAAGTTACAAATAGTACAATTTAGGCGGTCTTATCGCTTTAAGCGATTTCTTCCAGACAACCTTTGGGTAGAAAATATTACTGCTTTATTTGAAAATATGTAAAAAATTACTTGGTATGCGTGGTATGTCTACTACATAAGGATGAAGTCCCTCCCCACGCACGGTAGGTAGTCCGGAGATGGAACGGAGATGGGGGAAATCGTGCAATTCCTGATAAATGTAGATGGAACAAGCTCTTCAGTGAAGAAAACCATAGTGATAAAACAAGTATACGCAGGAGATTATACATGTATGTATGTATGTATATATGTAAACGCTTTATTGTACCAAAAATAACAACAACAACAACAATAAAATGGGAATTAAACTGTGTACAAAGGCGGACTTATCCCACTTAGGGATGTCTTCCAGTCAACTTTAGAGTAACCGAAAGGACACGTATAATGCGTTTAGTACCTACTTTTAATAAAGTTAGTTAATACATCTACAGATAAATCAGAATATCCGGCCTAGCGGTAGCTGTTATCCGAAGAGCGTTTCTACAAATCGTCAAATATTATGCGCTGGCAGGTTCGGCATATTATGGGTAGTACAATAAATGCTTGCCATATGTGGTAATTTCCCGTTTCGGTACATTCAGCTTTTATATTTCACTAGCTGTGCCCGCGGCTCCGCTCGCGTGGACTACAGAATCTGCTCCCGTTCCTACTCCCGCTCCCAGGTTAATATTTCAGGTTCTAAGTGTCGTATCAAGATGAAACATGCACCAGGTTTTAAGTTAGACCTCCAGCAAGACAGCTGTGAAAACTGCATCAAATTTTATTCGGTAGTTTTTGCGTGATGAGGTAACAAACAAACATACATACAAACAGACAGACAAAAATTCTAAAAACAGTTATTTTGGCTTCTATTGGCACTATAAAGACCCCTCATATAATTTTTTCTACAATATCTCCCATGTACAGACATAGACCAGTTACAGTTTTATTATAGGTATAGATTATGATTTCCAAAAGAATTGTATGTTTGAATACTTCGCCTGGCAATATCATAAATTCTATAGTACATGATTGATCGTACAATATTTCTAATGAATGAATGGATATTATAATTTTTAATATATTTATTTCTAATATATTTATTTCAGACTAAAGTCCATATTTTGGTTAATAATTATTATTAATGCTTAACATTTAGGTTAGTAACAATTGGCGGTAACTATATCTAATACCTGTTGCCCGCGACTTCGTCCGCGTGGACAACGTAACATCACAAATTATTATGTATTTCCCGTAGGAACGGTATGTTTTTTCGGGATAAAACTATCCTTTGTCCTATTCAAGGACCTAACTAACTTGGGTCATTCCTGGGAGAAGCGTTCTTCGTGTCAGATTCGTGACTTTTATTTTTTCTCACTACTGGTGAAAACTAAAATTACATGGGAAAAGAAGGCTTAAAACGAGTCAAGCTATCGTTAAGGCACTCACGTAGACATGACGATAACGTCATGACAACCCCGTTTTTTTGGAGAACAGTTTGTTGTGTATTTGTTTTGTTCGACTTCACCATCAGGTTATTTTTGTCTCCACTGCAGGAGCACAACCCTCTTACATCTGCCGGAGACAGACGGAGGATTTGGCCTACACTCCCCGCGCTGGCCAGACGGGTTGGGGAGGCCTGATTGGTGTTTTATAATGTATTCCCTCAGTCGCCTTGTACGACATCCACGGGAAGAGTTGGAGTGCTCCTATTCTACTCTACCGGAAACCACACGGCGATTGTTCGACATAGAGCTATTTCACACAGAGAACCGCCGCGGGAAGGATTTGTATGAAGTATACCGCCACGCGTCCGCCACGCAGTCGCCTTCTGTGTCTTTAGATCATAAAAGGCACTTATTATCCGGTTCATTTTACTTCATTATAACAGCATACCGATGACTAAAGTTACTCTTAATAGAATCAATTCAGTGTTAAACACTGACATACCTAACTGATTTACAATAGTGAATCAGACGCTTAAAAATGCTAAGGACAACGATCTCTATGTACTACTAGATGGAGCGTTCCAAACAATCGCTCTGTTCCACGCAAGTAGTCACAACTCTTTCACATTCACTTTGAAACTTGTGCAGTTACTACTCAGAACATTTAATTATTTTCTAAATATTGACATTATTTAACCGTAGCGTCAATATTTAGTAATAATTAAATGTTCTGCGTAGTAACTGCACAAGTTTCATTGTGAATGTGAAAGAGTTGCGGCTCCTTGCGTGGAACAGAGCGATTGTTTGGAACGCTCCATCTATTAGTACATAGAGATCGTTGGCTAAGGAAATGTGTCATTGACACACATATACTCAGTACAAAGTGCACCTAAACAAATATAAACGATTTCTTGTATTAGATATATTGTCTCGTGTTAAAGTAAATTGCATTGTATCAGTAAAAGCTGGCCCGTGCCCAAACATTTTCCGACTACCACGAAAAAGTCTTCGATTTTCGGTTTAATATATAGCCTATGACATTCACAAATAACGTGGCTTTCTATTGGTAAAAGAATTTTCAAAATCGGTTCAGTAGATCCAGAGATTACCCGCTACAACGACACAAACTTTACCTCTTTATAATATTTTGTCACGTATGATTTCGAAATGGGATGATTAGATTAGATTAGATTTTTATTATTTCAGTCTACATATTAAATATAACTATATACATTTCATGTACAGTGCTATACAATATATAAAGTGATCGTCGTATTTTAACAAATTATCAATATAAAAAATAATAAAATTAACACATTAAAAATAAAATGTCATAATGTAACAATTTGTTTACATATAGATGTCTAAATAAAATTTCAATATATTATTATGAGTAATAACAAATAATAGTCAGAATGAAAATACAGTTTTTCAAAAAAAGATGGCAAAAATATTAACAGTCATTTTATTATCATCCAGTATATTGAAACAATTTTCTTGCAGATAAAAGGCTTGAATTGATAAAATCTAAGACAAATGACATTCGGCCTAGGCAAAGTTTTAATTTATCGTAATAAAATTACTAATAAGTAAAATAAGAGATAACTATATTTATTTTCTAATATTTAACAACTTACGGCTTAAATTTTACTGGAAGAAGGAACATCGGATGGTTTACCTGTAAAAATAAAAAATAAATAAGTATTGGCTATAAATAAATAAGGAAACCGCGGATCGGCACTCGCAGGGTGGGACGCCCCGCCGCCGCCAGGTGGACCGACGACCTGAAGAAGGTGGCCGGTAGCGGCTGGATGCGGGGGGGGAGGACCGGGGGTGGTGGCGTTCATTGGGGAAGGCCTATGTCCAGCAGTGGACTTCTAGGGGCTGACATGATTAAGTATTGCTTTAATCATAATAAATAAAATAAAAAAAAATAAAAAATAGCCTTTATTTGATAGCATCTATAACATTTTACATTAATATATATATTTATGTTTATTTAAATTATTTTCCATTAGTAAGTAAAAATAAAATTGTATTTATTATTTTATGTGGTTGTATTTCTATCTGCCCCTTTTCGAGCAAAGGCCTCCCCCAGTTTCTCCCACTCCTTCCTGTTCTTTGTTTTTCTAGTCCATGTTACTCCTTCCTCATTTACGATGTCATCTATCCATCTTTTCTTTGGTCTTCCTTGCGTAATATTGTTTTCTCTGGGATACCATTCTGTTGTTCTCCTTGTCCATCTGTCGTCTTAATCATAATAGTTAAACAAAATTTTATATATTTTCATTGTCACTTAAAGCTTTTGGCGCAACTATGTAATTACACGTGATACTCTCATCAGAATATGACACGTGACCTGATAGAAAGTACAAAATGACTTATGTCGGATATTGTCCGAAATGCTTAAGAAGTGCCTACTATCCTTGGTCTCCTAGTTACCTGTAGCATTAAATTCTCCGAAAAAACCTAGTACCTTTTTTTTTATTTATTTATTTAACATTAAGGTAGTGTTTTTTTATTTTAACCTACCAAGGCTTTTGAAACCGGTTGTGGTTGAGAAGATTACCTAATTCGAGGTAAGGACAAACCAGACTTAATTATAGTAGATGAGGTTTTTAGAAAACAGATCGCACATGAAACTGTAGACCGTAATAACTCAAAAAATTCGCTATTGAGTTTTTCATTATGTAATCAGATAATCATAGTCTTAGTAAATACGTCAAAATTGCGTACTTTTCTTTAGCCGTTTTGTTTATTTAACTTTTTAAACTTTCAAATCGTGTTTTCTCAAAACATGCGTTTTTGAGTTATGATGGTTTATGATTCTTATGTGCGAGATGTAAATCAATCTGGACCTAATAAATCTAAACACAAACAACCAATTAGAATAACCCCGTAAAGTGGCGACTCGGTTCCAAGCCTTTACTACGAAATGGGAAATATAAGTTTAAAGACAGTTACAGAATAGGACTTCCCATTTAGTAACTGATTTCTTCATCATCATCAGGTTATTTTTGTCTCCACTGCAGGAGCACAACCCTCTCTCATCTGCCGGAGACAGACGGGTTGGGGAGGCCTGATTGATGTTTTATAATGTTTCCTGATTTTTTAACTGGCTACAAAATGGGAAATCCTGTTCGAAGCCTAACTCGAACAAGTTCATCTCAGTAAGTTATTTCTAAACTCATCCCAGGGAGGGACCGAGGAACACCCACGAAATTGCAATTGATCATTTCGGCCCGAGCTCAAAATTTTATATTAATGTAGAAATGTAGGTTTAATTTTGTCTTTTCTACTCGATTGTACGATTGCCGTGTGGTTTCCGGTAGAGTAGAATAGGAGCACTCCAACTCTTCCCGTGGATGTCGCACAAGGCGACTGAGGGAATACATTATAAAACATCAATCAGGCCTCCCCAACCCGTCTGGCCAGCGCGGGGAGTGTAGGCCAAATCCTCCGTCTGTCTCCGGCAGATGAGAGAGAGTTGTGCTCCTGCAGTGGAGACAAAAATAACCTGATGATGATGAAGATGATGTACGAACATCGTGAATTTTTAAAGGTTTTTTTTATGATTTGCGGGCCAAACCGATCACTTAGAAAAAAACAATAGGTATTTTTTTTGCGAAGACGCCCTTTGTTACGTGTGGTTTCCCGGTTTAGAATAGGGCCACCCCCAATCTTTGCGTGGGTGTCGTTATTGCGACTAAGGGATGACACTAAGGACGGGTAGCAGCGTTCTTCTGTTATATTAAGATCGTTACAGCGATCACCAATCCGCCTGCCAAGCGTGGTGATTATGGCAAATCCCCCAATGGACAGCCCACCAATTGTCATTCTATTGGGGAGGCTTATGTTCAATAGTGGACGTATATAGCCTGGTATGTAAGATACTACCTTCTACCAAGGTCTTCTACCAAGAGTACGATGTGGTTTCAAAATATGTATTAGTTAGTGAACGCGACCTAGTGCACCTATTAGGTTTAAAATTAATAGATATTTCTGGGGAGAAAAATAGCGGGAGGTATCTTCAACGGCGCGTAGCCCTAGCCGTCCAGCGGGGAAACGTAGCGAGTGTCCTAGGCACTTTGCAGCACCATTCGCTGGACAAATTAGGCGAAATTTTTTATTTAAATTAGATGTGTTTGATATTTATTAATTTTCAGCTTGTATGTTATACTCATATTCAATAAATAAAGTATCCTAGTTAGTGAAAGGAGACAGTAGAGAACAAAAGTTGCTAGTTTAAAAATTTAGTCATCTGTAGTTTACACTTCATATTGCAAGGTAGCTTCATATTTTCTACCTAAAGGTGCTCGGGAAGAAATCGCTTAAAAGATAAGGCCGCCTAATTTGAATTTTTTTTACTTGTAACTATATTTGTTTGTGCAATAAAGTGTATTTATTTCTCCAGGTTACAAAGCGTGCAGAAGGTACCAGGAAAGCATGTTTTTAAAGAATAAATTTTGGAATTACAGCTAGGCTTTCTATCACTATCAGTCGAGGGTCGGCGAGCCGTGGCGCGGAGGCGCGCTTTACTGACACAACCCATTGTATGGAGATCGGCTCGACATAGATTAGTTACGGTTCGCAGAGGTACTAGAGGTACAATAAAGCCAAAGGGAGAGACGTCTGAAACGTCACATAATTTATTTAATACCTTTATTGAGGACTAACTGCTGTACCGTGGTGCAACCCAAGTCATTCACTTTTAGTAGTAAAAATGAGTCTGTGACTAGTATAATTATGTGCACACATAACTTTTTAAAGGACCATACAAACAACAATAATATAAGAGAAAACCATTAACCATTAAATATTTTATTATTGTTGTTGTTGTTATTTTTGGTACAATAAAGCGTTTACATACATACATACGTAAATTGTCATAATAATATAATTCTCCTTCATTATTTTGCCGCGCTGTGAGCGCGTAGGGATTGGTTAACGAATCTTTAAAGCCAACCAATCCCCGCACACGATGGCCATGACGCGCCACCACGCTTGTTTTAATTTAAGAAACGATGACAATGTCAGTTAATTTGTGTAAGAAATCAGTTGATTGAATTTTTAAAGACATATATCCGTATTATTTCAGGCAAGTGTTTGTTACTCTTATTACAAACACCAAAACAGGGCGTAAAGCATACTTTACACCAGGGTATTTGGTATTAGGCTAACCTAGGACATTAACCGCCTCATTGCCCATGGTTAGATGAGAAATACCTAAATAAATGGCGAGTAGTTGCTACTTTAAGACTCCACTCTGGACATAATATATATAAAAAAAAACTTTTCTTATGAGCAAAACTAAATCATCAAATTGTCCTGAATGCGATGTCATACAGCATGTATTGATAAAATGTGTTTGAAGTAAGACTTAAAGAATAATGATGCTTCCTCTGCCCAAAAAAATTGGGGTTTGCAGCAGCATCCTGGGCAATCCCGCTTCTGAAGAGGCCGGAAGGCTGTGTAAACTTTATAAATGTTGTATAAATTAGAAGTATTTTTTCCTAACAATTTTCTTATAGGGGTGACAGAAATAGTATAGAAATTATAAAAACAGACGCGTCAATGTAACAGAGTTTCAAAGTGCAGTCGCTACTCGTTGTCCAGACTTGTGGGAAGCACAATTAAATTATTAATTCTACGTTTTACTTTAACGTTTAAAAGTCAGAGTTGGAGAGAAATGCTGGCACGCTTCTAACAAAATTCAATTGTGTGGAGATTGCGACTGTCATAGATTAGTTACCCATACCTCGTTATAAAACAGACTTGACATTACAATAATGTACTTATGGCTAACGATGTACAGCAACGATGTTCCAGCGAGTATCAAGTATGTAAGAAACGACGCTGTACGTACAGGAGCTAGGAGCTGGGGCTGCCGCGCCTGGATGCACGTGTATATACCTGGAGAGGCTGGGAGCTGGGGCTGCTGCCTCTACCGTTAATGTTTCTTTAAATGTCCTAAGTAGTAAACAAACCACTCACCTCTACAAAATCTCAAGTTTGCGAGCCAATCACACAATAAAACTGACCCAAAATCCTCATATACCTCAAACAAGCACTTGCACGATATCCACTCACAAAACTAATAGAATTAATCATCGTAAACCTTAGTTTTTAGCAAAATTATCAACAAATCGTCTTAACCCCAAATCATATTGAGACGGGTTATCTCTATATTGTCTTTGGATTTTAGAGATGGGGTATGTCACGCATTCAATTATGCAATTCAATTATTCATTCGGAAAAAAGAGAAAAAAAGGAGAAAAAAGGTTGGACATCCACTAAACCAAAAAAAAAGGTATTGTATTTTTACCGTGACCCGCAAGCGCTTCCTTTGGGTGACAAAAGATTTCGGTTTTAGCCGCCAGAGGCGCTAGTAATAATGAAATACTAAGCCATACACTAATGTTTGTTTCTAATATGTTTTATAAAGAAATGCATTGTATAAAAACATTAAAATTAAAATAATTCAGGGTGCAAAAAAAATTGCTTCATGACGTTTGATTTCATTCGTTTTCCTCTACTTTGTTTATAAAAATTAGATATGACCATGAGTACTATAATAGAAAAAAAAAAAAAGGTTTACAGCTGCGCGGTGCGCGCTGCGCGATCCAGGGTACGTAAGACTAGAAGTTGTCTTACGTAAAGTTTCGTACTCATAAGTAAAATTTTGTTTTTGTTTTGTTATTTTAATATATATTTATATATTTAAATGCTATAGTTAAATCATTATGTAAAACTTCCTTATTTAATAGCTTTTTCTAGATTTTATCACATTTTATACGTTCAAGAGTGTCAAAAAGCCAAAATACGAGATTTATAGCTGCATAGGTACGACGAAAAAAAAAAAAATATTCTCCTGCTAGCAACCCTGGCGCGTTCGTACCGCAACGCCATGTCATTCGTGTTATAATAAATTTTACATTTTATCATCTAAGTACTTTATTTTAATATTTTAAATATTCAAATAACAGGGTAAATATTTTATTTGTTAGAGAAGCTTACAGCTACATTTGCAATAAGAAAAATTGGATGGCAAATAAAGGCCAACTAAAACCTACCACATATAGCAAGCCAGTCCCATTGATGCCTGTCAACTAATTAATCTTAGAAGATTTTGTATGGAACCTGGCTTACCTATCGTCAGCCATTTTTTTTCTCAAAATGGCGGCCAAGGATAATTTTTATAAAAATTGGTAGCTAACATCAATACAAACAAGAAATATTCTTAGCCAAAACTCGTAAAGTGTTACCATTTGAAGATATAAGCAATCAAAGTGTTATAATTCTGTTGTAATGGATCACTGAACGGAGACCAAGGAGCATTATTTATTTTTTAGCGACTAAAATAATGGGCACCTATCATAATAATAATATCATAAAATAATATCGTTATGTAGCTTATGTCGTCAAAACGTGGAACTTAACGAGTTTTTACCAAAGACTATTTCTTCTTTGTATTGACGTTAGCCACCAATTTCTATTTGAATTAACCTTGGCCGCCATTTTGAAACAATCGTCGTATGCTAGGTCCAAAGTAATGATCCGATGTGGATGAAATTTTGTATTTCGGAACTGAATATCCATGAAAGTAACCAATAAATAAATAAATATTCCTAAACTAATAATCACTGAGAATAATATAGAATTAATCACAAATTCAATTAAATTCAATTGAATCAGTTAATTCTATTATTTGACAACACTATTTTATATCTATGGTCACCTTGGCGCCATGTTTGTTTATCAAATTAGACATTTAAAGAAAAACAAGGTATACATGCACATATTTGACCAGACGAGACCTAGAGTCCTATATCCCTAACTCCCTAACCTAGTCATAAATAAACATACATAAATAGATATGTACTGGATACCTGCTACCATGAGACCTAAGGTAGCAAGCGGATGTTTGGAAGGATGTTGACGGGTATTAAGGGTGGTAGTTTGGTGGTTGGATTTTCTCACTGCCAGTCAAGCAGGCTCACGAGGCTGATCAGGTGCTGACGGCTAAAGGAGTCTTGGCCGCAGTGAGAGGTTGGTCGGGCGTGGAGTGAAACTCAACAATGAATGTTGGAATCTGTTTATTTTAGAAACTATTTACACAATTTTAATGCGTTTTGCTATACACTCACACTATCTTATTGTACATTGGTGTTTGTACACTGTCATCACTTATTTCTAGTCTAAAGTCTTATAAACTAGGTTGCAGCGCAAACAGACGCAATTCAGAAATATTTGCAATAATGTTTTTTTTATACATAATATCGCGAGCTAAACTGTACAGTTTTTACTTGTCTATTTCACATATTTTATACATATCTGTGTTTCAGTCATTTCTATTTAGATGGATGTTTCAATCACACAGCTGTCTAATGTCCTCACAGAGACGCGTCAAGTTAGGTGTTAATGACCTTAAAATGCAGCATTAGTTAGTATATGAGCATTAGCGCATGTTAGAAGTTAGATATGCATCGGCGATACCGTCTGAGGTCAGACGTTTCGCGGCCACGCCCTATGATGACGTCACCAGTACTAAAGGTACCCAGCGGTACGGCTAGTGGTAAACTTTCCATAAGTGGAAAAAGCATTAATACATATATAATGCTCACACCCTGGTCCCAGAGCGGTAGGCAGAGACGATACATCGCCACTTTGCGCGATGCAACGTCGCAAAGCGACTTTCCTTCGTTCGCTTTTCGCCCCGTGATACAAAATACAAATAATACAAAATAATTTATTGTCTTTATATGTTTACATGTTAATGATATTTGTGGGATCCTCCTTTTAAGCATAAAAATTGCCTGTACCAGGAGGGTCCACTCGTGATACCCCTTGACGTGATGTGTTGCGAACAACATCTCCGCCTTGTTGAGGTACCACGACTAGCTATGTAAATAATTGCCCACCTCATCAGAGCCCTGCATGATTCGGTGAGGCTAATAGTGCCCGGAGTTCGCCCAGCTCCGGGATGTCGGCACGCTTACGACCAGGCTAGCCCCTGGACACACATCCATCGGCACGGCAGAACTTGGATTGGCGGACGGGACAGGGATCGGGGCGAGAGAGACAGGAGATGGGGGTATGGGTAAGGAGTAAAGGGTAGGTATGGGATACCGCTATTACGGAAGGATAGTGGGATTGTAGTAGCGATAAGTCTGTAAGCCGGGACCGCATACCCGTGACTCGTCTGGATAGCACCGGACAAGCTACTACCTCAACCAAGTCCCCTGACACTAAATCTAAACTACTTTACACATATATATAAAGTAAAAATACAATAAACGTACATAAATACATACATATCATATTATGAGTGAGACAGTGTTCTTCTTTTAGTTTAGTTCATTTTAATAATACAAGTACTTGATGGGAGACATCCTTCAAAACTCATCGCAACTTATTTTAACCGCGTAAGAAGGTATAATTTCCGAACAAAACGTTTTACTTTGTAATTCGGAACGAAATTTTCCTTATCATTGGCTAGTTGTTTTTCTTTTTGAACCACCAACGTTTTTTCATCATAAATTGAACTTTAATTGCAATCAGCCAACTCCGCCAATCAATGGAAGGAAGTTATGTTCGTTTTTTATTTCTATGCCGGCTTCCACACCCGTGTCAAAGAATAATAAATATTACTACGCTAAGAAGCGACACTCATCACTCCACGTCAGTTAAACGTCGCCCGCAAAATAAGAGCACGGCTGGCAGTACGCACTGGACCGGCGGCGACAAATCGACGCTATAAGTTAAAAAGATAACCACTTTTTTTGTTAATGGGTTTGCGCTTGACCCCAACCTCACCTGATGGTAAGTGATGTTGAGGCCTAAGGTGGAGCGCGCCTAACTAGAAGATGCCTATTCACTCTTCCTTTAAAAAGATCCAAATTGTAGTTGTCCGGAAATACCGAAGCTGGCAGGGACTTCCATTCCTTAGCAGTTCGCATCATGAAAGAGGAAGCAAAACGCTTCGTGCGAGAGCGTGGTATGTCTACCACATAAGGATGAAGTCTCTCACCACGCCTGGTACTACGGTATTGGAATGGGGATGTTGTCGATATAACGCTGTACTCGATCGACTATGTTCGCGCGCTCGGCGCAACAGCCCTACAATAATTTACGCACACACGCAAGTGTACGGACAGGCTGATGCGTCTATAGTAGGTAAGTAAATCACTTCTATGGAGTGCCGAGGATATGCCCGTGAGTCGCGCGCCTTCCCAATTTCCTGGGGCAAACCAATTATTTCTGGTTATTTCTAATTTGCAATTAGCTACAGAAATTCGTTCATTCCTGTCATAATCTCCGGCTTGCTACGTCATCTCACCGTACTGACAGAGAATATTATTTCTACGTAAAGGATCGATCATACATTTATTGTGTCTAGCTGTTGCCCGCGACTTCGTCCACGTGGACAACTTAACATCACAAATTATTATGAGTTTTTCACAAGTTACTATTTTTCCGAGTTATTTGTGATTTCCTGACGTAATAACCATTATTAAGTATTTTACGTATGTATATTGGTATACATAATATACCTGTATGTATATATTATTGCTGGATGTATACAACTTAATACGTGCCCATATCTTATCTGTGTAATATCTATATGAGGTATAAAAGTATGTGAAGTGGAAAAACACTTAAATTGCGGTATCTAGCACCTACCTACCACAATCTCTCAGCATATCCCAAAGGTAGAGAATTCCTTTGACATCAAGTTTGCCTGTTATGCAGACAAATCACAAATTTTTTTGAAGAGGTAACATCAAAATGATTTTCTTTAAAACGCGAATTCGTCCTCTTGAAGTCAAAGTCAAAATCATTTATTGCATATGAGTACACTTGGTACATTTATACACGTCATTTTTTTATCGACTACCGCTTCCTAGGTGTTAGCGCTGTGAAGAAGAAACGGCGCAACAAACTTCACGCAACACATCTTTTCAAAATTAAATTGGAAACTTCACAATTTCGATTAAAAAAAAACCTATAAGAGAGTAAGTCTCTACCTCTCTGGGACCAGTTGTGCAATTCTCTAAAATACAAAGTCACGTGGCAGTCTCACTCAAGTGACTTTACTCACTTCCAAACCTAAACCACTGGCATTCTGTAAACATTCCAGAGCACGTGAAGTGAGTTCTTTGTTCACTTCACTTTTATATTTCTCTGGAATGTTTACAGAATTACGAATGGATTAGGTTTTATAGTGAGTGAAGTCACTTGAACTGCCGTGTGGTTTCCGGTAGAGTAGAATAGAAGCACTCCAACTCTTCCCGTGGATGTCGTTCGTACAAGGCGACTAAGGGAATTCATTATAAAACATCAATCAGGCCTCCCCAACCCGTCTGGCCAGCGCGGGGAGTGTAGACCAAATCCTCCGACTGTCTCCGGCAGATGAGAGAGGGTGGTGCTCCTGCAGGGGAGACAAAAATAACCTGATGATGAAGTCACTTGAGTGAGACTCGCACGTGAGTTTGTATTTTAGAGAATAGCACTACAGGGCGTAAGCATTATGTATGTCTAGAGAAAATAAAAATTATATTTAAATCTACTTAAACGTTTGCTTAGAATACCAAAGAGCTGAATCACTGCAGCTGCCTTCCGTTTATCAGCTAAGGTGACGGTGTCGAGTAGCCCAGCCCAGTGCAAGGTTAGACCAAACAACACGAGAAGTTGAGACGCCGATAAGGAATTGCGGTTACTGTGCTCACTGCTAACTTAACGAACTTGGTTTGTACTTTGTAATCAAACAGAAAGTAACAAATTGAGAAAGTGGGCAGACTATGCAAGTGTTTGTTCAAAAGTTTCCGCAAAATTGTTGCTTACGCGAGGTGAGCGATTATTGTTCGATATACAAAAGGTGGTTACACTTTAGTTACGCCAAAATGACACTTAAATACGTAATTTAGTAATAAAGTAGGCATCACGTAAGACGAATTCTTGCGATAAAAAAATTAAGTCATAAATAAAAACAAAAAGGTACAAAAGTTTTTATTAGTTGTGGAGGCCCTCTGTTAATTCAAATTCAAATAATTTATTTCAACATAATTATGTCATATTTGTTGTACAATAAGAATAATAAAATTGTATTAGACGAAGGGAAACCTGGAGTTACGGAGAGATAAAAATCTGGAGTGGAGAGCGCGGAGCGGTTCATCGGGAGCCTCAGCGCCTGATGGACCGAAGACTTAAAGAAGGTGACTGAAAGAGGTTGAATGACGGAGGAACAGCGGGCCTAAAGCCATTTCATACTTTCTACTGGTCATTGGACACATTCTGATAGACATCGTAATTAGAATCTATACGCATATCAGAATATGTCAAATGACAGAGTACAAAATTTCTATAGTTCGACGGGTATTATCCGAAATTCTGACGGAGTCCGATAGTGAAAGCTGATTTGATGATGATGATCAGCCAGGTCAATGAAGGACAAGCCATTTCAGACTGTGCTCCACACAGATCTAATAAAGTCTCGTCATCTATTCGAGTCTGACAAACAGATGGATCAGCGGCTGAACACAAGACGCATGGACTTACAGAGTGTGATTAGTGAAATCAGGCGGTACACATTTTCAATAAGATGCCTATTGATCTTAAATGTATAAAGAAGATAAGTACTTTTAAAAACAAAATAAAAGCACTACTATTGGAAAAGTGTTGTTACAATGTTGATGACTTTTAATGATTTAAAATTTATATTTAATTGTGAATAATGACGTGTTTTTAATATTTTAGCTCTGGACATTAACTTATTTACTTAACTCAATATCTTATTTTATTATATTACCTATTTTAATTATTATGTAAATGTACAAATATTCGCATACAATGTCTATTGTTTAATGAATAAATAAATGAAATGAAATGACTACCATCGAAAATGTGTTACTTACAAAGAATTTTAATTTTAATAATAAAGTTCACACCAATTTCAGTTATTAACTTGAAAACTATTTTAGACTAGAGGGCAGTAAAGTAAGGCCGTATACATATACGTATAATATCTACTTTGTTAACAAAGTTGCCTGCAGTTACAAAGTTGTGGAGTGAGATTGCGAAGTTTGAAGTTTCACATTAGCAGGCCTCAGGCGGTGGACGACTTCTATTTCTGGACTCTTGAAAAGATTTCCGCAGCGTCTTTAATATACTGAACCAACAAAACTTACGTGTATTTTTTTATAAGAACTTATTATAAGTTTTAAGTCGAGCAACGGAGACGGTTATATTCGGAGTTGCTTTAAAAGAAAGTTATCTACACTAATATTATAAAGAGGAAAGATTTGTATGTTTGTAGCGAATAAACTCAAAAAACTACTGGACCGATTTAAAAAAATCTTTCACTATTAGAATGCTATATTATCCCTGAGTAACATAGGCTATATTTATTACCATAAAAAAGTAGGGATCCCTACTAAAACTTCAATAATGTAACCCAAGATGCAAAAAATAAGCCATAAAATGTTATTCATTGCATGCGCTGCGGAAACTATTGATTGTAGAACCTTCGCGTGTCTGTACATTGAACATATTGATAACAGTCGGGGCTGGACCTGAAGCGAGAGAAGAAAAGAGGGGGACGGGAATGAATGCTTAATAAGTTTCAACTTTATTTAATTCTGTAGTCCACGCGACCAGAGCCACGAACACAGATAGTCAGGAATAAAGAGATTCGATAAGGTTTGCCGATATGGTTGAAAGAGTTAGTAAGCGAAAAGGCATTGGGCAGGATGCATCTGTTGAAGATCGATAATTGGAAAACTGACAGCTGGGAAAGGAGGCCAGAACCGACTGAGCAAAAGGTCAACGGATTGATAATGATAGAAACTTAGCAAGGTCAGTAAGTCGTTCACGGGGCAATGTATACGCTTCTACAACAAACTACCAGAGGACTTCTTAAATATGACGGACAGAAAGTTAAAAAATCACATCAAAACCGCTTTGTAAAAAGGCCGATTAAAAAAAATATAAACGATTATTTGAATGGCAAATGGTTATTAATGTTGGTTCAGCTTCGCACAATCTTTTTAATATTGTAAGTATACGTATTCGCAAAATCTTTATTAATTGTATGCAAACTTGATTTTTAAAAGATGTGTTGCGTGAAGTTTGTTGCGCCGTTTCTTCTTCACAGCGCTAGCACCTAGAAAGCGGTAGTCGATAAAAAAATGACGTTTATATAAATGTACCAAGTGTACTCATATGCAATAAATGATTTTGACTTTGATACAAACTTCATTTTACTTTTATGTGTTGCGTGAAGTTTATTGCGCCGTTTCTTCATCATAGCGCTAACATCTAGGAAGCGGTAGTCAAGTGTTTTAATGTGCAATAAAGGATTTTGATTTGACCAATACCGACCCTTGTGGAAACTACATCTACAATAACTAGATGTCATCTCCTAAAAGATTTAAGAATTAAAACGAAAAATATGCTAAGATTATTTTACTGAAATGCTCGCACGAGCATGGAAAAGATCTATAATAACAAAAGAACCATAACCACTGCAATATTTAGTGTGGTAGAAACAAATGCTAATAACATAGTTAAAACAAAGCACCCAGCACGTATATCAACTAGTCATGAGTCAGACAGGATGTTTGGAGCGAATTATTTATTTCAACAAACAGCAAGCCGCGGAAACGACCACATTTTGCGGAAGTCTTCTCATAACTATACCTATTCGTTAACTATAATTACCAAAGTTTGAATATACCAATACTGTCTGATTTAAAAATTCCTGTGGGTTTCTTCCCATTTCCCTCAATAAATTATGTAGGAGACATTATCTCTGAACCAACTCAATCACACACTGGTCAAGCACAGTCCTACAGTATTAACAAAATACCATCTAATATCCTAGTCGTATATACGTTTGAGGATAGCTGGCCGATCCCTATATGAAGCAGTGCGGCTGGCCAATGACCGCTATGCGTGGAGACGCATTTTATACGGTCGCGATCCTCATCAGTGAGGGAACGACGGAGAAAAAGAAGATATGTTTAAGGTAAACAACATTTTCATAAGCGGTATTCATTAAGTAAAAGATTTCGATTAAGAGGCTTTTATGATATGATTGCATACTAAGGTCACACCTATAATTTCGCTTTTGGGGTTTATCATTTGCATCAATTATGCAGTGTAATATTTATAAGTCGCCAGGCGTTAATTCCCTAAATATAAGAGATATCAAAACACTTTCAACTGATATCGAAGCTAAGCTGCATAATGAGCAAAATGATATCAGTAACTTTTTTCTAAGATATGATATCATTTTTTTTACTTTCAACACTCCCATCATTTACGATCGCCGAAAAGACAGGCTTTAATTTCCTTATTTTAAGAGATATTAAGAAATTTTAAACAGGAAATGGAACTACTCACTTTTATTAAGTACGATTTGAAAGTATTGAAAATACAGGCGTCATTTACAAGATGTCAAGATAATGCTAAAGGGAACTCAAAATTCCGAGTTAGTTTACAAATTTAGAGCCATAGTAATGTTTTAAAAATTTCCGAACAATATCCGACTTCCAAATGACCCGTCCAATCGTACAAATTGTATTCTCAATAGCATTTTCCTCAAGTGAAAAGTCAAATCTTATTTCAGCAGTGTAACCAACTTCGAGCTTATTGCTTAGAGTTTGGGGGTAAGTAACCTTTAACAGATCCCCAATAAATTTTAACGTACCTACCTTACTGCTACACGTTTCCGGAATATGTTTTTGTTACTTTTTGTTATAGTATCTGTCGAACTACTTAACCTACATATTGATGGGTATTATCCATCATCATCATCAGCCCGAAAGAATCCACTGTTGGACATAGGCCTCTCCCAAGGTGCGTAACTGAACCCGATCCTCGGTTCTTCTCATCCAGTCACTGCCAGCCACCTTACGCAGATCGTCGCTCCACCTAGCCTAGGGTATTATCCAAGTATTGTCCTAATTCTGAAAATTAAAGTGCTCTACAGGTCCTACATCTTTCTAGGTAACCAAATTCCTAAAGTTGTCTGTCTGTAAGAAACCTCCTTTAGCGATACTTAATATATAGTTTTGCTTTGTATTTTGTTTCGGTGCCATAAAGAATTGGTATTGAATTGAAATGATTCTGAAAGAATTTCTAAAAGATCGATCTCCTTCGCAAAGGAAGCGACAGCAGATGACGTCATAAATTCATTTTATACCCATCGACATGAGAAAATTGTTCATAAAATATCCAATAGGGAAAGTGTTCCCGTCTGATTTATCACCAATCAGCAACGTTTTATTGAGCAAGGAGGGTCGGCCATTGTTTTCCGTCTCAAGCTTGTGTCCTTCCTTTCTCTGCTTGATATAGCTCTTAAATATTTCACCACTAAATACAGTTCTTTTCTTAGATTTCTCTAATTCAGATCTTTTATTTATAAAATCGTCCCAAAGATCTCCAAGTGCTTTGATTCTATTTGAAATTTCGTCTTCCCCAGCAGTCATTGCTTCGTAACGGATGCGAAATATTTTCCTGTGGTCTAGATTATATTAAGATTCAATTTGGGAAACTGCATGGAATGCTGAACTCGCTGAACGAATCTGCGTGAATTCCAGCGACAATTTTCCTTCATTTCCAACGTTTTATGGAAGGTGGATACAATTTTTTCTCGCAAATATGTATCTTCTGCGAAAACACTTTGATCTCTTGCTCTCTTCAGGAAACTGGGGCCTTACAGCTTTAAGTGGCCAATTTTCAATGTCTCGTGTCAATCAGTCACGCCTGTGTCAGGTGGTGATGTTTCCTTACCAACAAACTTACTTATTTACGTGTATTGTGCCTGTAGCAACCGCACATCCATTCCCAACTTCAACGCATGATAGCAAACACTTACCAAATTTGCATCTACAAAGGGTACAGCTTCCAAACTCAAAGCGTCATTCCAAAAAATTTTAATTTCTTCTATGTCTATTAGTAGTAAAGGTGAATTTTCAACGGAAAACCGTTCTCGAACAGCGAATGTAAATGGGAAACCTGTAGGTTTAGTACGCATGCGCTCTGAACCTGGAAGAGTACCTGTGACCTTCGTCCTCAGTTGTCGTTCAGCTGCCGATGCGAGTGGACGTCGTTACTGAGCAAGAGATTTAATTTTATTAATACCTAACGGCCACCGGAGATTGGGGTCGACTGGACTCGTAACCTATAACCTTTTGGAATTTGGGCTTGTATCGGAAAAATTGGGAGAACCAGCGGAGTACGTTGATAAAGATGTCTATCTCCCAATGAATGGATGAGTTAGGTTTACGGAATAGGAAGGGAATTCTAATTAAGATCGCTCGCATTTGCTTAATTAAGTCTTAGAAATTTTGATCTGAAAACGAGCCTATTGTTCTCTTTTAGTCTAAGATTAGAGGGTTCAATTTCTTAAACAACCCTTTGTATTAACTGTATCGTTGTTCAATGTTGGATCACTCCCCCGGCACTCCAAGCAGATTTAATTGCCTGCCATTACAGACCAGCCTATCCGTACACGTTTGTGTGTGTGCGTACATTATGGTACGGCTACTGCACTGGCGCACGAACATAGTCAATCGAAAGAGAGGCAACGTTATACGTCAACAATATAAGTGCTTCTTATTTACAATAATTATTGTAAATAAGAAGCACTTATATTGTTGACGTATAACGTTACACGTTACAATAATTATTATCCAGGTCAAGTTAATTGATAGAAAGGACACTGACATTCATCTTAGACGCAAGTGATTACGTACCTACAGTGTTTGTTGCATGGTGAATATTGCAGTCGGATACTTCACAAAATTCCTAGAAATATGATGAATTACACAGTCACACAAAAATAAAAGGGTTTTAACCTCGAGGTTTCATTATGTGCTATATGTTTTTGAGGTTGCTGAGTCCAGGATTTCAAAGGATACAGCAGATTTCAGTATTTTTTGAGGTTATGGCTGGAACGAGACGTGCTGGGATGAAACTGACCCCGAATTCGGATTCAGCGACCCCAAAAACATATAGCACATAATGAGACCTCCAGGTCAGAAACTTTTGATGGTTGTGTTATCAAAGCCAAAGGTTTCCTGGCTTAGAATAAGGCCAACCCCAATCGACTAAGGATTGCACCAGGGACGGGTATTAAGATCATTACTGCGATCACCAATCCGAACGCCAAGCGTGGTGATTATGACCCATGACAGCCCCAATGGACAGCCCACCAAAAGTGGCATTCTATTGGGGAGGCTTATGTTCAGCAGTAAACGTGTTTTGGCTGATGATGAATAAGCCTTTTCTTATTCATTGAACATCACATTGCAAAAAAAAATTAAGGGGAACCTAACATATATCATAATGATTATCAACCTGTCATTGCCCACTGTTGGCCTTCCCTAATGCACGCCACCACAATATCCACGCTCGGTATTTCTCACCCAGTCATTTATCTTAGCGGAAATTTAAAATACGCTCGCAACAGATGTTCAAATTATCTTATTGAGGGAGGGTCCCCTCTATAATGTCTTACTGTATAGAAATTTTGTTGAAATTGCCGATTTCATCGTTTTTCTGCAGCATATATATTACTTGTAATAAGTAACTAACGTTCACGATTCACAGTAATTTATGAAACGTAATTTATTAAATCCGCGTATAAATCTAGCCGCTAGGAGTGTCTGCGACAGCCTCTGACTAATGTTTTAATTAGAAAATATTATTCCCGGCTTTAATTAGTATTCGGCTCAAAATAACAATTTAACACTTTAGTGACGCAAATGTGCAAATTGGTAGGTATCCAAGCTACATCCCAGCTTATTGAGGCTTACAATTTACTAAAAGAATCCTTACAACGCCCGTCTTGAGTGTCTAAGACATAGACATAGACATACTTTATTGATAACTTCCGTTACAGGTCAAATAAAAATTATAAACAAGTTAAATGAAATCAAATTATAAAGCAAATTAAACACAATTAAATATAAAAACATAACATAAATATAAAAATGTCAAATAAAATTCTTAAAACTAAATAAACTAAAATGAGGTTAAGTTAAGGGACTGTCGGTAAGAATTCGCGGGAACTTTCACCTTATTCATATTATTTATTTTATTTTAAATGGAAAAGCAGCTTATGGCTGGAGCGTCCATATCATTAGACGACTTGATTATTTATTTTCAGAAATTGTCTAGTCTGTTCTAAAACATGTTTATATATGTGGCAGATACGACATATTCAATTTGTTCCATCTGGATACAGCCCTGTCGCCTAAAAAAATCTTTGAGGGTTCAGGTGAGCATTTAATCTTTGAATCTCATATTATGTCCTCTGAGTCGTTTAGAAAAGTATTTAGTTTAGTTTCGTTAGGGTTAAGAATTGTGTTTTCTTCGATGACTGTTCTAATAATCTAGCTAAAAAGGTTTTCTAATTGCGTTTTGTCATCTGTGAGCATCAATTTTCAAACGTTTTACCTTGTAGCTCTGATAATCATAATTATGTCAGCCGCTAGACGTCCACTACTGGACATTCCGCAATGAACCCCACCACACCCGGTCCTCCGCCCTCCGCATCCAGCCGCTTCCGGCCACCCTCTTTAGGTAGTTGCTCCACCTGCTCTGTTAATGATCACAGTTTTTTTGTTTGCACAATACACCTTTGTGCAGCTAATCCCACTAATATTACAAATGCGAAAGTTTGGATGTTTGTTACTCAATCACGCTTCAACCACTGGACGGATCGGGATGAAACTTGGCACACATATAGGTTAGGTCCTGGAACAGGACATAGGATAATTTTAATCCGGAAAAAACGTCTCATTCCTACGGTAAACCAAATTAATCAAACGACCTAAATTGACGACCTCCGTGGCGGAACGGAAAGCTCTCGAACTGCCACGCCGGAGGTTGCGGATTCGAATCCCGGGGCAAATGTCCGTATTTGTACCCAAGTCTTGGATGTTTATATATTATTTAAGTATGTGTATCCGTTATCTAGTAACCATACCACAGGCACCACAGGCTCTGCCTAATTTGGGACTGGATAATTGGTGTGAATGTCTGAGGTATTTATATTTATTTATTTATTATTTATAATCGTTAAAAGCAGTGTGTAAATATCGAAACCTACGCGGAAAAAACAACATACGCGTCTTGGATAACACGATCTATACGCTGCTGTCGCGAAAAAAATTGACGTACATAAATGTACCAAGTGTACTCATGTGCAATGAAGGATTTTGACTTTGATGGGTACTGGGCTAGAGGCGCATCGGACCGTGAAACAGTTGTATACTGACTGACCAGCTAACCCTGTTGTTAGGCATTCGATTTTAACTATTATTAATAATAATAATTTATTAATTTCCTTCCCAAACTTAACACCTCTCCCTCCCTTCCCTCGTCCTCCGCACATACACAAAACTGATTTCTCCATTGAAATGAAATTAAATATCTTTATTATGGATATAATGAAATATCTTCATTCAATTTGCCTTTCGTCCCATTTCGTAACAAAATTTCGTAACTGGCTACGAAATGGGAACTGAGTCGTCCCAATTGGTAACCAACTTTAATAGCTGGCTACGAAATGGGTAATTAATTCCCATACAGTAACCGGATACGAAATGGGAACGGCGTCGTCATAATTGGTAACTAGCTACCGTTTTCGTAACTGGTTACGAAATGGAAATTTAATTCCTCTTCTGTAACCGGCTACGAAATGGGAACTGAGTCATCCCAATTGGTAACCAACTTTAATAGCTGGCTACGAAATGCGTAATTATTTCCCCTACAGTAACCGGATACGAAATGGGAACGGCGTCGTCCCAATTGGTAACTAGCTACCGTTTTCGTAACTGGTTACGAAATGGAAATTTAATTCCTCTTCTGTAACCGGCTACGAAATGGGAACGGCGTCGTCCCAATTGGTAACTGACTACAATTTTCGTAACTAGGTACGAAATGGAAAATTAATTCTCATTCCGTAACCGGTTACGGATCTTCTTTGACAGAATCCGAGCAATTCGAGTGTATCACGAGAGACGCCGTATACAATAAATGCTTATTTGTATTCCACGCGAGTTCGAAACAATCGAGTCGCGAAATGCGTTGCACAATTGCTATTAAATTTCAATTGAATACGAAACTTTGCGCCGGTGTGCGCTGACGCAGCTCAGTTCGTCACGCTTGAATATCGTTCCGGGGGAGGCGTCCATAATAACTCCTAGCGATTATTATTAAGACCAAATGCCAGAGTTCACCGATGCAACCACTGTATGAACTGTATGTCACTGTGTATATAAAACTAAATACAATCACAAATTTTGTGTACAAAGGCGAGCTTATCTCTAAAAAAGATCTCTTCCAGCCAACCTTACAGGGTGTGAGACAAGGCACTAAGAGCGAAGGGGCAAAAAGTGCATAATATACTACATAATAACTAAATACCGAAACTACTTTGCATATTATTTATTTATTATATATATATATATAATAAACATATATTCATACATATATTGTACTGAGTGAGACAGATAGTATCGGGTGCGACTGAAAATCAGCGCCTAGCACCTTACTTGGTCTAGGCATATGCTGAGTCGTTTGCCCTTTTGCTGCCCCGGCACACGCATACTCGTAAGTTAAAAATTATAAATTTTTTTCTTTAGTTCTTATAAGTTTTATTTTATTTTTTTACCTTTTTCTTGCTTTGTTGGTTTTTTCTTTGTGTGTGCCAATTGTGGTAGTGAATAAATGTTTTTCTTTCTTTCTTTAGATAGTGTTTTTTAGTCTAGTTTTAAAGCATGCCACTTTACTAATGTTTAATTTCACTTAATTTTAAGGTCCTATGATGGGTACGGGTACCCTGGATGGGGAATCATTTAAAATTGTTACTTACAAATCGTCGTCAATCATTTGCTTACGTGCGCTGTACAATTTTCAGTGCAAATGGTACATAAAGTCAAAAAGCTCTGTCCCAATTATATCAATGAGTTATGCAGTAGAAATAAGTAATATAACTTCTTCCATTTATAATTTTATTATTTAATTTATTTTTTATTCAATTTTTTATGTAATTTCTAAGACAGATAATTATAATATGCTTCACTCCTGTAAAAGTGCACAGGAACTTTAAATATGAATATCCAATATAATATGTTGTATGTACCTAATAGTTATGGCTAATAAATGAAATGGAATGAGTGAAAAGTATTCGTCAAATACGACGGAAGACTTTTTAATAATAATATGTTTATTTAGATTCTCCACAATAAGGTTATTACAAGCTAAGTAAAACAGATTGATATTTTATAAAATCAGTAACCTGTTTCGTGGAGACTGATGCCTGAACTAGACATAGCCTGTTCTTCAGGTCACCAGGTCTCCACCCCACGGATTTAGAATTATATTCTAATAGAAACTTTATTCACTATTATAAATTAGTCTATTAATAAGTTTGTGATATGTGGAGGTGTATGTGGTGTGATTTTATGTGTGTGGGGGTGTATGGGGGGGGTGTATGTATGTGTGTGTGTGTGTTGGTGGGTGTGGGTGTGTTAATGTGAATGTGGGTGTGTGTATGAGTGTGGTATGTGTATGGTTGGGTAATTTTTTATTTATATATATTTAAAGGTTAAGCTACAACTCTCAATAGATTTTCCGTTTCGTCATAGGTCAGTGATAGAAGCCAAACGCGGAAGAAGTTTCCCATTATACATCATTCGAGCATCGTCACCTCATTCGCTGTCTATATTTCATTCCAGATTAATAGTCCTATGAAAACAAACGCATTTGCGTCTCGAAAACAAAATACACAATAGATGGTGTTCCTAAGTGGACCGCAAAGTTTACTTGGTAATACAAACCTATTTTTGCTGCTGGTGACCCTTTCATGTATATGTTACCGAGACGTAAATAGCGTTGGTTTTCATAGGACTATTAATCTGGAATGAAATATACTTCAGAACGTCTTTGCTTCAACGGTCATCCATTTGGCGGTAACTCCCACTAGTTATATAGAAATGTGAAACAGTTCATTGACGTCACAGCTCTATACCGCTGTTTTGCTACAGAAATGGCCTGCTCCAGTGAGGTCTTATTTTTGGGAAAATTCCATCCGTAATCGAGCGAAGCTTCCAGGTACTTATATGAAACGTCGCGACGTGACCCTCTCCCCTGTTTCCCTAATCTGCATACGTCCCCGTGCGTATTATGAATATTTAATCAGATTATTATGCAGCATTGAATAATTAAAGGGAATTACCGTTAAAGGTATTTTAGTAATGAGTTACCGATATTTCGGCGAGTTATTGGTTATGGCGCAGCGGACTATCTTTAGTGCTGGCATTAATTAAAATAGAGAGGAAAATGGGTTTAGACTTAATCCACTTCCCCCTTCCCCCCCCCCCCCCAACTGCCACCGCCTCCATAGTCTGTCCTAACCATGTCCTAACTCTTTAGGTTTAGACTTAATCCACTTCCCCCCCCCCCCCCAACTGCCACCGCCTCCATAGTCTGTCCTAACCATGTCCTAACTCTTTAGGTTTAGACTTAATCCACTCCCCCCCCCCCCCCAACTGCCACCGCCTCCATAGTCTGTCCTAACCATGTCCTAACTCTTTAGGTTTAGACTTAATCCACTCCCCCCCCCCCCCAACTGCCACCGCCTCCATAGTCTGTCCTAACCATGTCCTAACTCTTTAGGTTTAGACTTAATCCACTCCCCCCCCCCCCCCCAACTGCCACCGCCTCCATAGTCTGTCCTAACCATGTCCTAACTCATATGCTCGGTAATGTAATGTTAATGTGAGTTTTCTGAAAACTCCATCAAGAATGGTTCTGTAGTTTTCACATATTATTATGTATTTCCTACTTACTTGATATTTTGGACAATTCACACAATATCTCTATAAATTGCAGCTAATGTGTAATTCTGATGTATAAGCTATATTATTGTAAAGTTTCATTAAAATCCATTCAGTAGTTTTTACGTGAAAGAGTAACAAACATCCGTCCATACATACAGTTTGTATGTAAGCGTTTATAATATTAGTAGGATAGGATAGGATAGTAGGATGTACAGACACGCGAAGTTTACGATTTTATTTATTAGATAAAACACGTTTAGCTAGCTGCCCCTGTGTCTAATTAAGGCTTGTGTTTCCGTTTGTCTTTACTTAAGTATATGATTGGGTTCGCTAAACTTCGAGACATTGTTAAGCGAAATAAAGTTGCCGCAAAACAAATTATTGTAAGACTAATTTTGTACATTTGTTTCTTGTGAATACACAGTACAAGATCTCGCAGTGTATCAGCAGGACACTGACAAATGAGGAACAGCGGCGGAAGGGACCTGGATTCATCCCAGCAACGGTACATTAGCTATTGCTATTTGTCGGACGCAACTGGGAACCCTTTGAGGACTTAGGGATGTCATTAATATAATCTATCAGTATTCCAATGCAATAGATTTACTCTTAGGGTGCTCCCACACTTGTTTCTCAACATTTAGCAACATCCGGCGTGGGAGCAAATGTTTCAAAACATTTCAGATAATAATATTAATATGTCAGACATTCACACCAATTATCCAGTCCCAAACTAGGCAGAGCCCGGTTACTAGATAACCGATAGATATACTTAAATAAATATATAAACATCCAAGACTTGGGTACAAACATTTATATTCATCATACGAACATTTGCCCCTAGCGGGATTCGAACCCGCAACCTCCGGCGTGGCAGTCCGAGAGCTACCCGCTCCGCCACGGAGGTCGTCATAGATAGATTCTCCAGTATATAGAAGACTAATATTGAAAGCATTTCCACAACATTTATTTAAGTATATCTATCCGTTATCTAGTAACCATAGCACAGGCTCTGCCTATTTTGGGACTTGATAATTGGTGTGAATGTCTGACATATTTATTTTATTTATTTATATCTCAACAAAAAACATTTTGCTACAAACAAAACTATTTGCAAACATTTTCCTAAGGTGGAGCGCGCTCTCCTAGAAGATGCCTATTCATTCTTACTTTAATAATATCCAAACTGTAACCGCTCGGCCACGACTTTTGGCTTAGCGGAACGCGGCGCGGTGAGCGGCGCGGTTTCGGCAGGCGGAGGGTTGGCCGCTGATTTCGGCGCCTCGTGGCGTGCTGCTAACATTTTTGTACATTTGTTCTCGCCGCTCGCCGCCCCGCTCCTAGCTGCCGCTGGCAGCGGCAAGGTCGTGGCCGAGCCGTAATTGTCCGGAAACACCGAAGCAGGCAGGGACCTCAATATCTCCATTCCTCCATTCCTTAGCAGTTCGCATTATAAAAGAGGAAGCAAAACTCTTCGTGTTAGAACGTGGTATGTCTACTACATACAGCGATCTCTATGTACTACTAGATGGGCCGTTCCAAAGAATCGCTCTGTTCCACGCAAGAAGCCGCAACTCGGTTACATTCACAATGAAACTTGTGCAGTTACTACACAGAACATTCCATCTAGTAGTATATAGAGATCGTTGACTACGACTACATACTAGTATATTGTCTATTTTGAAGGGTATTTTGGCATCGTGTCGCACGCCCGGCTGTGGTCTCCCATTTAAGTAGCTCGCAATAATAGAGCTAAGATTTGACTGTGGATTAGAATTTTAGTTAATAATCGACTATTTTTACAATATTCATTAACTCCCTCAACATCTATTTTCTACCCAAAGGTTGTCCAGAAGAAATCGCTTAAAGCGATAAGACCGCCTAAATTGTACTATTTGTAACTTTTATAACCTGTAACTGTATTTGTAGGTGCAATAAAGTGTATTGTATTGTATCTAAATGAAACAATGCAAATTTTAAACAAAAAAAAAGTCTTCTATTATAAAATAACCGCATGAAAATCCAGCGATTTGTTATGGAGATTACGAAATGCACCCTACACATCCACCCACCCACATACAAACATTAAGCTTAGACTCGTAGCACCCTCTTTTAAAATTTGACGAATGATCAACATTACAATGATGAATAAGATCACTTTTGCTACATACCTTTGGTCTAACAGTAGTTCCCAAAGTGGTCCTGGTGGACCCCCGGGCCCCCTGGTCCACGGGAGACTCGACGGGGGTCTACGTTGGCGTCTAATCTTCACATTTGTTGTCGAGTTTTGGGAATATGGTGGAAATGTAGATGCAGTGGGTCCACGGGTACCAGCAAAATTTTGAAAGTGGTCTATGAGAAAAAAGTCTGGGAACCTTTGGTCTAAATCGCTGGGGGTTGAAACCGCAGTTATTAAATGATGCACAACGCACGTAACGCACTGGATTCTAATGCGCCAAAGCCCGTGGATTTTTGTTACATTCTCTTGTACAATAACCTATTTATTAAGAATACTAGCTGTTGCCCGCGACTTCGTTCGCGCGCAAAGTAGCGATTCATCGTCCCTGCCTACCCCTCTGGGACCAAGGCGTGAGCATTATGTATGTATGTAAATAATGAAAGCAAGACTGATGTTAATTTAATAAAAGTTTGCTATCTTTGTTATTAATATTGAATGAAAACAAAATATAGTTGGATTTTCCGTATTAAATTAAATTAAATTATTATTAATCAGTTCATCGAACCTATTAACCGTCGACTTAATAGGCATAATCAATTAATCGAATAAAATCGGTACATCTCTAGTAGTCAACACACAAACGTAGGGTGTGAACAGACAAAGAATCAAAGTGTTCTATAACGTACAAAACACTTTGGAAAACTCGTTAATTAAAAATACTTGCTCCAAATGGTATACGCATGCAGAACCCCTTCTTTTCTTGTGAAGAAACTATCCGTTGTCCCTCTCGCCCCAAAGGGACACTTGACCGATGAGTAATGCCAAGTCGTCCCGGGACGCGCTACGAGCATCCTGGGACTGACTCTGCAGTGTGGTACAAACGACAGGAGATTTGCTAGTTAATTATTCACACCGACGTAGACATATTTTTATTCATAACTTTTGTTACAGGTCGATTACAAAATCAAATCAGGTTGATTATATAAAAAAACTCAATCAAATTAAATAATGTTCAAACAACCAGTCAGCAAGCAGCAACGAACTACTGTCCGAAATGCTACTCTACTGACTGCACGTTTACACCGACACAAAATACAGAAATAAGTTTAGTACTGTACATCAGATAAGATTAATATATAAGGAAATGTTTTATAAAATAAAGCCCTTTTTACTTCACAATTGTCATCGTGGTTTTACTTCACGTCGCAACGACCTCTCACTGTGGCCAAGCCACCCTTAGCCTACAGACCTTGTCATCCGGTCGCCTGAGGCTGGGCGACAGGCAGTGAGAAAACCCACCACCCTAATTGCCTGTACCTCCCCACGAGTGTACTATATCCGACAAACCGGGCGTAGAACCGACGCGTGCGACCGACCTATAGGGGAAGCCTATACAATGCCTCAAATTCTAGATAACAGCTCCAAGCTTTTCACTTTAAGCGCACTAGCTGCAGTGAGGAAAAACTCCAAAAATGATTGCGGTGCTCAAGACGTGGCCGCGTCGAAATAAAGACGGCCATATGTCATCCGGTAACTGCCGACCGATCGGCGAAGACGCGATTATATTTCATTCCAGATTAATAGTCCTATGAAAACCAACGCTATTTACGTCTCGGTAACATATACATGAAAGGGTCACCAGCAGCAAAAATAGGTTTGTATTACCAAGTAAACTTTGCGGTCCACTTAGGAACACCATCTATTGTGTATTTTGTTTTCGAGACGCAAATGCGTTTGTTTTCATAGGACTATTAATCTGGAATGAAATATACGGTTATTGTTTGCCGAGGGATTTATTGGGAATCGACAAAACGCTTAGTTGTATGTAGAGAAGGGCGTAAGAGTGGACCCTGTGTTCATTAACATACTGCATTCTAGCAGAGCATACCATTAGCACGCCCACTCCCACTCCAATTCCCACTCGCAGCTCCAAATGTAATCCAAACTCACCGCAATCTGAATAGTACGGAAATATTATTATTTGCAATATATTGCATACTAACTACTAATGTATTTGAAAACTAAAAATGTCTATAACTTTTGATTCACTTAGCCGATTGCGATGAAATAAAGACTAAATGTTAAGTTAAGTTAAGCCCAATGTTTTTGTGAAATGTCCATCAAAATCCATTCAGTAGTTTTTAAGTGATGCGTGCACAAACTCACAGACAAACAGATAAACAGTCAAACAGACAAAAATTCCAAAAATGATTGAAATGTGTTCTATTACTTATCCTCAGACCCCTCAATTTTTTTTTGCAAATCTCTTCTATGTACAGACACGCGAATTTTATTTATAAGATGCGAAAGCTTGGATATTTGGATGTTTGTTACTCAACCACGCTTCAACCACTGGACTGATCGGGATGAAACTTGGCACACATATAGATTAGGTCCTGGAATAGGACACAGGATAGTTTTTATACCGAAAAAACATCTCATTCCTACGGGAAACCAAAAATGACATCTATTTTGAAATTCAAGGTGCGTAAATATCGAAACCTACGCCGCTGAAGCCACGGGGAAAAGCTAGTACTAAATATTACTACGTAAAGAAGTGACACTCACCTCCCCCCGCAGTTTAACGTCGCCCCCAAACTAAGCACGGCTGGCAGTACACACAAAGTTACTCCGCCAGGCCTCAGACTTGAGTCCATCAACAAAGCCTAATAGACTACTAATGCTCTCAATCTACAAATATAAGGAAATACATGAAAATTGAGGCTAGTGAGGTGTGTCAGGATTGCCTACCCCTCTGGGACCGAGTCGTGAGCATTATGTATGTATTATCTGGTATGTATTGTCTGCTTTCGATGTAAAGATTATCGATATTTGCCTGCAAGAAAGTAGAACTTGACCTCGAGCGTGTCTAACGATCGATAGACATAGATAAGATGTCGTTGTTGAAGATAATACGAGTATGTTCCATTTCAAAAGAGAAGTCACTGGTGCACTCAAATCGGACATTGATTACTTTTTGTTGGACTGACAGCCCACTCTATCCGTATACTAGAGACGCACTTCCAGTCGTAAAGCGTGGAATGCCGCCGCTGGCGCCCCCTCTAGTGACTACGGGAAAATAAATAAACCTAATGTATGGGTAGTTCGATTCGCCACATGTGTTTACTTATTTAAGGCTTATCCAAACCAATGCGTCAGCGAGACGAGCGAATTCGTCTCGTAGCCGAGTTAGTGTATTTATAATTTGTAAAATACATATATAAAAATACTATAAATTGTAAAATAAGACGCTATTACTTATAAATTAAAATTTGACATATTGATTAATTTTAAATAACTTATATTGTATAAAATTGTAATTTTAAATATTGAAATGTAGAATAAATTTTATAGTACTTTTAATTATTGTATGCCCAAAAGGGTAGATTGTGAGGATTTATTTATTTTTTGTAAGACCTACATTTGTAAACCACAATTTCAACAATAAATCTTATCTTATCTTATCTTATACTGGTTATTTTCGTATACAGTTATTTTCGATAGTTTGTCAGTGTCGTTTATTCGTCAATTTCGTTAGTTTCTCAGTTCAGTTTCCTTAACCGTCAGTTTCATTTACCTCCCAAACCATGGCGTTCGAGTAGTTTCAGTTTTCAGTTTCACCCAGACGGATAGGTCGCAGCAGTTTCGATTTATTTTTCATAGACGAGCGAATTTTTCACAAGCGAATTCATCAAAACTCCCTTTGAGGAGTTCATCTGTCCGAATTCGGACGGCTCGGTGTCGCACTGGTTTGTATAAGGCTTTACTTTGTTCAAAGGCGATGGGATGGTAGTAGATGATGACGTAATGTGGAAGAATAATTAAAATGTGTTGATGCAGCAGACGCTGTAAAGTAAGTAAGTAGGATGTGAAAACAAAATATAGAAAGTCGGCGCTCCGTGGAACGTAATATAAAGGATTAATTTTGAAATATAGTCGGCCCCGTAGTCTAGTCGGTAGTACACTTGCCTGCGAAGCTCGGGATCGCGTGAGCTTGAGCTCTAAAAGAGATCTCTTCCAGCCAACTTTACAGGGTGTGAGACAAGGCAGTAAGAGCGAGTTTTTTTTCCTATTATACCAATAGGAATAAAACGAGAGATAGGATTTTTGAAATAATTTGGTTATAGAGGTCTGAGGTACCAGTTCATTTGGAAAAAAGTTCTTTTACCCAAAATAGTTTGGGAATCCTGATGTAGTTGATAAATCGATCAAAAATGAGGATATCGACTATATATACGATGACTTGATCAGATATTGAGTTAGAGACCTGGCGCCCAACTTGGTAAGTATTTCGCGTAATATCCGTCTATCTACAAACCTATTTTGTACTGTCTAACAGATCATATGACATATGCTGATATGCCTTTGGCGTCTAAATAACCTTTGTACCTAAATCGAGTAATTAACCTTCGAACTGACATTTGCTAAACACAATAAATACCAGAGCATCATAAGTCCGGAGCAGTTTATAGTAAATAACATCGTAACGAGTGCACCAGATGTGGCCCTCAACTAAGGCACAGCACATCACTCCCCCACACAGAAACGGATATAGGTACTCGTAGAAGGGGTACATCAGGTGTTTACTTCAGTCTCGCGCGTGTCGATTTTCAGAGCGCCCCTCCCGCACACTTTTTTGCCTCGTGGTCACGTTTCTAGTGAGGAGATACAGTTTGAAAACTTGCAATATGACACTTCTGCAGATATTTCGTCGGTGTTTACCCGACCTTGATTCGGCGTTTGACAGTTTTTGCAATATATTGCAAATTGTTGGCACGCGTGTGTTGTACACCAAAACATATACATTTTTTAATAAAAACAAAACTTACATAGAAGAACGAATTTAGTGTACAACGGCGGCCTTATCGCTTTCAGCGATTTCTTACGGGCAACCTTTGGGTTGTGGCGATTTTTTTTTTTCATTCTATCTCATTCATTTCTATACTCCCCCATGTATAAAGCGACAACTGAAATAACAGTGCAGCGCCCGAGGTCAACACTTGAGAGTGTCTCTGATGGGGTGGCGGGCGGCGCGACGATGTCGGATATTAGCAGTCGATCACATGTCAGTATTAGCAAACCACGTATGTACTGGAGCATGGAGAAACATTATTGTTGGTTTTTGAGTTACTATTCAAACTATAGGCAATGAATTCTGAACAAAATCTTCCTTCGGCTGTTGAACACACGCAAGCTTCCCCAATAGAATGCCACTTTTGGTGGGCTGTCCATTGGGGCATTTGCCATAATCACCACGCTTGGTAGGCGGATTGGTAATCGCAGTAATGATCTTAATATGCTATATAAAGCAGCGTTCACTGCTTTCTGTCCCTGGTGCAACCCCTTTGTTGCTGAAGGACATATGCTGCGCGAGGAAATAACCGGAACTGGATATAACTCGCTCAGCCGTCGCGAACGAAGCTCTGCTTCAGAGATTTGCCATCCCGAAGGAGGCACCGGCCTTCTTCCATGAAATCAGTGCCAGACCATCCGGCCTCTTATAATCATATTCACGCAATTAATAACGTCTTTGTCTGTGTCATTTACAATTTATTAGGTCATTTGGAAGAACACTGTCATTTTGAAGGCGTCGCACGCCCTATAGTGATCTCCCGATGATGACGATAATGAAACGAGAAACAAATTGGTCTTTAAACAACGATCTCTATGTACTACTAGATGGAGCGTTCCAAACAATCGCTCTGTTCCACGCAAGTAGCCACAACTCGGTTACATTCACAATGAAACTTGTGCAGTTACTATGCAGAACATTTAATTATTACTCAATATTGACGCTACGGTTAAATAATGTCAATATTTAGTAAATAATTAAATGTTCTGCGTAGTAACTTCACAAGTTCCATTGTGAATGTGAAAGAGTTGTGGCTACTTGCGTGGAACAGAGCGATTGTTTGGAACGCTCCATCTAGTAGTACATAGAAATCGTTGTCTTTAAATACTATACGTAACAGATACATCACTATCTAGTAAAACGAAATAACCTACACTTTTAACCACCTGTCAGACAATACACGCAAAAATGTATCTAAGGAGCTTGTCTTAGCGTTGTTATTACCCTGTACGGGCGGGGCAAGAATGTAGGTACTATCGCGGTAGGTTCGTTCGAGTGACGAAGGCTTGATAAAAAGTTCTAGAACATTACAGTACCTCTTTCTGCCACAGCGGTGCACCTGCTACCTCAATAACTTTTACGCACACCCAACATGCTCTGCGCATGTGTAAACTTGATTATGTATGACTGAATGGCTGTGACTACAGAGACCCTATCAAGATAGAACGGTTATAGCCAATTCGATACCTCCAAGGTACAAAATGCCAACTAAAACTTTGGTCAATTTCTGTTTTATCAACATCGAGTCGAAATCTCAAAACAAAAAAAATCAACACTTTTTCTCTTTTTTTTACCTACGACGGTACGGAGCGTTTGGTGTGAGAGGATGTTTGTTTGTTTGTTTGTTTGTTTGTTTGTTTGTTTGTGTAAACGAATGTTGCCATTTATCTCCAAAACTACTAGTCCGATTTTGATGCGGTTTTCAGTATTGTTTCCTTAGAATTCACGGAGCATAATAAATTAGTATATCATGACTCGATTTTGATAAAAACAGAAATTGACCAAAATTTTAGTTGGCGTTGTACCTTGGAGGGATCGATTTGTTAACTTCAGTTCCGCGCGTGCCTTAAGATTTCATGGCATAACTGCAGACTTTTTCGATGTTTAACCGATCGTGACTCGAGTCAGTGTTTGACAGTTTTTGCAATATATTGCAAATGGTTGGCACGAGTGTCGCGACCAATTCACCATTCTATCATGATAGGATTTCTTTCGCTGTGACTGTCGCAGGCGTACGTCGTATGCATCGTTATTTCTTACATCTACATTACCAGGAACCTGTTTAATTTTATTGCTGAGCGTACTACGCATTCCTCGCCACCTGCTAGTTGTAGAATCAAACGGAATACAAAACTTGTTCGATTCTTGCGGAAACAACTTTAATGCTTAGAAGTACACATTATAAAAGTGGCAAAGATGTAGTGATTCCTTTGCAGTAAGCTTCATATCGATAGACAATAAGCTCAATTTGTTTGAAAATCGAAACTT
Source organism: Esperia sulphurella (assembly GCA_947086405.1). Classification (NCBI taxonomy): domain Eukaryota; kingdom Metazoa; phylum Arthropoda; class Insecta; order Lepidoptera; family Oecophoridae; genus Esperia; species Esperia sulphurella. Next base: position 15,291,455 of record OX352267.1, read on the forward strand.
ACTTCTCTCAATAGTCTTTACTTAATTTGAAATACGACACATTATTACTAAATATTGACGCTGTTTACCCGTAGCGTCGATATTTAATAACAATTAAATGTTCTGCGTGTCAACTGCACAAGTTTCATTGTGAATGTAACAAAATTCTTTATCGCTCATTTGGCTTGGCATAATTAATAGGGGTCACCTAACGATCTCCATGTATTACTAGATGGAGCGTTCCAAACAATCGCTCTGTTCCACGCAAAGAGCCGCAACTCGGTTACATTCACAAAGAAACTTGTGCAGTTACTACGCAGAACATTTAATTAATATTAAATATTGACGCTAGGAGTAAATAGCGTCAATATTTAGTAAATAATTAAATGTTCTGCGTAGTAACTGCAACAGTTTCAAGTGAATGTGAACGAGTTGAGGCTGCCAGAGATGCAGTTGCGTGGAACAGAGCGATTGTTTGGAACGCTCCTTAAAGTAGTACATAGAGATCGTTAGGTGACCCCTATTAATTATGCCAAGCCAAATGTACTCATCTACGATAAAGAATTTTGTTACATTCACAATGAAACTTGTGCAGTTACTACGCAGAACATTTAATTGTTATTAAATATCGACGCTACGGGTACAAAGCGTCTATGTTTAGAGAGCGTTGGTCAGATATTAAACTCGTCCATGTGAAAAACACAGACAGGCATTTGCGAATACTTTGGCAGAGAATCTATATGTGGCATACCAAGGGAGGTTCAACGCGAATGCATTTTGTGGCAGCCCGACTAACAGGTAATGCATATAATTACCATTAATGAATAAACGGCTGAATCTGAAACCGTTTCTGTGTTGTGCCGTTTCAGTGGAACAGTGCATCATTATTTTGTGCCATGCCAGTCCTCTCCCAGCCAGTCTCGTGCGCTTTTATCGTACATATGGACTGGAGTACCCATTTATTACCGCCGGCGTTATTAACGATTATTAATGATATTGATTACTACTCTCGTCCGGAACTTACTGTTGTTATAGGGAATGTCTAATTATTTGAAACGAACCTAATTTTTGAGTCAAAATTCTATATACTGCGCATGAGTACATTAAGCTTGGCATAATTAATAGCGTTCACCCAACGATCACTATGTACTACTAGATGGAGCGTTCCAAACAATCGCTTTGTCCCATCACATTCACTTTGAAACTTGTGCAGTTACTACGCACAACATTTAATTATTTACTAAATATTGAAGCTATTTACCCGTAGCGTCAATATTTAGTAATAATTAAATGTTCTGCGTAGTAACTGCACAAGTTTCATTCCGAATTTAACCCAGTTGCGTGGAACCGCAGTTGCGTGGAACTGAGCGATTGTTCGGAAAGCTCTATCTAGTAGTACAAAGAGATCGTTATGAAACAATCCTAATTGTTGGAACTGATTCCACTACAATCTTCGTTTCCAACTACCTGTCAAGTGTCGCCTAGTCATCTAGATAAACACGGAGAGCTTAGGGCGACGTCGCCGAGTAATACTAGCAAAACAACGGCTGCTTTCGCGCGTTAAGGCGGCCGCAGACGACTCTAATCCCACTCGACCATGAGTTATTTACACTGTACCCATCGCACTCCTGCGAATGATCACTGATATGTAATTCTTTTACAAATAAATGAATATAGAGTACTGTGATGTCGAGAGTTGCAGTTTAAAGTATGACATCTGAAAGCTTTTATCAAAGTAAAATGCCGTGTGGTTCCCGGCTTAGAATAGGGCCACCCCTATCTTTCCGAAAAATGCATCTATTTTAAAGCTTATTAGGTCCATAGTGGGGGTATCTAACACCGATATACCCCCACTATGGACTTCTTTATAGCCTATGGCTAAATATTTCTCAAGTGTGCTAGTTGGGTACTTATATAACGAAAAGCGGTATAGATATTCAAAATGGCGCACTTCTGCGTCATAGAAATACTTAATAATACTACGTATCTGCGTATAAGCTGCATAAAGTGATGAAATCGATGTTTTACAGCTTTCCGTTTTTAGTGCTCCCTGTGGGACTGTGACCCTATTGCAGCACTAGTTGATGACAACGACTTTTACTGCGTGAGCCGTAACTTAAATACCAAATAACTATTACACGTAGCAGGTAAGACGTATCAGCTACCTGGAAATTGAAATTTAGATAGGATGTAAGATGTAACTGATGAAAAATAATGTAAGAGAGATTCTCAAGCTGACAATGGACAGACCGACAGATATATCTACAGATATTGACCGAAAAGAGCAACCTGGTTTTGAAATGTTCCACGATAGTAAAAACCAACCACAATCAAATACAGATTAGATAAAAGTTCCTTAAACTATCAAGTATGAAGCTAAGATAATTAAAGTGACGCATAGTTTGCCACAGGCAAATGTGGTATCTAATGTTAAATAATAAAATTTAAAGCAGTTTCATATTCCGGTGTTGCAAATAACTATACATTTTAACAGCGCCGTTCGTTACAATGTATGCGCACTGCACAAAGTGCTAATTAATTAATTTAAATGAAAACTACAGTCGTAAAACTGATACTGTTCACGGGCCACCTGCAGAGATAAACTGCGAGGTTGATCCTGAAATAAAAGATCTCGGTAAAGAGAGCTACTGAACACCAGAGCAGTAAAATTGTAGAACGATATAAAGAGCAAATCGGAACTTTAAACACAAGGCATAGTTTAAATGAAAAATAAATGAAAACCATAATCATCATACAAAGACGACAAGTTCACGACCAACGATAAGGTTTTAAAGGGTGAATGACAACAATTATAAGACGAAAAGTGGGCTTTTTTAGCCCACCTGCGAAGATAAACTCCGAGGTTGTTCCTGAAATACAAGATCTCGGTAAAGAGAGCTACTGAACACCAGAGCAGTAAAATGGTAGGACGACATCAAGAGCAGATCGGAACGTTAAGTCCGGCTTAACTTTAATGGAAACTAAATGAAATCCATAGTAATCATAACACACATATAGTTCACGACAAACGTAAGGTTTCAAAGGTCGGAATGACGATAATTATAAGACGAAAAGTGTATTTTTCCCCCACCTGCGAAGATAAACTCCGAGGTTGTTCCTGAAGTACAAGATCTCGGTAAAGAGAGCTATTGAACACCAGAGCAGTGAAATGGTAGAACGACATCAAGAGCGGATCAGAACTTTAAACACAGGCAGAATTTGTATGAAAAATAAATGAAAACCATAGTAACACAGATGCTGTTCACAACACGATAAGGATTTAAAGATGCGATTGACAACAATTATAAGTTCTTTTTAGGCAAACAGTAAAGAGTATTCTGAGGTTGATCCTGAAATGCAAGTTCTCAGAAATTAGATACCAGAGGCGTAAAAGGTAGAACGATAACGAGAACGGATCGGACTAGGCTATCACGAATTTAAGGACAAGTCATGGAATTCTTAAGCAGATTTATTTAAAAACTTTTTTGCACAGAAAGTACAAAAGGCAAACATAATGCCAAAAGGCATTCTCTTCCAATTGACCTTTGGGTCGTGCAGATAATGAGTGGTAGGCGCAAAAAAATAATTATACAAGAAAATTGGTTATATCTTATACAAATTTAAATACATTACATACTAAATGTTATCTATAAATTATACGTATACACATTACTACGTAAAAAGATATATACTACATGTTTATGTTTTGTTTACGATGATGTTAGAATTGTTTCTAAAACGTAATGACAGCGACTCAATACTTTGACATCTATACCTATAATAAAACTGTAGCTGGTCTATGTCTATACATGGGAGATATTGTACAAAAATGTGTATAAGGGGTCTTTATACGGCCAATAGAAGCCAAAATAATTGTTTTTAGAATTTTTGACTGTCTGTCTGTATGTATGTTTGTTACCTCATCCATCATGCAAAAACTACTGAATGAAATTTGAACTTAAAATCTGGTGCATCATCTTGATACGCCACTTAGAACCTGAGATATTAATAAAGTATTTTTTTCTAGAAGCCATTATATTCAAAATTCATATTGCGATTGGTTTGTACTACATTTGGAGAGGGAGTAGGAGTGGAATTGGGATTAAAAGTATGAGTGGGAGTGGGATAGGGAGCGAGATTGGTAACGGGAGCGGATTGTGTAATCCACGCGAGCGGAGCCGCGGGCACAGCTAGTTATTAAAAAAAGGTTACACGAATTAATCAAGATATGCTGAAAAATTATTTGCTGGAAAGCATTTAACTCCATCATATTTAATTATTAATTTCAATTAAACAAGGAGACTATGATCCCCCAGTCAAACCGTCTAGACGGTTTTGGGAGACAATTTTTGTAAGAAAATATTTTATTATATATACAATTAATAAATTAAATTAATAAAAATAAAGATAATCGAGACGTCAATTTTTGAAACACACACGCGTGAGTGACGTTTCTTTATGTACTAACTAGCTGTGCCCGCGGCTCCGCTCGCGTGAACCACAGAATCCGCTCCCATTCCCACTCCCGCTCCCACACCCACTCCCCTTTTCCCACGCCCAAGCCCACGCCCACGCCCACTCCCAGCTCCAAATGTAATCCAAACTCTTCGCAATCTGAATAGTACGGAAATACTATTTCGTGCAATATATTGCATACTAACCTTACCTACTAATGTATTTGAAAACTAAAAATGTTCATAACTTTTGATTGAGTACACCGATTGCGATGAAATAAAGACTAAATGTTAAGTTAAGCCCCATGTTTCTTAGAAATTTCCATCAAAATCCGTTTAGTAGTTTTTAAGTGATGAGTGCACAAACTCACAGACAGAAAAATGATCGAAATGTGTTCTATTACTTATCCAGTAATATAACAATGTGCAGACACGCGATGTTTACAATTTTATTTATTAGATATTGAGTATTCTCTGCCTAAAAATAGTGTTTAGCACAAATAAAAAAAAATATTGAACTACTATCTGCGGTTCCCGGTTTAGAATAGGGTTATCCTAATCTTCCCGTGGGTGTCGTCAAGGCAACTGTGGGATTGCACCAGGGACATATATTAAGATCATCACTGGGATCACCAAACCGCCTGCCAAGCGTGGTGAATATGACAAATCCCCCAATGGATCGCTCAGCAAGTGGCATTCGATATAGGCTTATGTTCAGCAGTGGACGTATATAGGCTGATGATGCAAGCTAGTGTAAAGTCCACACTCTATATATTCCAGTTCCACAAATAAAAAAGCACATGTACTAAAGTAACCCGTGTTTCCTGTGAGATAAGGTGCTGATGGATTACTTCCTATAGATTAAGGACAGTCGTCTATACATGCTCATAGTACCCGTTTACCAGTTGTATGAGACCTATAGATCCACGCAGATAGGATTAGATTGGAGGTCTCATAGAAATGGTTAAATATTTCTTTAGCTGAAGTTAGGCAGACGATACCAGAAACATTGTACTGATTCTAGATCACATTTTTAGTTAGGCTGCCGTGTGGTTCCCGGCTTGGAATAGAGAACTCCAATCTTACCATGGTGGTTACTAATGCAGTGTATGCGAGTTTACGAAAACAATAACTTTTGATTGAGTGCGCCGACTACCATCAAATAAAGACTAAATTTTACTCCGAGTTAAGCCCTATGTTTATGTGAAATATCCATCAAAATCGGTTCAGTCGTTTTTTTGTAATGCATGCACAAACAAACAAGTTAACGTTTTTATTAATTAGATTGTCTACAAGGATTGCATAATTTGAGTCTGCTCGACTATCAGATGTACTTGATTTAGTTAATTATTCAATTTATTTGTTTATTTACAAAAACACTTTCAAAATTAAATATAAGAAATATCTAATAAACCCAATGACGTAACTTCCATATTTTTTGCTACAATGTAAAATTAAATTTATTTTAAATTAAATTACTTAAATAATTAAATTTATTTTAAATTAAATGATTAAATTTATTTTAAATTAAATTAAATGATTAAATTTATTTTAAATTAAATTAAATAATTAAATTTATTTTAAATTAAATTAAATAATTAAATTTATTTTAAATTTAATTAAATAATTAAATTTATTTTAAATTTAATTAAATAATTAAATTTATTTTAAATTAAATTAAATAATTAAATTTATTTTAAATTAAATTAAATTTATTTTAAATTAAATTAAATAATTAAATTTATTTTAAATTAAATAATGAAATGTAATATAAATTAAATTTACCACAGGTGCGTAGTGATATTTAGTATTCCCTGCCATAGATGTGTACAAAGCAAAATAGCAATTTCTGCCAACAAAGTGTACCTACTATAAGTTTGGCGGAGTGTATGTAAGTATAGTGTTTGTTTGTATGTGCAAACCAATGTTGCCATTTATCTCCAAAACTACTGGTCAGATGTTTGTACATTATTTTATTTTATGACGATCCCTTTTACCATATTAGAATGACATGTAAAATAGAATTTTTAAGATGTAAAAGTGAAATAAATAAATCTAATCTAATCTGTATTTTTGGAGAGATGAATTTTAAAATTAACTTTATTCAATCATAAAAAAGATCATGCGTTTAGTTCCAATATTCCATATACATTAAAGGTGTTGACTATCGCTTGATATACCGCTAAAATTGAATGGAAAAATTATTCCAAAAGTCACTAAGTGCTAGTTATGCATAATTTATTATTAACTGGCATCGCTTTTATCGATAAATCGCATCACTGCGCGGACCAGTTCTTTTAATATTCTGTTCAGCGAACATTTTATTTATAAGTATTTAAATTAAACTCTCCTAATCTCTTCCTACGCCGGGGACTTTGACTCTAGTCTTTACCATGAGGAAATTTATTAGGATTAGAACTTATACGGGAAACGTGTTATAAATCTTAGGACAGCTAAAAATGGACGTCGAAACCCGACGCTAATACGTGGACATGGTTTTCAACAACGATCTCTATGTACTACCAGATGGAGCGTTCCAAACAATAGCTCTGTTCCACGCAAGTAGCCACAACTCTTTTACATTCACTTTGAAACTTGTGCAGTTACTATTCAGAACATTTAATTATTTACTAAATATTGACATTATTTAACCGTAGCGTCAATATTTAGTAATAATTAAATGTTCTGCGTAGTAACTGCACAAGTTTCATTGTGAATGTAAAAGAGTTGTGGCTACTTGCGTGGAAAAGAGCGATTGTTTGGAACGCTCCATCTAGTACTACATAGAGATCGTTGGTTTTCAAGTTTGATGTCTGACAGCTACTAAATTAGCTCTCTCTTCCTTTCTAATGTTGTCTTTGTCTTGCGAGAGAGAGGTTATCTTAGAAATGTCGAGATTTTAATGTCAACCAGAATCAGGCAAAATATTTCGAGCTGAAAGTTTGACCGTTATTTTCTAGACATAGACATATTTTTATTCATATATTCTGTTACAGGTCAATTAAATTACAAAAAAAACCAAATTAAAATAAATAATATAATTCTATTCAATTTATGTTGTATCATTTGTCATGCTTAAGGAAAAGTGAATTGATTAATTCCTTTACTTGGTTCAAAGCTTCATCATCATCATCAGCTGAAATACGTCCACTGCTGAACATAAGCCTCCTCAATAATATGGCACTTTTGGTGGACTGTCCATCGGGCGATTTGCCATAATCACCACGGTTGGCAGGCGGTTTAGAGATCGCAGTAATAATCTTAGTATACATAGGAAAACGCTGCAATTTCTTAGTCGCCTTGACGACACCCACGGGAAGGTTTGTGTTGCCGTTCTAAGCCGGAAATCACACGGATTTAATCCAAAGGGTTCCAAAAAATATGAAACTCATTCTCATTATCCTTCAAAAACTTTTGCAACAAAGATTTCTTGGAAATCCCCCTTGATTTCTTGACCCTCTCTAAGCTCTTAAAACGACTTCCAATTTCGGGCGTAATTTTAATAGAAATATCTGCCGCTCACATGTCGTTGCGAGCTTAGTTGTGTGGAGCTGACATCACCCGCTCCCCGGGGAACAACGCGCGTGCCGAAACAGCTGATGGCCCGCACACCAACTTAAAAACCCAATTACAACCCCATCCACCCCAAAAACAACCTTAGACCTTTGCTCCAGGGAGCGCTTTTGAACGCTCCACTTAAATTTTACCCTCATTTTGACCCTTTCACAGCGAATTTCAACTTTAAAACCATTAATATTAAAATCCGAAATCGTTTGCACGAATAACACCCTGTACACGTCATCTACAGAGCAACATTTGGTGACACAGCAATTTTGATCAGTGCAGCTAGATTTTAAGGTTCAGTTTTTAATGCATGTACGTTTCAATGAGATAAAACCGAATGGATTTTGTGCATTTCACTTGGCTGGAGGGGTGAGTATGCAAACGATAAAAAACTCGCTGGAGCTAGCGTGCTTTTTCTTTCTAACGCAAGTGTTTTTGTATCTTCCGTCCTTGTGGTTTCGGAGTTAGCGGCGGTGACGGCAGTTTCGTGGTACGAGGTAGAGGCCAGTGCGTGCTCTGAGCGATCAGACGGTGCATTCAGGGTTGCCATATATAAATTCAACGCCTAAGGAAAAGCTTTTCGGCCGACATAGTCCCAACGCAATAAGCCGTATATCTTTTAGTCACCTTGCCCATTGCCATAAAAAGGACATAAAAATGTCAAATCCAGATCATTGGTGTAGATAGACAATAAATAAAATAGACGTGTTATGAGAATATTATGCACTAGCTTTTGCCCGCGACTTCGTCCGCATAGGTTTCGATATTTCCAATATCCTTTTCCAGGACCTATATGTGTGCCAAGTTTTATCCCAATCCGTCCAGTGGTTGAAGCGTGATTGAGTAACAAACATCCAAACTTTCGCATTTATAATATTAGTAGGGTGTCATTAGTGAAGGTTGAAACCTAACCTAATTTAAGGTACAATTTAAAATTATCTGAAAAAGGAAAAAAAGATTCTGGGTGTTTGCAGTTTTCATTTGAATTGCCGAAGCAATAATCCTCTTTTAGAAGAAGAAAATGATATAAATAATAAATTAACTCTGAATGTAGAAGAAACTACAGCTGGAGGTCGTCCTAGGAGGACGTTCAAGGATCAAGTTGGTGACGTCCTCAACAAGGCTGGGGTCCGCAGTGAGAAGAATAAAAGGAGGTGCATGAAGAGGTTCATGCATGTAAGGCTTGTGAGGTGACGATACATCGTCTCTGCCTACCCCTCTGGGAGCAAGGCATTACGTATATTTCATCATATTCATTTGCGTCTCGAAAACGAAATAAATAATAGATGGTGCTCCTAAGTGGAGCGCAAAGTTTACATGGTAATGTTATTGCTGCTGATGACCCTTTCATGTACGATTTGATTGTCGTATGACTTATCATTTGGAATGAAATATACTTTATATGTATATTAACTCTAGCCAAACTGAGGAAAAAAAAACATTTTTTTTCAAATGACAGGTACTATAATATAACCCCAGTTACGATTGCCAAAAGGAGGTTGTTCTCGCGTTTTTTGGAGAACAGTTTGTTGTGTATTTGTTTTTTCCAAAATAATGTATTCTTCTGGCTTTGGTGTTTAATAGTGATAGTATATTATGCAACAAATGTCTGTGCGTGTCTACACTATGAAGGAAACATAAATAAACGTAACTAAGCTGATCTTCTTAAAGCAGTGAACTTCCTAACCTCAAACCTTACTAAAGCTTACTATCAACGTTAGTAAGGGAAGTCTGTGACTATATCAGTATCAGCGTTGGTCTGAGGCACTCTGATACTAATAGTAAATAGAAAATAAAAAGATATCGTGATTAGACTGATGGCGTTAATGCCCATGTCTTAAAACAAACAAAAAAAAAACGATTCCAAAACAAGTGCAAATCCGGGAAATATACTAACAAGTTACCATTTGGCAACCCTAGCTCGATCCTATAATAAATGAGAATATTGTGCATGGGCCGCGAAAGACGGATCGTCCGTAATGATTATCAGCAAACCGTTAACACTGATAGTAGGCAGCTTACTCACAGGCAAGAAATACCACAAAATAAAAACACAGAAGGTCTGCAGATACAACGCGCGATGGCTGCGACACACACATTCACACAACTCGCCTGTGTGCACGCAGTCTCAACAGAAAACGTCATAGCAACTAACAATAGTACAGACAGACCATTTCACACAAATGCTGGTATACTTGTGAAGTATGACGTCACATACGAACCTTGGTTCCCACAGCGTCAAAAACCAACCAGGAACAAATGACCCTGGTCGATAACAATACGCAGTATCAACACAGAGCGTCATCTAATAAATAAAATCGTAAACTTCACGTGTCTGTACATTGAAGGTATTTGTAAAAAAAAAATTGGAGGTCTAAGGATAAGTATAGGAACATATTTCTATCATTTTTGAATTTTTTGTCTGTTTGTAGTTTGGCTCGCAATACGTAAAAACTACTGAACCGATTTTGATGTACTTTTCACAGAAACGAAAGGCTTAAGTCGGAGTAACATATAGGCGTTATTTCATCGCAATCGGTTTACTCGATTAAAAGTTATGGACATTTTTAGTTTTCTAATACATCAGTATGTATGCTAATAACAAAGAAGAATAGGTAATATAATGTTTGGTACTATTCAGATTGCGATAAGTTTGTAATACATTTAGAGCTGTAGGGAGTGGGAGAGGGATCGAGAATGGGTTAGGGAGTGGGAAGGGGAGCGGATCCTGTAGACCACGCGAGCGGAGCCGCGGGCAAAGCTAGTATTAAATATAATGGCAGAAATTAACGATAGTATACCACTTCATATAAACTCATGTATGCATGTGAAGTATGACGTCACACACAAGTTCAAACTTCTCCGACTCCAACCAAAAGAAGATGGTCGTGTGAAAGTAGTCTTTTTTTTATCTTTTTCGATATTATTTTGAGTCGACTTTTGTTTTGCTAATAAATTCAAGTTTTCGCCCTAAATTGAAAGGTAAGAGAAACTTGATGTATTTCGGGATATTCAGTTTATTAGTTCCAAATTTTACTTATACATCCCCCATCTGTATTTTTTCTTGTATTAAGCTAAAAAAAAAGTTGCAGGACACCTTTGTAGGAGCGATTTTCCAATTAGTGGAGAAGTACCCATTTATTTTGAGTGTCTAGTTCCCTCATAGATGGTGCTGTGTAGAAACGTACTCAATCCAATTACAGTCTATAATATCAATAATTTAGCCTTCTTAAGAATCAGGGACTCTGGTTACAACTGTGGTCCTAATTTTTTTTTATGCAATTTTATAACTACTACGATTAAAATATACATCTGTAAGGTTTAATATTATAAGATTATAACGCGACTTGGGAAGCTGAAGCATTAGCCGGCCGGCGCTAGATCCGAGCGGAGGTCTACTGATCGTGTCAATTATATATTGCTAATTCCTAGAGAAGAAAATAAAGAATAATATATTACAATATGTTGGAGTTAGAGGAAATAATTATACATCTGTATTCGTGTGTGCGTTTGCCTCGACATCATTTGCAGCGTCCCATCTGCACTCTACTTGTTCTTTGGTCTCACTCAGTAATTTTACGCCCAGTAATGGCGTTTTAACAATTTCAACTTACAAACTAAATACAATGCACAATGATAAATGTATCCATAATAGGAACCACAAACGACTGCATGACTCAAGCTTATCAAGAACTTATCCTTGAGGTTACACTTTCCTACGAGGAAACGTGAATACGGACGAACTGCATTTGAACTGCCAGCCAGCTGCAATATTGCAGTTCGGATACAGTTTTCTTGCGGTTGGCATAACTGCATCAAAACTGCACACAAGTTCACGTATTACCACCTCTCGATCGACTACGCTCGCGCGCGTGGTGTAACAGTAGCTCTGCAATAACTCACGCACACACAAACATGTAGGGACAGGCTGTTGCTCCAGAGAAGTATCGCATTCTTTAATCGTAATAATTAAAGGACTATCTTAAAGGACTATTCTTAAAGGGCTATGTACTTTGTACTCAGAAACTAGGAGAGTGTACGGTTTCGGTGGTTGTGTTCAAAGAAACATGATCAGGAAACGTAGACCATATCAAATTTTCATCAGACTGAAACCACATTGTCCTTTATTATCAACTAGCTTTTGCCCGCGACGTCGTCCGCGGAGACTTCTATATTTACACATCTTGAATTTCAAAATAGATATCATTTTTGGTTTTCCGTAGGAATGAGATGTTTTTTCGGGATAGAAACTATCCTATGTCCTATTCCAGGACCTAACCTATATGTGTGTAAAGTTTCATCCCGATCCGTCCAGTGGTTGAAGCGTGATTGAGTAACAAACATCCAAACTTTCGCGTTAATATTAGTGGGATATTAAGGAATTATAAAGTTCCAAATGAATTTCGGACGGCAACAAGCAATACAAATAGAATGGATTCACCATTCCTTAATCGCGCTTAAAATGTCTCAGTGTCCGATAAATACGTCTCGAACCGTTGGAGGTTTTAAGTGCTTCTCAAAGTAAAAAAACTTACTGCTTAGGAAACTCCGGGGAACTGGTAAGTCTTGGGATTAGAACTTGGATATCTAAAGTACAAGCGATGTATCGCAGACTGTGAACAGACCAGGAAGTATTTCTGAATTTGTTTTCATCCTAAATTATTCAACAAGAAAGTGTCTGTTCGGTACTATAATAATAATAAAATAAATATAAATAAATATCTCAGACATTCACACCAATTATCCAGTCCCAAACTAGGCAGAGCCTGTGCTATGGTTACTAGATAACGGATACACATCTAATAAATAAAATCGTAAACTTCGCGTGTTTGTACATTGAAGATATTTGCAAAAAAAAAATTGGGGGGTCTAAGGATAAGTATAGGAACACATTCTATCATTTTTAATTTTTTGTCTGTTTATCTGTTTGTTTGTCCACGCATCACTTAAAAACTACCGGACCGATTTCCATAGACTTTTTACAGAAACATAGTGGTTAATTCGGTGTAACATATAGACTTTATTTCATTGCAATCGGCCCAGTCAATCAAAAGTTATGCTAATTTATAGTTTTCGAAATCTCGCATACAACAAAGAAGTGTATGGTGTCAATGCACGACGGAATTCGTGAGCGGTAGCGGGAGCGGGTATGGTATCAGTGTAATATATGTGAGTTTTTGAAAACTATAAATTCGCCTAACTTTTGATTGAGGAGCTGGATCTGGAGCTGGACCTGGTGTGGGCTCATATCCAGTTCCAGGTGCGAGTGCAAGTGCGAGAGTCTGAGTGTGAGTTGGAGTGGAAGTGGGAAAATGAACGGGAGCGGGAATGGGAATTGGAGCAGATTCTGTAGCCCACGCGAGCGGAGCCGCGGGCACAGCTAGTACTTAAATAAATATATTTCAAGACTTGGGTACAAACATTCATATTCATCATACAAACATTTGCCCCTAGCGGGATTCGAACCCGCAACTTCTGGCGTGGTAGTCCGAGAGCTACCCGTTCCGCCACGGAGGTCGTCAATATTCAGATATTTTAACTAATTAAACGACGGCGTCGTCGGGTTTTTAATGCGCACAAAGTACAACAGGCTAACTTCATTGCGAATCGTCGATTCTGTACATCGATGCAGGTTTTTTGTTATTGCAAAACACATCTACGTCGAATGGTCTGGAACCAGTGGCTTTACTATTACCCGTAGGGACAGGGGCCCTGGACCATTCCACGTATTTTTTTGTTTCCGATTCCGAATTTGCAATAAGAAAAATCGATGTGGATTACAACGGTTATGCATCGAGTGACGCGACTGATATACGTGGGCCGTCGAGCGATTCGTTCGCATAATCGGTATAATAAATATACAAATCGGTAAAATCATCATCATCAGTCGAAATACGTCCACTGCTGAACAAATGCCTCCCCTATAGAGTGCCACTTTTGATGGGCTGTGCATTGGTGGATTTGCCATAATCACCACGCTTGTCAGGCGGATTGGTGATCGCAGTAATGATAAATTCGGTCAGTGCTCTCAGCAAACTTATTAGTAATATTTTTTATGGTATGATATTTATATATTTAAGGTTTTTTGTTTAAAATATTACGTATATGTGTATGAATGTATGTAACTGTATGAGTATTATTAATATAAGTAATAATTATATGTGCTACACTGCGTCCGCACCGTCACTGGTGGCTCCACTGAAAACCAGCGCTGCAGATCCTGCAGCATGTGCTGAGTCGGAGTCCCTTTTGGCACCGCACTGCAACACCGCTACGTGCAGTCGACCGGTGGGGTGGCCCCAGGGCCTACGAGGCGGGCTGCGTGCCATTTTGCTTGCGCCCAAATTTAGCCCTTGTCCATGGCTAGCCTCTCCGTGTTGACTGCACTAAATGTATAAATCTTTCTGTCTGTCAAACTGTGTTGTATATGTGTGCCAAATATATTTTTTTCTATTCTATTCTAACTTTTAACGACCTGCGAATCCATGCTGATTTACATGGATTGCTTTACAAAGTTAAAAAGTCCGAATCTATGATCCGAATAAGAAGTGTCCTGTTGCTGCCCCCCAATATTGCTGAATGGGACAGCTTTAGGGCCAAACAAATAAAATATCTTTGGCATTACGTTGCCGACACCTGAAGGACCATAATAGATGACATGCTGGGGGGCAATGCGCGAAAAGTTTAAGTTGCTATGAAATGTTACTATCTGGCGAGCAGCAATGCGACCTAGATAGTCTCCATTAAAGTAAGTACCTATTTTAGCAACAGAATAAGACTTAAGTTTCTCTAAGAGACAGGATCCGAAATGAGGTGATCCGCCAGAGAACTAAAGTCTTCGACATAGCTAAAAAAGTTAGTACGCTGAAGTGGCAGTGGGCTGGTCACATCTGTCGGAGAACCGATTACCGCTGGGGTAAACGAGTTCTCGAGTGGAGACCGCGACTGGGCAAGCGTAGTGTGGGACGCCCCCTGGCTAGATGGAGCGACGATCTGCGTAAGGCGGCTGGCAGTGACTGGATGAGAAGAACCGAAGATCGGGTTCAGTGGCGCACCTTGGGAGAGGCCTATGTTCAGCAGTGGACTCTTTCAGGCTGATGATGAAGATTTGTACAAGTATCGACCAACCATCCTACAAATAACCACAGTGGTTTCAATAGGATGGCTTAAGAAAAAAAAACATATGTAATATAATTTTCTTTAAATAAAAAAAAGATACAGAAAAAGAGCGCAGTGACCATTCATATATTATCCTTCGGACTACAAAGTTATTTTATAGGGTCAATTGCCATATTCTGATAAGAATTTGGCACCTGACCACGAAAATTCCACGCTAACCTGCGCTAACACTCTAACGCTGTCTAGTCACCCGTTCGAGTGTACAAAAATGTCGAACTATAGTTCAAAATGCTTACAGAGTAGGCGCCCAGAGCTTTCTGTAAGGTTTTCTCCTGTTAACGGTTGCAAATCATACTGTACAACATTCTAGTCGAGCAGTCTATGGGTCCAATATACCCAAAAAATCATAAAAACACTGCGTATCCAATACAACAATGTCTTCAGGGCGTTGTTGAAGTTGACCCGATTTTGTAGTGCCTTGCCGAAGTTCTCAGCAACTTCCACGCCATCTTGCGAAAGAAAATAGCTTCGTTACTCCAGAGTTTGGGGCAGTAACAACATCCTGAAGGGGATTGCAGACAGATACTAGTGACACCTTATTAATATAAAGGAGTCTAACAGATTTCATAAGTTGGTACTAATACTACTATAGGTCCTCGTTCTCTTGAAATATAGCATTTTATTATATTTTATTATACATCGGTTTTTTTTAGAAGTGTGGTTCCCTGCTTCGAATATACACGTTTTCCCGTGATTGCACCAGGGACGGGCCGCATCTATTATGGTCCTTCAGGTTATCGGCAACGTAATGCCAATGATATTTTATTTGTTTGGCCCTAAAGCTATCCCATTCAGCAGTATTAGGGGCAGCAACAGGACACTTCTTATCCGGATCATAGATTCGGACTTTTTAACTTTGTAAAGCAATCCATGTAAATCAGCATGGATTCGCAGGTCGTTAAAAGTTTGGCGCACTTAAGAGCACTGACCGAATTATATTTTTATCATTACTGCGATCACCAATCCGCCTGACAAGCGTGGTGATTATGGCAAATCCCCCAAAGAACAGCGCATCAAAAGTGGCACTCTATAGGCGAGGCATTTGTTCAGCAGTGGACGTATTTCGGCCGATGATGATGATGTCGTCTTCGATTATGCCCACTCCTCTGCATCATTTGGTGCAGTGTCCCTATTGACGTCATCATCAGTGTTTAAATCGATTACCGCGATTTTAGATATTTCCGACTGTTTCTTACATTAACTTATTGTCTGATACTAATTATCAGTAAACCTTTCTGATTTAGATGCAGTTTTAAGCCCACAAGAGTTTTTAATTTCTAGAGAAGCATTTCACTTACCTTGAGCACATTGAACGCCTTGAAAATCGATTTTTTAAAATGTTTTATGGCTCTGAAAGCCAAGTCCTTTTGAGCCACTTAAAATCGATGCAACACGGAGCTGCCATATTCATGGTTAGCATTAGACATCTCCCTTCACACAGCACTGTTACAAGTTCCTGCAGTAATGCAAATCAATAATTATATCTATATTTCATTCCAGATTAATAGTCCTATGAAAACAAACGCATTTGCGTCTCGAAAACAAAATACACAATAGATGGTGTTCCTAAGTGGACTGCAAAGTTTACATGGTAATACAAACCTGTTTTTGCTGCTGGTGACCCTTTCATGTATATGTTACCGAGACGTAAATAGCGTTGGTTTTCATAGGACTATGAATCTGGAATGAAATATACAGTCAACCAAAGTGGACTTTGTGTTGGAATGTATCAAAAATGAATTCTTTCTGGCCAACCCCATCAAGTCTATTTCATATAATAAAGAACGAACTCTAAATTTCCATGCACTATATTTTTCACCATAAAAAGGTTTAATGCTCCGTTTTAGTTTTAAGTTGTCCATTGTTCACGAAAACCTTTTAGATCACCTTAAACAGTAATTGCAATTTTTATTACACTTTCTTAACTTGCAGCACTGGGCCCATAACCTATTGGAGGTTAGGGTTACTAATAAAAGACTCTATTATCGATTTATATGTATATGATTTAATTAATCGATATTTTATATAGGAGGGGTGTGCGTGCGTGTTCTCTATTGTAAGACACAGTCGAGACAAAAGCTAAAGCAGTGCTATACCCTTCAGGCTTCATCTACCTATAGGAAATAAGAGCCTGTTAATATAACATGTATGAAAGAGAAGCACTCTCTAACTATTTGTTAGAGTGAGATAGATTCATTTTTGATATATTCCAACACTTTGGACCCTCAAAACTGAACGAGCAGTAAGTGCAAAAGAGTCAAACTATCACAATTTCAATGCCATTTTTGGTGGGCTGTCTGTATTATTCTTTGTACCTGGTTTTTAATTTAAAAAAAAAATTAAATTAAAAATAACCTGCCAGTACGATAAATGGATTGAAAAACTAGCCAGTTCCTCTTCAAAAAACTAGTTGCGAAGAATAAATACGAAACTATAAGTTTTTATTATTGGTCTAATTCGATAACCACTGGAATTTCGAACATAATCATTTATGTATAATAGATGATAAATAGGGCTTTCGATTGGCGTTAAAAAAATACCACTTATGAGGAAAAAAAGATTGTTCCGAGACCTTTCTAGATTTTTTTTATGTTTAGTTACATCCTTTTAAGCGTCAGGCAACTAGGTATATATCAATTTGAATTTTTCGAATAAATAAATAAATATCTCAGACATTCACACCAATTATCCAGTCCCAAACTAGGCAGAGCCTGTGCTATGGTTACTAGATAACGAATATACATACTTAAATAAATATATAAACATCCAAGACTTGGGTACAAACATTCATATTCATCATACGAACATTTGCCCCTAGCGGGATTCGAACCCGCAACCTCCGGCGTGGCAGTCCGTGAGCTACCCGCTCCGCCATGGAGGTCGTCAAGTCGTCGAATATCTTTATTAGTTAAGGAATAATCGTCTAGTTCCGACCTGTATACATAGTTTTATCTTTTAAGCATCAGGTATTGTAAACGAAAATTACCTATTGAATAAATAGCAATAATCTCTAACGATAAACACAGGGTACGTCTATCATTCCTAGAGAATGTTGCATTGCAACCCATTTAGCCGTATCGTGATATCCCAAACATGAAATATTTCGAGAACTTTTAACACGAGATATTTGAACAACCGCACTGCATCGTCTTCCAACAGATATCTACTAATAGGCAACCTTTTTATCATAAACAGTTCAATCGTTTGTGTATCTTGTAATATCTATGCTTTTCTTATTTTACTTTCCTGGAAAAGATAGCTTTGTTGTTTTTTTTCTCATGTTTTTTTATATATTTTTTGTATATTTGTTTTATGTGCCTGTCTCTGCAATTTATGCTTGTATTACTAACACTTAGTTTTTCTTACTAACAATATATGGATGAATATCTGAAATAAAAAATAATTTTTTTTTTTGTTGTTGTTGTACACTTTCCATAAATCTGTAAGTACCTAACTTGACATGTTTAAACTGTGTGCAATAAAGAGTTTATCTATCTATCTTACCTCACAAAAAGCTAAATCATGCAAATCAGAGTATAATTACAATTAGAGAACATTTAGAAGATTTCACATTCCTGTATGTCTAGCTAGGCAGAAGAAAGAGTTACAGAGAAAATATCAAAAATATTTGGCATAGGGCAAATCCCAAAATTTACAGCCTACCAAAAGTGGCATTCTGTTGGGGAGGCTTGTGTTCAGCAGTGGACGTATTTCGGCTGATAGTGATGCTGAAGACACCAGGAATATTGCATTGAAAATCTATCACAGAAGAAGTTTCGTTCCTTTTGGGGTCATTAAGGTTCAGATTGTTAAATTGGCGACGATAGTAATAAAAAGTACTCTTCAAGTCAGTATTACTTTTTGTCATTTAAATAGTCTAGAATATTATTGAACAATTCATTTATTGGATCAACCATGAAACTGACCAACGCAATACATCAAATATTGTCCTCGTGGGTTTTCAAACACCGACTTCACCAATCTGTTCATCTCAATCGGTTGAACATCTGCCATATCTGCAAGGGGTTTGTACCCGGACTGATTCCCCTAGCAAATTTGTATGCAAATCGTGAAAAAATTGCGCTTGGTAATACTTTGTTTCAGATTCGATGGTCCATACTAAAGGGAATTCTAGTTTTCCCGATTTTGTAGTTACATTATTACTTCCGCATTTACATTTCATTACCGATTTCTTACTCGTGTGTCAGCCGTAGGCTCTGATACAAAATGTATGCTCAGATCATTCGCAATTTTCCGAATGAAATCAATTTCAGATAACTTATATTGAACTTTGCGATTATCAAAGTTATCTCTGCAAATTCAATTAAGGTCAATAACAGTAACTATCACAATGCAGGAGGTATGATCCACGATCTCCCTCAGACTTCCTGGAGCACAGCATCTCACACCACAATTAATTCTCTTCAGCCACAAAGGTCCAGGGCCGAGTAATAAATCAAGAAAGTTAGGAAGGACCAGAAATTCAGCTTTTCATAACACGGTACTATCTCAGACTACTAAATTAAGAGACGTAGGGGTAGGGTAGGCGTGAAAGGGCACTAAAAAGCACCAGGTTGATAAATTACTCACATATATGGAGTCTTTGATGCACATATGGTTCTTAATAGGGGAGCGACTGCGATACTTTCAAGGAATGCAAATGTGTTGCCGAATTCTTGTAAGCTTCCATTAATTTCGGCGTTCCTGGTAACTGGTAATCGAATTATTCGGAAAGTATTGAAAATACCCGGTTGCTGTTTTGGAATCAGTCAATATAAATAATAAATGCTTCCCTAAGGATAGGTCCTGACACCTCACGTACCGCATCAAAGTTTTTTTATATTAATATTTGGTAGAAAATCAAACATATCATTTCTATTAATAAGAAAAAACATTACAGGCCTAGAATCATAGAAATACCAGTTAAACATCCTACTAATCCTACGAATATTATAAATACGAAAGTTTGGATATTTGGATGTTTGGATATTTGGATGTTTGTTACTCAATCATCCTTCAACGTCTGGTCGGATCGTGATGAAACTTAGCACACATATAGGTTAGGTCCTGGAATAAGACATAGGATAGTTTTAATCCCAAAAAACATCCCATTCCTACTGGAAATACATAATAATTTGTGATGTTAAGTTGTCCACGCGGATGATGTCGCGGGCAACAACTAGTTTAGCATAAACAGAGGATAGTTTTGATTCTGCATTCCTATTACATAAAATCATATGACTAACTTTCAGCTTTTTTTACAGTAACAAAGTTTCAGTGTGCTTCTGTTTTGATCTAAGGGTCTAGTAATATTCTTAATCTTTGTAATAATCTTGCGTTTTTTAACATACAAAGTTTCTGATATGAATGTCAAGTTGAAAAAAGTATTTGAACACATAATTATCATCTTCATTATGTATAGGAATTGAACTACGATAGTGTAAAGAAATATATTCCATAAGACCAATTTAAGGTTTTATTTAAGTTCCTTAAAAGATGATTCATTAAAACTTTACCACAGCATGAAAGCAAGTATATCAGGTACAATTACATCTTGTCATTATCAGTAAGTCATTGACAGCCTGAAGTGAAAAACTTTCTTAAAAATGAAACAACCAAAGATAAACATAGCACATTCAGTAGAGATGCTCCTGGTTCCGGTGTATTGTACTGAATTCAGCTGTATTTGCCTAATTCTTATGTTAATGAAAATCCTAGTTTGGGATTAGACAAGTAAGTCATTTAACTTTTCTTTGTCATTTGGTTTCAAAAGGGCCACTACACAAACCCTTTTTAATCAAAAAATAGGTCCAATTCTGTAGCACACAGTTAACAGCACTAAAATTCGTTTTGTCTGTAACTTGCACGTATAACTTAGTGTGACAATTTCAGTGTTTATCAAAATTATTATGCCCTAAACACAATACAAAGGGCCGTATGTCAAATTTTAACTTTGTCCCTTCAGGAACAGACGGTATACCTAGATATGAATAAAACTGAAAAATTCAGTCAAATTTAATCTAAATAGTAGAAAGTGTAGTAAAATAAAGTTTGTAGACACAAGTAATAATCCCCTGGGTTACTTGACAATATTATTTTTGCCTCCTGAGTGACCATTACGTTTGATAATATATGGACTATTTTTATTTGAATACATGAATTTCTCAAGTATTGTATTTTTTCTATTATCTAGAATTTTATATATTAACTTGATAATGGGCCCGATTCTGAAGGCACACATTTAAAATTTTACAGCGCTAAAATTGGTTTCGTCTTTATCTTCATAATACTGTGTGACAAGGATAGCAACAGTTTTAGTGCTGTCAAATTTTAACATTGTGCCTTCAGAATCGAGCCCATTGTGTAATTTAAATATCAATTATTACATTTCTAACACTTGAAGTAGCTGTGTTGTGTTGGTGGCTAATCGGTTTTAGAATATTAAACCTATAGATCTTAAACAAGAAAGAAAAATGGACTAAGAAATACTGATTCATCCATGCATATCAAATTTTTTTTGTAGCGTTATTTATTCATAGATATATTCAGCCATTGTAGTTAAACTTATAATACTTTTTCTTGTATCATTTTAACAGAAAGCCAATTGCATAAAAATAACCACAAAGAAAATAGAAACATTATTCCTACAGGGACAGGGTTCACAACTGGTTTTCTTGACAACATTGATTAAACTAAGTTCTGTGAGAGGGCACTGTGGTCATAAACCAGCTTTGCAGCTGCCTTATTTCAATTCATTAGCTAATACATAGATAGCTAAGAAGTTTTTTGTTCTCTAAAATGTCACAAGCTGATGTGTTTATCACAATGATATAGTAAATGATATAATAATTCTTAATTTCCGATCAAGGATCTCCCATCTTACTCTCGCCCTCCTAATAATATTATCATCTTTTTCTATCAATATCTATTCTGTCCTACAGTTGTAATGTAACCTGTAATCTCAGGCTCCCCGGTACAGACTGCATGGTCTAGTGTGGGAGCTCCAGTCCTGTTAACTTTATTCATGTATAATTTTAAGGATGACTGTAATAATCTATTAATTTATAATAATAAACTATTTGAATTCGAATTAGATATAAAATATTATCCTTTTACCATTACTCTGCTATATCCAGCCAACATTTTGTAACGGCTAATGTGAAGAATCTACTGTTCGAATCCTTAACAATATACAATGTCAATGTCCCAAATCCAATGTACTAAAATCTCAATAAACCTAACATATTATTTCTATAAGTTTCATTTTAACATGAATTCAATTATTTTCTATTATCAAGTTACTTACTAGCCTGTTTCTCAAGAGATGCACTAGCCTGTAAACTGTACTTGAAAACTATGTTATTTAAACTTAGGATTAAGTAATTTACACTAATTTGTAAATGTTATTTTTTTTTAAAACAAACTCACTAATTTTTTTTTTTATTTTCACTTACAAACACATTTTAGTTGCTTCCCATGGCTGGTGTGGTTTCGTTTTTTCAAGACAGAATATTCAAAATTGTCTAAAATTATAAATAAATAACTTAAGCATAGCTTATTTATTGCAGTGGCATTATCTTGCAATTGTTTGTTGTACTAACAAAGTTTTAAGTAGGCTTTACTTACAAAATATGGACTAGGTGTCTTAAATTGATGGATTTTAAAAGAAAATTCGGTCAGACTGTACAAAAGGGAGTATCAGCGCCCCCTTTTGTACACCCTAACCGCAAATTCCACAATGAGTATTACATTTTGTTACAACGCGTTATATTTCTTTTAATTTTAGTACCTAAGCAGGCCTACAGCTTATAAAATAATATAAATAAAGTATATATAATAACATTAGCAAGTTTATTAAGATTATGAGTCAAAATCATAACATAACCTATGCCAGAAACTTGTGAAGAAAGTTTCACATCCACCCAATATAGTTCAAAATATAAGGTACAAAGAGGTTACAGACCTAGATTTATGTTTAGCCTGATAAGTATAACCTATAATAAAAGTAAAGTTTCTTGTAGGAAAGTTATGAAGGCTTAAAAATATACAAACTGTCTCAACAATGTTAAAATTTTCTAATTCAAACGTTATTAGAACGTCTCGGAACTTTAAAAAGAGAACAAAGGACAAACAGTATTCATAGACAAAAAATTTCTAAAAGTCGAAAGCACAGGGTTTTTTTTGAGCGCATGGAGAATCTACAACGCTGTGCGTGCGTTAGGCCTACAAGAAGCAACTTTGTCTGGCACTAAATGACGCCACGGCGAATTGAAACTAGTATTTGGTCAAAGTAAACTACGAAAACAACACAAATAAACAAACTTACCTTATAAATACTTCTCACTTCAAATCCTGGGGCTAAATCCAAATAGGAAAACCAAATTATACACTGAGTTTGGGCCAAAAACACTGAAACTCGCTCCTGTTGCACTTTTGGTTGTAATTTTTAACTTTTTTTTTATTTTCTGGAGAGAGCAAAGGAACACAGTTGACATCCACTTCCTACACTTCACACAATCACCAGAAAAACAAATTAATATTTTTTTTGTTTTAAAGTTGGAAACTTAACAACTACGCAAAGATTTCACTTCGTAAATTAGTCCCGTATTATAATCATGTCTTTCTCACTACAAATGTTAATAAACGTAGTTTAATTTAGTTAAAAGTTATTTGTAGGGCACAGCTCAAGAATCATTTCCGCATCCCAAAAACAGCTGTTCGCCAGTAGTGAAGTGACGTGATAAATCGATAACAACCGGATTTGGGATCACCTTAATTGCACACACCACCTTTTCACAACACAGATTATCCAGTACCACTATTTTTAATTGTATTCTAGTGCACACTGTGTCGATGTGCAGTGAAAATAATACAAATAAAATTTAGATGTGAAAGTAAATTAAACATCTATCCCTGTGGGTCGGGTGAGTCACATTTTATGGGAATAGTGAAGTGTTTTATGGTCACTAATTTTGTTTTGTTTATGGGTTAGTTGTGAGCACATTTTGAGTAAACACAACACACGCGGTCGCGCTCGGTCGCGGACTGGCGGCCGGGCGGCGGCGGGGCGGCTGCGGGGCAGCGGGGGAGCGGCGGGGCGGGAGGCGGCGGGCGGGACCAGCCAGCCCGACTCACACGGAATGCTATTGTAGGCGAACTTGCCCGCCACTTTTTTCTCAATTCTGGTCAAACAAGTTTCGTATACAACCTGCATTGTGAGGATTCCGCCATTCTTCGGACGAAGCAACAACGGCCTTTCTAAACCTTTCATAAAAGTTTAGGGTTTTCATGTACTGAAACTACTAGACTACCTACAGGACATTTCTTCCTGATGGGTTTACGCTTGACCTCAATCTCATCTGATGGTTCACATTATAGTTCTAAATCATTAAAGCAAAGACAGTTACCTATTAAGGGACATTCGATTTTGTTAATTAACTTATGTCATCATGTGCTGCTGAATGTATATCTATTGTTTTATCAGCGGCAATATCTACAATACTTAGTTTTGTCTCGTTCTGTCCACCTGTCTTTACTCTATAGATAATTAAAAATATGTCTTTCTCAGTTCTGATAAGTATTACTTTGATAGTGTCTCTCAATCCAGTATCTATCTAACATTTCTTCTAAATTTCCACGTTGTACAAAAAGACTCCTGTCATCATAATCATCATACTCAAGAGTCCACAGCTGGACATAGGCCTCTCCTCTCACTGAACGCGATCCTCGGCTCTTCTCATCCAGCCACTTCCAACCGCCTTACGCTGTCAGATTCCTGTCCTCTATCAAAATCAGTTGTTCATGCAACGACTCTAAAAATGCAATCTTTAAAACAACCACCTGTTTTAGAATAATCAAAACTATCTGCTGCTGTTGCCACCACTTTGTCTATTCTACTTACTTCTACCTACTAATAATTACTAAACCTTACTCAAATTAAGTTATTATTAATCCCACTAATATTATAAATGCGAAAGTTTAGATGTTTGTTACTCAATCATGCTTCAACCACTGGACGGATCGGGATGAAACTTGGCACACATATCGGTTAGGTCCTGGAATAGGGCATAGAATAGTTTTTATCCCGAAAAAACATCTATTTCCTACGGGAAGCGGAATTAATATGAATATATGACATTTTTGAGATTTTAAGGGACGTTGATTACGAAAATGATATCTATTTTGAAATTCACGATGTGTAAATATCGAAACTTACGCGGACGAAGTCGCGGGCGAAAGCTAGTCTTTAATAAATGTATGTTTACGAGTGAATTAAGCTATTATTTTGTATTTCTAAAGATATTTTATTGCTAGTTAAATGCATTAGTAACTGTATCCACGACATAGAAGTGTATATTTTAATGTCTGTTAGAATCTATTCCAAATGTGTCTGTGACATTTTTTATTTGTTCAGATACTATATATAGTAGCTAATCCTTCTATCAGATTTGCTTCTGTAATCCAATCAGTTTCGAAACTATGAGTTTCGTTACGATTCGTTAAGTGATTACGTCTCTACCTTACAGTTTTTGTATAGCTATTAATTTTTCACGACTTCGACAACGCGACTAATGAAAAAATAACGTTCTAGTTTTAATATACAATTTTATTAGAATGAAACAAGCTTTTATAGCTTCCACTTTATTCATAAAAGTTGATTTCTAAATAACAAAATCGTCGAACTGCTTCCATGTAAACTGTTTCCGTTGTCTGAACACAAATTTCTAGTAACTCTTCTTTCCGATCTTCAGCAAATAATCATGGCCCCCAAATCATTGACGTAAAATATGCAACATGACATTTTAATTATTGAGTTTGGTTACTTCAACTTGGTTTTAAACTCAATTAAAATCTCCCACATGGAGATAAGGAAGAACCAGCCAAACCACTATGAAAATCTGACGGCTGCTGTTCGTAGAAAAGCTAAATAAAGCCCCAGCCAGAATCAGAGTCCATCTTACTGATGACGTCATGTAGCCTTGCGATCCAACCGAAAACGCGTCCAACTAGTTTTAGTATAACTATGAATTTTAAATGCTTACCATATAAATTCTTAGCGGGGTGCCTTCCTTTAGTGGGCTCGTAAAAAATCTAATTTGGGTTCGTGTTAAAAAAATAAATGCAATGTCGTTTTAAGTTTAAGAGTTCAGGATGAAGAACAAAATACAGATTATGAAAAGAAAATAAAATTACTGAAGTGCATGAAGAGAATGAGTTAGACTTCAATTTAAGGACTCTTTATTGCACAGTAAAAAATTACACATATGCAATAAAAAAAAATAGCTTATACCAACTACTTAGTACAGTTGGTGCATTACGATAAATGACAAAGTTCATTCTAATATTAACCGTATTATTATTGGGTATGGTGCTATTGCTGATCACTTAATTCGGAATGTAGCTGTACATATAGGCGGTCTTATTGCTGAAAGTTTTATCCAGATAACCAAGTAAAATAGTAGAAGATAAGAATAGCACAAAGAAACGCAGGATGTGCAGTTAAATAAAAGTATAGGAATATAGTTCGAAAAGGAAAGGGAACTCCTATAATTATCAGTAGTCTTCATGATTGATATATTAAAATTGATAGCTGATGTTGATTTAGAATAAAAACCATATTCTATATCTGATACTGTAAATGCACTTAGATCTTCAATTAATAAGTACTCTACCCGCGACCTGATTGGAATTTCAAGATTCCGACATTCAAGGTCGAAAGGGAACTCCAAATTCAAACTGTGTATTTGAACAGCGATAACCGAACCAGGGTCGGTTAGACTCGGAACCAAGAGAGACGAACGCGACCCACGGCTCTATGACAGAAAGAGACGGTTATACATATTTTATTTATTGCCATATCAAGTTACATCGTGGGTTCTGTATAACGGGTGTGTGAGAGAGATAAATATATATACTTATTATGGCCATTGTGAGCAGGCTTGGTAATCAGATGTTTCGGAAATTGGATTTTCAATTGATTGAACAGCAAGTTTTTCCAATGACAGTTTAATGAACATAAGGCAAAAACATTCACATAAATTCTTAATAAGTCACACGTTTTGTTGTATGTTGAACTTGCAAGACCATATGTGTTTTGAATAATTAATAACGTATGAACTGAAATTAATCTTATGACGTAATTGTAAGTATATTTACTTTATTTATTGTGGGAAACAGTTACAAAAAAAACAACAATAAAAACTAAATTTAAAAAAAACAAACGCCCAGTGTTATCTTAAAAATAAAGAAGTAACACTGGAGACAGATATCTAACATGTAGTAAATTAAAACCCAAAACTACATAGAAAATAATAATAATAATCCTAAAACTACCAAAAAGTATAAAAACATACAAGTAATAAATATAATAATGTAGCAAGTAACAAGAAATAACATCAAATTAAATATTTCTAATATGATTTTGCTTACTTTGTTTTTATATTTATCCTACAACCCTAAATATCAACATCAACCAAATTTTTGTTATAATCTCTAAAGATCGCCTAAAAAAACAATTGCTGACACAAATAGTTTTGAAAATACATATTACGATAAAAAGTTGAGTTGGTGAATCCTTTTCCATAATGTGACATTAACAATCTAATACAAATAAAGAGTGTCAATATAAGCTCATCTGAATTTTCAAGATGGTATACGATGAATCGAAGCAGATATAAGTTCTACGTTTAATTGATCAATAAACAAATATATGTCCTGTGCGATAATCTAAACTCTTAAGGACCTTGTTCTGTACCTTGTCAAGACTATTCATATATACAAAATAACAATAATTCCATACAATGCTTCTGAATTCAATGATACTACTAACAAAATAATAATGTAATAGTTTCTGGACGGAATGTTTGATAGACACAAAGATTGGACCCTAAGAATGAATTTATAGGAATGGAAAGCCTTTGAATCGAAGCAACTTGACTTGTTTAAACTAAGGTAGATAACCTTACTCGGTTTTTACAAGTCAAAATTATTGACTGCTAAAAGATCTAGTAAACTTATTAACGTAACCTCAATCTTTTTGTGCTAATATCAAAATTAAAAACTTTGTAACTTTGCTTTGCTATTCACCATTGGGTAGTGATATTTAGTATTCTCTGCCATAGATGTGTATAAAGTAAAAGAGCTATTTCTGCCAACAAACTGTATTATACAGTTTGGCGGAGTTATTGTATGTATATTTTTTAAGAGATGAATAAATGATTTTATTATTATTTATTATTATTATAAGATGTCTCACATCACTGAAATAAAACCCATAAACTGTTTAAAATCGAGAATGAACTGAAGTCAAATCCGTATGAGATGACCTATTTATATGAATAAAGAAACGTATTGAAGGACTTACCAGCACCATGTAACTTTACACTCTGCTTACTTTGACAAGTGCAAATCTTCTGGAGAAAAATGAAAACCTATTAACCAGTCATGTAAAATAAACAGTTTCAGAGCTTCTACATAACATTAATATAACTTGGTTTTACAGTTATAAGGAAGGAAAATATGAAGTTTAAAGGCTTGGGTAAACTTAAATAGACATTTCATACTTCAGAATCGTTAGCATCACTCATGTGTTTGATTTCGTATTGAACACAGAATGCATTGCTAGCATATTGGTTAAGCAACGATCCATTTAAGCATGTTTTGAATGCATTGCTTTGCTCCTGAAATTCTTTTGTATTTTTGTATGCGATCTATATTGGTATATGATACTTAAGTATTTTGTGCACTTTCATATTTACCACTATATCTTACTATGTTACTGGAATTCTTGCTGTCAAAACCTTAAAACATTCATTCTGACAAAAAGATTTCAAGTTGTTTATTCCTAAAAAAGATTTTCTCCTGTGCTATGAAAATTAAATAAGGATAGTTGAAATACAACAATCAGACCGGGAACAACCTGTACAAATTGTACAAAGTTGTCTGTCCTCTGTGGGAATCGAATCCATTACCTCTCACTAGGCTACACCTCGTACCATGACGCAAAATAATTTTTCGCACCTCATAAGACAATTAAAAAAAAACCTTCATGATTGACACTAATTGGTTATTAAATTAGATAACAGATGATTTTAAAATGTGCATCTGTTATCTAATTTAATAACCAATTAGTGTCAATCATGGAGGTAAAACTTTGAGGTGACTTGTGAGGTGCGAAAAATTATTTTGTTTCATGGTATGAGATGTAGGTTAAAGGAAAATCAAACATTTTCAAACAATATATTTGTAAATAACAATATAACAGTCTATAACAGTGGAATTAATTGTCATGTCACAGTTTGTGATCGGACGTGTCATGTATGAAGTAGGTTATTATTAAATAATGATTGCGGGAGTGAATTACAAAACAAATGCTCGTTTAATAACAAACAAATGTCCATATCGTCCAGTCATAACTGACACGTAATTCCACAGTTTAACGTCGATAGAAGATTTAACAACCGGTTATTTAGTTCCAAAGAATAGCATGTCAACAGGTTGTACCGAGAATTCTTATACAAAGCGGATGAAAGCCAGAAATATGTGTGTGCACAAACAAATTTGTTTCTCGTGACGAGCGTGAGAGCGTTTGCACATTGTCCGATCCGATATCGGAGGCGGAGTCACGACAGCCGACATCCGATAATATCAGGCTACGCTTTCAAACACACACTTCATCTAAGTAGCTCTGTTAGTTTGCACAAGTATCTGTCAAAAAAAGTGTAGGCATAGCATACACTTAAACAGTATCGAACGATAGTTAACGAGGGCCAGACATAGCTGCTGATACATCAATGTCAGATCTGACATGGGAACGTACAATGTGAAAGGGAGACCTATATTTCATATATTTTGCGAGCACTAACACAATGTCTTCGTCCGACATCGGATCGAATAATGTGAAAACGCTCTGAACCTTAAATGCAAAACTTCTCGTCTATTCGTCGGTGTCTCTGAAGTTTTATTTATCTGAAAGTTGGTTTTTCCGACCTGTTTCATTGAAATCATTTCTACTCGGCTCATTTCTACCATAGCTATTCTCGAAAATTATTTAAGTAAAGGTGAAATACAATGGTTATTGAGTTATAATATTATTATTATCCTTATGCGAGTGGATAATTTGAAACGTTATAAGAACAAATGAAGGGAAACTAGAAAGATAGACCAGACCTTATTTTCTTCATTTAACCAATTTATAACATATCATTAACAGTAAAGTCCACAGAAAAGGAAGCCCATTTGTATGTGATCTCTTAATACTAACGAAGTGCGTATATGATTATTGATTCTCACAGACTGCATATAAGTTCTTTCAAAATCAATTGCACTAACTTTGAGGAATTCATTTTAATATAGGTTCCTATTTGTAGGTTGTACTGTACAGTTATTCTTCGATTATTTTAGAAATTGTTGTTATTCTACATTTTGTACTGTCATTAAAACACTGTTTACAATATCACATTGTCCTTATTTCGTTCATGCTTACAGTAATTACTTCCTCTTCTCAATTTTTTATTGAGTTTACGATGCATAGCGTAAGGTTATCAATTTAATTTAAACTTCTGTTTTATAATATTTCTCTAAAAGTAGATATTTGAACGAAAAAATTCATATAATTGTTACCGTCAAACTTTGTGCAGTTAATTTTATAGTTCATCTTTAAATGTCTATAGTTTAAATTTAAGTTTAAAGATTGTCTAGTTAAATTAAAGTCTAAGTCTTATAAATACGTTTCCAAAATTATTCGTTACAAGCTGTTGCCCGTAGGAATGGGATATTTTTTCGCGATAAAAACTATCCTATGCCCTATTCCAGGAACTAACCTATATGTGTGCCAAGTTTCATCACGATCCGTCCAGTGGTTGAAGCGCGATTGAGTAACAAACATCTAAATATCCAAACTTTCGCATTTGTAATATTAGTAGGATAAATATGTATCTTCCAAATGTACCAACGTGAAAGTGCATTAATCCAATTCCCAACATCAAAAAATACTAGTACATTAGAGATAAGACAAAAACCTATTGATAGCCGATGACTCAACAAAGCTTCTGAATCGATATCTGCGGGTAGTCTCGAAAGTAACAATTGTAGACAATTGTGGATAGAGTCACCGGGGTGCACCAACAATGAGTGACAGATGGACGCCATTGACGGTGACAAAGACGAGCGAGACAAATCAAAGGATGCCTTATATAGGGAGTGAATGGTTGCTGGGGATCCACAACTACCCGTGGGCCTTCCCCCTCAGTAAATCTCAGTGAGAGCTTTCTGTTAATTAGCTGTAATTGTTCGAGTAAAAGGTATTAATGTTTCATATAACACTTTTAATGTATTTAATAAATAAATTGAAGTATTTTGTAACAATTTTATGTAGTTAGTAAGATGTGTTATCAGGATTTTC
This sequence comes from Esperia sulphurella, assembly GCA_947086405.1. NCBI lineage: Eukaryota > Metazoa > Arthropoda > Insecta > Lepidoptera > Oecophoridae > Esperia > Esperia sulphurella. The sequence goes on from OX352267.1 coordinate 15,323,033, forward strand.
GTAATTTTGTATTATGCGTCGCTGATGGATACTGGAACATTCCATTTATTTGAAAGAACAAAAAGTATTTTTCCGCAATTGTTATATTTAGGATTTTACTTAAAAGTAACTGCTTAATGCATTACAACTTAATTTAACGTTAATAATATTAATTTCGTTAGAATCTGGAATTTAGTTAGATATTATGATTAGAGATATATTTCTGTGCTCACGACTTTTTCGACTTTTTTTGAAATAGTCTGCATCGTCAGCAAGTTTTTTTTAAATATTATATTATTTTTAGCCTTCGATTTATAGATAATTACAATTCTTAATTCTAGTTTTGGTAAAATTTTCACTGTAAGTATCAAATATTTAAATATGTACCGACATTTCTACATCAAGCTGTAGATGACACGGAGAACAGTCAGCAAGAATAACTAGGACGTTTTCCGTGTATACATGATGTCGGTCAGTTCAACTCTCATGAGTAGACATTATTATTTCGTGTATATACATTGTAATTTCTCATTCATTCATCATCAGGTTATTTCTGTCTCCACTGCACAACCCTCTCTCATCTGCCGGAGACAGACGGAGGATTTGGCCTACACTCCCCGCGCTGGCCAGACGGGTTGGGGAGGCCTGATTGATGTTTTATAATGTATTCCCTTAGTCGCCTTGTACGACATCCACGGGAAGAGTTTGAGCGGTCCTATTCTACTCTACCGGAGACCACACGGCAAAATTTCTCATTAGATTAATCAATTATATTCATTCTTATTATACATCATGAACATGTAAGAATCTTTACTTTCCTCCAACGTTGATACCTCCATAAAATACATTAAAATAATCGAAACAGGTCATTAGGTAAATTAAAATAGTCAATTGTAGCTTACAAATAAATTAATATATCAAAAGAAAAATAAAAATTAAGTAAATAAGTAAGAAGAGCAACTAGATACATGTCGATTTTGTTATTATATACTGCTTGTTAATTTGAGAGTAGTGAATCGAAAAGATTTTATAAAATCACCAAGTTAATTTAACTTTTATAAGTATAGTTTAGTATTGCTGTAGGTAACTACAGCTTGTAAAAAAGTACTGGTTAGCAAGATGTATCAACGAGTTTCTCGCAATTTAGTACATGTTATATTAAGTACTCTTGCATTGAAAGTAGTGATTCGAAAATATTTTCTAAAGACACTACTTATGTTTATTTTTGTTTCAAAAGTATTATAATAGTCTAGTGAAGTAGAACTTAGAAAAGTAAACGGTACTAAGTTCTAACGAGGTCCAACATATACAACGAAATGACCAAAAAATATATTTGCCGAAGTTTCCGGTACCAAGAGCTTTCTACATTTGCGTCGCAACTCGCAGTTGCAATTAAAAGAAATAATACCCTCGATAATGTCTAAGAACAAAATAAAGCAATCACAATAAAATAATCGGTAATTTCCGGTAATTGAGCTTTAGTGCTTCACTATTGCAAGAGACCTGTCGGTGCGAGGGGGATCGATTCGCCCGCGGCGGCATCGGCGGCGGCGGCGGCGAGCGGACCGGCGCGGCGCGACGTTGCCGCTCCGCGCGTGTTTTGTTTGGGTTGTATGCAGCGGCAACCGTGCGGAGCCGGGCCGCTCGCTCCGGCGCCAAACGTCATCGTCATAATAAAAACTTTTTAAGTCTCGTGTAGTGTTGTATGGTATGGGAACGAAACTATAACCAATTCTCGGTGTCGGTTAATTTTTTGGATCTGATTATAAACTTATTAGATGAATCCAAAAAGAGGCAGATATCTTAATTTAGTACTTACTGCGCATGGTCCTACAAGTACAGACCTATGTCTAACTGGACCTCGAGCACCAGGGGGCCAATTCTACTAACGCATTTTCGCACAAAACGCAACTGAACTGTAGCTGAAACGCAAGTTCTAACACTATTCGTACTCCGCTGCGCACAACGTTCGTGCTTCAGCTGTGTCCAGCCGTAGCTAACGTTTAAACAAACGTCAGTCGTAAGGAACGAACGTTGACAGTTGTCTCAGGTATAAACGAAACGCATTTCTGTCAAAATAGCGTCTGTTAACAACTGTAACTTAAACGTAACTTTTGTTTAATTTGTTTTTCGTTCGTCGTTTTGGTGGCAAATAGGAAGACCTAGTTTGACCTAGGCTATGCCGGTTGCTCCTATCGCGGATAGTAATGACTAGTTTGGCCTAGGCAAAACAATATGTCCTCAAATCGGGTTTGGCCCGTAGGCCGGTAGGTAACATATATATATGAAGAGCCGTGGTATCCTAGTTAGCTGTGCACTCGCATCATGTTCGTGAGGTCCTGAGTTCAAACCCCACCCGTACCTACCAATGAGTTTTCCAAACTTATATACGGTTTATTAATATACCACAGCCTTTTTGGTGAAATAAAACATCGTAAGAAATTCTAAGGCGTATGTGAAGCCCATTAAAACGGCTTAAGGCAGCGTTTGTTGCCAGGAGTACAAAAGCCAGTGTGTAAAGTGTCTCCAGGTCTTCCTGGCTCCTTAAGAACATAAGATAAGTATTTATGTTTTTAAAGTCGTCTAATTTGCGAAACACGTGGTCGTTGATAATGTCGATATCTAGCTTGTCCAGGCTTATGTCCACCTAGGATCGTTTTTTTTTTATTATTGTTGATGGGTTTACGCTTGACCCTAATCTCACCTGATGGTAAGTGATGATGAGGCCTAAGGTGGAGCGCACTTACCCAGAAGATGCCTATTCACTCTTCCTTTAAGTGCATTCCTTTAAAAAGATCCAAATTGTACTTGTCCGGAACTACCCAACTAGGACATTCAACTAGGACGAAGTAACTTCGATAAGGAATCGAACAGTCTTCAAAAAGTATCTCTAGTTGAAAGGATACAGATACAGCTAGAGGATACTAAAAGCTGTCGAAAATCCAGTTGGGCCGGACAGTATTTGGAAAACTGCGTTTCGTCAAAGATAATATATACTAGAGTGTTTCGTCAATTTAGTATTCTGTGGTTTCGTCTTCATGTTAGGGGACGTACCCAAACTACGTGATCCGTTTATGGAGGGGGAGGGGGGTTTTCAAAATACCACGCTTGGTCCCAGGGGCGGGAGGGGTTTAGGTTTTCGTCAAGTAGTCAATATCCTCTAGGAAAATCTCGCGCTTTTTCGAGGTATATTCAAATGTGGAAAGCGTTTAGGACTTTTTAAATTCACAGATGGCAACACTGACGCACATGTCGTCAGCTGATTGAAAACTGTCAGTTTTTGTCTTCTTGATAATATTTTGTTCACTTGTAATTATAGGTATGCACGCATTCTTGGCGTCACGCGGCAAGCGCCGTAATATGAGCCAAATTAAAAAAAAATTCAACTTTTTGTTTGCAAAAAATGGTTTACAACCATATTTATGAATTACTACGTGAAAACCAGAGGCAGAGGGGGGTTCTTGGCTTATATACTACGGGTGGTTACCGAGGGGGGGAGGAGGATAAATAAAATAAAAAAAATGGATCACGTAGTATGCGTAGTTCCCTTACCATTGACACAATGTCAGACTAAACATACGAGATCGTCTCCCCTGGATAACTCCAAAACTACTAAAGCTTGAATTTGTAAAATTGTTTGGAAATATCAAGAAAAAGGTTATCTTCATATATTAAAGAAAACAATTTTTTGTCCGGCTGACTGTCTTGGCCCCGGATAATTCGAAAAGTCACTCAAATTTACAGCATCTTCTATAATAACGGATATTCCTAATACGCTCAAGCAATATTAAACCCAAGAGACTTCCCAAAAAACTCAGTTTCATAAAGGACCTGATCAATGCATCGAGAATCCAATCCAGACGCCTACTCCACCAGCTTTCGCATTAAGTATATGCGTCTATCTAAAAATCAATTTTGTACTCTATCTCGTCCCTTATGTTAGAAATCAGCGCAACCTACAATTTCTTAGGCATATTATTTTCTTTCTGGAAGAAATCGCTTAAAGCGATAAGATCGCCTAAATTGTATTATTTGTAACTTCTATAACGTGTAACTGTATTTATTCATGCAATAAAGTGTATTGTATTGTATTGCAAATATCCCTGTGAATCAAACTCTACAAAATCTTATTCATAAATATTGTTATTATTAATTTTTTATTTCAGACAATCGCCGTGTGGTTTCCGGTAGAGTAGAATAGGAGCACTCCAACTCTTCCCGTGGATGTCGTACAAAGCGACTAAGAGAATTTACTAATATTGTAAACGCGAAAGTTTGTAAGTATGGATGGGATGTTTGTTACTCTTTCACGTAAAAACTACTGAATGGATTTTAATGAAACTTTACAATAATATAGCTTATACATCAGAATAACACATAGGCTACAATTTATAAAGATATTGTGTGAATTGTCCAAAATATCAAGTAAGTAGGAAAAATCTACCATCTGCGAGCTATTCTGGCGTGCGCCATAAAATTATAATTTTAATGTCATAATGTTAGTTCTTTTCTACGCCACGCTAATATAAGCTACTCGAAATACTAATCCTGCGCAGACGAAGTCGCAGGTACCAGCTAATACATTATAAAACATCAATCAGGCCTCCCCAACCCGTCTGGCCAGCGCGAGGAGTGTAGGCCAAATCCTCCGTCTGTCTCCGGCAGATGAGAGAGGGTTGTGCTCCTGCAGTGGAGACAAAAATAACCTGATGATGATGAATGTCCTTGAGACAAATATAAACCAACTTTTAATCGTAGAAAAGGTAAAAGAAACAAATCAAATGTATTTATTTGCAAGAATAGGTTACATGTTAGAACGGTGGTTGTCAAAGTGTGGGTCCGCTATTCAGCTAACTTACATTAAAATGCAAATTATAAATAGGTACAGGGTAGGGTTGAAAGTTCTATGAAAAAAATATTCATAGTTTCAATAGTATGAATTTTTTTTTCAAGTAAAATTATCAAGTAGTGAGTTAGCCATTTGTGAACAAAGTTTTTACGAATGGCTTCACTTTCAATGTTTTCAAGTTATCTCATTGTATATTATAACATACACAATAACATATTTTTTTGCACAAGTATTGTTTGGGACAGTAATTCAATGCAAGCCTGCCGGGGTTTCTTGTACTAAATAAAACAATAGTCTTATAAAAGTAACTTATTTAATTAGAAACCTGTTAACAACAGATGCAGAACAGATAAATTCTGCATATAAGCTCGAACTATACAAATTACAGTTAAATACTAATATCACGCTCAGCTTTTTATAGTTATCTATTTTAGGAGACAGACCACAAGTCTAAATTGCAAAGTCCCCGTCTTGATAAGAATAAGTATATCTAAGTTACACAAGTTTTAGAAAATCAGACTGGAATTTATTCTGATTTATTAAATATGTATTCTGCGCTCGGCAACTTAAGAAACTTAGTATGTGACTTTCTATTTGATAAATTTAGCAAAAATGGATGTATAAAAAAAAGTATAGCTCATTTAGCTACGGTTTCACAATTTTTTTAGATAACAATGTACCATTTATTCACTAAGACATAAGTCTGATATGCATGTAATAAAAGTTTTATCTAAGTATTTTCGTAGTCTATATTGGTAATTATAATGATGAGTCATTTTTTCTGTGCTTAGCAAACTTAAAATAAAAAGTAAAAATTGCATACCCGTGCACCAGTAATCATGGAATAACAGACTTTTATAAAAATAGGGGTAAAAGAATTGTTAACTACGCAGCCTACGTAAACTTAAAAGTCGATGAATTATGCCCTTGCGTAATACGAAAAGTTTTAGAACAATGAATCTTGCCTTAATGACTCCAATCAGCCTCTTAATTCAAATTAATACCTTAATCATTCTAAATAACGCTGGAATATGTTCAGTCCCTCTTTCTAAGTACACTTTAAATACTAATTTTTCCTTAAGTTCAAGTTACTCGCAGTAGATTGTGCAGCGATTTCGTTCATCAACATATCTTGTATCTTGCTTCTTAAAACTAACTTCCTTAACGGATCCAATTGTCTGAAGTACGGCGTTAGAGACTTTAAAAACATGATATCATAATCATCATCGTTATATCTCATGCGTTTATCAGGTAAAGGATCTATAGGATCATCTAGATAAACTTCAACTTCCTCGCTTCGATCACTGGGTTCAAATTTCAAGAAACTCTCAGCTGTTCCATCGAATTCTATATCAAAATTGTCTTCATTATCATTTGTGATTCGCTCGTTATCAGTGGGGGCAAAGTCGTCAGGTCTATGAAGGAACCACATGGATTTGAAGTGCCGCCATTTACCCATATAGTCATCTATCGTTTGGGTACCGTATCTCTTCTCTTCCCTTTTAAATAAATCACGAAGGTTCTTCCATTTTGTTTTGAGAACTTCCTCTGTAACAAAGTTTACCTTGCATTAGCTTGGAAACATAATTACCTCATCAGCATCACACAGCAAAACGTAAATAATACCATGAGATGGGAGAAACTTTGCAAAATTACACCTTTGTGAGAGCTGGTATGCGTCTAGGCATAAGTCTACATTACAGATCACCAGGCTTTCACTCGTAATGATGGGAAAAAGAAAATAAACATCTGACCAAGGAATTATTGTAATTTGTAATGTTAAGCTAGTTGCTAAAAATGTTTGAAGACCTAAAGTGTGAAGTTGAATTTCAATACAATAAAACTGAGAGCGTTTTTAAATCTTTTAACTAACTGTAAAATTAGAGGAATAAGGAAGATATTGCGAATTTTTAAAAGAAATAAATTTTATTTATCAACATATACGCATAATACAGAAGCAAAGTAATTTATACGTAACTGACACAAGCTCGTGAGACAAAAACAGTTAATTAAGACTGCTACTGCCCTCTTGCGCTAGGCTTCGAAACGAACGATGCGTGTGAGGAAGCAAGGTAACATACGAATATCTATAGCCGTACTGCCAACAAACAATGAACTGTCGGAACTTCCATCAACAAAATACGAAACGTTACATGCTGTTGCAGAAACGAACGCTATGTAACGTACAGATAGACTATCTATGTCGGAATCTCTTACCTGGCAATTCCATAGTTTTAGCAATATCCCTCCAAAACGATATCACGTGGAATCTGTCGTTGTACTTCTCATCATCTGTATTCCAAACGCACTCTCCTTTGGTTTTGACTTCGTGTATCAGCGTGACAACTAATTCGTTTGGTAACGGACACTTTCTGGGTGGCGCCATATTTGAAATGGAACGCGCGTGCTCGCGTTGTCAGCTCGTCGCGGCGACTGGCGGGCGTCGGGCGGCGGTGGCGGGCGGGTAGCGGGCGATCGATGTACTTGTACGATAGAAAGCGCGCCGCGGGGCGACGCGGTTTGCGACGTTGCCGCGTCGTGCAGGTATACACAGAGCAGACGCGCCATATCGCGTTCTGACCATAACATTTTGGACTAACGGCTCTTGTGACATATTCTGATAGCGTTTGGCGTTTAACAACGTTAATCATAATATTTCACGGTCATGTGACAATACAAAATGGGTTTATAATTTGACGGATATTTTTATCCGAAATGCTTACTATGTAAGCGTTGTTATCGTGTGGAGTTTGATATGGTTGATAAAAAGTAGTTAAGTCGAGGTTTTCGATTTGTTAATCATCTTAGTGCTAAATTACACCAATGGTAACATTAGAGAATTAGGAAGGCTCCTAACAACGATCTCTATGTACTAGTAGTACATATGGAGCGTTCCAAACAATCGCTCTGTTCCATGCAAGTAGCCACAACTCTTTCACATTTACTTTGAAACTTGTGCAGTTACTACGCAGAACATTTAATTATTTTTTAATTAGACATTTTATGGCAAAAAAATTTACACCTTGGGATACATTATTGAAGTTTTAGTAGGGATCCCTAATTGTTTATAGTAATGAATATAGCATATGTTACTTAGTCATAATGTAGCAATCTAATGGTGATGAAAGAATTTTTCAAATCAGTCCAGTAGTTTTTGAGTTTATTCGTTGCAAACATACAAATCTTTCCTCTTTATAATATTAGTGTAGATATGTATATATTTTACTTTGTAATAAATATTTTTATATTACACATACAAGTTTTTTTTACGTAGTAATGTGTATATTTTTAATTTGTATTTATTCTGTAAGTGTAGTATGTAACGAATTTTCTTATTATTATTTTTTTGCGCCTACCATTCGTTATCTGCATGACCCAAGGGTCAACTGGAAGAGAATGCCATAGTGGCATTATATTCGCCTTTTTTACAGTCAGTGCAATAAAGTTTTTGAATAAAAAACAAATAAAGCGGGTGAAGAAAAGCTACTATGCGAAATTAGATTGCGCAAAGTCGCGATACATCGTCTCTGCCTACCCCTCTGGGACCAAGGCGTGAGCATTATGTATGTATGTACAAATAAACTTAATTATATTAAGAATGTTGCAAACGTGCAGGGAGCACATGCAACCTATTATTACAACTATGGCGGCAAATGCAACTACAGAGTTTGTATCTATGGCACTGGATAGAGGAAATTATTGTTTACTGCTTTACATTATCTCTACCCCTCATGAACTCGTCCAAAAACGCTGCACGCAAAACACATTCTAAAACAGCGCCATCTGTAATGATATATTTAAAGCACTCTGATACCGCTCGCTAGCGCCATCTATCGGGATTTTTATAATTCGTGGCGTGAGCAACGTGTCGTACCAAATTTGAGGCGAGACCAGCTGTCAGGCTGTCTACTTAATTTGCAATGGTCAATATAGAGATCGCCACCAGAGCGAAAAGACTGCAGAACTTTTTGGGGACACTTCTTGCAAAGTTCTCGTTCCTAGTAGAAAACCAAACTAGATAACTGGTTATTTTAACTATTTCGATAACTACTGGAATTTCGACATTGAATTACCTTTAATGTAGAAGATAAATATGGATTTTAATTGGGGGTAAAAAAATACAATTATGGAAAAAAAAGATTCACTTTTGTTGTGACACTTTACTTGTTCACCTTGCATTTTGGTTTTCAAATCATCATCATCAGGTTATTTATGTCTCCACTGCAGGAGCACAACCCTCTCTCATCTGCCGGAGACAGACGGAGGATTGGCCTACACTCCCCGCGCTGGCCAGACGGGTTGGGGAGGCCTGATTGATGTTTTATAATGTATTCCCTTAGTCGCCTTGTACGACATCCACGGGAAGAATTGAAGTGATCCTATTCTACTCTACCGGAAACCACACGGCAGAAACTTTCAAATAAAACATTTAAATATTTGTCTTTTTTTGAAGTTTGGCCAATTACATAACATTACTAGATGTAGAAATAGAGTGGGCTTGCACTAAATAATCCTTAAGAAGCCATTCAATAATATCGTTTTAAGCCATCTATAATTGTCGACTCAAGACTTCTTCTGTCATATGAAGGTTTAATAAAAGTCGTTCTTCGTCCACATTTTATTTAGAGACATCGGTATAAAATATATGAGATATAAAACAGCACAGTCGTAATTAAATTAAAATATATCAATATGCCAATATAAAACACGTCAATATCATTTAAACTTAATGTCTGAACTGTATGATTTAATTTAGTACGTCTAGATAAAATATACAATAAGGTCATTTTATAATTCAAACCTAAAAATAAACATCAAATTATTAAATAATCACTTCAACAGACCCTATTGAATATTTTAACGACTCAATTACATAGAAAACCTTTTTTAAAATGGAATAGAATAAATTATATTCACTGTGATATTATGTTTACATAAGATTTTTTATTGTATAATGAATTCTATGATTTAAAAAAACTTACTGAAGGAAAAAAATATCGATAAAATAAAAAATGATCCAATCGTTTTATTTTAATCTTATAATTATTTTATCACAGTGAATAGAGCTTAGGGTGAGAATCGGGTTATTAGTATCCCACAACTGGGTATACGCCTTATGAATGAAACGCCAGAACACCTGATGACGATAAATTCAGCTTTATTTTATCTTATCTAAAGAAATTTATCTCGAAGGTTCATTTCATCGAAATCTTTAATCGATGCAGCGGTTTATAACTTCGGTTATATAACTACGGTTGGATAACTTTGGTTGTATAACTTTGGTTGTATACCTTCGGTTGTATAACTTCGGTTGCATAACTCCAGTTTTATAACTTCGTTACATTTTTTTTTGCAATTGCATAAACTGTTGCTGATTCAACGTTTGGCGTTCATAATCCCGATTTGACACTTACACGATTTATATAGACTGTGTATTATCCAAGGATTAACATTAATATTTTAAACTTTAATTATTTATTACATTATAATATCTTTAATGTTTTATATAAGTTATGTGTTTTAATCGGCAACAAGTCGAAATATACAAAGCTGTATAGACATGCTTAATAAATACAATTTTACATTCGGGAAGATTTAAAAAGTGCCTCTTAAATAATACAAGAATAATTTAACAATCAATTCTAACTTTACGAAGATATAATTATAGTTGCAATTCCTTTTAAATGTAGTACTTATAATGTGTCTGAAAAGGAAATATACGAAATTGTGTAAGTAATTTTTGTTATTAATAATTTATAATGTGAATTTATAAAAAAAACTAGGACAAGAAGATGCACATTATGTTTGTTCTGACTTATAAAATTTTATATGGCTTTGTCTTATTTGTAGAATTATTTATTTTTAAAAGAAACAAGTAAAATAGACATAAATTAGAATGCACAATTTTACAAGTTACAACATATATATGGTCACTGGAAATATAAAATTGCTGAAGCGTCAAAATAGTATGTTACGGTAGAGACTTTTTAATGATTTTTTATTATATCTTATCTTTTATCAAAATCGGAATAAAAGATGTTATTTATTTTTTGATAATTCTTTTTTTTCAATTTTCTACCATAGAATCTTATTTTGGCGCCTCAGTAATTTTAAATTACCAGACGATAATTATATGTGCCTTCATTATAAGTATATATATTTAGTTAAATCCTTACACCCATAATCATTCTACAATTTCTACCATTCCACAAGACAAGCGATTATATACAACTAATGTATAAATAAATTAACAATTCAATAATTTTTAAATCTATATAAATTTTCCGCAATCACTTTGGCACTGCAATTAAATTTACGAAAAACGTTAAACAGACTTCAGTAACACAAAGGTAATAAGAATTATTTTTGAAAATTAAATTTTCAATTTTAATTAATCTTGAACGTCATATTGTTATTATTTCAATAATAATTATACGGCTTGGTTGATAACATTTATTTTTTATGGCAAGCCCTGACGCTGTATAGTAGCTTTTAAAAGCTAATCAAATTAAGTAAATATATATTTGGCAACAATTTTCAAGCATGTAATTCGGCGTCTCCAATTCAAGAATCTTAAAATAAACCTCAATAATGACTAGTTACGCTATTAATTATTTAAGTACTCACTAATTTATTGTTAAGCGACCACAATGACAAACATAAATGCTAAAATACATAATATTTAAATAAATACACAACTATATACAGGCTGTCCAGTAAATAAACGTCCAAAACGAAACTGAGGGTAGATGGGGTCAAACAATATCAGAATATGAAAGGAGGATACGTTAAAATGTCCTCACCGATCAATAACGACCAAAAAGCTATTTTCATGACTATAATTTTCTACTATGGCGATCTAATTTAAACCGTTGTGAGAAAAAAGTGATAGCAAAAACATAAACCAATTTAATTATATCTAAAAGTTGATCACTACAAAACTTTTTATTATTATAATTAAAAAAATAGTCTATATAACCCAATCTATTTTTAGCAACAACGAGGTTAAAAATTGTAATATTAATGGTACCTACCTACTTTATAATTAACATTTTAAGTGAAAGAGAGGTTTTATATTATAGTGTAGGTGTATCCGCACTTAACAGAGGGTCTCCACAACTAGTAAAACTGTGTACCTGTTTAGTTTTCAAATAAAAAACTTTTGTTGTGTATTTCTTTAATATACTTAACCATGTTTTCCTGTAATTAATATTGCATTGATATTGCTCTTTGTTTTAGATGTAACTTTATCCTACAACGATTTAGATGACTGCTATTGTAACAAATAAACCATGAAAATACATTTCCAGTGACATATGTCTGGTTGTTACTGATGTATGGAGACAGGACCCATACATTTCTGTCTATTCTCACGTTTTTCCTGTTTTTTTAAATAAGGCTAAAAACCTATAAACCCATCTACCCCGCGTTTCGTTTTTGGCATTTTTATACCGGATACCCTGTATAAATACTAGCCACCAATACAACATTAATGTCTTTACCGTCATTCCATATAGTAAAATGATTAGAACGCTACCTATATATTTTGAGATATATATTCAGTGTGCCTAAACTATTTTAAAAAAAACTATTGCTAATAAATAACTTTGAAAAAAAGATTCTCTATAACTAAAATGTCTTATGTATATTTAAACTGTAGGTATATACAAGAATCAAGTAAAATATTTAAACAAATAAAATTAACCTAAGCAAATTTAAAATACTATAAAATTTATTTAAAAGTACCCATGTAATGTATGTAAAAAAATGTGTATAAAATATTTTCAAAGCAAGCGTTTTTAAAAAGATCAAATTGAATAAAATCAAGGATCAAAAATTCACATTCCATATTATTTTTGAAATTTACTTTCGAACACTCTTATCTCAGTCTCTTCGGATTCAATTTCTAATATTTTTAAAATTTTGAAATCTGGATTTAAAAAATATAATTATCAATTACTTAATGAAATAGTTACCTAAAAATGCGAAGAGATACCTATATTTATGAGTTTTATGACATTATGTTTGTCTTGCAGATTTGCAAGTTGCACTAAATCAAAAGAGGTTGTTATTTAAATTACTTTTTGCAGTGCTTTTATATGCCCACACATGTTGGGGCTACCGGCTACTGCAACTCGTCAGTCATGTTAGCAGACGCTCGCATATATGGCTTTCAGACATCTTGAAAAATCGAGTCGTCTCAATGGTGTCCGTGGAAGCACTGACTGCATCCTATCCATTATAGTTGGCCGAGTTTACTGCCTTCAGGACGACATCATCCACTTTCCTAACCCAAATTCCTAACTAGGCCACTTTTCTTACTAATTCACGACCAATTCCTAACTTGTCTATTTTTCTTACTCATCCACGATCAATTCCTAACTCATCAACTTTCCTAATACTTTCCCTTTACCAACTCCTCCACATCCTAATCATGGCCTAGTCTCCTCCACATGGTCTATGTTGTGGGACATACACAAACAAATCTGTAAAATAATATGTCAGTTTGAAATCAACTAATATATAAAAGTTCTAATCTGGTATGATTCTACAAAAATAATATAGACATTGGTCTGAAATACATGTAGAACTAGATTTATATATAAACTATGCACTACATGTACATGAAAAAGTTACTTTAAAAGTTATTTAATACAGGAGAAAATTATAATTTTGTTAAAATACTTCTGTTTTAGTTATATACCCGTATGTAAGTTATATAATAATATATAACATCGATCGACAACACTTAATGCGTTATAATTAAGCAAGATTTCTTATAAGCAATTCTTAAATTAAAAATAAATACACATAAAAATTATACATTTATACACATACATACGAATGTGTATTTTTATTTCGCTGTTGAATAGTGAGTTATTCTAAACCTCATTAAGTGAATAAAACAAAAAAAATCACGTTTTAAAGAATACGTTTTAAAGGATTTAATAGAACTGGTTTAAATGGACTGCAAATGTGTAACAAGAAAAACATAATAGAAAGATTACAGTAATTAAATTTACGAAACGTCTATGAATATAATGAACCTTTTCACATATGTAGTTTTAAGCTTTCTTGAATAATGAAAGCGAAACTTATCAAAAGCGTTAAAACTGCAGAACAATCTGGTTATATTTTTAAGAAAAATAACATTGACCTAAGCTCTTAAATCGAAACAACTATACACATGGCCTTAAAATTAAAAATCCTTTTAAATATTTTTGTTTTGTTTCGATTTTCAGTGAGGTTTCTGACAACTTCATAATATAAATGAAATTTCATTCGGACGGTCAGGTTTTAAAATACTAATTATATATTAAGTATTTTAACCGTATTCTTCATCAGATCAATAAAAAATATATATTTAAAAACAGATTTTGAATTTGTGGTCTAAGGACTCACATAACTTTAAAAAATGTATAAGTATACACAACATTTAAAGCAAGTCACAAGGAGGCTACAATTCCATTGTAAAAATTCCAAAATATATGAAAATAATATTACAGAATAAATTCAAATGGAATTACAATAATATCACAAGTTATAAAAATTTTGAAATAATTGGTGACGTCTATTTCAAACTACTGAATGATTTAAGAATGGGTTCTAATTAAAATGATATGTTAATTAAATTCTGTACCATATAATTATGAACCTTAAGATGTATATTATATGTAGTAGGTACGGTACGCAATGGCAAATTACAAATGAGCGGGTCACTTTGGTAGGAGAATAATTTCTAAACGAAATTCGCTAAATAGGTACATATAACATACACTATTAGATTATTATGTTATGATATATGTATGAGTATAGGGTCCACCACGCATTCCTTATAAATGTACATCAATTCACTGTTACACATTACATACTTACCTACACATCCAATAAAAAAATCACATAATTATTCTTAGATTTTATATTTTTGTATTCCCACAAAAGTTGACGCAAATTTCCGCATAGATGATTTTATAAATAATTATTTGTAATTGTGAGTAATAATTTAAACTAGGTGTTTTTAAAAATACCATACAGTATTTATGATTTAAAATAGCGTAATATCGTCACTGGAATGGTAATACCGCCAGAATAACATTTTACAGTAGAGAATTAAAAAAAAAAACAGAAAAGGAAATTTTTTTTTGGAAAAAAAATTATAAGTACCTACATCCGATTTTGACAAAACCATTTTATTTTTAATTAAAATAATTCCACATTTCAAATTCTCTGCTGTAAAATCCTATTTTGACGCTTCAGCAATTTTGCCTTCAAGCGACGACGGTCTAATAATCTGTTTTGTGTGACATGTGCCGGGACAGCGGGTGCCTGTCTGTTGCTGAAAACTGCCCTGCGCTGCCCGCGGTGACACTGCAGTGACATGGAGGTCGATTGCTTTAGTGGAAAGGCCCCCGGACGAGGTCGAAGTATTTCAGTAATTGGCCCTTATAAAAACTAACATTATTACAGTATTAAGTACTAAAACAGATCTAGAAATATAGTATTCTTTTCAGATCCTATTTACGTCCATAATGCCCGATGGTAATTTAATGTATAATACATATTTTTGTACAGAGTCAAAGTTAATGTTAAAATAAAAATTGTGAATACATTTCATAAAATGTATATTACACAAATTGTGTATTAAAAATGACATAATTTCATAATTATTAGTGTATAGATATGAATTTAGTGTTAAATTATTCAAAGTTAACATTCAGAATTTGACGCTCAAGAATTCTTTGGCTGAACGAGTAGAATTCTTCATCTAATAAAAGGTTCTTCAGTCGAAGACTAAGAGCTAGCACGCAATTCGGTTTTTAATCGCGCGATTTTTGCTCCGCGGCGCGATGAAATCCGCGCAGTTTTTTCCGCAAGTGCGCGCAACTTCATACAACTTCCATATGTCACAGAATTCAGAGGAAAAAATCGCGCGTATAAAAATTGCAGTGCGTGCGAACCCTAAATGTTTCGTCTCATTTAATTATTCTGCAGGTCGACGGGGAGATGTTCATAGAAGTGGAGTGGGTGTGGGAGGCCAGTGCCTTCATATTGGTAGAAGTCGACCATCGTTGTAACAGTGGGTCACCGCAGTGGGCCGACGAGCTTGTGGGCTGACCTCCACCTGTCGAAACTCAATATGTTTCGTCTTGCATACCACATCACCTAAGTTTCAGCGGGTCTTATCATTTGCTTATTGACGAAGAATGATTGGTGATGCCTTGATAGTTCGTCGCAAAAACCTTGGTCGAGCAAGTTTAAGAGAGTTTTCTTTTTTCTACAAATAAAAATGACCAGTTCTGAAAATGACCACGTCTATGGTAAAGACCATTTTTAGTATCCTATAACTAGGAGTTTCCCGTGTCGTCAAGGCGACTAAGGGATTGCACCAGGGACGGGCAGCAGCGTAGTTAGTGTATGTTAAGATCATTACTGTGATCACTAATCCGCCTGCCAAGCGTGGTAATTATGGCAAATCCCCCAATGGACAACTTACCAAAAGTGGTATTCTATTGGGGAGGCCTATGTCCAGCAGTGGACGTATTTAGGCTGATGATGATGATAAGTACTGGGTGTTAATTTAACACACATAATCTTGTGATTAAATACTTTGAACTTCAATTAGTAATTAATTTCTCTCTTTGTAACTTAGTCAAAAAATTTGGACATTTAAACATCCGAAAAGAGTTAATTTTTTGTGAAGTGGTCATTTCAAAAAGTGGCCTTTTTCATCCCCTAACCCCGTATGTGTTGTAATTATTAGGTTGTTAAGCTATCGACAGGTCTTTCTGGGTTCTACTCTGGTTCGCAAAATCTTTATTAAAAGTATGCAAACTTGATTTTTAAAAGATGTGTTGCGTGAAGTTTGTTGCGCCGTTTCTTCTTCACAGCGCTAACACCTAGGAAGCGGTAGTCGATAAAAAAAATGACGTGTATAAATGTACCAAGTGTACTCATATGCAATAAATGATTTTGACTTTGACTTTGGAGAGTATTTTCACGGCACGCTTTTGTAGTATGAATACCCTGTCCGAGTACGTGGAGTTACCCCACATTATAACGTCATAAAAGCGGAGTTAAAATAAGCAAAGTATATTTGCCTTAGCCAACGATCTCTATGTACTACTAGATGGAGCGTTCTAAACAATCGCTCTGTTCCACGCAAGTAGCCACAACTCTTTCACATTCACTTCGAAACTTGTGCAGTTACTACGCAGAATATTTAATTATTACTGAATATTGACGCTACGGTTAAATAATGTCAATATTTAGTAAATAATTTAATGTTCTGAGTAGTAACTGCACAAGTTTCATTGTGAATGTGAAAGAGCTGTGGCTACCTGCGTGGAACAGAGCGATTGTTTGGAACGCTCCGTCTAATAGTACATAGAGATCGTTGGCCTTAGCACTTCGTCAGATACTTGTGGCTGAAGTTTTCGTAGTGCATACGAAGGGTACAGGGAAATACATGTCATATCACAAATACATAGAGTTTAAATAACTTTAACACAAAAATACGAAAAGATTTTATGGAGTTTTCTACAGAACACTTGGGTGAATATGAAATTGTTTTCTATTTGTGGTAATGTTTGGATTTGAACATTTCATTGTCCTCCCCTGTACCTTTTCATAATGTAGTACTCTGTCTGTTACAAACTGTAACTTCCAATTTATACTCGGATCCAGTGTAAATCCTAAAATATACTAATGGGAGATTATAAGATTATATTAACAAGTGATGATTCTTTGGACTTAATCGATATAAATATGGATGTTGAGTGAAATTTTAGCCTCGAAGGTCGAAAATCGGCTCAACATCCGTCTTAAGTTAAAAACATGGGCACAACACGAACTCTTAACACTATAATATGCTACTGGTCAGATCTTAACTAAGGACTTATGTGTCGCTTGCAGCTGAAGGTTGCTTGGTCAGGTCTACCTGACCGACACTGGGCTGCGTCTTCAACTTTTTCTGCTCAGTTTTCTGATGTTCGTGATGGCCTGTTTTGTGCTCGTGGTCAGCTTTGTGCTCGTGGCCGCTCTTTTGATCGTGCCCATGCTTGTCATGGTCAGGCTTGTGCTCGTGGCCGGTCCCGTGATCGTGCCCTGTCTTGTGTTCATGGTCGGGTTTGTGCTCGTGGCCCGGCTTATGGTCGTGGCCAGGCTTGTGGTCATGCCCCGTCTTGTGACCATCATGTTCGTTACCGTGGCCGCTCTCGACGACGCTGACGCCGTTCTTGTGAGTCGCAATCGTGTGTTCATGATCAGCCTCCGCCTCCTCACGGAACTTTCTGTTGTACCAGTGTAGACATATGCATCTGTAAAATAAAACCCGTCGTGTGAAAGAATTGTGTAACTGGGCAGGTTGAAGCAATCTTAAAGCAGCCTCCTTGGAAGAATCTCTTAACAGTGTCATTAAAGAGCTGAGGTAGGCAAAAACTAAAGTTATTTGGCTAGATTCGACGTCAAATCCATCAGTCGACTAATACAGTACGCTTACAACGATAAAGTTTACTTTCAAATGTGTCGTATTGTGTTTGTATTGAAAGACAGCTAGTCGTTCAAACGCTCGTTGTTGAACCACTAATCCCCTACCACGGCAAAAAGTTAATTGGATTAAAATACTCGACCAAACACAGTACTGCATATTCCATTTAGGTAGCAGGCGGGGCAGTTAATTTACCTAAGTGATCACGCAACTACGTGTTCACTACCTAGCTATCTACATATCAAGGGTAATAACACTTGGCTGAAATGTGACTGACTGGTTTAAGAGGTAGTAATGACACCTTCAGGCCATGGCTATGTCTTTCCATTTGCTTATTGACGAATAAATGCCTTGATAGTTTCTGGGAAAAACCTTGGTCGAGAAAATTTAAGAGACTTTTCATTGGTGATGAAGTTTATAGACTCCATCTACATATTTTCAGTTCTGAAATGGACTGCAAAGTTAACGTTGCATAACATAATCTTGGAATACCCTTTTATGTACACGTATATTTTGTTTCTGGAGAAGCAAATAGCTTATATTGTCATATGCTATTTCACTAAAGACTAACATTCGTAAACAAGGCCATTTATCGTAACTGAGTTATAAATAACCTCCTCAAACGCCATGTTATCCTGGTAACTCACCTAAGTACAGCCCCCAAAACGCCAGCTCCCACCAGCACAGCACCAGCTCCCATCAGGTAGTAGCGATGCTGCGCTGCCTCAGCTCCTGGGGACAGCTGCACCAATCCCACAACCAGAACCACGATGCCAAGAAGTAGCGATCCCACCACCGCGTGAAGAGCTGCCACCTGGAGAAGAAGAAAGTGTATCAATAGGAGATAGTTAGAGAGACCCAGAAGTCATGGATGAATTAAACTCTCGCGAGTAAACTAATGTCATAACATGTCAATACGTCCACTGCTGAACATAAGCCTCCCCAATAGAATGACACCTTTGGGGGATTTGCCATAAACAGCACGCTTGGCATTCGGATTGGTGATCGCAGTAATGATCTTAATATACACAGGAGAACGCTTCTGCCCGTCCCTGGTGCAATCCCTTAGTCGCCTTGACGACACCCACGGGAAGATCGGTCGTCCTATTCAAAGCCTTGAGCCACACTCGCTACCAACTCATTTCATTATATCCATGACTTTTGGGAAACTCGGTTATAGATATTTTACGTATGTTAAAAAATAATGATTAACAGAATCCTCAGAAGCACCTATTTTGCAGAACGTTGCAAAGAAAATGCGGTATTAATGATTCAAATATGTTTTTACTTCCGAACTATTCACTGAAGTGAAGAGAAGTAATTGTGCAAGAAACGAAGACGAGATATTGATGAATATGGATTCTGAAGCATTGAAAAATTTAAAAGGAAAAAATTATGTGTGTGTGAAAAATTACATCGCGTCGGTAGTCTGGGCCGATTTTGATTACATTTTGGTATTTAGAAGTATTTTTAAATATCTAAAAACAATTCTTTCTAGAAAATGGTTTGAGGGTTTTTTTTACAGCATAGCATATTGAAAGTACTGTAAATATATAGGTAGGTATTTGCAGAATTCATTGTCCCAGAAACATAATGATAATAAGGGTACCTACTCGTACTCGTACCAAATGAATCTTTAGTAAATTTACTAAAAAAAAATACGAGTATTAAAAAAAATCTAATCGACAATAACAAAATTGGCCCTTCTTATTCTGACCCTTTAATTGCATGCAGTATTTTTAGAAACCCCAAAAAAAATAAGCAGGGTAAATATAAATTTAAAAATATTCTATACGAGTATCTACCATTGGCTTATTATAAAAAAGGAGAGAAATATAGTTGTGTTTCGCGAGAAGTAAGGTGCATCATGGCTTTTTTTGTAATTCAGATAGCTGTGTCCAAAGTCTAATAGGATTACCAGTATATGGAACAGGTCACCACGCTTATGGCACACCCTCGACATTAAATACAAGCGAACAGACTTAATTACCTAAATACTACTATTACTGATGCACCAGCCTGTCTGTACATAACTGAAACTTTTTAACTGAAAGCGTTGTGTGTACCCTGTAGGGCATACTGCCAGTCGTGCTCTGTTTTGCAGGCGCAGCTAACTGGCGGGGAGGTTGTCGCTTCCTTACGTAGTAATATTCAGCATTCTCTGCTTAAGATATGAAGCGGGGTAAATTCCCATGGACGTGGTGAATGAAGCAGCGTCAGATAATTTAAATACGAAAGAGGAACACATCTGACGTAAGCAGATGTGTTCCTATTTCATTCTCCTGCAAAGATTTAGGAGCAAATAGTGAAGGTACGTAGGTTTTAGTACGTACATGCCAACGCCTGTCGCACTTGCACGAGATTCCGGGTCTTCTCCATTGGGCCGCGGACGAGGCTCTTGTATGCTTTAGTTTCGACATAAAATGTTAAACGAGATAGTTGGGTCAAGGTGAAGACTTTGGGAAGTGAATATGTTTCCAGCAATGGTAAAGAAGCGAAGGACGGCAGTGTAGAAGGTGGAGGATTGGGTGTAGTGGCTCGCATACGTAGTGTCGAAACGAGCAGACAAAAAACACAGTGGTCCAATGACGTATGCTCTGTCGCTGGAGCACAATGTATGCGAAACAGAACAGAATGCAAACAAGAAGAGAAGACATATTCCAAATACTGGAAATCTGAATCCTGAAGGTGATGATGATGGAGGTGGTTTTCAGCATGGTGCCAGAATTACGGCAAAAAGATACACTGAAAAGGTCAACTGAGTGTCATTTTGTGAAAGCTAACAAGCAAGGAGACAAAGGACCATTTCAACGGAGCATCTTGATACGCTCATATGGAGTTAAGACAGCTGTTAACTCCTTGTTTAAGTTAGCAATTGTTTGTTTTTCTTTGAGTGTACGTCATTTATCTCAATCACTACCGATTCTACTCGACAAGCCTAGTTTCGTTGGTAATGGGACAGCTATGAACGCAGACACGCCCTTAGCCGATAAGACTGATGCGTCGAGTCGATTGATTAATTCGTCTGAGCCTCGGAGGCTTTAGCCCTCCCGATTCGAGTTCAGTCAACCGGATACAAAAGATTACTTTCCACCACAGAGCTTTGAATATTAGACGAAGGATACTGACAATAGGTCTGATCCACAAAGGACCTAGTAACTGGTGGTTGGTTGAAAATTTGATACGTTATGCATTTAGGTCTCCAGATCATATCTACCACGTTCTCGTACGAAGGGTTTTGCTTCCTCTTTTATAATGCGAACTGCTAAGGAATGGAACGCCCTGCCAGCTTCGGTATTTCCGGACAAGCTCAATTTGGATCTTTTTAATAGGCATCTTCTGGGTAAGCGCTCTACACCTAAGCCTCATCGTCACTTACCATCAGGTGAGGTTGAGGTCAAGCGCAAACCGATCAACAATAAAAAAGTGGTTATCTTTTTAACTCTGAACCTATTAACTCTGAATATGCATCTTCTGGGTAAGCGCTCTACACATAGGCCTTATCGTCACTTAATATCAGGTGAGATTGAGGTCAAGCGTAAACCCATAAAAAACTATGGGTACAACCACCGAAACACTATCTAGTTCATATTCTATGACGTAACACTTCATGTTGAAGTTGATCCTAGATGCATATAATATTGACATCGAAATTTAAACATTTTATCTTTTTGCTGCAAATAGCCAACTCAACGCAAAATTAGGTTATGATTGGAATATGCGAACTTGTACAAAATCGATTGAAAGTCGGAAAGTGTACAGTTTCGGTGGTTTTATCCACAGAGATACAACCAGGAGACTGAACTGCTCTGTCGCTGGAGCATAATAGATGCGAAACAGAACAGAATGCAAACAAAAAGGGGAGACATATTCCAAATACTGGAAATCTGAACCCTGAAGGTGATGATGATGGAGGTGGTTTTCAGCATGGTATGCCAGAATTACAGCAAAAAGATACACTGAAAAGGTCAACTATGTGTCATTTTGTGAAAGCTAACAAGCAAGGAGACAATAGTCATTTCAAGGGAGCATCTTGGTACGCTCATATGGAGTTAAGACAGCTGTCTTAACTCCTTGTTTAAGTCAGAACAGAGCGATTGTTTGAGATCGTTGGGAATAAGTAGAAATACTGCACAGTATTTATTTCCAGAGCTCAGCTAAAATATGAATAAAGAGGAAAGCTTCGGCTCTTCCTATATTGAATGATGTTAGGCAAGGCGGCCCACTACCACCCATATTTTCTTGTGTGCTTGAGATAGTGTTCAGAAATATAAACTGGGAGAGCAAAGCTGTAAAAATCGATGGGATATTGAAATATCTGAACCATATACGGTTCGCAAATAATAATGCAGTGTTCACAGAAGATCCAACATAGAAAACAAGATTCAAGAACTAGCAATGGAAAGTAAGAAAGTCTGCATATCACTGAACACTTCGAAAACAGAACTAACAACAAATGCTGTAGAAGAAGTCATTACAGCATTTAGAAGGAGAAATAATAGAATATGTCAAAATATATATAAATCTAAGTCAATCAGTCTCGTTCCAAGACCAGACGGAGAGAGAAATTAACTGGAGAATGGCTTTTATGGAAGAAGTATAGACACAAATATAAAAATTAAAAGTTAATTGCACGTACATAATAGAACTCTTCCCATGTTTGATGTATGGATGCAAGACTTGGGCTCTACATAAACAAGATCAGTCTAAACTAGCAATGCAACAAAAGAAGATGTAAAGGTCTTATTAAACCATTAGAATGAAAACAGAAATAACAGTTGTATGTGTAAGAATATGTAGATTAAAATAAAAATGGGCAGGTAATTGTGTGTAGAATTTCTGTAATTTTTTTCCATTTACAATGTATGGACAAACAACGTAAATGGTTACCAAGAAATGGAAAACAGAAAAAGGGAAGACCGATGAAACGATGGGAGGATGTATCTAACGAAATATGTGAAAGATCCATAGAATGGATGGATGGACAGGCGGCCTACGCCTCAGAGGCGACTTCCATAAATTAACAGTCATAATATTTATTAATTTCTTGATAAATATCGTTGAATAAAGGCTTTTTTTTATTTTAACTTATTATAATATAGTTATTATATTGAAACACAAAATACCCACCACAATCATTTCAATTTCATACCTAGGTCAAGCAAGGTATAATAACCAAAAATAACCACAGGCAACCAACTTCCTATATTGCTATCCCATAATTACTTACGCATTTAACCATTTTTTTTAAATATTACGTTTCATATACAATAGCGATTGTGATCACAGAAAAAGCGTATTTTGTCTTGAATTCACACGTTATTACATAGTATTAGTAATGTAATCACACTATTCGAATAACTCGAATAATAATGCTGGTAGTATTCGAATAGTAAATAAGGGCGAATACTCAAATATACGAATTGCATGCCCTAAACGGGCTAAATTCATCCTTATATGTAAGATTTATGTTTATTAAAAAATGTATATGTTTTGGTGCACAATAAAGAATATTTGAATTGAATTGAATTGAACGGGTGGCGAAATTCTTCATTTTTTATTATTATTACTGACAGCGTAGGTTTTAGTTTAGGCTATTCCTTGCTCAGTATGGTACTGTGTTTTACTAGAAACATGATCATTACCTTTCCACAGACGTACAGCTCGTTCCTGAGCCGGTGGTGGTCAGGTGACGGCGTGGGCTCGCCGCCGATGGGGCGGTCGAGCTGCAACGGCAGCTGCGACGGTCGCCGACCGCCGCCACCGCGTTTCTCGTTGCGGCGCCGCTCGTGGCGGACCGCTACCGCTGGCATCGCGCCTATCATCTTGGCTGTAAGTATATTGGAAGAACACATCAACGAGTGCACCCTATAAAAAATAAATAATATATATAATAGACATTCACACCAATTATCTAGTCCCAAACTAGGCAAAGCCTGTGCTATGGTTACTAGATAACGGATACACATACTTAAATAAATAATATATAAACATCCAAGACTTGGGTACAAACATTCATATTCATCATACGAACATTTGCCCCTAGCGGGATTCGAACCCGCAACCTCCGGCGTGGCAGTCCGAGAGTCACCCCCTTCCGCCACCGAAGTCGTCAGAGGTCGTTTCCATGGCATAAATTTATGAGTAATTATGCGTATTGTGCCTTTCTACTTGTTCATTGGCGCCAATTGAATTAATAACAATGTAAGATTCCTGTTAGCCCACTAAACAAGCTAAATAATTGGAATCCCCGCACCCAACCAAGCCGAAGCCAAAAGTAGGGTAATAATGTACTGAAGCAGCCCAAATGAAAACAATAAAGTTGGATGAAGTAGTAATGTAGGATACTAGTCATAGTAGGAGATACGAGTAGTTTCAGTACGTAGGCATTTTTTTTCAGACATTTAGGAGAATTGATTATATTCTAGATGGAGCATTCCAAACAATCGCTCTGTTCCACGCAAGTAGCCACAACTCTTTCACATTCACAATGAAACTTGTGCAGTTACCTACTACGCAGAACATTTAATTATTACTAAATATTGACGCTACGGTTAAATAATTTTAATATTTAGTTAATAATTAAATGTTCTGAGTAGTAACTGCACAAGTTTCAAAGTGAATGTGAAAGAGTTGTGGCTACTTGCGTGGATCAGAGCGATTGTTTGGAACGCTCCGTCTAGTAGTACATAAAGATCGTTGTATTCTACCACGAAAGAGGATTGATGATTTTAAGTGCAGATTTGATTATACCACGGAAAGAGTATCAATATTGATTGTTTTAAGTGGAGAATTGATTATATTCTACCACGGAAAGAGTATCAATATTGATTGTTTTAAGTGGAGAATTGATTATATTCTACCACGGAAAGAGTATCAATATTGATGGTTTTAAACGGAGAATTGATTATATTCTACCACGGAAAGAGTATCAATATTGATGGTTTTAAGCGGAGAATTGATTATATTCTACCACGGAAAGAGTATCAATATTGATGGTTTTAAGCGGAGAATTGATTATATTCTACCACGGAACGAGTATCAATATTGATGGTTTTAAGCGGAGAATTGATTATATTCTACCACGGAACGAGTATCAATATTGATGGTTTTAAGCGGATTATATTCTACCGCAAAAAGAGTATTGATGATTTTAAGTGCAGAATTGATTATATTCTACCACGGAAAGAGTATCAATACTGATGGTTTGAAGTGTATAATGAATCCATTATCCACTTCATATTTTTACTAATCAGGTAAACTACAGAAATAGTGCCAATGTTTATGATTTTAAATTGATTATATTCTGTATTATACTTATTATATTCTACCACAGAAAGAGAACATATATTGATAATGTTAAGTTATATCTACCGTAGACATATTATTTGGGAAGATAATGTTTTTCTTAGTGTAGTTCGTTTATACTTTATAGTAATGGAGAAACGCAATATGGAAAGAACAGCCTAGCTCAATTATACGAATTACGTAAACAGAGAAAACCTTGAATGTCGCTTTCGAGGCTTTCGTCTGAATTACGACAATTTATTTAGACATTCATGTAAGCACTAGAAGAGTCGACAACCTCTTTAATTTTATACCCCCCTAGTCATGTTGATTGCCAATCTACAGTTGTCTTGAGTCGGGGTGAGTTGCTGAGGACATATTATTTGGACAATGTCTCCCAGCTGGAAACCCTCTTTAACGACATCCAATTTTCCTTAATACCCATAAAAAGGAATCTATTTCTCGCATGTCCGATGTATTTTTGTAAGTTCCTTATTGGACAATTTTAAAACTAAATACAGTTACAAATTTTGTGTACCAAGGCGACCTTATCCAGACAGACTTACAGGGTGTGAGACAAGGCACAAGAACGCAGGGGGGGGGGGGGGGGGGCAAAAAGTGCATAATATACCACATAATAACTAAATACCTATTTTTTACTAAAAGTTACAAAGTGTGACATTCCCCACAGCAACAATATTTCATTATTTACTGAAGTAGACACATAAATCACCAGTTGGAATGGAATGAATACACATGGCTCGACGCCACAACTTTGATGTGTATTGTTGGCAAACACTTGACTTTATTGAATTTGTTTGGGCATCGTGTGGCAAGAGTGAGCACTAGTGAAAGGGATATCGATTCCATGAAATTCAATACAGAGATCTGCGGGCCCCACTTCAGCTTATATCCTATATAGAGAGCCATTTTTTATTCTCTAATAGGTCAGCATTTACTGCAAGTAGTGAGATATTGCGGTTTAGTCAGGGGATTTGGTTCTGATAGTTATCTAACCGGTGCTATCAAGACAAGTCACAGATATGTCGTCCCGGCTTCCCAAGTAATCGCTAGACAATCCCACTATCCTTACGTAATGGCGGTATCCCATCCCATCAATCCAAGGTCTGCCGTGCCGATGGATGCGTGTGCAGAGGCTAGCCTGGTCGTAAGCGTGCCGACATCCCGGAGCTGGGCGAACTCCGGGCACTATTAGCCTTACCGAGTCATGCGGGGCTCTGATGAGGTGGACAATTATTTCCCTGGCTAGTCGTGGTACCTCAACACGGAGGCGGCGATGTTGTTCGCAACACATCACGTCAAGTGGTATCACGGGGCGAAAAGCGGGCGAAGGAAAGTCGCTTTGTGACGATTATCAGAATCGCGTAAAGTGGCGATAATTCGTCTCTGCCTACCCCACCAAAGCGTGATCATTATGTATGTGATACTAGCAAACGCCCGCGGCTTCGCCCGCGTGGAGCAAGTTTTTGTTTCCCGAGGGAACCATTGTTCCAGACGTAAACATGAGCCTATGTTCAAATAAATGATGTTATGTGTACTAATCAAAAAATTATGGCAATTAGTTTAACAGCCAAGCTGTGAAGGAAACAGATAAATAAACACACAAACACTCGATCGACTTAATTATATTAAAACTGTTGCCCGCAGATTCGCCTGCTTAAAAAAGGTGTTTGTGTCCAGCTGAAAAAACCCACGGTAAACCAAGCTATCCAACAGTGAAATTCGAATTCATTTAGTGGTTTTGGAGAAGAAGCTGTTGACGTTATCATTATCATAAATTATTTAATCGACGTCTTTACTTATTAATGTTTTCATCGTTTTATACATACAATACAGTTCATCATCATATTAGCCCTGCGATATATACTGCTGGACATAGGCCTTCCCTAATAAACGTTACCACACCCGGTCCACCGGCTCCAAATCCTGCTGCTCAGGGCGTCGGTCCATCTATTGGCGGGGCACCCCCCTTGCGCGCGTGCCTATCCGAGGTCTCTACTCCACAAGTCGTCTACCTCAGCAGCCGTCGGTTCTGCGGCAGATGTGGCCCGCCCACTGCCACCTCAGCTTTATAATCCTTTTTAGTTTAAATGTATCTATACGTTTGGAGAATACTACTTTCGAGCACCATTCAGCCCCTTAGGTGAAAAACTGTTAAACACGTGTTGAATCATTAAGGTCATAGAGTATTCCTACAAAGTTTCAAATTGATAGGTTTATCTAATAGACGTTCTCCATACAAACTTTGAACTCCCATTTGACCCCCTTAGGGGATGAATTTTGATAATCCGTTCCTTAGTGCTAGCCTAATAAGGAACCGTTGTGCAAAATTTCAAGCCTCTAGACTCAGCGGTTTGGGCTGTGCGTTGATATGTCAGTCAGTCAGTCAGTCAGTCAGTCATTCAGTCAGTCAGTCAGTTTCTTCTTTTATATATATAGAAGATTGCACAAGTTTTGTCTTGCAGTCGACTATATTTTATCTGTGGTAACAGTAGTGGTATTCTCTAAAATACAAACTCACGTGCGAGTCTCACTCAAGTGACTTCACTCACTTCGAAACCTAATCCATTGGTCATTCTTTAAACATTCCAGAGCGCTATCGCAGTGAAGTGGACAGAGAAATCACTTCACGTCGACAGTGCTCTATAATGTTTCCAGAATGCCAATGGATTAGGTTTCGAAGTGAGTGAAGTCACTTGATGGAGACTCGCACGTGAGTTTATATTTTAGAGAATAGCACTCATTATTTCATTATCATTATCGGGTTATTTTTGTCTCAACTGCAGGAGCACAACCCTCTCTCATCTGCCGGAGACAGACGAAGGATTTGGCCTACACTCCCCGCGCTAGCCAGAGGGGTTGGGGAGGCCTGATTGATATTTCATAATGTATTCCCTCAGTCGCCTTGTACGACATCCACGGGAAGAATTGGAGTAGTCCTATTCTACTCTACCGGAAACCACACGGCATATTAGCATATTGGAATATTAGAGAATTGCACTAAAAGTCTGTATTGTCTGTGGTAACTTACGCCGCTGATTATCCCTTGGTTGCAGTAAGGACTGGAGCATATCTGTAACAACACAGCATTAAATTACTATGGTTTTCTTGTTATGTGTATTATTTATAAATATTTATTTAATATGTTTGTCATCAATACATTGTAGTTTATGTATATATATATGTAGTTTATGTGTACACGTATGTATGTCTACTACTATTATTAACCTCTTTCTTTCCTGACAAGGTTTGGCTGGAAGAAATCTTTTTTTAGAGATAAGCACACCTGTGTATACATCCTCTCCTTCTGTGTTTTTTTTATATATTTTCTGTGTACAATAAAGTTATTATAATAATGGATCAGGTAATACAAACCATCCACTGGGGTAATTCCAACTATAGGGTAATTGTAACTATATTTCATTCCAGATTAATAGTCCTATGAAAACAAACGCATTTGCGTCTCGAAAACAAAATACACAATAGATGGTGTTCCTAAGTGGACTGCAAAGTTTACATGGTAATACAAACCTGTTTTTGCTGCTGGTGACCCTTTCATGTATATGTTACCGAGACGTAAATAGCGTTGGTTTTCATAGGACTATGAATCTGGAATGAAATATACAAATAATGCGTGTGGCTATGTGGAGAAAATAATGTTACCTTAACTCGTTATTTATCATTACAATTATACCTACTCATACTACTAAATAAATAAATAATAAATAAATATCTCAGACATTCACACCAATTATCCAGTCCCAAACTAGGCAGAGCCTGTTGTATGTATGTGGTTCGTGGTACTACATTTATTTCAACCTTTTGGGAGATTGAGAACTCTAGACTCGACATTGTTCTGTATACATTTTGTTTTATATTTATTTTACACGTGTCTGGCGTTGGAGCGTCTTTAGGAAATACATGGTAAAGAGTGACCTGTTTCTACGTTATTAAAATAATATTAATCTGAGGTAAAATGGCATTAATTATAGCAAAGCGCAACGCATTAATAACTCGTATCATTATTTGCCTCATTAATTATTATTACTTCATTCAAGAATTTGGAGACGAAATAATATGCTTTATCAATCACTTAGGAACTGAAATATTTAATTTGTAAATGTCTAACCGTAGACATAAACTCTGTAGTTCCATTCACCCCATAACACCCCATAGTTGCAATTGCCCCAGCGTGTAATCTTGGTATTATGTCACTGTACTTTTATGGCTTCAGCTAGAGCGGCTTTCGTAATCGTCAGATTACTGAGATAGGGAAAAGGCTTCCAGCTATTACACGAGTCTATTAAAGCCTTAGGGAACACCCATAAACCACATGATCCGAGCAATAGCTACGTAATTTTTAATTAACTTTATTGTCACAGGTGTTTATTACCATGTGTATCTATTAAAGGGGTGCAAAGGAGCGCAAACACATCCGGTGCTCCAAATGCCAACCTCGGCTGCACTTGGTGCACCCTGCTGGTTGACCAACGAGGCACTGGCGATCGACAATGGCGGTATAACCACGCCATTCACTTGACAATAAATACCACAGACCGGTGCGAGGTCTAGTACTACGTTGGCCAACACGTCTGGCCGTTATGGGCAAACTCCCAGATGAGCAGCAACCAAAAACTACGTCCTCTAGTTCCCGGCAGCTCTATTATTCCTGGAAGAAGAAGGTGGCCAGAATGCGGAGGATGGAGGACCGGGTGTGTAGGCGTTCATTGGGGAAGACCTATGTCCAGCAGTGGATTTCTAAGAGCTGATAGGAAATATGATTACCATGTATACCTACTTAATTTTTTATCGGGCAAAAGAGGTCAACATGAACCACGTGGTTTATGAACGCTCCCTTATAGTCATTCATTCATACTATTGATTTGTCTTTCTCTGCAATTGTCTGCCTTATGTCATTCAACTTCAACACTAAGTTTTCATTGTACCATCGTAATAATAAAATTCCAACTATCACACTAGCGAAATATTAAGCTATTTTATAGCCTAATAGCTCCATAGTAGGGTATATCGATGTTAAGTGCACTAATACCGATATACCCCCACTATGGATATATTTTATAGCTTATGGTTGCACATTTCGCCAATATACTAAGTTCGGATAAAACTTTTTGTCTATTGCCTTGTAGCTCAGTTGTACCTTTATATTCCTCTGGTTTTCAAGTTGTACCTACTTATCATTTATTTTCATTATTTTTCATAAATTTCGCGAGTAGGGACACTGAAGGTAATGAGAATTAAACATCTAAAATATTATTTTTATTTATTAATTTTTAACCTACAATTTTAATTCTACATGGGAGAAATACTTAAGTACCTACTTTATGGTATATAAAATATACGTATAAGTAGTGGCTTTGGGGAGCGTAGTTTCTCGAAAATTTTCACGGACATGTGATTTGCAGTAAATCAGAGAAATACCCATGAAAGTTAGTGTTCCTTTGAAGTAGATCGTCGATGAAGCACTTGGTATGCGAATGCAATACACTAGCTGGGATTCGAATGAGTGTCCTCGGTATAACTTACCATGACCACTAGGACTATACGCTCCTATCCCTTCTGTATAATAACTTTTATACAACGGACTCTTGGATATAGGGTTGCCAGACGTCCGGATAAAGCCGGACAGGGCCAGGCTTTTTGCATGTTTGTCCGGCCAAATTCGCCAGTGTCCGGTCCGTCGGTTTTTGTTAGGTTTTTACATCTTGGGCCATCTCGCGGCTCGTGCACGAGCACGAGTTAATAGAGTCTCCATCTCACGGCTCATGCACGAGTCAATCGAGTCGGATGGAGTTCCCACTCCGCCGTGACTCCGTGAGGCCAGGCCGGACACTCTAAAATCGTTGGCTTTTAGAGTGTACGGCCTTGATTTCGAAAAGTCCGGGTAAACTGCCTGCCCAGTCCGGCTTCGCCGTATTAAGACCTGGCAACCCTACTTGGATATGATATGTAACTCAAAACAGAACCGTTAGACCTTTCACCCAGTAGTCCTTCTATTTTGCGAGATAGGTGTCATTTTCTAATGACCAGATTTTCGATTTTCGCAAACGGAATTTTGAGTTTTATCATATACAAAGATACCACACGGTCTATATTGGCCTGATAAATAATCTTGAACTACATACCGCCAAAAGTCTTCCAACGTTCCCATATATCTGTAACAAGATATTTTATTGTGTCCCTGGTTTAGTCACATAATAACGATGTCCTCTGCGCACATTTTTATTCTCTAATCCTTCCTGCCCAAGGTTCACATTCATTTCGTACGTTTTGCCTATACAGTGCAGTATTTTAAAGGCTGTCGAGAACAAAGGCCGATTTCCTCTGCGGATTCTGTGTTTCCTACTACAATTTCTCGCAATTCAGTCACGTTTCACACTTACATCCTATCCTACTTATATTATAAATGCGAAAGTTTGGATGTTTGTTACTCAATCACGCTTCAACCACTGGACGGATCGTGATGAGACTTGGCACACATATAGGTTACGTCCTGGAATAGGACATAGGATAGTTTTTATCCCGAAAAAACATCTCATTCCTACGGGAAATACATAATAATTTGTGATGTTAAGTTGTCCACGCGGATGAAGTCGCGGGCAACAGCTAGTATTACATAAGGACGAAAATTGAATAGCTGATGAGATTCCGAGGAGTTGTTTTTGTAAGAAAATCTGCATCCGCTGAAGATGATATTTTAAGACGTATGTACTGCGGGACGGTTACCTGATCCAGCAGTATATTTAAATCCGAAATACGATCACTGCTGAACACAAGCCTCCCCAATATAATGCCACCTTTGCTGGGCTCTCCATTGGGGGAAATTGATACAATCACCACGCTTGCCAGGCGGATTGGCGATCGCAGTAATGATCTTAATATACATGAGATAACGCTGTTGCAATCCCATACAGCTCGGCCACAACCTTGCCGCTGCCAGCGGCAGCTAGGAGTGGGGCGGCTAGCGGCGAGAACAAATGTACAAAAATGTTAGCAGCACGCCACGAGGCACCGCAATCAGCGGCCAACCCTCCGCCTGCCGAAACTGCGCCGCTCACCGCGCCGCGTCCCGCTAAGCCAAAAGTCGTGGCCGAGCGGTTAGTCGCCTTGACGATACCCACGGAAAGATAAGGGATGGCTCCAGTCTATGCCGTGACCCGCACAGACAAACGCATGGTAGTGGTTTTACTATGCGCCACGGGCGTCGTATATTCAAGCAAAATGGTGCACCAAGGCACTCGATCCATTGTGTATATTTCTCCTTTAAAATATTTTTCCTTGAGACTGCTTCTTTCTAAGACGAAGTAGGTAAATATAGGTCAGAGCCGTGGTAGCCGGTTGGTTGTACACTCGCCTCACGTTCATGAGGTCGTGGGTTCAAACCCCGCCCGTACCAATGAGTTTTACGAAACTTAAGTACGGTTTATTTATATCCACAGGCTTTTCGGTGAAGGAAAACATCGTAAGGAAACCATATGCCGAAGAAAAATTCTGAGGCGTATATGAAGTCCATCAAATAGGCTTGGGGCACGGTTGGTGGTCAGGGGTTTGGCACAAAAGATCCTGAAGGGTCGAAGTGTCGCCAGGTCTTCCTGGCCCCCTGAGATAAAATAAGATAAATATAGGTCACGCTTTTACATCGCATTTACAGTATAAATGGATGCTGGCACCGTGGCCACCATCGACACTGCACACAAGCGAACAGATTTCATCACCTACTATCACAGGCGTACCAACCAGTCTGTACACGTGCGTGTGTGCGCTTAAACTGTCGAGAGAGGGACAGCGTTATACGTCAACACATAAGTGCGTCTCTTTCGTATTACACACCACGCTTCTTTACTAGTGATATTAAGTATTTACTGTGCCCGATTCTGAAGACACACATTTAAAATTTGACAGCGCTAAAATTGGTTTCGTCTTTATCTTCATAATACTGTGCGACAAGGATAGCAACAGTTTTAGTGCTGTCAAATTTTAACATTGTGCCTTCAGAATCGAGGCACAATGTTAAAATTTGTTAATTATTTTTTAATAGGATTTTGTCTTGAAGACTCTGAAGTACCCAAAGTGGGGGTCAGGCTACGGGGAAGAAATAGCGTCAAACCAAACTGTGATATTCCTCCGAAGGTCCTTCACCTATGCACCTCTGAATAAGGATCAATCACGTAAGATATTGGATTTTTAATTAGTACGGCGTATGCGCTATAAATTGCAGAGCATATAACTTTTTAAATGAATAAAATCCATCAAGAAAGACGAAGTTATTAATGCAATTTTAAAGGCTAATTCGAAACGCTCTCGCTTGGCTTCTTACGGTGACGTCATTTGTTGTAACTCGCGCGATCTTAGTTCTCGCACTTATATATGGCAGACTGTGCTAGTGCGCTCCGTTTCGCATGACCCGCGATGCGTCAGACGGTGACGTCATTTGTTGTAACTCGCGCGATCTTAGTTCTCGCACTTATATGGCAGACTGTGCTAGTGCGCTGCGGTTCGCACGACCCCCGATGCGTCAGACGGTGACGTCTTTTGTTGTAACTCGCGCGATCTTAGTTCTCGCACTTATATATGGCAGACTGTGCTAGTGCGCTGCGTTTCGCATGACCCGCGATGCGTCAGACGGTGACGTCATTTGTTGTAACTCGCGCGATCTTAGTTCTCGCACTTATATGGCAGACTGTGCTAGTGCGCTGCGGTTCGCACGACCCCCGATGCGTCAGACGGTGACGTCTTTTGTTGTAACTCGCGCGATCTTAGTTCTCGCACTTATTATATACTAGCTGTTGCCCGCGACTTCGTCCGCATGGACAACTTAACATTACACATTCTTATGTATTACGTGTTACTAAATCCTAAAAGAAATCTTTTAATCTGGTTATGCATTAAAAATATTAATATACATAAAAAAACATACTATCCAATTGAGAACCTCCTTTTTTGTAGTCGGGTAAAAATTAGCGTTCCGGCGTCGGTTTCGCCCGTTGGACCACAGTTTTTTAGGTTTCCGTAGCCAAATGACAAAAAACGGAACCCTTATGGATTCGTCATGGCTGTCTGTCTGTCCGTCCGTATGTCACAGCCACTTTATTCCGAAACTATAAGAACTTACTCGTACTATTGTAACTTGGTAAGTGGATGTATTCTGTTAACCGCATTAAGATTTTCACACAAAAATAGAAAAAAAAAAACATTAAATTTTGGGGGTTCCCCATACTTAGAACTGAAACTCAAAATTTTTTTTTCATCAAACCCATACGTGTGCATAGGTCTTCAATAATGATATTGAGGTTTCTAATATCATTTTTTTCTAAACTGAATAGTTTGCGCGAGAGACACTTCCAAAGTGGTAAAATGTGTCCCCCCCCCCCCCAGTAAGAGAATGATAAAACTAAAAAAAATATATGATGTACATTGCCATGCAAAGTTCCACCGAAAATTGGTTTGAAAGAGATCTAGTAAGTAGTTTTTTTAATACGTCATAAATCGTAAACCACAATACTATTATTAAAACATCGATCAAAGTTACAACGAACTTATATTATGTTACTTGCTGCTACGGAACCCTTCATGGGCGAGTCCGACTCGCACTTGGCCGCTTTTTTTTTAAATAAAGTTAACATTTACATTTATCATGAATTAAAAGATTATCAAATAATCAATAAAAAAAAATTATATTTTAATATTGTGCAAATTAGGTGATATTTCCTTCCCCCCTCCCCCCTCCAATTTGTCCTTTCCATACCCTTTCTTTCTTTCCTTCTCCATCCCCTTCCCACAACGTTGAAAACCCTTTCCCCCACTCCCTACTCCTACCTCTCCCCCTTCCCTTAACCCACCCCTTCCTACACCCTTTATTTACCACTGCCCCCCCATTTTTCCTCTCTTACCCTAATCCCTCTATTCTTTTCCATCCGACTTCCTTCCCCTCCTATTCCCTTCCTATGTTGCATATCCAATTAACTGTACAACAAAATGTCTGTCAAACTGCTGGACATGCCTTCCCCAATGAATGCCACAACGCCCTACAGATCCAGCCGCTTCCGGCCACCATCTTCAGGTCGTCCATACACTGGGCACAGGGCGTCCCACCCTGCGCGTGGGACGTCGCGTCCCACTCTAGAACCCGTCTGCCCCAACGGCCGTTCGGTACTACGACAGATGTGACCTGCCATTTCAGCTTACTAATTCTTTCGGCTATGTCGGTCACCTTCGTTATTCATCAGATCTCCTCATTACGAATCATATCCCTCATAGAGACCCCGAGCATTGCCCTCTCTATAGCTCGCAGAGCCACTTGAATCTTGTGAATCAGGCCCACCATCAGTGTCCACGTCTCCGCGCTGTAATCATGACAGGCAGAACGCACTGATTAAAGATTTTTGTCTTTAAACATTGTGGAATAGGTGACGTAAAGACTTGATGCAGTATTCCGAATACCGCCCACCCTAACTGGATTCTTCTGTCAGCTTTTGAAATTGATCCTACCCAACTATATTGTCTGTCCTAGGCAGACGTACTCCTGAACAGCTTCGATATTGACATTGTCGACGATCACCGGTCTAATACAGGGCCACTAATTATCGAATAGCGAACTTTTTGTATCGAGACTTCTGGAAATACCTGAAATACATCAGCTAAAATAAATCTATAAATGAGCTTTAAAACATCTCTGTCAAGTTCTTGCAAAGACCAGTAATGTTGAACTACACTTTCATACAAATGATATGAAATGAGAGGTCAACTTGTATATCAGCATCCTGACATTTTATTGAGATATGACTTATACCAGTATGAGGCCCGAACTCAAAGCTATTAAACAGTGAAAACGCCGTCAAATTCTGTTCAGCAGTTTCCAAGATTAGCCCGTACATACATACATACATACAGACAGATAAGAAATTTTTTAATTATATTTTTGGACTCTGCTGGTCTTCAGTAACGTCCGGGCAGTGAAATTTTTTTTTTTACTTTAATGTACAGATTCGCTTTTCTTTTGTTTTTTCTACTCTTTTATTATATGTATATATATATATATATATGTATATATATATAGATGGCAGACTGTGCTAGTGCGGTGCGGTTCGCACGACCTCCGATGCATCAGATGTTACATCTCTGACGGCGACAAATACTTCATATGCATAATAAATAAGAGATACGCGAAAAAAAAAGGTTTGAGAACCGGTATATCGTAATGTATCGAAGTAATTCTTATAAAAAACATAAAAGAAGCGTAATTTCTTGAACTCTTAGAATACTTTATACAGAATGATATCCTTTTCACCGCAAAACTTGAATGCACGGACTTGATGGAGGTCATTTACCCTTCTCAGATAAGACGTGTGACTGGGATCGATGCGGTGCCGACAAATAAGTAAGATAGGTACTTACTGATCGATGGGACTCCCTCCATTCACTAGGGATCTAGGTTAGGGAAATTGGTAGAGTTATTAGGACATATTTTACTTGAAAGAACATCACATTAACATGGCCGATAAAACGTTATGTGATGAAATATGTAAAAGTAAACTCAACTATACCCAACGATTTCTATCGGTTACATTCACTACCATAATTGGCACACACAAAGAAAAAACCAACAAAGCAAGAAAAAGGTTTTTTTTTATAAGAACTAGAGAAAACAATTTAATTTTTTTGGATGTTTGTTACTCAATCACGCTTCAACCACTGTACTGATCGTGATGAAAATTGGCACACATATAGGTTAGATCTTGGAATATGACATAGTATAGTTTTTATCCCGAAAAAACATCCCATTCCTACGGGAAATACATAATAATTTGTAATGTTAAGTTGTCCACGCGGACGAAGTCGCGGGCAATAGCTAGTATACTTAT
This sequence comes from Esperia sulphurella, assembly GCA_947086405.1. Taxonomy (NCBI): domain Eukaryota; kingdom Metazoa; phylum Arthropoda; class Insecta; order Lepidoptera; family Oecophoridae; genus Esperia; species Esperia sulphurella. The sequence continues at coordinate 15,360,534 of OX352267.1, forward strand.
AAAAGCTACATGACTCAGTATTACACCGTATGCATATAAAAACAAGAGTGATTCAAAAACCTTCATCAAAGTCAGTGGAGATAAATATTTAATGCCAACATGGCTAACTCATATTTTCACGGGTATGGGCAGCGAATAATTTACGTAGAGGATTCCGAGTGTAGGTAATCTATCGAATATATCTGTACCGTGGATCGCAAACTCGTTAAATGATATTTAGTTACAGTTTGTATGAGATTTTCGGTCCTAGTGAGACCACTGCCCTGTAGAATCACTGTCTATGTAATAGTCAACGATCTCTATGTACTTACTAGATGGAGCGAACCAAACAATCGCTCTGTTTCACGCAACTGCGGCTTCGGCACCGCATTCCGATCACATTCACAATGAAACTTGTGCAGTTACTACTCAGAACATTAATTATTTACTAAATATTGACATTATTTAACCGTGGCGTCAATATTTAGTAATAATTAAATGTTCTGCGTAGTAACTGCACAAGTTTCATTGTGAATGTGAAAGAGTTGTGGCTACTTGCGTGGAACAGAAAGATTGTTTGGAACGCTCCATCTAGTAGTACATAGAGATCGTTGATTCTAAGTAAGATTATTCAATTTTCTCATCAAATAGTTAAAAGATTTTATTTTCATAATAATCCTTAATATTTTGCCTGTATTTTGACGACAACTTGATCCAGACGCAAGGTTCAAAGTTCAACGCCCATTTTCCATAAAGTTTTGGGCATTGTCCTTTTAATCTTAATCTACGAGGATGCCTGAACCAGATAAATTTATTATTTAGATGGAGTTTATATACAAAAAAAACTGTTAATTTATAATACTTTATTAATTAATACGTGTAATAAATCGAGTGAAATAAATGATTAAATTTGGAATGACGTGTGATGCAAGATAAATATTTTCTGTCAGCGAGAATAACCATTTAAAGTGTTGATTAACCAATGTTGAAATTTAAGTAACTGATTTACAACAAAAAAATTTATGCTAGAAACTATATCAGTAACTAAATAATTCTTCCGGTTATCGTACGAAACCACTAACTGCATGGGAATAACCGTAGAAGTTTTAGAAATCAGTAATTGCACAATGTTGTTCGCCACACATCACGCCAAGGAGCGAAAAGTGGACGAAGGAAAACCGGTTTGCGACGTTGGATCGCGCAAAGTAGCGATACCATCATCTCTGCCTACCCCTCTGGGACCAGGGCGTGAGCATTATGTATGTATGTAATTGCTACGGTTATTTCTCGTCAGTTAGTGACTTCTTCCACTTGACCAGGATTTATTCGTTCCTTTTTTTATTTATGTTCCGGTTAAGAATATTGTTTATAATAGTTATTAGTTACTTTCGCTGACAGAAAGTTTATTAAAATCGTAAAAGTCTAATATATTACAAATTTGTTTGCTTAATAAGAAAACTTGATGATTAACTTTAAATATAGGCTGGAAAATTAAATTTAACAATAGGTAAGTACTTATGTTTTGTGTATAATATTATATGTATATATTAAATTGTGCTCAGTATTATTGAGTGTATAAAAACAACTAGTTTAATCTAGCTCTACACACTGGTTTAGATAAGTCAACTGGAATCTATATCTGACTCCACTTTCATCTGAAGAAATATCATTGTTGCTCCCAATGTGTAGATCTAACCTATGATTCCTCAAGATGTACTTTACAATATAAGTATAACTAGTTCTATAGTTTCCTACAGTAAAGAGTTCTGGATTATAAATGTATACATAATTCTTTTTATTGAAAAATGCGCAAAAGCGTTTACAAAATTGTTGTTCACGACATCGAAATTGCGATAAAATAATCACAACAAACACTTTTGAGCCTTACTCGTACACGACACCAAAACGTCAAAAAACATTTTCATGAATTAACATTAACGATATTTGGTAAATAACATAACACCACATAGATATCCTATCAAGATAGAATTGTAAAGTAGGTGCGACACACGTGTAAGCAATGTGCAATATATTGCATAAACTATCAAACGTTTACTCGTTTCGCGACGAGTCAAGGTCGGGTAAACATCGAAAAAAGATCTGTAAAAGTACAACGATCTCTATGTAGTCTAGATGGAGCGTTCCAAACAATCGCTCTGTTCCACGCAAGTACACTCTTTCACATTCACAATGAAACTTGTGCAGTTACTACTCAGAACATTAAATTATTTACTAAATATTGACGCTACGGTTAAATAATGTCAATATTTAGACGCTACGGTTAAATAATGTCAATATTTAGTAAATAATTTAATGTTCTGAGTAGTAACTGCACAAGTTTCAAAGTGAATGTGAAAGAGTTGTGGCTACTTGCGTGGAACAGAGCGATTGTTTGGAACGCTCCATCTGGTAGTACATAGAGATCGTTGTAAAAGTATTATTCTGCGGTTTCTATCTGCGTTACTGTATCTCCTCACTAGAAAAATACGTGACATGAGGTGACCGCGAAGCATAAAAGGGTGCGCGGGAGGGACGCGCTGGGTCTGAAAATCGGCACGCGCGAGACATGAAGTAAACAAATGGCTGTAACCGTTCTATCTTGATAGGATTTCTGTAACACTACACATGACATGATATAAATGAATCTCTAGTTTTTGACAAATCACAATATTTTAAACAAGATAAGCAGGAATCGGAATTTGGTAGTTTCATTTATGTACTTGGCCGAGGGGCTACTTGTCCTAATACCTAGTTATATAGTTCGTAAGTTTCTTTACTTTTAGTTTTAACAATAGGTACCATGTTTGGACAATTTGACATATTGTAATATTACATACTTACGATTTTTTTTTAATAATTTTAAATTACCATTTTGTTATTGTTATACAAAATTATTGTATATCAGATGACTAAATGTGCTGGATATACAAAATAATTTATCATACCTTACAGTGTACGACATTTATGGCAATACATATTTATTTCATTTCATTTCCGGACTTGTTTTACGTGATTACAGAATTGTCGGGATATCTTTTTTGTTCATCGGGATTCCATCATTGGTACATATTGGTAATATAAATATGGAAATTTAACATTGCTCGTTTAATAATCTATAATTCTTCTTCCGCCTCTCAGTAAAATAAAATACAAATAATATGGAATTATCTTTTCTTAAGAGGATATTACATACTTTTGAATTATTTCTACTAAGAGCCGCGGGATTTTCATTAAAACAGTTAATAAAATCCCGCGAAAAGGAATGTCCGTATTAATCTTCCGTGCCATAACGTAGCAAGTATGTAATAGCACTCCTAATTCCGATCCTGATAATTAGCTTAATAAGCTATATTTTACAACAAAAAATCTGTTTACATAGTTTAAAAAATTTATTAACTGTGACTGACAATAATACGCATGATTTTTACAAATGACACAGCAAACATCGATTGCTTTATCTTATCTTTATTCTTAGGTAAAGTATAAAAGTAGTTTAGGCACAAGAAAGTCATAATTAATTATGTGCAAACACTAACTTGCGCTATAACTTTTAAATATGTGCACTCGAATTATCTACTTAGCTATATTAAAAACTGAACAAGTTTTATGAACTTAACATAAAATAATTTTATCACATGCATAAATCTCTCGTAATATGGTTTCGTTATCACCGTCTAATATTTTTAGAATTTTGTTACAAATGTATTTCGTGCGAAATTTAGTTTGACACATGGCGAAATTCAACTACCCACACCACAGTGCTACATGAGATTACCACTTTTCTAAATTATACAAAAATATGTTTAATGTGAGAAATATAAAGTTTATTTTAGATTAAATGTAAATTCACGTTCGTTTATGTATAAAAAGGCTAGCTTGTACTAAACATCGAGGCGACAGATATGACATGACACACTATATATATATATATATATATATAACTTATTATATTGGGAAAATATATATTAATGTACATTTCTAAATAGAGATGTGCCCATTAGGGTTTTGATCGACTAGCCAGTCGACTAGTCGACTAATCAGTCGGCCCTAAGGATGATTGGTTACGCATCGAAATTAGGTAGCGTAATTTATTTTATGTATTTGAGACAAATTGTTTATGTTAATATGGATATTCCGGGATTTCTTCTGAGATTTAGGTGAGGTTTTCACCACAAATGTGGGCTAAGTTAAAAAAAGTATATCTTAGATATGGTTATTTTACGCTTCACGTTGGTTGAAAAAAGGAGGCACTGAGAAAAAAATTAATGTTTGTACTTTCGTACTCTCATCTGCCGGAGACAGACGGATAAAATATCAATAACAAATTAAACTATAATTATATATATAGTTTTGTTAACACTGGGTGTATACATGTTTCTCTTGAATGTGCATAGACCATATCAACAAGCCCAATTAAAAATATAGAAACCTATGAAAGCATAAACTACTGAAATTATCCTGGTTAATATCATTAATAGCATAGAATATATAGCAGACAATAATATTAGTAAAATAACTAACGTAGTTTTATTTTTCGTCTTTTAACCTTGAAAATTCAAGGTCAATTAATCAATGGGCTTTCTTCTTGAATCGTCAGTTATAAAATTAGAAGTATAGTCGGTTGTACATACTAATCGGCACATCTCTACGTTTATAGTAATCATTAGTAAAGTAAGTGATCAAATCATATTATTAAAATAACAGATAAATTACTGTTATTATTATATTTTCCCAAATATTCTAATCATGGATCGGAATCAGGTAGCCTCATTTATGTACTTGTGACAAAATGTTTATGGACATTCGTAAAGTTAAGGTGTACAATACGGACGGGTAAGCACATAAATATATGAAAATATCTTACAAATAGTTTTAATGCTTCACGCTGGTTGAGGTTTTACAAAAAATAGTTTCAACATATTAATTTAGTATTACTACTGATTTAACAGTCCCGGGATTTTCATTACAACAATTAATAAAATTCCGTGAAAAGGAATGTCCATATTAATCTACCGCGCCATATTTTGGTTGCAAGTACATACTCCTGATTCCGGTCACAGATTAGATATAATATAACATGCATATAAATCTAGAAATATCAATAATTATATCGACAAAAATTGTGCTAATACATACAACACTAGTGAAACAGTTTCTTAATAAGGCATTGTTTATAGACAGCACTTAAAATAGAGTAACTACAAGATACAAGAAGGGAAGATATAAAAGTATTCTCAAGTTGAAAGTAATAAACTTTGGCAGAATTAGGTAATAATCCTTTTTTTTTCTTTTTCAAAAAGTTTTCTAATAATTTATTTCTTGGCGATTATTGGCCTTTTTTTCTCCGTGTTATATCATAGATAGTAAGATTTTGAAAGATGCAATCAGTATTCTTACTTTTATATAAAATTATCAATCATTAAGTTCACTCTTTCTATAAATCTTACATTTCATTGTATGCGTTATACTGTTACTTTGTTAGTTCTATCGTTACGCACTAATCATCAATGTGTGCAGACGTACACTAACATACTGACGTTTTAGGATTTAACTACATACCCCTCGTGGTAGTAGTTAAATCCTAAAACGTCACTCCAAAACGTCGTTTTAGGATTTAGCTACATACCCCCAAAAGTAGCGGAGCGAGCCATCGTGAATTGAACGACCTATAATATTACTTTGCATTCTCAAAAACTTTACTTTATTGATTGATTTTTATATCCAAATAGACATCTTACTTTACTAGGCAATCAAATCTGTCAAAATTTATTACTACCATTTGGAAATATTAAGGAGGACATTGAAAATTTACAATAAGAGGTAAAATTGAAAAAGGTTCAAACTATAATAAATTTGAGCATTGTGAAGCTAAGCTCGTGGTTAATATCAACGTTCATTTAATATAAGAATTATAATATTTGAAAAAAATTTATGAATTGAAAACTTGTTCATAATCATTAACTTTATTTTGGGATTAAATAAATATATTTTTGGAATGAAACAAAATAAAAGTGAAATCTTTTTATAAAACAAATCTACGTCACATTTGTAAGTAATTGTTTTATTGCCATTCATTTTTGGCACAACTGTTAAAAAAATCTCCAAAGTTTGCATTAAATTACAATTATTAAAAACGGTTCTAAGTGTGATATTATTTTCTACGTTCTTCAAATTGACAATAACAAAATTAACCTTCTACGACACGTAGTATTTAAATTATTAGTAAATACAGGGACAAAACACTAATATCTTATCAAAATGTTCAGGTATAAGAATAGTATAATAACAATCAGTCTCAAGCCAATACACATGGAATGTCGATCGTAATTAATCAATTAAAAATAGACGACACTGCCCCCTTTACAGCTGCAATCAATATTGTAAACTATAGGAAAATTGTTACCAGTTCAATTAAGTAAGATTGAAGTAAAATTTATGCACCAGCCGACCTCATTTTCCATTTTATGACCACAAACATAAAAGGGGCATCTACAATATCGACTTACTGCTAAAATCTACCAAGAGTTGGTCCGTCTGTTAAAATATACAGTAGAGAAGCGTTAGTTTAAGTAATAAAGGAAGTACCTCCACCCACGAAGCCTTGAAGTCCATTCTTATAAATCACAAAGTAGCAGAATTATTAATTTATACACAGAAGTACTTTGAATTTACTAGTCGTAGTAAAACACTAAATATCAATAAAAAGTTACTTCCATCGTCACTTCCACATCAACTTTCGATTTAGGTAATCCATATGGCACAGGAATAGCGAACGAGCTTAGGCATTTTAGCTGACTCCGAAACGATAACGATTATTAGACCATTCAGAGGATAACATTAAACTGAGCTCTGACTTACAATCCAACCCGACTTCGCCTGGAGTGTTATAGCGATACACAAAGACGCTATTCAACGGAAATTTTTAGAGCCCAGAAGAAAATCGTTCAGCGTCAACGAATCTTGACTTAATCACGACTTCACATGCGCGACATAATCATGTACCGTCCATCAGACAAGAGCTCTCTGGTATCGGAAGGCGAACCTGGACTAAGACTTGGCGCAACAGAAGGTGTTGAGTAGGTATCCTTGTTGAACCGGCCAAGTCTCCTTTCGGTTTCCGAAGCTACAGATATATCTTCCTCGGCGATTTGCTCAAGTGGAGTTTCTCTCATTGCGTCACCGTTGATAGCAAGGGCGTTGACGAAACCATGAGCTCTGTCTAGTGGTGGTTCCATGTACGTTTCTGTTGTCGGTTCCGGCACGCTCTCACCAGCAGCTGCTTTCGCACGCCTGGCATGCTTCGTGTGCATCCCACCTGTCTCTGCATCTCTTTCCAAACGGTGCCCAGAACGAGATCTTGTGAGCTGTTTTTGGACATAATCCTCCAACGCTTCCTCCTCGCTTTTAGTCAAATACTTATGCAACACGATCAAGAAGATGCCGATCCCTAACGCAAACAATCCGGAACACACCAGTTCGTTGAACCAGCTGACGGATCCAATGCTGCTCCAAGAGGTGACGTCATCTGGTAACCAACCTGATCCGATGAGAAACAGTCCGAGAACGAGGAACACGACTCCGAGATGGAGCATGCCAACAGATGACACGACTTCATTGTCGCTTGTTCTAGTTTTCTTGAAGCGTCGTCTCTCTAAGCTGCCAGTCGAGCAGTGCGGGGAGGTGAGGCCTGATTCTGTCGATTGGAGTGAGTAGCGTCGTTCTTTTGCTCGCTGCTGCTCCGCTCGGCGCTTGCGCTCGCGGCGGATGGCGAGCGCGGAGTGCAGGCCCACCGCGTGCATCCTGCAAGCACGGCCACGGGTGAGTCACTGGGCTCGACGCGTCGGAAACGCGTGCGCGGGCGCGAGCGTTTGCGACGCGCTTCGAGTGCGGTGCGGCCGCAGGCGCGGGTAGCCGCACGCCTAGCGGAGTGACCGTCGACCCGTGCCCGTGCCGTGACACACAAATAACATTTGAAAAAGACTTGATTAACAATGTCGGAAAAGACTTTCTGATGCAATGCGATGATTTACACGTAAGTAGATATTATGTATAATCAAATCTGTTTCAAATAGAGAGGACAAATTACAGTAGTTCATAAATAATGATTGGTTCAGGCCTTAAATACTAATAAATGAGTGGGAAACGTGATTAATTAATAGGGAACCGAACCCATTATTTATTTTAATACCTATGTGGAGGCGCGTGTAAACTAACCATGTCAAAATAAGGACGTTCGCTGCACGTCAATAGAAAAAATGAAATATTTTTTATTCCTTTTATGAAAACTACTATTAGACCTATTGAACTGAATAATATATGTAAAATTATCCAGCAGTAGTGAAAAAAATATGGAAATTTCTGGCAAGTAATTATATTTCGAGATATTAAAGAAAAATCTTTGTTTATGTTGCAATTTACATATAATATACTCGTTTTTCTCGGTTAAGACTTATACTATTAAGATAGTAAGTTGTGCGGTGTGACCGTCCAGATTGGCTGTCTAAACAACTTTGTTCGTTCATTTTCTATCCTAGAAAATTCATTATTAATGGGTTACTTGATACCTCTAGTTACATCCATGAAAGTTGAGAAATTTCCACTTCCAGGTTAAAAGACCATCGCGGAGGCACTCATTAACGCTCTCAATGACCCTCCATTTTATCTTACCACTTTGGAAGCCGCACTTTTAAACAAAATTACGAATAAAGATTTTTTCCTGGAATTTTAACATAAAGGGAGAAAAGGTTTTGTCTCTAGGCTATTTATTGAAAAATCTTATTCTAATCCAACGATATCTATATACTACTAGATGGAGCGTTCTAAACAATCGCTCTGTTCCACGCAACTGCGGCTCCCGGAGCCGCAAACTCGTTCACATTGACTTTGAAACTTGTGCTGTTACTACGCAGAACATTTAATTATTTACTAAATATTGACGCTACGGGTAAATAGCGTCAATATTTAGTAATAATTAAATGTTATGGGTAGTAATTGCACAAGTTCATAGTGAATGTAACCGAGTAGCGGCTACCGAAGCCGCAGTTGCGTGAAACAGAGCGATTGTTTGGAACGTTCCATCTGGTAGTACATATAGAGATCGTTGTTCTAATCATAGTACCGTCACAAGTAATGATTACTGACCCACTATACACCATCGCAATTTAGTCGTATGTTACAATTCGGGCATCGGTTAAGGCCGTGTATTTGTCCGCCTCGTTGGCCTAGTGGTTTGGTCGTTTGACTCGAGCGCCAGTGGTCGTGGGTTAGATTTCCACTGGAGACAGACAACTTTGTACAATTTGTAGGAGTTGATCTCGGACTGGATGTTATATTTGTGAATTATCCAATCCTTGTTTAATTTCCACAGCACAGGAGAAAATCCTAGTTTGGGATAATACAAGTGTATGTATATGCAATAATTGTTTCGAATGTGGTGCGGATAAAGCAGTTTCAAACACGGCCGAATTACGAATGGTAGCTAGTGGCTCAAGAATCGTTACTTGCGACTGTTCTTGAAAATAATTACCGTAGAAATATTGAAAAGTATCGAGACATCATGGCACCTATCCACGTGAAAGAATTTCTGTTCAGTATTTACAGTGATTACCTCAAACTCACATCCATCCGTACAAACTTACTTTTTATTATTAGTACCTATAGATGTAGGACTAGTCCGAAAACTCCAAGTCACTCAGCGGACTATGGAAAGAGCTATGCTCGGAGTTTCTCTAAGACAGAATCCGAAACTAGGTGATCTGCCGAAGAGGTAAAAGTCTTCTCAAAAAATACAGTGACAGTGGGCTAGTCACAGCTGTCGGGTAGCGGATTACCGCTGGGGTAAACGAGTTATCGAATGGAGACCGCGACGACTGAGCAGGCGTAGTGTGGGACGGGTATAGATGAGGCGACGTGATGCGTGAGGCGGCTGGCAGCAACTGGATGAGAAGAACCGAGGATCAGGTTCAGTGGCGCACTGAGAGGCCTATGTCCAGCTCTATTATGCCCTATAGTACGTGTGGATAAAGCGAAGTACATAAATAAATAATTTATGTAGAAATATCATCATCAGGTTATTTTTGTCTCCACTGCAGGAGCACAACCCTCTCTCATCTGCCGGAGACAGACGGAGGATTTGGCCTACACTCCCCGCGCTGGCCAGACGGGTTGGGGAGGCCTGATTGATGTTTATAATGTATTCCCATAGTCGCCTTGTACGACATCCACGGGAAGAGTTGGAGTGGTCCTATTCTATTCTACCGGAAACCACACGGCAAATTATAGTATTAATAATATGTTTTTATAACACCGACGTGCAGAGCTGCTGAATGAGGTGTCTCTGCCAGTTCCAGAGCAACAAGTGAGACATGTGGCTGACTGCCAACTTACACGCTAACGTTTTCCCGCGGCTGTGCTTGATCTAACACTTACACTCATCCACTAAAACTTAAGTTAGTGTTGTAAATCGACCTGGAAAAACTAATTCTCCTATCTGAATCTGACAAAAAGTAAATTCAGGAGACGAAAAATCTGAATGACACCTCTGAATTTCCAGATGCAGTTTGATGCATATTTCTTCGTAATTCGCTATATCGGTCACCTTCGTTCTTCGTCGAATTCCTTCGTTACCAATCAAATCCTTCAACGAAACAAGAGCATAGCCCACTCCATAGCTTGCTAAACAACTTGAAACTTGTGGATCAGGCCCATCGTCAGTGTCCTCGTTTCCGCGCCGTAGGTCATGTCATGAGTGGCAGTGGGCGGGTCACATCTGTCGCAGAACCGACAGTCGCTGGGGCAGACGAGTTCTGGAGTGGAGACCGCGGATCGGCACTCGCAGGGTGGGACGACCGGCCACCAGGTGGTCCGACGACCTGAAGAAGTTGGCCGGAAGCGGATGGATGCGGAGGACCGGGTGTGATAGCGTTAGTTAGGAAAGGCCTATGTCCGGCAGTGGACGTCTAAGGGCTTATATCATGAATGAATATTTACGAGATAGGGGTTTTTGTCGTGGCTGAACGTGTAAAATTTAATTGTGAAATTTTGAAAAGAAAATAATCTACCTACAGCCACAGATTACTTAATAGTTACCACGTAACAGATACATCACTTTGTAGTAAAATGATAATACCAACGCTTTTAATCACCTACTGTATGACAATACACGGAAAAATGTGTCTAAAGAGGTCGACTTAGCGTTGTTTTAGAGAGCGCGCGATGTGCGGGCGTCGGGCGGTGTCTGATGTGCCGCGCAGAGCGCAAAAATGTGTCTAAGGCAGTCGACTTAGCGTTGTTATTACTCCTTGCGGGGGGAGGGGTGGCGAGAATCACGAATTTTGTGGCCCGAAAGGTACTTATCGCGGTAGATACGACCGACGGAGGCATAGTCTATCGTGTTTCAATATCAGAATATAAACATGTTCAGGTTGGGAAGAATCAATTTAAAATGCAAAGTCAAATTCAAATTCACTATATTTTCAATAAAAGCATCGTTATACTAAACATAAATTCAAATTACTAATTAGTGAAGTAACGCTAAACATTTCGACTAACTATGTTATCTCACTCTATGAACCCAAGTTTGTGCAACGACAATGTTTTATTTAATTAGAAAATCTCTCGGCATATTTCGCTACTTCCGGGGAAAAACGCCACAATTGCTATTCTGGCTGTTTTCACGCATCTACGACCTCAAATACACCATTTGCATATTTTTTTTTAAGAATTTTCCTTACAATTTATACGAAGATGAAACAATTTTACCTCCTTTTAGTACAGTTTCATATATAGTTTATTTATTACAGTAATATATCTCACCATGGGTAAGCTTCTTTTAAGCCTGTAAATTAGTGGGTATGTAGATAGTAATTATTAAAAAATAATTATTTTCAGAACAAAAATAATCCTTCGTTTGGTGTATACGAGTATGTCGTAGGCCAATCATAAAATCAAGCAGATCTGATGCGTCTTTTTGTTTATTGTTTGGCTTACGTTTCAGATTTATTGACTTTGAATAATAATTTCAATACCTATGTGATTAGGGTTGCCAGACGTCCGGATAAAGCCGGACAGGGTCAGGCTCTTTGCATGTTTGTCCGGCCAAATTCGCCAGTGTCCGGTCCGTCCGGTTTTGTTAGGTTTTTACATCTTGAGCCATCTCGCGGCTCGTGCACGAGCACGAGTTAATCGAGTCTCCATCTCACGGCTCATGCACGAGTCAATCGAGTCGGATGGAGTTCTAAAATCGTTGGTTTTTAGAGTGTCCGGCCTTGATATCGAAAAGTCCGGGTAAACTGCCTGCCCAGTCCGGCTTCGCCGTATTATGACCTGGCAACCCTATATGTGATACAATGAGAATCCTGCCAGTTCATTTAGTGCTATAAACAATATTGAGGTTCAGGAAAAGTATCTATACATATTTAACTGAAAAATTCACATAAAGGTGGTTAGCCAAATCGACAAACGATGAGTGTCGAACATGGGCTTGATATAACATGGCTTATAAAAGCCAGGCACATTATGAAATGGCGTCAGATCATGATCTGACTGATTTTACGATCGGCCTGCGACATATATATACATAACATGTTGTTCGAACGAGAGACTTTACCGAAATATCGCAATAAATAGCTTTTTTATTGCAAAAAATATTTTTGCAATTATGTCTTTGTTCCGCGGAAGCAGCGATTTTAAAACTAGCTTTAAATTTTCAAGCAAGGATATGTCCCTAGGTCCGCCTTGTACCCCAAAGTACTTTGTACTTTATACATCTACCTATAAACGCTATCCGTAGAATTTCATACCTATACAATCATATATATTACTATCACGGTTGGGTCACAAGTTGTTGTGCGCCATCTATTGTAGATTGTTGTAATTAATCAATTGCGGACGTTCACAGTGACCTGTCAAATGCTTGTCAAATGTCATTGCGAATAAATTACTCGAACAAGGTAGTTGCATATTTTTTCCTTCTCAACGATACAACGGTTGACAGATCAGTTTGTCCAAATATCGAGACTTAAATGAAAAAAAGCGGGACTTGAAGGTCAATTTGATATGAACTTTGATATTTGTCGGAAAATGCTAACATTAAATTACAGATGCAACCGCTCACTAGGCTGAAATCTAGGCATGGCACCTTAGATTACTCTGATTGACAATCCACATCAAGTAGTCATTCCAAACTCATCTTGTATGCAGATTTCTTTATAGATATTTCCATTAATGAATGATTTATTATTGATTGATTGAATTCAAACTGTCGAGGTCAAGCTTATTAATATTTCAAATGATTTTAAATATTTTTAGATCATTTGGCACTTGCTACAGCGGATAATCTGAGACTGTGGCTTATATCGTGCCAACAATTTGCAATATATTGCATAAACTATCAAACGCTTACTCGTTTCACGCCGAGTCGAGGTCAGGTAAACATCGAGTTTCTGCAAAAGTGCTATATTGAGCGGTTAACTGCATAACTGTACTCCTCACTAGAAACGTGATCGCGAGGCATGAAGGGTGCGCGGGAGGGACGAGCTGCGTCCGAAAATCGGCACGCGCGAGACTGAAGCAAACGGATGTCTATAACCGTTGTATTTTAATAGAATTTCTGTGCTGTAACTCATGTAACTGTGCCCACATATTTTTTAACTAAGTAATAACTCCACAATGATAAAATCTCGTATATTCTTTAACGTTATTTCTAAATATATGAATCTAAAGAGAAAAGACTCCGAGTGACTACTTAAAAAATGTGGTTTCAGGTATATCTGATCATCCTCATCAACCGACACACTTTCACCACTGAACATGAGCCTCCCTAATAGTATGACCGTTTTGGTGGGCTGTCCAATGGGGGGGTTTGACATAATGACCACGCTTGGCAAGCTGAGTGGTGATCGCAGTAATGATCTTAATATACACAGGAAATGTATGTATGAATGTATGTATGTATGTATGTATGTATGTATGTATGTATGTAAACGCTTTATTGTACCAAAAATAACAACAACAACAATAATAAAATAGGAATTAAACTGTGTACAAAGGCGGACATATCCCACTTAGGGATCTCTTCCAGTCAATCTTAGAGTAACCGAAAGAACAAGTGTAATGCGTTTAGTACCAAATTTGGATAAAGAAATGTACCTACTTTTAATAAAGTAATCGCTAAAGGAAATCGCTGGTGCCCGTTCCTTGTGTAATGCCTTAGTCGACTTGACGACGGTGGACCTATTCGGAGACCGAGACCTACACTGAATACATTTTGGTCTCCTGATCAAATAAATATCTGTGGGTACCACCACTAAAACTGTCAGCTTTCCGAGTTTCGATCGACCGCAGAAAACCGTTAAATTCAATGTTAGTTGTTTTAGTAACTCCCAGTTTGGGATACAGCTTCTTCGGTCACATTGTGCAGTCTCCCAAGCACGACCTGGAGAAGCTCATCATCCTGGGACAAGTGGAGGGCAGGCGTGCTAGAGGACGAGCTCCGACGAGGTGGTCAGACCCGGTGAGGAGGGTGGCTGGCGGTTCCTTAATATGAAGCGGCGCTGCTAGCCAATGACCGCTATGCGTGGAGGCGCATTTTATACGGTCGCGATCCTCAGCAGTGAGGGAACGACAGAGATGAAGAAGTAAATAATACTATGTTGTACAAAATCGTACGAAACGTTTACGTTTTCATCCGATTTTACTGAAACCACATTTTCTTAACTAGTGCAATGGTTTAGGTTCCTTTCTAGATATCAAGTTACGGTTGTAAGTTTAAATACAAAGAATTTCAGTAAAATACTGCTAGGTATAAAATCGCAGGTGTTATAAGACGGGGCCCGTTATTGCAGTCATAAAATTCCAGTAGACGGAAATAAAGCTTTAAAAATAATGAAATTGGGGAACTTTTAGTCTTACATAAAAGCAAAGACGAGGTGGTCCACTCCTGACGTTATTATATATAATAGATATGTTATTTTCTTAAGATAATTATAATATAAGTATTAAATAGTTGTATGGCATTTGGTTACTATGAATAAGAATGAAGATAAATCACTTATAATTTAAAAACATTGTATATCAATTGTATTCGTCGTGTTACCTTTGCATTCTCGTATCTTTAAACCTTTGATTTTTCTTTTATTATCGTTAGACTATGTCCTGGCAACACCAGAAATTATGTGTTGTCTTATTATTTACTAGCTGTGCCCGCGGCTCCGCTCGCGTGAACTACAGAATCCGCTCCCGTTCCGACTCTCGCTTCCCATCCTACTCCCACTCAGACTCCCACTCCCGCTCCAACTGTAGTACAAACCAATCGCAATATGAATTGTACCGAACATAATAACTAACTTCTTTGTTATATTGCATACAATGGCTTTTAGAAAAGATTATTTTATTAATATCTCAGGTTCTAAGTTGCGTATCAAGATGAAACATGCACCAGATTTTAAGTTAGACCACCATCAAGACAACTGTGAAAATTGAATGAAATTCTTCAGTAGTTTTATACGTGATCAGGTAACAAACATAAATACATACAGACGTACAAAACATTCAAAAAAAATTATTTTGGTTTCTATTGGCCCTATATAGACTCTCGTACACATTTTTACACAATATCTCCCATGTACATACATAGACCAGTTACAGTCTTATTATAGGTATAAAGATTATTAAAAACCCGTTTTACCCTCCTCCATAAATAAATACATTTATAATGTCTCCTACAGTTGCGGAAATTAATTTGGGACCCATCTAACGTTTAATTTCCACAATAAGTTTATACCGATAAAAGCGAATGCTTAAGATGACATTCTGAGTGGTAAGTTGTCTATGCGATGCACAATCTCACCAAGGAGTGTTTATACAAGTTATATAATTATACAATTACATGAATTGAATAGGATTAACACATTAAAATTAACAGCACAATACATATTGGAGCTTCCACTCTTAGACCATGCAGTCTGTACCGGGGAGCATGAGATTCCAGAGTAAATATGTGTATACAAATATCTTGGATAATCTATTTGCAAAGAGGAAATATCGAGGTCACACATGCTAATCGAAATACAGTTTATAATTTTAATTACTAAATCTCTTTCGCCCTTATTACAAATGAGTGTTCAAATAAGTCTTCTAGGAAATGGATCCCGAATTAAAGTTCGCGACTGTACCTAGTCTATAAAAGTTTTTTTTTTTTCAGATACGATAATGTAAAGATAGCAAGCCGATTTAAATGTGTTATACTTTTAAAATCATCACCCGTCATCCTGTTACATTATTAGTGTATTGTCAAAGGGTATATTTAATACATCATAATTATAATAATATTAATTAATGTTAATACTTTTGTTTACAATCACACTAACTTAAATATTTCAGTTAAAACAGGTGCCCTTCATTTCAAATTTCTAAACACTTTCTCTAATTTATTATTTTTTTACATTTTTATTTGTATTTACAAAAATTTTAAGATAAAATTGTGAAAGTACTAACTACAAGAGAAAATTTGTGTGAGAGAGAATGTGTTAAACATACTAATTTACCTAGTAAAATTAAACTTATTTAATTATTAGTAAGCAAAGCCAAGCTCGTTATTACTAAAGTTAATTACGAACAACCAACTGTGTAGTTCAAATTGTACATTTTTATTGCAACGTTTAATAACTTAATATCAATTATATCACAGCCACAGATAAAACAAAGATCAAGCGTAAACTTATCAAGTTTATAAAAATACTAGATAAGCGATTTAAGCTTCCTTATTTAAATTACTAGACAACACCTTTGGTGTTTAAAACGTAAATGTTAACTATTTTTACATATTTAAAATATTTAGTACCATTTATGTATAAATTGAAATTGACAGTAAATTATTGCTGCTAAGGATTCGCATGTTATAAAATTTGAGTTTCGATGTAATTAGTTATAAATTATTGTCATTAAATATACGCTCACAACTGTTAAAAACAAAATGGTCGCAGTGTATACTTAATATATTAATCTTTAGGATTTTGACACTTAATTTAGCAATTTATTTATTCAGCAAATTTAGATGCTTTCACATGTGCGACACAATCTTGTAGCGACCATCAGACAAGAGATCCCTGGTCTCCGAAGGTGACCCTGGGCTTAAACTAGGTCCATCAGAATGTGCTACTCTTGTTAAGGAGTGGGTATGATGATGTGATGTTGATGTATGATGATGATGGTGGTGGTGGTGGTGATGACCGTGTCTCCTTTCATGCTCCATAACACCAGGAAAGTCTTCCTCTACTATCTGTTCCAATGGAGACTCGTTATGATCGAGTGTATTGTCAATAACATGTGCTCTGTCTGCTTCCAGTTCTGAATGTCTCTCTGCTATCGATTCTGGTGACTCATCCTTGGCTCTCGTCACCTTGGCCCCGGGTCTCGTATGCCCACCCGTCTCCGCATCTCTTGCCAATCTGTACCCAGAACGAGACCGCGAAAGCTGCTTTTGAATATAGTTCTCCAACTCTTTTTCTTGACTTTTTGTCAAATACCTATACAGCAGTAGAAACAACGATCCAAGCGCTGTTAAAAGCAGTCCATAGCAGACTGGTGTGTTGAACCAGCTACTGAGGGGTCCGATGCTCTTCCAATAGACAATTGTAGCTAAAAATATGGGTAACCAGCCCCCTACCAGACAAATCAGTCCGAGGACAAGGAACAAGATTCCGAAATGTAGCCAGGTAGCGTAAGGAAATGCCTCATTATCACTTGATTTCTTGAAGCGTGGTCTGTCTAAGCTGCCAGTGGAGTGGTGAGGAGAGTCTGCCGAATGGTGGGAGTGGCGCTCTCTGGCTCGCTGGTGGTCGGCTCGGCGCTTGCGCTCGCGGCGCACGGCGTTGGCGGAGTGAATCCCAACCGCGTGCATCCTGCAAGCACGGGCACGGGTGAGTCACTGGGCTCGACGCGTCGGAAACGCGTGCGCGGGCGCGAGCGTTTGCGACGCGCTTCGAGTGCGGTGCGGCCGCAGGCGCGGGTAGCCGCACGCCTAGCGGAGTGACCGTCGACCCATGCCCGTGCCTTGCCGCGACCAGGGATACCAAAATCGATTCACAGCACAGAGTTACAGTGATATACCGCGCGCGATTCTCTTAAAGCTTTACGTGCGTCTGAACTGTCAGTGTTAGTTAAAGTAAATGGAATATCCCTGGACGCGACACACTAACTTAAATTAATTTAAATCTATATAAAATACTTAACTATAAATACAGTTTTAAGTGTAAAGGGTGTTTTAGTAACTCCACTATCTGCACAGTGCATCAGGACACAAAAAAACAGTTTTAAATTATATACATAAAACCCAGGTGATATTACTAATTAGAGTTTTTTTTTGTTCCTGCGTTAGAGTCATTTTTATGCGGTGTTTGCTCTTTTAGATTTAATTTCTCGAAATCGTATAGGAAATAGCACAGGCAATAGGATTATAGAGGAAAGGGTTCTTAGATTTTTTTATATGTCATTTCCATGTTTTATTTGTGTATTCTATTTTAATCACCTTTCTTGCAATAATTGATTAATAAACCAACGAATAGTCACAAATATTGAAAATGCTGGCTGAAACCAAACTTCTGTCATCATTGCAAGATACCAGAACGGGCGAACGGAATTCATTCTACAATATTCACCAGCAATGTGCCCGTTGCCACTTCGAAGCGGAAAATTCACCGAGAGATAATTCCGCCCATTCCCGAAGGGCCCTAAGTGATCCCAGGGGCGTTAAATTATTCACGGAATTCGTCCGCCCCTTCCCGTCCAGTGGGCAGCGTGAAAAGATGTACCTCGCGTTCATTATGCCTTCAAAAACATCGGATGTATACAGAAAAGAGCGTTAAAAACGAATCGTAATTATCCCGGAATATATTTGCATTTTTATTGCGTTTGTTTGAAATTTCATTGGGTGTCATAAACACATTTTAGTAATATGAGAATTTTATTACTAAAATGTTTAGATAAACATACAGCGACATCTTTAAACAAATACCATGGTGTAATTACATAAAAGTAGAATATTGTTCTGCTTTTATTACAATATATACAAAAAATATTACGAAACATACCTACAATAACGAATTAAATATTTTTCTAACACGAACTTAATGAAAAACTAACGAAACGACCTACCCATGTTAATTTCTTGCAAACATTAAGAATTTGTAGAACCTTCAGGAAATAATAATTAAATCATCATCAGCCTATATACGTCCACTGCTGAACTAAACCTCCCCAATAGAACGCCATTTTTGGTGGGCTGTCCATTGGGGGATTTGCCATAATCGTACACACTTGGCAGGCGGAATGGTGATCGCAGAGAACGCTGCTGCCCAAAACTGGTGCAATCCCTTAGTCGTCTGACGACACTTGGGGTGGTCCTATTCTAAGCCGGGAACCACACGGCATAACAATTTAATGCGAAACAGAAATTCACCAAACGAAAAACCTACAAATTGAAACTTTACCAAGATAAACATATTTTATGGTAAAAAATTATTTGAAATGTTGATGAGAATGGATAATATGCAAATCATTATTGAGTCTGTTCAGTATAGCATTGCAGAAGACGGAATAAAATTGTCTGATATTTTCGGTCTGTTATTAGTTTAGAATTTATAATTAGGAATCTAGGACTTCTAAAAATAACTTGGTAAGAATATCTTATTATTTGTAACAATTGCACATTCATACGTACACATATATTACACACTCACACACACACACACACGTACTGTCACATATTCACGACAAACGATATAATACAAGAAATAAAAATAAACTTTTTTTACCAGAGTTAAGAGTTAGTAAGGTCAGTAAATCGTTCACGGGGCAATGTATACGCTTCTACAATAAACTACCACAGGAAATCAGTTAAAGATTCACATTAAGAAACAACTTTGTAAGAAAGCCTATCTATCTATACATATAATAAAATCGTAAATGCAAAAAAGTCTGTACATTGAATATATTCGGAAAAAAACCAACCAGGGCGACTTAAAATAAGTAACTGAACATGTTAGAACAGTAAAAAAAAATTTTGTTTGTTTATTTGTTTGTTTGTTTGTTAGGGCATCACGCATAAACTGCCGAACGGATTTTGACGAAACTTTGCAAAGTGACAGTGTATATCCCGGAATAACATAATATATAAAAAAAATCTCCATAATTATCCAAGAAATAGATAACCAGCAACAAAAACTTTAGTGCAGTACAAAGATAATAAATTTCAGAGGTCTACTAAAACCAGCTAAACTGATCTTTGATTTTCAAAACTGATATAAAAAGAAAATAATAATTGAGAAATCTGAAAAGAGATTATTCCGAGGAAAAGTATTTATTCAGGGAACATGTAGAAAACTCTATGCAGACCACACTTCTAGCGTTCTTCAGAAGTCGTATGACGAGTTGCCGCGCTACTTATACAACCATCAGGTTTATTTAATCGACGTCGACGGGGTCCATTGGGGGCTGGTGTCTGCACAGAGCATACTTTAGGCAGGGTGTACACTGTTCATCCCAGTAACAGTGAATGGTATTTATTAACGACTAGCTGTGCCCGCGGCTCCGCTCGCGTGAACTACAGAATCCGCTCCCATTCCCACTCCCGCTCCCGCTTCCGCTTCCGCTGGCGCTTCCGCTTCCGCTCCCGCTCCCGCTCCGGTCCCGCTCTCACTCTCGCTTCCGCTCCCGCTTTCGCTAAATTTTTGTTTCTGTCTGTATGTATGTATGTATGTACGGGCTAATCTTGGAAACTGCTGAACAAAATTTGACGGCGTTTTCACTGTTTAATAGCTTTGAGTTCGGGCCTCATACTGGTATAAGTCATATCTCAATAAAATGTCAGAATGCTGATATACAAGTTGACCTCTCATTTCATATCATTTGTATGAAAGTGTAGTTCAACATTACTGGTCGATGCAAGAACTTGACAGAAAGTGACAGAGATGTTTTAAAGCTCATTTATAGATTTATTTTAGCTGATGTATTTCAGGTATTTCCACAAGTCTCGATACAAAAAGTTCGCTATTCGATAATTAGTGGCCCTGTATTAGACCGGTGATCGTCGACAATGTCAATATCGAAGCTGTTCAGGAGTACGTCTGCCTAGGACAGACAATATAGTTGGGTAGGATCAATTTCAAAAGCTGACAGAAGAATCCAGTTAGGGTGGGCAGTATTCGGAAAACTGCGTCAAGTCTTTACGTCACCTATTCCACAATGTTTAAAGACAAAAATCTTTAAACAGTGCGTCCTGCCTGTCATGATTACAGCGCGGAGACGTGGACACTGATGGTGGGCCTGATCCACAAGATTCAAGTGGCTCTGCGAGCTATAGAGAGGGCAATGCTCGGGGTCTCTATTAGGGATATGATTCGTAATGAGGAGATCCTATGAATAACGAAGGTGACCGACATAGCCGAAAGAATTAGTAAGTTGAAATGGCAGGCCACATCTGTCGTAGTACCGAACGGCCGTTGGGGCAGACGTGTTCTAGAGTGGGACGCGACGTCCCACGGGCAGGGTGGGACGCCCTACCGCCAGGTGGTCCATCCACATCGACCATGGTGACCGGAAGCGGCTGAATCTGTAGGGCGTTGTGGCATTCATTGGGGAAGGCATGTCCAGCAGTTTGACAGACATTTTGTTGTACAGTTAATTGGATATGCACAATAGGAAGGGAATAGGAGGGGAAGGAAGTCGGATGGGAAAGAAGAGAGGGATTAGGGTAGGAGATGAAAGATGAGGGGGCAGTGGTAAATAAAGGGCGTAGGAAGGTGTGGGTTAAGGGAAGGGGGAGAGGTAGGAGTAGGGAGAGGGAAGGGGTAGGGGAAAGGGTTTTCAACGTTGTGGGAAGGGGGTGGAGAAGGAAAGAAAGAAAGGGTATGGAAAGGACAAATTGGAGGGGGGGGGGAGGAAATATCACCTAATTTGCACAAAATGTAAATGTCAACTTTATTTTAAAAAAAGCGGCCAAGTGCGAGTCGGACTCGCCCATGAAGGGTTCCGTAGCAGCAAGTAACATAATATAAAAGTTATTGTAGTTCGTTGTAACTTTGATCGATGTTTTAATAATAGTATTGGTTTACGATTTATGACGTATTTAAAAAAAACTACTTACTAGATCTCGTTCAAACCAATTTTCGGTGGAAGTTTGCATGGCAATGTACATCATATATTTTTTTTGTTTTATCATTCTCTTATTTTAGAAGTTACAGGGGGGGGACACACATTTTACCATTTTGGAAGTGTCTCTCGCGCAAACTATTCAGTTTAGAAAAAAATGATATTAGAAACCTCAATATCATTTTTGAAGACCTATCCACACGTATGGGTTTGATGAAAAAAAATATTTTGAGTTTCAGTTCTAAGTATGGAGAACCCCCAAAATTTAATGGTTTTTTTTCTATATTTGTGTGAAAATCTTAATGCGGTTCACAGAATACATCCACTTACCAAGTTTCAATAGTAAGTTCTTATAGTTTCGGAATAAAGTGGCTGTGACTTACGTACGGACAGACAGACAGACATGACGAATCCATAAGGGTTCCGTTTTTTGCCATTTGGCTACGGAAACCTAAAAAACTGTAGTCCAACGGGCGAAACCGCCGCCGGAACGCTAATTTTTACCCGACTTCAAAAAAGGAGGTTCAATTGGATAGTATGTTTTTTATGTATATAAATATTTTTAATGCATAACCAGATTAATAGATTTCTTTTAGGATTTAGTAATACACGTAATACATAAGAATGTGTTATGTTAAGTTGTCCACGCGGACGAAGTCGCGGGCAACAGCTAGTTATGAAATAAACGATTGTTTGAATGACAAAGATGCCTGGTACTAATGTTGATTCAGCTTCGCACCATCTTTATATAATTGTATGCAAACTTGATTTTTAAAAGATGTGTTGCGTGAAGTTTGTAGAGCCGTTTCTTCTTCACAGCGCTAACACCTAGGAAGCGGTAGTCGATAAAAAAATAATGACGTGTATAAATGTACCAAGTGTACTCATATGCAATAAATGATTTTGCCTTTGACTTTGAATATCGTTACGTCAATGCGACAAGATAAAGTGGTCTTAGTACTTAATGACTCATTACATAAAATCTCTACATTCAAAGCACTCATAAAAAATCAGATGATGAGATGAGACGATGTTATGATTTTTTTTATATGAAGCTAACATACATTTACATTGTTATCGTCCGCTCCGCGCATATCATGTTTATCAATAATTGTCAACATTTATATTAAATTCTACTCCTGGATTCTAATAAATAATTAGTTCTACTATTACAACATTAAATGCTACTCCGGGACCGATCATAGTCGATGGTAAGGCACTCGAAGTTGTTCACGAGTATGTCTACCTCTGCAAACTCTGCAACTGCGCAAAATCAACTTCGAGAACGAAGCCGACAGGCTAGGCTGGGCAACATTTGGGAAGTTACGTCATATTCTCGTCGCGTATACCACAGTGCCTGAAGACAAAAGTCTTCAACCAGTGCGCCCTACCCGTAATGACCTGCGGCGCCGAAACGTGGACGCTGACAGCGGGACTAGTCCGAAAACTCAAGGTACGGACTATGGAAAGATCTATGCTCGGAGTTTCTCTAAGAAACAGGACCCGAAATGAGGTGATCCGCCAAAGAACTTAAGTCTTCGACATATCTCAGACAGTTAGTACGTTGAAATGGCAGTGATCTGGTCACATCTGTCGGAGAACCGATAACCGTTGGGGTAAACGAGTTCTCGAGTGGAGACCGCGACTGGGCAAGCGTAGTGTGGGACGCCCCCTGGCTAGATGGAGCGACGTGAGGCGTAAGGTGGCTGACAGAGACTGGATGAGAAGAACCGAAGATCGGGTTCAGTGGCGCGCCTTAGTGAAGGCGTATAGCCAGCAGTGGTCTCTTGAAGGCTGATGATGATGATGATTTATATTAAATTGTTAGCCCAAGCTCTACACAATATTAATTGAATAAATAATTTGGTAAATATTCGAGCGTTCCAACCGCCGTCATTATCCTCCCCTTCAAAAGTAGAAGAGACAACACCAGCTCATCGTTTTTATTATAAAATAAGTTTCTGGTCCGTGCACAGATTCTGCACAGGTGAAATATTTAATTAAATTATTTTTAATGAACTTTCAGGGGTGAGAATAAAGACGGCGGTTGAAACGCTCTTATATTTACCCAATTATTACTTTCAACGTGACACAGCCGCAGGATAGGTCGTAAAAATGCACAAAATCAACAAGTTAACTGCAACATAAGCGAGCTGGCCGTCAGCCAGAATAATCACTAGAACTACCAGTCTTGCTGTAAACCGTGGTTGAAATTGATGACAAATCATGATGTTTTGTTTTAAAAAGAATACTGTTTCAAATGTCACTAGTTAAAGACATCTCCCTCTCCCTTTTTTTGACGCGGGGAAATGCCACGCATACACACTCGCCTCGGGGGGACGAGTGAATTGTGTCGGGATCTCACCGACTAAAACCCCGCGGTGGCCATCTCCGGCACAGGTCGAGGGACTCCGGATGCCCCTCTCTCCAGCCTCGCCGCACGCTCTTTCGGCGGCCCATCTCGGGGGAGTCTCCCTCTCCCCTACTTTAAGTTAAAGATAAATAACAAGTTCTTTTTATCAAAGATCCTTCCTATGACAATTGAAACTTAAAAACAGATACTTTACATTATTCTTGATGTTAAATTAATATGTTTCTTTTATAATAGGTATGTTTACTCATTTTAAAAACAATACAACATACCTACAAAGGATCATTAACAAAAAAAATGTTACTTACCTTTTTATTAAAGTGGGAGTGGGGAATCTCTAAAGATATTGTTGTTTTTTTATTTTATTTATTCATTCTGAAACCTACAGCTAGTTTACAAAAATATATAATACAGTATAATATAAATTAAATATTAGCCATTAACAGATTTCAAATATACAAACATAGAAATTATTGTATAGGGTTTAATGCAGACTAAGTAATTTTTAATCTTATATCTAACTAGCTGGTGCCCGCGACTTCGTCTGCGCACGATTAGTATTTCGAGTAGCTTTTTTGTAGGACTATTTAAGGTAAACATTTCCATCATACATTACATATGTGTAACTCTAGCGGTTTTGGCAGCGCAGGTTTTGGTAGATTTTTTCCTACTTACTTGATATTTTGGACAATTCACACAATATCTTTATAAATGGTAGCCTATGTGTTATTCTGATGTATAAGCTACATTATTGTAAAGTTTCATTAACATCCATTTAGTAGTTTTTACGTGAAAGAGTAACAAACATCCATCCATACTTACAAACTTTCGCGTTTATAATATTAGTAGGATTGTATGTTTGTAAACTGTTGTGAACTGAGTTAGAGCTTTCTTCTTGAAAATTTTATTTTAATGAAAAAAAAACAATTTGCAACAACCTTCCTGAACCTAGTGAATGATCAGACAAATGAATCATTAGACTGTAACAACAATATAAAATGCCTGGGCAAGTCTGTGATATATTGGTTCATCGAGAGTTATTTATTTTACAATTCGATATTGCACGCGTCTGTCTATGTGAATAATAATTGATAGCTTACATTAAAAAGGTACTCATTTAAACCACAGTAGCCAAAACCATAATAAGCAATTCAACCAAATACAGGGATAAAGTGAAGCACCACCCAAACGAACTAGCCAAATATCTGATGAAGCCACAAAGAGGCAGGCGCAGACTAAAGCGCAGAGTGCCACAGGACTTATAATGTGGGGGCGCCAATGGGCGTTCACCACGCATCCCAGATCCAGAAATGACACAACATCGTTAAATGTTATCAACTTAAACAGAAGACGAAATAAATATAAAAAAAAATTTAAACCACGTATAATACACACAAAATGGTGTATTATAACGCTTTGGTCTCAGAGGGGTAGGCAGATACGATGTATCGCCACACCTCACTAGCCTCACTCATATCCATCAACCTTTTCATACACCTCCTGTTATTCATATCACTGCGGACCCCAGCCTTTTTGAGGACGCCACCAATATTATCCTTGAACATCCTCTTAGGACGACCTCTAGCTGTAGTTCCTGCTACATTCGCACTGTAAATTTCTTTTGTCACTCTTCTTTCACTCATACGCTCTAAATGTCCAAACCAACGCAACATACCCTCCTCTACCCTCGTTACTACATCTTACAATGACTTAATAATCCTTAATGATAAGGTGAAATAATATTAGATTATATAAACGCATAAAGATATAGGTAATTTAAATGAGCTACTTTGCTTTCATAATATAAAACTGCAATATAACGAGTGACTGTTATAAGACATATTGTAACTTTTCATTGTGGAAATAAGGAATTATAAATTATTATTAGCGTAATATAATGTTATGTGCATATAAAAGTGAAATACTGCACCTTTACACTGGGAAACGCGGAATAATTGCTCTATTACTTTCATAACTGCCTTATAAAACGGATATATAAATAAACGTTTATATAGCTTATTTTAAAAGCCTTTATAAGGCAAGCTAATGAAAATACCGAGTGTTCAGTTAACATATATAAAACTAAATAAACTTGAATTATATATCGGTATCCCATACCTACCCTATACTCCTTACCCATACCCCCATCTCCTGTCTCTCTCGCCCCGATCCCTGTCCCGTCCGACAATCCAAGGTCTGCCGTGCCGATGGATGCGTGTCCAGGGGCTAGCCTGGTCGTAAGCGTGCCGACATCCAGGAGCTGGGCGAACTCCGGGCAGTATTGCCTTACCGTGTCATGCGGGGCTCTGATGAGGTGGACAATTATTTACATAGCTAGTCGTGGTACCTCAACAAGGCGGCGATGTTGTTCGCAACATATCACGTCAAGGGGTATCACCAGGGTTGGATAAAAAACAGTTTTTTTTAAATATAAAACATGTTTTAAACAATTTAAACAGTTTTAAACAATAAAAAACATGTTTTAAATAATAAAAAACATGTTTAAAACAGATGTTTTAAACACTTTGTTTTAAACATGCCAACCCTGGGTATCACCAAAGATAATATATACTATAGGTATCACGAAGCGAAAAGCGGACGAAGGAAAGCCACTTTGCAATATTACATTGCGCAAAGTGGCGATACATCGTCTCTGCCTACCCCTCTGGGACCAAGGCGTGAGCATTATGTATGTATGTATATATTGAAACAAAACATATATGAAATACATGCTGCTCATATCAAGGTTTTAGCGAGAGGAATGGAATTATATAATTTTACACGGATCATAAAATACATTCATTGTATCTTCTGACCACAAATTATACAGAAATGGCTTGTAACATAAAAAAACTATTTAGCTATAAATTCCGCTTTTATCTGACTGAATGCAACTAATATTATAAATGCAAAAGTTTGGATGTTTGTCACTCAATCACGTTTCAACCACTGAACGGATGAAACTTTGCACATATAGGTTAGGTCCTGGAATAGGACACAGGATAGTTTTTATCCCGAAAAAACATGTCATTCCTACGGGAAAACAAATTAATCATGAATGTCATTTTTGAGGTTTTTAATTACGTTGATTACGAAAATGATATTTATTTTGAAATTCAAGATATATCGAAACCTACGCGGACGAGGTCGCGGGAAGTACTAGTACTGCATAAATCGCGATAGCATAACTCTTAAATGACGCTACGCTAAGAAATTCTTACATGACGTTTGTGCTACTTGGATATTGTCATTGGCTTAGAAACCTTTCCAGTGGGAACGAGCTCGCATTCAGCGGCGCTCCACTTCGTTTATTCTGCTTTCTTGGTACTTTATTACGTGATAATCCCAGAGATTCATCTGCTGGGAAGGTTTTCACTTGAATTTATAGCATTTAGATTGGAAGCTTAAATGCTTGTCTTATACTCAACGACGATCTAGTTGTACATAACTAGATGGACCGATCCAAACAATCGCTCTGTTCCACGCAAGGAGCCGCAACTCGTTCACATTCACTTTGAAACTTGTGCAGTTAATACGCAGAACATTTAACTATTTACTAAATATTGGCGCTATTTACCCGTAGCGTCAATATTTAGTAATAATTAAATGTTCTGCGTAGTAACTGTACAAGTTTCATTGTGAATGTAACCGAGTTGCGGCTCCCGGAGCTGCGGTTTGGTGGAACAGAGAGATTGTTTGGAACGCTCCATCCATACGTACATAGAGATCGTTAGTCTTACTAGAGTAGATATAAGGTGTATGTGAAATTGTTATTATTCCTTGAGAATGACGTTTTTCTCCCAACCAACAATAACGAGAACGAATGCGCTAATGAAAAGGTCTTTTTAAGTAGAATAACAGTTACTATGGCCGCTAACCTCAGTGTCACGAACAGCTCGCCTTCTGTAGGTTAAGTTTAGGTACTTAGAAATAGGCTATAGTTATATGTACTTATTACGGTCTCATACGAGAACATTATTTTTATGTAATTCCATGTATGGAGCAGTTTTCGTAATTAATCTAGGAAGGCTACGTGTTTATAATAGTAATGGAAAGTTCCCGAACTATGGATGTTAAGTAGGTGCCTACAGAATATTCTCGAAAATACTGGTAACGGTAGAACATTGTAGAATGTTCTAGAAATATCATTTGGTGTACTATGGAAAAGTATGGAAAGTTCTAGAAGGTTCGGGAAAATTCTGGAAAAGTCTCGAATGTTCTAGAACTTTTTAGGTACATCATATGGAAGGGTCGAGAATGTTCTGGAAGGTCATCGAAGGTGGTGGAAGGTTCTAGAACATGATGGATTATGACGAATGTTCCACGAGTCCTCCACTCTGATTGGTCCTACCCCCACCACCTTCCACCGTGCGGGGACTATATAAGCCGCAAGCCTTGTCTTGCGTTCATTCATTTAATTGAATAAGTGTTTAGGTTCAAACTAAATATCTTAACGGTTACCTAGTCATCTGACTAACGGCCTGGAAACAGGACAACTACGGATACTCTAGTCACCTGACTAACGGCCTGGAAACAGGAAAACGGAAGAATATCTACGGAAAACTCCTACGGAAAAGTTTGTAGTACGGTGAAAACTGTCTACGGCCTTTGAATAAAGGATATCGTCGTACTTTGAATTTTGGAGTTTTATTTGAGTGAGTGTAAAGGAGCTGTCGAAGGTTATACGTACCTAAGGATATTTAAGGATACAGTCCACTCGCTCTGCAACACTCAGTTAGCTGTATTTTCGGCGTTATGGGCCTTTTAATACCCTTGGCAAATTACTTATTGTAATTGGTTGCTACAGTATGTTACCGAAAGGTCCATAATGCCGATAATACATCGAACTGAGATTATCCGCCATACAAAAAATGTCCCATGGTTGGTTTTCATCACTTGATGAGATGATTTTAACCACATTATCAATTGCTTATAACTATGTTTCCCTTCCTTATGTCAGCATACATTTTAGTGGCCATCACACGAGCCTGGTCCCATCTCTATGATCACTATTATTATAAACTAGCTGTGCCCGCGGCTCCGCTCGCGTGGACTACAGGATCCGCTCTCATTCCCACTTCCGCTCCCAATTCCACTTCCACTTCCACTCAGACTCTCAATCCCAGGGTCACTCTCAATCCCAGGGTCCGGGTCTGGGTCCTAGTCCGGGTCCAGGTCCAGGTCCAGATCCAGGTTCTTTTTTGCAAATATCTTTTATGTACAGAAACGCGAAGTTTACGATTTTATTTATTAGACTAGCTGACCCGGCGAACTTCGTACCGCCATTTAGTCATAATGGTCTTGTTGAACTCTTAAGTAAACTTAAGTATTTTCTATATATTTCATATCTTTCTAGATTTGAATAGGCTATTTTCACACTATTTTCCGTTGAATTTCTATTCTATAATGTCTAGTATGTCACTGATTTGCAGTGAACATCAATAATGATGTATATGTATCTATGTACGTATGTAAACGTTTTATTGTACCAAAAATCATAAGAAAAACAATAATAAAATAGGAATTAAACTGTGTACAAAGGCGGACTTATCCCACTTAGGGATCTATTATTAATTATTATTCAATAAAAAATAAGCTGTAAGTAAGCTATATAGTAATTTATTTGAAAATAAATTTTCTGTATATTTTTTATTCCCGTACATTTTTCTGATATTTTAATAGCTATTCTGCTATTTGAGGGCGGAGACGAATCTTACAAATCAGAGATCATTAAAATCGTTCCAGCCGTTCTTGAGTTATATTGTAACTAACCCGACTTCGTTTTATTTATTTAGATTTAATTTAATAAATATTTATGTAAATAAACATAATATAAGTAAACAGAACTGTTTTGCAAGATGTCAACGAACCTGAAAAACAGATTTCAGTGATAGATGGGGTCATTCGCGTTTTAACAAGATAATAACAATGTGTGCCCGTAATGGATGATCGCATGTTCGCACACACATGCAATTAGCCAGATTAAAAACCATTTTCATTATTCAGTACCAGGGGCACAGAGAATGATGGATGTAGACGGAACAATGAACTTGCTTTAAAAACCAAAGATTTGTGTTGAGTATACAAAGACAATGTGTAACATAAAACAAAAGTCTAAGATAAACAAGACAGACAAGCTCTACGAAAAGCCGAAAAAATCCAATCCAATTCGAGCGACGAATTCTAGCTAGGGGTCCCGGAAAAGGTAAACGACCGCCGAATAATTCCGGCTGAGTGTATTTATTGGAAAACTACAAAGGCCTTATACTTTCCTGGTATTTTGTAGAGAGAAACTTTATTTCCTTAAAAATCCCTACGTTGCCTGCTCGTAGTGGATTTGTCATTTGATGTCGAAAAATTAAGCTGATGTATTGAAAACGAAAGGAAAGTAAATAATTTCTAGTGAAGTTGGGCGATCAAGGTAAAGCCTAATCAATCTAGCAAAATGACTAAACTTTGGAACGTCTGAATTACATTTAGTAGCTCTGAACTTAAAAGATACTGTTTTATATAAATTTCAAACAATAGTAAAGACAGTCTTTAAAATATTGCACGAAGATTTTAATTAATATCTTGAAAATAGGGCAGATATATAAACTTATTCAATAGAATACAAATAAACTAAAGGCGTGCTTAAAACTCTTGACGAGGCGGCGGAATCATGCGCCATCTTGCTCCAAGTTGCGTTAAGTTAGAGATAAGTTATGAAGAGTTTGCGATAAGCAGACGGGTGCCGGAACTTGCATGTTTCTAACTTAGAAACGGCGGGAATGTTGTGAAATTAAGGACGACAGCGGAAATGAAATGAAGACGTGAGGTAGATAATTATTAGCAAACATGCAGTGTCGTCGACACTTAGTAACTTGTAAAGTCGAATACGCTGTCAGTTAAATGGTAAATGATAGCACTTTTGAAAAAATTACGAAACACACGAATGTTATCACGAGGAGACAAGCTTTCGACTGAGTTAACGAGTCGTTCAATAAAAATAGGGATCCATCGTAAA
The DNA here is from genome assembly GCA_947086405.1 of Esperia sulphurella. NCBI lineage: Eukaryota > Metazoa > Arthropoda > Insecta > Lepidoptera > Oecophoridae > Esperia > Esperia sulphurella. Next base: position 15,392,036 of record OX352267.1, read on the forward strand.
TTATATTTGACGTTTGACTGACAGTCGATATTCACTAACAGGGACGGGGACGGACGCAAAGGAAAAATGTCAGTGGCGTTGTAAGGGGAAGTCATAAATTATTAAGAGGTATAATACTTATAGAGGCTTTTACTAATCAATATCCGCCTGTACCAAATGTCCTATTAACATCTACTTCACTATGATTCATCAACTGATTATATGACACATACACCGTTAAAAATAACAAAATCATCTAGATTTAAATAAGCGTTCTCCGGTAGGGCTATGGGAAGAATAATTAATGTCAGTTTTGGAGTGATGTGAAGGCAGCGTATATGAGTAAGAGACAGCTGAACCGAAGACCTGAAAAAGGTGATCGTGAGTGTTTTTGTGAACATGGCGAAAAACCAGTTGTGATGGAGTGCATTAGGTATGGACTGTGTTCAGTTTGTATTGTCAAATCTTGAAGACACCTTCGTTCTTTTAAGATACTTACTTTTGATACATATCCGACTCTCTGATGGGTTTTGGGTTAAAAAGAAAGAAGATTTGGATATATTGGGATCCAGAAAAAACAGCACATGTCAGCGGCAGCCATTCACGCAGAAGAGAGAAATGAAAGGTGTCAACTTTGACACATGACATTGAGATTGACATTAACACTTGCTGCGTTTAGTTTATACATTTCTAACACTCTCTTCCCTTTTCTCTCCTTTTAAAGGTATGATTTATGATTTCCTTTGAAAAGAGAGGAGAAGGAGGTAGGAAGATAATAAATTAAAAATATAAAGAGATCTTTATAAATTCCCTTAAGGTAAAATGCGTTGAAAGCAAACCTCAATGTGACCTAATTTACTTTCAACCAAATAAAGCGACCGCTAACCTAAATACACTGAGAAGCAGGCGGGCCGGGACAGTACCGCGCAAAGGGACAAAATACCAGAGTTGCCTACGCATTACTTTCAAATTGCTGCCGCGGTGACGATTACGCTGCGTAAATTACGGGACTGTGACGCAATAACGTTAGGGTTAACATCACTAGACGCCTTTTCAACTATGCTAAATAGTAAATGGGTATTATCCTACGTGATTGTTAGCGGTTATCGTCTCAGAACACTGGCTTCGACCACAAAGTTGCGTTACTTGCTATCATGACGAGTGGAGTAAGTAAATTGTGCTGGCTATTTTACCGTTCGAACCTGGAAATACAAGTTAAGGTATTGCTACGTAGCAGGTGAAATATCTAAGGAAGAATGTATTTATTTCCCAGGTGAATCCTTCAATTCTAGCAGAAGGGTCTACTACAATTCCAATATTTTGAGTACGAAGATTCAAAGGTAAAAAGGCAAAAGTTTATGCAGATAACAAAATCACGAAAGTTTTTTTTTGCATTGGTGTCTTACAAATAACAAATACAAATAACTTGATTGGTTCAAAAACATTTGAGTCCTTATACTAGATAACTTAGTGTCCCAAAAGGTGTAAATAAATGAGTATGAGTATTATTACAAGCAGTAGTCTGGCTGCCGAACTAGGATTCCCTGTTCTATGGGTAGGCCAAGTATCTTAAAAAGAAGAAAACGTTCCACCTGGGAAATGAAGCTATTATTGGTTCTGGCCGATCTATTTACGACACAGACAACAATAAATTAGATGCAGCAGTAACAAAATCTTGAGTTAAAAATACATGCTTTGAGTGAATTACTGGTCATTTTCCTAATCCGTCATTTTGGTTGATTTGCAAGTTTTATTATTCGTCAGTTTCTCTAGTTTTGTCAGTTTTTTTTATTCTTTACTATCCTACCGTTATTTCCTTTATACATCAGAACTCCTTTAGGTGGCTCAACTGACAACAAAGTTCGAAGTATAAACATCTGACAGCCCTGAAAACCCAATTCAACTCCGGGTCCTGAATTCCGGATATAACTCCTAAGAAAAGTGGAGCAATTATGTACAAATATAACAATGATGTACAAATAAATGACAGCTTGATATTTAAAGTGAAATTACACAAGAAATTTCTTTTTTACCGTAACAGCTTATATTTTGTTTTTAATACTGAAGGTGTCACTTTTAAAACAGTTCTCTGAAGTCCGTCGTCTGTCATCAATCAGTCTTCGGTCATCTATATAAGAGTAACATCGTGATTTACATTTCGCTCTCCTTGTTATTTATTTTTCTTCCTGTCTCGATGTATAAGTTCTGGTTCTATAAGTACTGATCTTATAACATCATAAACCTATCCTGTAGTAGAGAACCAGTTGCTGTGTCGCTTTGGGGATGATGATTGTCTTTTACAATTGGCAAATAAATTTGTAATTACAAGTTGGATGCTTGGGCTAGATCTAGCCAAACAGACTAAACGAGGGCGACAAGATAAATGATGATGTATATAATTCTGAATACAGAGGAGAACAGAAAAAGGTTCGTTTATTCGAACTAGTTTGCAGTATCTCTCGTTGCCCTATTTACAGACAGACAATATTGTTGTTAACTTTGGCGTTAACCATACTTAACAATTGTTGAGTTCCATTTAATTCTAGACTTTGTTCCAAGACAGTTTCGTCGGCAGTGGATTAAATGGTAAACATATTTTTCTTTCCAAAGCATCTTTAGAAGAATGTTTTTATTTGTCAAAAGTTTGAGACTTATATAAAGCTTATATTCCAAGATGGGATCGTGACAATTCATCTAACCTGCAAATACCTATAAAATGCCAGCGGAAAGTCAAGGAACGTTCTCATGCTGACTGATCATCTCACTCCGCTCTATCCTTTACTTTAGAACTCGTCGTTATCAATCACGTTGTGTAATACATTCTATATGTATATAGGTAAATATGTACTACACAATATTTCACAAAATATACTGCTACTTTTATTTAACTGCACAACCTATATATTTCTGCTATTATTATCCTCTACCCAAAGGTCGTTGTCTTTTAGCGATAAGATCGCCCAAATGTACTAATTAAAGCTACTTTATTATTGTATCTATATATTTTTATTGTGCAAAAAAGAGTGATTGAATTAAATAAGTCTGTATTAAGGTTTCTTAACATTTTACTGCAGTGTCCCCCCTTCCCCTCTCTCGAGTAGCATTCTCAGTCCTATGCAAATTTTATCCGCAATCCGAGTGACATCGTCCATCTACTTGGGTGACTCATCTACTAACAGTTCACGTTTCATCAACTTCATCGTGAGCATGTTAATGTCTGTAGTTTGGGGTTTAACACAGCAAGACAGAATAGCCAAATGAAATGTAATATTTAACCACAGATTTAATCGTGCCATTCCGTGCCATAGTAATTTATGAAAATGGTTGTGTCATTGTTTTTATTTTTTATTGAGTATCTCTAAAGTCACTTAGTTACAAATCACTATTGCAATTTTTTTTTTATAAATAGGCAAACAGCTTAGCTATAAAACATTACAACCCAAAAAATATTACGATTCTTTTCATCGCCATACAAAACACACCATAAAACTTCCAGTTGCCACTTTATAAATTATCCGTCTTTTTAAAAAGAAACGTGTTTCACGCAACATTGCCTCCGTACTCGAGAGGTAGTCAGAGAGAACGAAGAATGCTGTCGACAGATGTCGGACAGACTGGTGAGAAACTTTAAGATACAATATAAGCTATCCACACTGGCGAAAAGGCGATGGCAGCAAAGAATACTAAATGTCATTCACCTTCTATAGACCTATAAACGGCAGTACGCACTAAGTTACTACGCCAGGTCTCAGATTTGGGTCATCAACAAAGCCTAATAGAATCCTAATGCTCTTATTCTACAAATAGATATAATTCTGTCCAAGCGTGAGGTGTGCAGGCGGAGTAAACTGCACGCTGATTGGCCCGGTAAATGTCGCGTCATGTCGTGATTGGTCGGAACTAAAGTGACGTTCGCGGTTGTAGCGCGGCATTTTGTATACGTCATATATTTGATATGTTTCGAGAAGTGTTCGCCTTGCATAAGGCATTTATGGGATTAGTCGATGTTAGAGTTTAATAGACTTGCAGCACGATTACCCTATTGCTTGTTTCCCCTATTTCAACTAACTTCCCCCTCATTTCGCTTACAGCCACAATATTGCCTAACTTAATACACAACAATCTTTGGGGTCACAATACGTTGCCTAACTTAACTGTACTCTACAATTACACTGCAGCTAGTTCCTAAACTACGAGTATATTATAGCTGAACTAACCATCGCGTGTAGAAACACCGCTACGTACGTCGCTTGTAGTCAGTAAAACTACATTTTACGCCTTATCCTTGTTGTAAACGTTTTCCCCGCCATATCGGGCATGTACCTACAGCTTTGTATAAGTAGCTGCAGCTAAGTACGGTTTATCCTTCCTTTCGACCTACTTCCCCAGTTTGCAGTCACTACCTTTTCCTTAAATCTTTTACCAGTCTGAATTTAATAGATAATGTAAACAAAGCAAGGGTAATATATTTTTATTTGTGTGTTAAGTAAGGGTGATATGTGTGTGTTATAGCGCCATATATTGCACCAGTTGGTGACCGTGACACTCTAGAAATTTCCGTCGTATCCGTTGTTACCAGCTGTCACCAATGTTTTATTTGTATGACACGAGACTTCCGTTCTCTCTCGATTTGCGTGTGTACCTTTAATGTTGTTCTAAGGTACTATTTCTTTGTATTCCCTCAATTAGTACGATTGTAACTTTACTGTACTAAATTGTTTGTATATTGTTCCGTTCGTGTGCTGGCTAAATAATTCTCGTTGACTGCATCGATCGATTGTTTCATTCTGGAAAAGGAAAGATCCCACACCGCTCCAATGTTCCTTTTCCGTTTCGTCCTTCGTAATCTCTTCCAACATTTCATCTTTAACCTTTTCCTTTTTGCTTCTGTTTTTTGGTTTTACTGCGTAATTGATTGTCTCTTGTCTCCCCGACAAATTCGTAAACGACGTGTCGGTTTCCAACTTTGAGTTTGGTTGGAATTTTAAGTCATATCGTAGTCGTTATGTTGTCCTGGTGCTTCGGAGACTATTTTAGACAAGTAAGACGGTGAATTCCCTTAGGTTGAAAGAAGGATAATTCCCTTAAGTAGGATAAAGAATGCTTTTGGGCCATACAAATACAGTAAATATTTCTTTTTTTTTAGAAAATATTTTCCAAGGTTTTTTTTTATTGCTGATGAGTTTGCGCTTGACCTCAATCTCACCTGATGGTAAGTGATTTTGAGGCCTAAGGTGGAGCGCGCTTACCTAGAAGTTGCCTATTCACTCTTCCTTTAAAAAGATCCAAATTGTACTTGTAAGTGACGATATAAGTCAAAGTACCTAAAGGAATTTGCTTAACTACAACGTCATTGTTCTAAATCTGAGATCTTGTACTTCAAATTTCCAATTATTATGTTATTTTAGGACTCGTCGGAGCTCAATATCAACTTGTCGATGACATTGTTACCACAAATGAACGTAAACACAAAACATTGTCGATAAGGGTTTGAACAAATATCGCAGTATATTTGGTTAACAATATTGAAATACTCGTATGTCTGCGATAATTGACACGTTCCGTAAACAACCTCCATTCCACAATCTGTGTAGATTTTGTTTCGATTAATTCATCAGCCTGCGAAATAGTGGAGTTCATCGCGTGCAATTGTGATTTGTATTTATTTGGTGTTGATCTACGGTTCAAACTTCCAGTTCTGCAAGTACTTTCAAAATATGAAAGACGAGAGAAGCAGTGTGCGAAGTCAATGCATTTAATGATTAGAAGACTGAATTACATACAGCGAGCTGTAGATTGGCCTAATTGGACGCAGGGTTGACAGCTGAAGACGCTCTTCAATCAAATTGACATATTCGCATTCTGGTACCACACTCAGAATACTGGAGCAATAATTTTACTGCCTACATTCGCATTGTTATGCTTTCCGTGTACAAGAACGGTCGCTTGCTTATGTGTGTGAGGGTCAAAATACGCTAGGGTTGGCGTTATTCCGTCACTGCGGCAAAGAAGGACTACGCAACTATCTACGCGTATATCCATCCCGGTTATCCCCGAGCGTCATTGGTACGTGCCTTCTCTTTCTCTCATTAAATGTTACATTATAAATGACTTGAGGATCACAACTATTACCATTTGCTATAGTTCTTATCGTTGTGTTATTTCACGGATACCAATGTAAATATGAATTTTCTTATAAACATTTTGATACTAATAAAAACTGCTTTCTTAACTCTTATGTATACAGAATCTGGCTCTTACTAAGCTTAAATATCACAAATGTTATTCACTAAAGCCTTTTAAGCTCGTCATGCGCGTCCCTTACTGCCAGTAACCAATCGGTAACTGATTTGCGAATTACGAATCAGCGGGGGCTTGTGACTTGATCGTGAGAAGTTATATTAGTGAATTGTTCTCTATTTATCTAATTCCTACAGTACTATAATGTACCTACTATGTCGTAACTAGTTTTTATGCGCCCGGTGCGAACTTCCATAATTGCGCCCTAGAAAAATGCCCATCTAGATTATTTTGGCGCCCCTCCAAAGTCTGCGCCCTGTGCCTGGGCACCGCTGGCCCTAATTACGGCACTGGTGCTAATATGTAAACCAGAAGTGAACAAACAAAGCTAAGGATGCCTCTTATCACACCACATATCATGTTTATGACTTCTGGTTTCCAAAAGCTACTACACATTAAATGAATACCTAAACGATAAATTATAATAAAATTAGATAACAAACAGATATGTAACAAATGAAATAAAAATAATATTTATACAAATAATACTTAATACGAGTACATTAATGTACATAATGTATTAAACAACTTGATAACGTCGACAATACTGTTGGTCCTCCTCTCTCTTACTTGCTGTGCCCAAATGGGTCCATGAGAACTCTGTCTTTTTATTATCTGTTAACACCATGGAATGCAATAAAGTTTACTGATTACTAATTACTGATTCTTTGTTTGGCACTGTAGACAAACTTGTCTGCACCGGGCGCGACTGAAAATCAGCGCCTAGCACCTTACTTGGTCTAGGCATATGCTGAGTCGTTTGCCCTTTTGCTGCCACGGCACACGCATACTATTTTAACTAAGTTATAAAAATTTCAATAGTTCTATTTTTTTTTTCCTTTTTTTTACTTTGTTGGTTTTTCTTTGTGTGTGACAATTATGGTAGTAAATAAATGTTTTTTCTTTCTTTCTTTCTTATACTTTTTAAAACGTACCCAAATATACCCAACAAAATTCTAATGACCCTACAGCCTGACTCTGTTATGAAAACCGATCCTAAGTCATAAGGGAGTAGGCAGTTGTTTGCACATACAGGGTGTGACTGCAAACATTTGGCCAGACAAACAAGTGGACAGTGCGTAAGAATAATGAGTACATGTTTAGTGCTTTGTTTGCGTAAAGGGCGTTGTAGCACGTGTTTAGGGAAATCATAGGGGTCAAGCAACCGTCAAAATGTCCTTAACATAATGACAAGTTCTCGTGAATAAAAGTTTCAAAGAATTAAACACTAATTCTATTTTTAAAGGTTGGCGACTACTCTCGGTGTTCACTGAAACTATGGTTTCAGTCGTAAGAGTTGAAAAATCGGGAAATTGTCTGAATGCGTTGATTAGGACATATATATCGATATTCAGTAATACCGAAAAACTAGACTTGCGTTTCGTAATATCTGTAAAAAGGTTTAAAATACGGATAAGTAAGTATAGATACGTTAAAAATGTATATCAGCAGCTTGTAGCAATACCAAATTTATTTTTTGTACATAAATTAAAGGTACATAATTTATTGAATATGAGTATAAAATACAAGCTGAAAATTAACAAATATGAAACACATCTAATTTAAATAAAAAATTTCGCCTAATTTGTCCAGCGAATGGTGCTGCAACGTGCCTAGGACACTCGCTACGTTTCCCCGCTGGACGGCTAGGGCTACGCGCTGTTGAAGATACCTCCCGCTATTGTACATAAATAATTCTCTTAGTTATAAAATAATGGGCAGTTAAAACTTTGCAGTTTCACTTTGTTTACGACTGTCTGACGAAAGGTTGTCAGGAATAAATCGCTTCTAGCGATAAGACCACCTGTCTAAGCTACTTTAGTATTGTATCTTTGTATTATTGTGGTGCAATAAAGAGTAATTGAATTGTATTATCTGTTACTAATAAAAAAACTATCTGCTAAAATTCTGCAAAACTGATCCTTAAGACGTTTATTTCAACGTGCAAGTTAATTCAGAAGGTACACTTTCAACTGCATATGACAGTACCACAACTGCCGTAGACAGCATTCTACCAGCAAATTATACGCTCGAGCTCTCAATACAGATTCTCGTTATAAATAGGAATCTGAGAGCACAATAAAACGTTTATTTACTCAATACAGCCGCAATTCTAAAGGGTTCCGTAACCAACTTGTCAGCAAAACATTCCAATGTCAGACGAGATACAATGCTTATTGTTTCCGACTCCCTTCGCCGAAACGGAATAGACTTGACAGACATTTTGGAAACCCTGCATGAGTTCGACAGTTATTTTCAATAAACTGAGCGTAACTTTTATCAATTTGCGTTATGACTTGGTAACCGTCTTCTTCTTGCTTCCTTTTATATAATAATTTATTGTACACACTAAAATATAAAGAAACAACACAAGAGAAGAAAATTATAGAAAAGGTTGAGCTTATTTCCAGCTAACGTGCGGTAAAGATAAGAGAGTAGTCGAGTGTACTATATTAAATAACAGACATATATATAATAAACTAATAAACATACAACTACTAACACAGATACATAAATATATCAACCACTGGACGGATCGTGATGAAACTTGGCACATATTAGTGTAGGTCCTGGAATAGGATATAGGATAGTTTTTATCCCGAAAAAACCACTAATTCTTACGAGAAATACATAATAATTCACACAGTTTCAAATAACAGTTGTTCACGCGGACGAAGTCGCGGGTAACAGCTAGTGTAAAATAAAATAAAACAGGTATTGGGACCGATTCTGAAGGCACACATTTAAAATATGACAGTTCTAAAATTGGTTTCGTCTTTATCTTCATAATTGTGTGTTACAAGGATAGCAACAGTTTTAGTGCTGTCAAATTTTAACGTAGTGCCTTCAGAATCGGGCCCATTACCTGTTTAATACAATAAATACGGATAAAGCCCATTTCACACTCGTCAACAACAATCGCACGGCACCGGTCTGCAGGAAGCCGTTATCGCGTTGCGGTGATTTTCGCTTCCGCGGTTACCTCGTTCGGTTTTCCGGGGCCGTGTCCGGTTCGGAACATGATCCGGCTTACGTCGACAATGCCGTTGTTGGAAAAGTCATGTATTAAGCGTGGATAGCGAAAAGGAAGCTGTATAAGTTGCGGTCTGTTTTATGCAGTACTAGCTGTGCCCGCGGCTCCGCTCGCGTGGACTACAGGTTCCGCTCCCATTACCACTTTCGCTCCCTATCCCACTTCCACTCACTCTCAATCTCACTCTCAATTCCGCTCCCCTTTTCCCACGCCCACGCCCACGCCCACTCCCACTCCCATTCCCACTACCAGCTCCCAATGTAAGTAGTCCAAACTCATCGCAATCTGAATAGTACGGAAATACTATTATGTGCAATATATTGCATACTAACCTTACCTACTAATGTATTCGAAAAATTAAAAATGTCCATAACTATTGATTGAGTAAACCGATTGAGATCAAATAAAGACAAAATGTTAAGTTAGGTTAAGTCCCATGTTTCTGTGAAAAGTTCATCAAAATCCGTTCAGTAGTTTTTAAGTGATGCGTGCACAAACTCATAGACAAACAGACAAAAATTTCAAAAATTGCTAAATGTGTTCTGTTGCTTATCCTTAGACGCCCAAATTTTTTTTTGCAAATATCTTCGGTGTATTGTACAGACATGTGAAGTTTACGATTTTATTTATTAGATAAACTTGACCCAAAAAATAGTCGATTTGTTCATTAATTTATACAAAATCTCAATACGTCATTATAACTTATCGAGCATGCGACCTTTGCGTGATGTATGTGCTATGACGCCATTACCAATCCCTTCTGATGTTCTCATAAACTAACGTAACTTTCAAAGTTCAAAGAGAGATTGGACTATGACGTTACTAATAGTCCAATATCTGTCTTGAAATGACGTAAGTTTTGATAATAATGTCGATATCGATGAATAACTAAGTAACAGTCAGTGTACAATGATAAATTTCCAAGTCCATTCTAATTTTGGTCACATATTTCGGAATGAGACTATATTCAGATATCGGACACTGACATTTCTATCGATTTTAGCAGCTTTTGGAAGATATCTGACGCAAGAATATGACCTGTTCGTTAGTACAATAGGCCCCAGACCGAATTAGAAAACATCGAGGAAGTAGAAAAGCAAAGCAAGGCATATGTTGATTGGAAAGTTGTAATTAGGAAGGTATGAAATATTGTCACAGCATAGTTGCCGTGTGGTTTCCGGTAGAGTAGAATAGGACCGCTCCAACTCTTCCCGTGGATGTCGTACAAGGTGACTAAGGGAATACATTACAAAACATCAATCAGACCTCCCCAACCCGTCTGGCCAGTGCGGGGAGTGTAGGCCAAATCCTCTGTCTGTCTCCGATAGCGCCTAAGGTAGCGTAAATTCATGACCTGGGACTTGCCCTACCTTCACTGGTAGGTGTCTTTGCAGTTACCTCCGTTGATCCTCGCTTAGAGGAGTTGCGGGGGGAGAATGGTGAGGAGGCGGGAATGTCTCCGATAGATGAGAGAGGGTTGTGCTCCTGCAGTGGAGACAAAAATAACCTGATGATGATAGTTGGGTGTAAGGGAATACAAAAACATCCGGACTCCAAATGCCAACTTCACCAGCACGCGATGCACCCTGTTGATGGATCAACCACGATGATTGATCACCGCCTTCTTCGATAATCATTATTTTAGACACCACTTTGTTTTTCACCCAAACTACATTCTCATTTAAATTTCATTTGAAAAAGAAAGGTTTTTACATCAATAATTCGTATCTGACAGATTAGTACTGTACATCATCATCAGGTTATTTTGGTCTCCACTGCAGGAGCACAACCCTCTCTCACCTGCCGGAGACAGACGGAGAATTTGGCCTACACTCCCCGCGCCGGCCAGACTGGTTGGGGAGGCCTGATTGACTGTACAAACTGAAGTAAAATTGATTTCCACCTCACTAATGTTTAAAAACTGTAAGGTTGGCTGGAAGAGATCTCTTTTAGAGATCAACTCGCCTTTGTACACAAAATTTGAAACTTTATTTACTTTTAAAATTTGTGCAATAAAGAATATATATAAAAACTTACAAACATCAAATGTCCCACTAATTGTTTTGAGTAGTACCTACATGAAGATGATAGAGTATGAGTGAGACGTACTCAAAAAAAGATCCCAGATGGACTGTCAACCTCAATAATATCATGATAGCCAGACATGAGAAGATTGATGACCGAGGGAGGAATGAGGTGTAAACTCATATCGAGATTGATACGAACGTCGATCATAGACGCATCAGGAACTAGAGACATTGAACTTAAGGTTTATGTGTCTAGGAATCCGTCTGATGCCCTTTAGCGAAGCTCTCTTGTCCATCTGTGAGACTGTCAGTACGGTGAATAAATTCAATTCAATTCAAATATTCTTAATAATAGTGCACCAAAACATATACTTTTTTTAATAAAAACAAAACTTACATAGAAGGATGAATTTAGTGTACAACGGCGGCCTTATCGCTTTCAGCGATTTCTTACAGGCAACCTAAACAGATTTATCTATGGGAAATACATAAAAAATTGGCTGGCAATTATGGGAAAACTATGCAAATTACAGTTTAAAAAGTCCGGAGATGAGGAGGAGATACGACAAGGAACAATGATTACCTACAGCCGAAAGGATGAGCAAACTGAAGTAGCAGTGGGCGGTCTGCCCACATCTGATGACTACATATCTTAAGATCTAGAACAAATTGCTCATGGGACAAGCGTATTCATAGCCCTAAGGATTGAGACGAAAGAAGATCACGTGAAGAGGCTGAATGGATGGATGAGATCATTTAAAAAGGCCTGTGTTCATCATTACGGCCTGGCTACGGAGATTTTCGCTTCGCGCGATGCGATCGGCGACGCGATGCGCGACCAAAACAAATATATAGGGATGTATCTAGCAAGCCATGCACAACCGCGATGAGCGAGGCGGCGAGCGCACATTGCCGGGCGAATCGCCGTCTCGCAATTCGCGTCGCCGTTGTCCATGGCCAGGCCGTTAGTCTGACATTTGAGTTTCAACGCAGTAATTACTGAACGCAAAACTAAATCTAAACAAAAATGTTATTCAACGTAGAAGCTTTTAAGGTAAGCACTTGTTATCGTTTCGTACCATGCGGAGTGCAGCGACCCATTTCCGACTCGCAAACGTGGAGCTAACGAACTAAAAGCAATTTAGCTACGAATTCATACTGAGGAAATGTCGACGTGCATTATTTCAACGGGTTTTACAAATAAAATGTGTCAACGCAGAAACCAAATGTAATAAGCCAGCTTTGTAGTTGATTGCCATGTGGTTTCCTGTAGAGTAGAATAGGACCGCTCCAACTCTTCCCGTGGATGGCGTACAAGGCGATTAAGGGAATACGTTATAAAACATCAATCTAACGCATCACGTCCTTCTAAAGTCCTGGCAGAATATATCAGCGTCGCGCCGCTGGGCTGCGACATTATGCTGAGTCAGGGCCCTTTCTGCAGCACAGCACCGGCTACACTGTTACTGTTACTCTGTTATGATTGTTTGCTGTACTTCTGTATCAATATGTGACCTATTTTATAACATTGTGTTTGTGCTGTATCTAAGAATAAATGAATTATCTTTCTATCTATCTATCAGTCAGGCCTCCCCAACCCGTCTGGCCAGCGCGGGGAGTGTAGGCCGAATCCTCCGTCTGTCTCCGGCAGATGAGAGAGGGTTGTGCTCCTGCAGTGGAGACAAAAATAACCTGATGATTGTAGTTCATTACAGCTCAAGTTATACAAAACCGTTGCAATATAGTCACTGTTTCCACTTAGCAAGGTGCCGATACCATCTTTTGTGTTTACACAAATGGCAAATGAAAGCAAACGCATTTGCGTCTCAGAAACAAAATAAATAATATATGGTATTTTGAAGCGCACGGCAATGTTGTTTTTGCTGCTAGCGCCCCTTATTACTCATGAACATCTCTTATTATCTCCACATTAGTTGTATGTACATGCATACATAATGCTCACGCCTTGGTCACAGAGAGGTAGGCAGAAACGATGTATCGCCATTTTTCGCCATCCTGACACACCTCACTAGCCTTTTCATGCATCTCCTTTTATTCTTCTCACTACGGACCCCAGCCTTTTTGAGGACGTTATTAATTTGATCCTTGAACGTCCTCCTACTTGTATATATAGCTAATTAATTAAAATTTCAATCAGCTAGATCAATTTGGACACATTTTGTACAAAGATCAAATGTCAAATCATATTAGTCACCAATTTCATCGAATAGGGCGACGCCGGTCTGTCTATAAGCTATTAAAACTGACTCAATTTCTGAGAAGTCGGTAGCTTCGTATTTTTAAACTAGCTTTTACCCGCGACTTCGTCAGCGCAGGTCGATATTTACACATCTTCACAGCTTTTAACGATGAATTTGGTTTCCCGTAGGAATGAGACGTTTTTTGGGATAAAACTATCCTATGTCCTATTCCAGGACCTGACCTATATGTGTGCCAAGTTTCATCACGATCCGTCCAGTGGTTGAAGCGTGATTGAGTAACAAATATCCAAACTTTCACATTTATAATATTAGTGGCAACGATCTCTATGTACTACTAGATGGAGCGTTCCAAACAATCGCTCTGTTCCACTCAAGTAGCCACAACTCTTTCACATTCACAATGAAACTTGTGCAGTTACTACGCAGAACATTTAATTATTTTCTAAATATTGACATCATTTACCCGTAGCGTCAATATTTAGTAATAATTAAATGTTCCGCGTAGTACCTGCACAAGTTTCATTATGAATGTGAAAGAGTTGTGGCTACTTGCGTGGAACAGAGCGATTGTTTGGAACGCTCCATCTAGTAGTACATAGAGATCGTTGATTAGTGGGATTAAAACGGACTCAATTTCTTAGAAGTGGGTAGTTTCGTATTTTTAAATCAGACAGGCAAACACTTGTTCACTTCTGCTTCCTTATGTTGTGGAACTATCGATCATTCTGAAGTGTTCATCATTCATTACGGAGCAACGGAGTTCTCCTCCGGATAAGTTTTCGGATACATAACTTCAAGAAGAGTTTGTATTTCGAGGCAAATTTTTTGGAACCTTACCGATTTTATGGATTCGACTACAAGTCAACTAAAAGTTCGTCAAAAAATAAAAAGATCTACCGCCGCTAGGGGAGCAACCAGTAAAAAAATTCAACAAAGTTGCCTTTATTGAGAATCAAACTGAAACTCAAGCAAGCGTGCCAAATCACGTCCAAGGAGGCGGTAAATACATAAAAAGTTAAATGAAAACCCGAAACATATTTTTTTCTTTTATTGAGTTGGAAATTCAAACAGATTTCTATTTTTTCCTTTGATTTATTTTTATTAAATGTATTGGGTTGAGTTTTGACCCTAGTACATTTTTGTAGACGTATCAAGGAATGTCAGGATGTTTCGTTTTTCTGAAAACTACATCAGAATTGGTTCAGTAGTTTTTACGTGATGCGTGCACAACATGCATACATATATAATGCTCACGCCTTGGTCCGAGAGGGGTAGGCAGAGACGATGTATCGCCACTTTGCGCTTTCTAATGACGCAAAGTATCTTTCCTTCGCCCGCTTTTCGCCCCGTGATACCCCTTGACGTGATGTGTTGCGAACAACATCGCCGCCTTGTTGAGGTACCACGACTAGCTATGTAAATAATTGTCCACCTCATCAGAGCCCCGCATGATTCGGTAAGCGTGCACAAACAAACAGAAAAACAGACAACAATTTAAAAAATGACCTTAATGTGATCTCATCATCATCATCATCAGCCTAAATACGTCCACTGCTGGACATAGGCCTCCCCAATAGATTACCAATTTTGGTAAGTTGTCTATTAGGGGTTTTGCCATAATCACCACGCTGTGCAGGCGGATTGGTGATCGCTATAATAATCTTAACATATACACATAGGAGAACCCTGCTGCCCGTCCATGGATGTGGATGGCGTACAAGGCGACTAAGGGAATACATTATAAAACATCAATCAGGCCTCCCCAACCCGTCTGGCCAGCGCGGGGAGTGTAAGCGGCAGATGAGAGAGGGTTGTGCTCCTGCAGTGGAGACTAAAATAATCTGATGATGATGATGACAGACACGCGAAGTGTACATATTTATTTATTAGATTCTGTGCCTCTGAGTCGAGCGGGTCGGTCAGAAATACATCACTTTTTCCAATACTTTGTACCTTTGAGTGAGTTTATTTTAGAACGTTCACTTGTGTGTTGATACGAGTCCTAAGTATATAAAAGAAATAATCGATGATTATTAAATATTCAATGTGTAGGAAAATGACTGACTGTCTATAATTATGTGCCCCATTTGATTTGTGTCGTGTCATGGTACCGTTAGCCATAATTGTTAGCTGTTTATCAAATTAACATACACTGGGGTACTGAGTTAAAATGCTTCGGGGAATAAGGTGCTGTGAGGTAGGAGGAACGTCAAACGCATAGAAATCCTATCGAGATAGAACGATAATAAAATGGTAATTTGAGATTATAAAAAAAATCGTAAGTATTGTTAAAACTAAAAGTAAAGAAACTTACGAACTACTTAACTAGGTATTAGGACAAAGTAGCCCCTCGGCCAAGTACATAAATGAAACTACCCAATTCCGATTCCTGCTTATCTTGTTTAAAATATTGTGATTTGTCAAAAACTAGAGATTCATTCATGTCATGTCATGTATAATCTTACAGAAATCCTATCAAGATAGAAAGGTTATAGCCATTTGTTTACTTCAGTATCGCGCGTGCCGATTTTCGGACACAGCGCGCCCCTCCCGCGCACCATTTATGCCTCGCAGTCACGTTTCTAATGAGATAGATTATGCAGTTAGAAATCGTGCAATATGGCACTTTTGCAGATTTTTTGACGACGTTTACCCGACCTTGTCTCAGCGCGAGACGAGTAAGCCTTTGATAGTTTTTGCAATATATTGCAGACAGCTGGCACGCGTGTTGCGCCTACTCCACCATTCTATGACGATTTCTAAAATACAGCGTTATTAGTTAACTGTTAAATCTCCGACACTCTAGATTCTAAAGTTTTATGATAAACTAGCTGTTGCCCGCGACTTCGTCCGCGTGGACAATTTAACATCACAAATTATTATGTATTTCCCGTAGGAATGGGATGTTTTTCGGGATAAAACTATCCTATGTCCTATTCCAGGACCTAGCCTATATGTGTGCCAAGTTTCATCCCGATTCGTCCAGTGGTTGCCGCGTGATTGAGTAACAAACAACCAAACTTTCGGATTTATAATATTAGTGGGATGATTTTGACTTTAAGTCTTTCTTTCTAAATTATAATAATCATAATTTATTTATTCGCACACATTATACGCACATTTCAAAATGATAATCATCATCAGGTTTTTTTTAAATCAAGTTTGCATTTAATTTGTATTTCATTGAAAATATTATATACATTTTGTCTTATAAAAATAAATAAAAAATACAGAAAAATAATTAATTAGTTAGAGATAAAAAAATGGGCCCCAGGTCGCTGCCCTGCGGTAGGGTGCCCAGAACGCTGGCTGCGTTTCCCCTTTGAATGGCCAGGCTAATGCGCTAGCCGAGGTACGCACCAGCCCTCCGGTCGCCCGACAAGTCGACTAGGCGCTTCGATAAGTCGGCTATTCATCAGGTTATTTTTGTCTCCACTGCAGGAGCACAACCCTCTCTCATCTGCCGGAGACAGACGGAGGATTTGGCCTACACTCCCCGCGCTGGCCAGACGGGTTGGGGAGGCCTGACCAAAAGTGAACCTGGCAAAAATCCCCTGTTAGCAAACGTTCAATTATTTTTACAAAAGTTATTTTGTTATATTGTGGAGGTGTGCGGGTTTGCCTATAGTTTAGATCACGCGATGTCTGTGGTGGCTGCATGCGATGGTAACGTGGGTTATGGATGTACTTTCCTTATTGATTTGTCCAACTTTGTCTATTTTCGTTGTTTCAATTTACTTTGAGGGGAAGAAAAAGAATTAACAGAAGTAAATTTCGCTAAGGGAATTATACACACAGTAGCTATATCAAATTGTTATAATTGACACCACAAGTCCATTAGCAACATTACCATCGTAAACACGGTTTAACCACAGTATCATCATGTCATTTTTGTCTCCACTGCAGGAGCACAACCCTCTCTCATCTGCCGGAGACAGACGGAGGATTTGGCCTACACTCCCCGCGCTGGCCAGACGGGACGGGAGGCCTGATTGATGTTTTATAATGTATTCCCTTAGTCGCCTTGTACGACATACACGGGAAGAGTTGGAGTGTTCCTAACCACAGTGCGGTAACACAATTCAATTCGGGTGACATTTCGGCGGCCATTTTGAATCGTTCTCGTAATAAAGTATATAAGAAGTATAAAGCAAATATAATAGTTTACTAGGTAATTTCATAAAGGTTCTCGGTCCTTAGAGGAATGAACTAGAAGACGTGAGAGTGAGAGAGAGAGAAGTCGTCTTTTTGTATGTGATATATCGTTGCGGCGGGTGGCAATTTAAAGCAGCAAAAAGTTGAATACTTACATACAAAAGTATAGTATTAGATACATGTCTAAAGCCCAACGATCTCTATGTACTACTAGATGGAGCGTTCCAAACAATCGCTCTGTTCCACGCAAGTAGCCACAACTCTTTCACATTCACTTTGAAACTTGTGCAGTTACTACTCAGAACATTTAATTATTTTCTAAATATTGACATTATTAAACCGTAGCGTCAATAATATAATATTATAAATATTAAATGTTCTGCGTAGTAACTGCACAAGTTTCATTGTGAATGTGAAAGAGTTGTGGCTATTTGCGTGGAACAGAGCCATTGTTTGGAACGCTCCATCTAGTAGTACATAGAGATCGTTGCTAAAGCCTAAACGAAAGAAACATATTTTTCGCTGACGCTTCAAAACAGAACCTCACTGCCTCCTTTCAACTGCTGACGTCCGCGTAAATTCGTAATAAACAGACATAACTGAACATGGACATTTTTTTCCACTTTTCTAAGGCGTCCACTTTTCTGACGCGTCCACTCTCCTAACGCGTCCTTTTCTATCGCGTTCACTTCCTAACTTGCCCACTTTCCTAACTTATCTAACTCGCCAATTTCCTAACTCATCCAATTCCCTTTTTCACTTTCCTAATGCGTCCACTCTCCTAACTCGTCTACTTCATATATCGCTATAAATAGAAATGTTTACCCAACATCTTCCCATGTCTTCACAATTCAATAAACATCATCAAGAAGGAATCTGCTACAGTGGAAACACTCGAGAGGGACCAATCGTTTGGAGAGGCCAATTAATAAATCCAACAGCCACTCGAATCTAAGCTTCACGTAGGTATACTGTGTTTATTGTTGAGTTTAATTTAATTTTGTGATCACTGGTGATTTTGTGTTTGTTGACGTACTTTGTGGTAAAACGGTTTTAAAAAATAGGGGAGGGGTGGGGGGGGGGGGGGGGGGGGCGGTGCTTCTTCATATAGTGGCATGTGGCTGATAAACTCCTATAATACTTTATTTATGTGTCGTAAATAACTACCTGCATTACTAAATTAGGTTAGATGCCGCGAATAGTGGTTTATTCTCCTTTATTGGGCGAGTAATTGAATTGAATTGAATATTCGAGAAATTCAATCGTCGTCATTATCCTTACCTTCAAAGTCGAAGAGACAACACTAGTTCATCGTTTTTATTATACAACTAGCTGTGCCCGTGGCTCCGCTCGCGTGGACTACGGGTTCCTCTCCCATTCCCACTTTCGCTCCCTATCCCACTCCCAATCCCACTACCAGCTCAAATGTAGTCCAAACTCATCGCATTCTGAATAGTACGGAAATACTATTACCTTAGGTTATTATTAGGTTACCTACTAATGTATTTGAAAACTAAAAATGTCCATAACTTTTGATTGAGTAAACCGATTGCGATGAAATAAAGACTAAATGTTAAGTTAGGTTAAGCCCCATGTTTCTCTGAAAATCCATCAAAATCCGTTCAGTAGTTTTTAAGTGATCCGTGCACAAACTCACAGACAGACTGACAAAAATTTCAAAAATGATCGAAATGTGTTCTGTTGCTTATCCTTAGACGGCCAAATTTTTGTTTTGCAAATATCTTCAATGTACAGATACGCGAAGTTTACGATTTTATTTATTAGAGTAGCTGTTGCCCGCGACTTCATCCGCGTGGACAATCCGCATCACAAATTATTATATATTTGCCGTAGGAACTAGATGTTTTTTCGGGTTACAAACTATCCTATGTCCTATTCCAGGACCTAACCTATCTGAGCGCCAAATTTCATGTTCGGTCCGTTTTTTCATATTCATCCATTACGGCGATTGTAACGCTCGAATATTCACTCAGTATTAGACATTAAGAGTCCCCGCAAACTTTATATCGGCCGATAATTTAGTCGAATTGAGCTGCTAGTGGCGCTCACTGGGCCAACAAATCGTCATAGTGTGCGCACTTGCATACAGCTTTATACTGTTTACGAGCCTGACTAAATTATCGGCCGATATAAAGTTTGCAGTCTGCGGGGACTCTTATAACGATACTGTAGTTCGAGCATGACGTGCGGGCGAATTAGTGATCCCAGTAATGATCTTAATATAACGCTGCTGCCCGTCCCTGGTGCAATCCCTTAGCCGCCTTGACGACACCCACGGGAAGATTGCGGGGTGGCAATAACCTATGAGGGAACCACACTGCATACTTGCCGTGTGGTTTCCGGTAGAGTAGAATAGGACCACTCCAACTCTTCCCGTGGATGTCGTACAAGGCGACTAAGGGAATACATTATAAAACATCAATTTGGCCTACCCAACCCGTCTGGCCAAGCGCGGGGAGTGTAGGCCGAATCCTCCGTCTGTCTCCGGCAGATGAGAGAGGGTTGTGCTCCTGCAGTGGAGACAAAAATAACCTGATGATGATGACACTGCATACTTATACATACATAGTTATGTAGGCTAAGCAATTATCCTTCGCTACTTCGAATCCGAAAGACGTCGATCGATACCGGATAACCATTCCGTATAATAAGGCAACCTCTTAGCATCAATATCCGGGCCACCCGGACACGGCGTAATTACCCGGACGTTTTTACCAGCCCCCCGGACATGTCTGACATATCCAGCATGTCAGACGGTGGGTAGGACGGTGTAGAGGCCAATTACTCAACTCGTTTGTTGAGGTTATTTATTTCTAAGAAAATCTTACCCATGGGGCCAATTACAAGATTTCTCATAAAAAATATCTGAAACTGGTTCAATAGTAAAGGAGAGGGGTGTGTGAATTAATATAATAAAATACAACACGTAAATAATATACAGAGGGTGTGTGTGTATGAGTTATAACGAGGGATGTAAGTTCGCCTTTGTATACAATTTTATTTCTATTAGTTATTGCTTTTCCTAATTATGGTCAGTCAGGAAGTCAGGGGACTTGATTCTGGTAGTTGCCAGTGCGGTGATATCCCGACAAGGCATGGGGATGCGGTCCCGGCTTCCCGAGTTATCGCTAGTACCCATTCCTAGCCTATACTCCTTACCCATACCCCATTTCCTGTCTTTCTCGCCCCGATCCCTGTCCCGTCCGCCAAATCAAGGTCTGCAGTGCCGATGGATGCGTGTCCAGGGGCTAGCCTGGTCGTAAGCGTGCCGACATCCCGGAGCTGGGCGAACTCCGGGCACTATTAGCCTTACCGAGTCATACGGGGCTCTGATGAGGTGGACAATTATTTCCCTAGATAATCGTGGTACCTCAACACGGAGGCGGCGATGTTGTTCGCAACAAATCACGTCATGGGGTATCACGACTGCGACACTGGATTGCGGATAGTGGCGATACATCGTCTCTGCCTACCCCTCTGGGACTAAGGCGTAAGCACTATGTATGTTAAGTTTGATACAATAAAATTCAAAAAAAATTACATATAGTTATATATAAACGTAGGCAAAGTATTTATTTGCATTCCATGAAGTTATAAAGATGTTACCCCATTTGGATATGGCAATAATGAAATTAGGTAAGTACGTAAAATTTACAAATATAACATACATGCATAATGCTCACGCCCTGTACCCAGGGGGGTAGGCAGAGACGATGTATCGCAATTTTGCGTGATAAAACGTCGCAAAGCGACTTTCCCTCACCCGCTTTTTGCCATCTAAATATAACATCCATACAATAAGGCGTTTACATACATACATATCTCGCCCCCTCTGAAAAACCTGCTAGGGCTGCCTCTGATCTACCCGTGGGTAGCAGACAACCCTGGCTATTGTGTTTCAGAAAAACAGACACAGACAAATGGCTCGCAATGTTGCCAGACATTAAAAAACAGAACGCGTTACATAATTTTATTTTCAACCTGCCAGCATACTGAGTCGCTCCCTTCAACTTTAAGCCCTTAGGGATAGATCCCATTTTGCGTATTTAAAAATGTTAGAGGTTGAATAAAATAGGAGACTTGGTATAATAAAAGGAATATTGTAGAGCAAAAGCTAAATACCTATTAAATTTGCCAAGATAAACACTAGCAAAAAAGATTGTCAGAATGGCGTTAAAAACGGAAAAATGCGTCAAGTCTTCACGTCGTCGTCGCCTATTCTACAAAGTAAAAAAAAAGCATATTCTTGTCTAGATTGATATGTATTTATTTGAGTATATGTATGAATGTATATGTATTCTAAGTTTACGTATCGTAGAAGCATGTGTAGTTCATATATTTATTTAGTACTAGCCCGCGACTTAGTACTCTCGACCATAGCACAAAGTACTTATGGCAGACGTTTACCTCTCGGCAGTGCTGCCCCGCGTCACCACCGCCGCCAAAGTCTGGCGAAAATCACCGCAAAATTTGGATGTTTGTTACTCAATCACGCTTCAACCACTGGACGGGTCGGGATGAAACTTGGCACACGTATAGGTTAAGTCCTGGAATAGGACATAGGATAGCTTTTATCTCAAAAACGCATCTCAACCCTACGGGAAACCAAGAATTATATCTATTTTGAAATTCATGATGTGTAAATATCGAAACCTCCGCGGACGACGTCGCGGGCAAAAGCTAGTATTAACATAAACATATCGTCACAAGTACATACATATGGTACTACCTAATTCCGATCCCTGATGACGACACTTTCCCCACAGAAGATGACACTTTCAAAATGGATGGCATTTACCGTCTCACTCGCACACAGTCTAACCAGGGCAGTACTAAGGTAAAACCTAAGGAAACTAGACTTTTTAAGCAGCGAAAAATTTCCACTAGCCTAGGTCTAGAATCGTCACTTATGGATGACGTCACACAGTAATGTATTCATGGCAATACAGTTTTATTGTCGGAGCACTTGGCCCACTTTTTACGCGCGTTTAATTATTCATTCTGTTTATTGCGCGCACGCAGTCATAAAAGTAGATGAAGATTGAGATTTTGAATTATGTTACGTATTACTAGTTTGATAACAAGGGCCTACAATTCTGGACCTCTAGTGAAAACAGATCACGCTTGGAAAATGCTATGTTCAAGGTGTTGGCAACATGAAATAATAGAAAGAACTTTATTAAAAGTGCATTTCTTTATCAAATTTGGTACTAAACGCATTATACTTGTCCTTTCGGTTACTCTAAGGTTGACTGGAAGAGATCCGTAAGTGGGATAAGTCCGCCTTTGTAAACTGTTTAATTCCTATTTTATTATTGTTGTTGTGATTTTTGGTACAATAAAGCGTTTACATACATATATACAATCATCATCAGGTTATTTTTGTCTCCACTGCAGGAGCACAACCCTCTCTCATCTGCCGGAGACAGACGGAGGATTTGGCCTACACTCCCCGCGCTGGCCAGACGGGTTGGGGAGGCTATATATACAATAATTACTGGCAACACAGCCAGTCGACCACCATCACTTGTAAGCTTACGACTTGCTTTTCCTTTGTACTCTGTGATATAGTTTAATATAGATTAGATTAGATTAGATTAGATTTATTTATTTCACTTTTACATCTTAAAAACTTAATTTTACATGTCATTCTAATATGGTGAAAGGGATCGTCATAAAATAAAATAATGTCATCATCATCATGTCAGCCTTTAGACGTCCACTGCTGGACATAGGCCTTCCCCAATGAACGCCACCACACTCGGTCCTCCGCCCTCCGCATCCAGCCACTTCCGGCCACCTTCTTTAGGTCGTCGGTCAATCTGGCGGCGGGGCGTCCCACCCTGCGCGTGCCAATCCGTGGTCTCCACTCCAGAACCCGTCTGCCTCAACGGCCGTCGGTTCTGCGACAGATGTGGCCCGCCCACTGCCACTTCAGCCTGCTAATCCTTTCGGCTATGTCGGCCAAAATAATGTACAAAATATAAATTACAATGTCAACAATTCAAATAATGTCACAGTATATAACATACTGTCTATGTCAGTATATAAGTTTGTGACCGTATTTCAAGTGTTTTCCTTCACCATGAGCCACCCTGCAATCACCCCAGAAAATATAGTCCACACTCTCCGCCTCAACTCATAGTGACGGGCCACCACAGGACCGTCGCACAAGGATCAAATTAGTAACGTCCTCAAAAAGGCTGGAGTCCGCAGTGAGAAGAATAAAAGGAGGTGCATGAAAAGGTTGATGAATGTGAGTGAGGCTGGTAAGGTGTGTCAGGATCGCGCATAGTGAAGATACATCGTCTCTGCCTACCCCTCTGGGACCAAGGCGGAAGTGTATGTATGTGGAAAATCCTACTTTTCAGGACTAGCAGACGACGTTAAACTGGCGGGGGGAGGTGATTCTTCCCACCTCCACGCCTGCCCCCCCGCAACTCCTCTGAGCGAGGATCAACAGAGGTACGCTAACATATAACACGTACCAGTGAAGGTAGGGACCAAGGACTGAATTTACGCTACCTCGGGCCCCAGGCAAATTAAATTAAAGTAGTAAAGAGTCAAAGTAGGAAGAGAGTTCCCACTTTCTAGCAAATGGGAGTGTAGCAAAGAAACGATGACCGGAATGGTCAGTTGGGGGTTGGGGGTTTGGTGTGGCCAAGATAAGCCTGGCCACCTAATTGAACACCACGGACGTATTAGCGCCTGTGTGACGCAGTGAGCTGTGCCGGAGTAGCAGAAGGCCGCAGGAGGTGATTGTCGCATCTTTACGTAGTCATAATTATTATCTGCTTGAATACTAAAGTGCTAACAGAAGAAGAATATTCTACGTCGTAGGCCGTAGCCCGCTACGGGGCCCGTGTACTACGACAAAGACGTAGCCGTAGCACGTAGCAGTCAACTGTCACATACTGTGGCACTCAATTCGGTTACACATAAAAAAATTACATATTTTTTATTTAATTTAAAATTCAACTGACATACCCGTCGCGGTGGAGACCGGAGCCTCATAGAGGCTTCCGGTGACCAGAGGGCTGGCCAGTACCTCAGCCAGCGCATTAGCCTGGCCATACAGCGAGGGAACGTTGCCAGCCTTCTGGGCACAACGCCTTAGTGTGACCACCTCGACCGAATTTTTTATTTGTAAATTCCTGTTTTTATTTGTTTCTTTTATTATTAGTATTATTATACCAGGGTTAAGACTTAGTAAGGTCAGTAGATCGTTCACGGGGCAATGTATACGCTTCTACAACAAACTACCAAAGGAAATCGATAAAAAAATGACGTGTATAAATGTACGAAGTGTACTCATATGCAATAAATGATTTTGACTTTGACTTTATAAATGATTGATAATTATAAGTTGGAAGAATTATAGTAAATAATTAAATATATTGTTACTAACATACTTATAAGACATCACACTTTATAAGATAACTTATTTACTGATTAAGCTAGCGGTTGTATATAGTGTGATAAGTACCGCTTCAATAGCACTCTTGTAACTCTTGATTATCACTCTTTAATCTCTACTCTATTAAGTAACTTTAAGCTCTAAAATCGTGGGCCCAAATCAAGGTTATAAAAGAGTTACAGCGCGCTATATATCATCAATTGTTAGTGCCTTTATAGAACCTTAGCTTCTTAAAACACTCTTAAACAGCTCTTGTAGCATTCCATTACCAAAATGTTAGTTGAGTATTAACAACAATATGGACAAAGTCTGTAATTTTTTTTTTAAATTGAATTAATTCTCCCAACAAATAGAATTATGTGACGTTAAGTTACATCCTTATTAACTTGAAAATAAGGAAACAAAAAGATGCCAAGATTGGCTTCCGGTGTCTTTCTAATTAATCTCATTTGTCTTCCAATTATGAACTTTATGGACTACTTTTGACATATTTATACTCGAAAAGTTACTTTGAACTTTATTACTTACATTTGTAAAAGTGTCGCCGGGCGATTATTCAGAATGTGCTCTAGTAAATTGATTAATACGATATTCATCCTACCCCTCCCCCCTCCCCCTACCAATTTTTGGCTATTTGTCTGTTAGTTTATGCACACATCACGTAAAAACTACAGAACCGATTCTGATGAAATTTTCAGCAAAACATAGGGCATCGATCTCTATGTACTTATTATATGTAGCGAACCAAACAATCACTCTGTTCCACGCAACTGCGGCTTTGAATATTGACGCTACGGGTAAATAGCGTCAATATTTAGTAAATAATTAAATGTTCTGCGTAGTAACTGCACAAGTGTTAAAGTGAATGTGAACGAGTTGCGGCTCCTTGCGTGGAACAGAGCGATTGTTTGGTTCGCTCCATCTAGTAAGTACGTAGATATCGTTGTAATTCGGAGTAATATTTAGTCTTTATTTCATTGTATCGTCTGTAAAAAATTATATAACACACCCCGCATTACCCAACAGTGATAAAGTCGAAATTGGTCTGGCTCTGGACGTCGACTGTACAACGCTAATGGTGAGCGGCTGACTCATCAATTTCTCGTTAACTATATATCTATGTGACATATTATATACTGACGACTATAATTTATTATGTGGTTCAATTTAAAACGTGAATCGGTGCAGAGGGCAGTGAAATTAAATGAAATTCCGTCAATAACTTGTATTTTTTTACTGGCAACCCACGAACACCCCCACCCTTCCACCCCTTCCTCCCTTCTCGTAATTTCTAGGTTATTTTATATTACAATATCAATACATTTATTTAAGTATGTGTATCCGTTATCTAGTAACCATAGCACAGGCTCTGCCTAGTTTGTGACTGGATAATTGGTGTGAATGCCTGAGATATTTATTTAATTTATTGCAATAAATGATGAAAAAGTGAAAACAGACCAATCAAAGAAATTGCAAAAGAAACACACACACACACACACACACACAATTAGATAATAAAACCGCCTGAAATTCGTTATGAATAATCGAGCAGTAATAAACGTGAACGCAGGCGTCGCCGGGGGTACTACAGTAAGTAGGCAATAAAACGAATCTTTTACGGTCTCCGATGACATTTTCGATACGATACCGGTTCATAATTCAATACTTCGTACTCTTGGTAAAGGAAAGTCTTATCTTTCCTACTAAATGTATAAAAGATACGGCAATCTTTTACCAGTGGAACGACTTTATGGTCGCAAATAGAAGTCGGACCTTCGACCCAGTCTGACCGACCCACTCATTTTCACAGCGCTCTAGTATGGAAATTAACAAGAATCTTATCGCTCTCTTACTCCATACAATGTTGAGGCGACGATGTTGTTCCCACACATCACGCCAAGTCGTATCACGGAGCGAAAAGTAGACGAAAAAAGTAGCTTTGAGATGTTAGATCGCGCAAAGTGCATCGTCTCTGTCTACCCCTCTGGTACCAGGACGTGAGCATTATGTATGTATGTATGTACTCCATACAATTACTACTACAGGAACACCCCACTATATACAAGCGAACAGATTTCATCATCATCATCAGGTTATTTTAGTCGGAGTGGTCATATTCTACTCAGAATGCTCAGAAAATGCTCAGATAACCTAAATGAAGCTGAAGTGTGCAGGCACTTCAAATACAGTACTATATCGATAGCCGATTCATACGTTATCAGAAGCGGCAGTCTGCTACTGAAATCGCGATAATACGATCGTGATAAGTACGCAAAAAGCTGGATTAGTCAGAAGCAGACACTACTATCGGTCTTTCGTTTACGATACAAACTCGAATGTGTTTCGATAAAATCTCACCCATACTGTAGTATAATCACATAAATTTGTAGATAGCGTATTATAAATGTAGACAAGTACCTAAAAGAATTAATTTAATTCTAATTGTGATAATATGCATTTTAAATACATTTTAATTAATAGTCTAATAGTATTTCAATAACTGTTATGTATATTTAAGCCTCATTGTATTGTATTATTGTATGTATGCTGACTTGTAAATTTGTTTTACCAATAACTGATTGAAGGGCTCACTTACCTACTCACTATTTACTCGCTTACTCATTTACTTACTCACTTACTCAAAATAATATACTGGTAATATTGCGTGCACGCTTTGAGAAAGACGTGAGTTTATATTGTTTTATTTTCCTACTAGCTTTTGCCCGCGACTTCGTCCACTTCGATAATTACACATCGTCACTACCTTTAACGATTAATTTGGTTTCCCGTAGGAATGAGATGTTTTTTCGGGATAAAAGCTACTCTAAGTCCTATTCCAGGACCTAACCTATATGTGTGCCAAGTTTCATCCCGATCCGTCCGGTGATTGAAGCGTCATTGAATAACAAACATCCAAACATCCAACTTTCCGCATTTATAATATTTAGTGGGATGGATTACAATTTTTTTTTAAATGTATGCATACTTTTTGAGTCTCTGATGTCCTTTGACAACTTTATCATTAGGTTATTTTTGTCACCACTGCAGGAGCACAACCCTCTCTCATCTGCTGGAGAGAGACTGAGGATTTGGCCTACACTCCCCGCGCTGACCAGATTTGACAACTTATTATATAGCAATTTTTTATCGTTGAAGTTGCATTACTGTTGCGGTCGGAGCCACCGGTATGACGATTGACGTACCGTAGACGATTGTAACGTGTTAAGAGACAAATGGTAGGGGACATTTTAAATGCAGATTATCGGCAATACAGTCACGTCGTATCGAGAACTGTGAAAGTGATTTACGGCCGCGTGGGTGTGGCACCTCTGATACACATATATATGTATATTTGTGACTTTTATGACACCATTCCACCTGGCACATATATATTTTCGCTCTTAGATGGTGGCAATACCCGTCCACTCAGAGGATGTCTCAGAGCTACGTGTTTCTTCCTCAGCCCAAAATACGTCCACTGATGAACATAAGCTTCCCCAATAGAATGCCATGTTTGGTGGGCCGTCCACTTCATATTCATCATACGAACATTTGCCCCTAGCGGGATTCGAACCTGCAACCACTGGCGTGGCAGTCCGAGAGCTATCCATTCCGCCACGGAGGTCGCCAGTAAATACTAATAATCCTTTTTTGCATTGAACTGACTTATCCTACTTCATCAGAATCATCATCATCAACCAGAATCATCATCATCAACCACGACCTCCGTGGCGGAACGGGTAGCTCTCGGACTGCCACGCCGGAGGTTGCGGGTTCGAATCCCGCTAGGGGCAAATGTTCGTATGATGAATGTGAATGTTTGTACCCAAGTCTTGGATGTTTATATATTTATTTATTTATTTATTTTTATTTATTTATTTAAGTATGTGTATCTGTTATCCAGTAACCATAGCACAGGCTCTGCCTAGTTTGGGACTGGATAATTGGTGTGAATGTCTGACATATTTTTTTATATTTTATATACGTCCAATGTTGAACACAAGCCTCCCCAATAGTATGCCATTTTTTGGTGGGCTGTCCATTGGGGGATTTGTTATAACACAACGCTGGCAGGCGGATTGGTGATCGCAGTCAATACACAGGAGAACATTGCTGTCCATCCCTGTTAAACTTACGGATCGCTTCCAGATTATTATGTATGTATGTAAATGCTTTATTGTACCAAAAATAACAACAACAACAATAATAAAATAGGAATTAAACTTTGTGTAAAAAGGCGGACTTATCCCACTTAAGGATCTCTTCCAGTCAACCTTAAAGTAACCGAAAGGAGAAGTATAATGCGTTTAGTACCAAATTTGATAAAGAAATGTACAAATAATTAATATTAGCAATAAAATAATTCAAGTGACCGCCGTTTGCCTAGTGACTTGATTATTGGACGCGAGCCACAGAGGTCGCGGGTTCGATTCCCACCGGGGACAGATAACTTTGTACAGTTTTCACAAGTTGGTCCCGGTCTAGATGTTATATTTGTGAATGCACAGGAGAAATTCCTAGTTTGGGATTACACAATTGTATATATGAATGACATTTGTTAAGACATGCAAATCAGCGAAAATAAAGTCCTAAGAATCTGTATCGAAAATGGTTTCAGCTAATTTCACAACAAGTTGTAGTCTTTCATCATAATCTCGTAAACAATATAAGAAGTACAGTATATGCAGACAAAGACACAAGATCGTAGATAAAGAAGAAAAGCTGCTCTCAATCAAATAAATGAAGACAGATTTAGAAACTTCGATTGGAAGCCCAGATAACTTCATTGTACCATTTAGGATAGTCTGTCAATAAATGTGCGAATGAAGCCTGCGAGCGGGTAGTCCAGAAAAACTCGACTTTCCTTTGTTTAGAATTTGCGGTCCTCAAAAATTATTGTTGAGGTCTCAAGTCTAATGTTTATTATTTTTTCCTTTATTTATCCAGTTCTAAACTTAATTGTAGCAAGTTGAATAGATTCGTACTTAACAACAAAAGTTTTAGAAACTTAAAAACTAGACAGAAAACTAATGACGTATTTTAGTTTCTCATTGAAGTAGTTTGAAACGGATTGAAATTATAATAAATTGAAATTCAAACACCAACGATACACTGTACACAAACACCAAGAAATCAAAACAATGACATAGAATTTTAATAGAACAGAAAAAATCACCTGAATTTGGTGTTTCACTGCGGCCAGCTTAGTGCCGGCAGCATGTCGGGCACTATGGGCACTATCCGGGCACTACGGGCTGGGCACTGGGCACTAACACGACTGTCTTCGGGCGTGGTACGACTGGGACTGGCGCTGCCTCGCCCCGGTCGATACTTCCAACTTCCAACAGGTTAGAAGCTCACTCTGCTCCCTTACTAACTCCATCTCTTTCCTTATCACAGCACCCTCGCAAGTAAGAAAGAAATGGAGATATGGGGGAACATTCTTAGCATACGGCGCTTGCACGCGACTGTACTTGCGTGCGCCGTGTAAACAGTGGCCGCGAGTGTACCAGTGTGTGGTGCAAAGATGTATTCAGAGACGCAATATTGACGAAACTGACCTGAAAATTCTCAGGCGTTAAATAGGTAAGCCTCGTTCTGTGTGAGATTACTAGTGTCCTTACTGTATATGATTGACTAGCTGTTGCCCGCGACTTCGTCCGCGTGGACAACTTAACATCACAAATTATTATGGTTCTTCATCATGTTATTTTTGACTCCACTGCAGGAGCACAACACTCTCTATCTGCCGGAGACAGACATAGGTCCAAGAGACAGACGGAGGATTCGGCCTACACTCCCCGCGCTGGCCAGACGGG
The DNA here is from genome assembly GCA_947086405.1 of Esperia sulphurella. Taxonomy (NCBI): domain Eukaryota; kingdom Metazoa; phylum Arthropoda; class Insecta; order Lepidoptera; family Oecophoridae; genus Esperia; species Esperia sulphurella. The sequence goes on from OX352267.1 coordinate 15,423,010, forward strand.
TTGGGGAGGCCTGATTGATGTTTTATAATGTATTCCCTTAGTCGCCTTGTACGACATCCACGGGAAGAGTTGGAGTGGTCCTGTTCTACTCTACACGGCAATTATTATGTATTTCCCGTAGGAATGAGATATTTTTTGGCGATAAAAACTATCCTATGTCCTATTCCAGGACCTAACCTATATGTGCGCCAAGTTTCATTACGACCCGTCCAGTAGTGAAGCGTGAGTAACAAACATCCAAATATCTAAACTTTCGCCAGAATAGCTCGCAGATCGTAGATTTTTTCCTACTTACTTGATATTTTGGACAATTCACACAATATCTTTATAAATTGTAGCCTAGGTGTTATTCTGATGTATAAACTATATTATTGTAAAGTTTCATTAAAATCCATTCAGTAGTTTTTACGTGAAAGAGTAACAAACATCCATCCATACTTACAAACTTTCGCGTTTATAATGTTAATAAGTAAGAATGATATAAATACTTATATATTCAGAATTAGACAAAATATCTAATCATATTACTGTTACCAATTTCATATCAACGCATAAAAGCTTAAACACTGTAACCCACATCCATATAATTTTTTTTATTGCAAATTTAGAATCCTATAGTAACAAATAGTAATGTAAAGTAGGAATTTATTATAAAGTTCCTACCGTCTAAGTGGTATCACAGGACGAAAAACGAAGGTAAGTTGCTATGCAACGTTTGTCAGGATCGCGCAAAATGGTTATACATCGTTTCTGCCCACCCCTATATAACCAATGTGTGAAGATTATGTTGATTAGATTAGATTTATTTATTTCACTTTTACATCTTAAAAATTCAATTTTACATGTCATTCTAATATGGTGAAAGGATCGTCATAAAATAAAATAATGTACAAAATATAAATTACAATGTCAACAATTCAAATAATGTCACAGTATATAGCATACTGTCTATGTCAGTATATAACATTAAAATAAAAATTTCAAAATTCATTTGGTATTAAATTATCACAAATAAATTAAACGTCAGAGGGCCCACATTATTTATATAAAGTTATGTATATTTCATTCCAGATTAATAGTCCTATGAAAACCAACGCTATTTACGTCTCGGTAACATATACATGAAAGGGTCACCAGCAGCAAAAATAGGTTTGTATTACCAAGTAAACTTTGCGGTCCACTTAGGAACACCATCTATTGTGTATTTTGTTTTCGAGACGCAAATGCGTTTGTTTTCATAGGACTATTAATCTGGAATGAAATATATGTATATAGTTCCTACCATCCACCAACTTAATACCAAGATACCTTATATATTCTACTGTCCTACTAAGGCGTAACCCTACGGTAAATAATAAGCAGCAATGTAAAGTAGTAGTTTATAGTTCCTACCATCCAGATAATTAATACCAATTAATACCAAGATACTTCAGATATCCTACTTACCTACTAGAAAAACCTACGGTAAATAATAACCAGTTTGTATATAATATCTACATCGATGCAAAACTGTTGTAATTACAAATTCGCAATCGCTTTTTATCAGTCACCCTATAATTTTTTCAATCAGTAGTAATTTATGTAAAATAGTTCTTACCATCCAGCTAATTAATACCAAGATACTTCAAATATCCTACTTACCTACTAGAACTTTACCCTACGGTAAATAATGAGCAGTTTGTATATAATATCCACATCGATGCATTATTTTGCTTCATTTTACCTTTAGTTAGGTGACAACCCACCGTGTAGAAATTTAATAAAACCTGTCTAGTCCTCGCCATTCTGCGCAGATGCTTAGGTATTCTGGAGAAGACTTGGGCATGACCTTTTCATATAGCCTTCGGAAAATAGAAAGGGTCGTCCGGTTTCTAAGTCTTATTCACTAGTAGCACAGACTAGTAGCAAGAATATCTCAACTTGAATTAGAAATATGAAAATCTATTTCGTTAACTTATATAAGGCGATTGCTACACTATGAGAAATGTACCGGAGTTCTAAATAATTTATCATGTAGGTTTACCCCTTAAATTATTTATTATAAGTATTTACATTGTAATATTATGCGCAAACTGGCGATACATCGTCTCTGCCTACCCCTCTGGGACCAAGGCGTGAGTATATGTAAGTATTTACCCCCTCGCTCTTAGCGCCTTGTCTCACATCCTGTAAGGTTGGCTGGAAGAGATCTCTTTTAGAGATAAGCTTTAAAAGTATTAAGTTTTAAAATTAGTGCAATAAAGAATATATAATTAAATAACGACTTTATGCGTCCAAACGTAAGAAATAACAGAAAACTGATATAAAGTCATGTATGTATGAAGTTTATTGGATGATGTATTACTAGACTCCCACAATGAACCAGCATGGTAATCATCATCATCAGGTTATTTTTGTCTCCACCGCAGGAGCAGAGCCCTCTCTCATCTGCCGGAGACAGACGGAGGATTTGGCCTTACTCCCAGCGCTGGCCAGACGGGTTGGGGAGGCTTGATTAATGTTTTATAATGTATTCCCTTAGTCGCCTTGTACGACATCCACGGGAAGAGTTGGAGTGGTCCTATTCTACTCTACCGGAAACCACACGGCAAATAAGTAACACAATTCAGGGACAAGATCAGCGTCCTGATACGCTGTTAGTAATATAGTAATGACAGTTCCATGGTAGGACTTACAATGTATTTATTATATACCGATCTCATTTCTCATCTTCGCTGAGTTGGGGACCTCTCACTTGCAAAACATCCCTTCATTAATTAATAATTTTATGTAAATAGTAAAAAATACAAAAATGTAATAAAAAACACTATCTTCAGTAGCGGAAATCAAATATGAATAGATTATTACATAAGTACAATTCAAGGTTGCATAGATGTACAAACCCCGCCCGTACCAATGAGTTTTAAGAAACTTAAGTACGGTTTATTTATAATACCACAGGCTTTTCGGTGAAGGAAAACATCGTAAGGAAACCTGCATATGACGAAGAAGTAATTCTGAGGCGTATGTGAAGTGCACCAAATCGGCTTGGGGCACCGTTGGTGGTCAGGGGTTTGGCACAAAAGATCCTGAAGGGTCGAAGTGTCGCCAGGTGTTCCTGGCCCCCTAAGAAGATAAGATAAGGTTGCATAGATACATTTATTTTGTCATCTGTTCTGTTACGTTTACTTCTTTATAATGTACAACAAGCGTTAGCATGGCCCGCTGTGACCGAGCGGCCTCCGTGGCGGAACGGGTAGCTCTCGGACTGCCACGCCGGAGGTTGCGGGTTCGAATCCCGCTAGGGGCAAATGTTCGTATGATGAATGTGAATGTTTGTACCCAAGTCTTGGATGTTTATATATTTATTTATTTATTTATTTTTATTTATTTATTTAAGTATGTGTATCTGTTATCCAGTAACCATAGCACAGGCTCTGCCTAGTTTGGGACTGGATAATTGGTGTGAATGTCTGACATATTTTTTTATATTTTATATACGTCCAATGTTGAACACAAGCCTCCCCAATAGTATGCCATTTTTTGGTGGGCTGTCCATTGGGGGATTTGTTATAACACAACGCTGGCAGGCGGATTGGTGATCGCAGTCAATACACAGGAGAACATTGCTGTCCATCCCTGTTAAACTTACGGATCGCTTCCAGATTATTATGTATGTATGTAAATGCTTTATTGTACCAAAAATAACAACAACAACAATAATAAAATAGGAATTAAACTTTGTGTAAAAAGGCGGACTTATCCCACTTAAGGATCTCTTCCAGTCAACCTTAAAGTAACCGAAAGGAGAAGTATAATGCGTTTAGTACCAAATTTGATAAAGAAATGTACAAATAATTAATATTAGCAATAAAATAATTCAAGTGACCGCCGTTTGCCTAGTGACTTGATTATTGGACGCGAGCCACAGAGGTCGCGGGTTCGATTCCCACCGGGGACAGATAACTTTGTACAGTTTTCACAAGTTGGTCCCGGTCTAGATGTTATATTTGTGAATGCACAGGAGAAATTCCTAGTTTGGGATTACACAATTGTATATATGAATGACATTTGTTAAGACATGCAAATCAGCGAAAATAAAGTCCTAAGAATCTGTATCGAAAATGGTTTCAGCTAATTTCACAACAAGTTGTAGTCTTTCATCATAATCTCGTAAACAATATAAGAAGTACAGTATATGCAGACAAAGACACAAGATCGTAGATAAAGAAGAAAAGCTGCTCTCAATCAAATAAATGAAGACAGATTTAGAAACTTCGATTGGAAGCCCAGATAACTTCATTGTACCATTTAGGATAGTCTGTCAATAAATGTGCGAATGAAGCCTGCGAGCGGGTAGTCCAGAAAAACTCGACTTTCCTTTGTTTAGAATTTGCGGTCCTCAAAAATTATTGTTGAGGTCTCAAGTCTAATGTTTATTATTTTTTCCTTTATTTATCCAGTTCTAAACTTAATTGTAGCAAGTTGAATAGATTCGTACTTAACAACAAAAGTTTTAGAAACTTAAAAACTAGACAGAAAACTAATGACGTATTTTAGTTTCTCATTGAAGTAGTTTGAAACGGATTGAAATTATAATAAATTGAAATTCAAACACCAACGATACACTGTACACAAACACCAAGAAATCAAAACAATGACATAGAATTTTAATAGAACAGAAAAAATCACCTGAATTTGGTGTTTCACTGCGGCCAGCTTAGTGCCGGCAGCATGTCGGGCACTATGGGCACTATCCGGGCACTACGGGCTGGGCACTGGGCACTAACACGACTGTCTTCGGGCGTGGTACGACTGGGACTGGCGCTGCCTCGCCCCGGTCGATACTTCCAACTTCCAACAGGTTAGAAGCTCACTCTGCTCCCTTACTAACTCCATCTCTTTCCTTATCACAGCACCCTCGCAAGTAAGAAAGAAATGGAGATATGGGGGAACATTCTTAGCATACGGCGCTTGCACGCGACTGTACTTGCGTGCGCCGTGTAAACAGTGGCCGCGAGTGTACCAGTGTGTGGTGCAAAGATGTATTCAGAGACGCAATATTGACGAAACTGACCTGAAAATTCTCAGGCGTTAAATAGGTAAGCCTCGTTCTGTGTGAGATTACTAGTGTCCTTACTGTATATGATTGACTAGCTGTTGCCCGCGACTTCGTCCGCGTGGACAACTTAACATCACAAATTATTATGGTTCTTCATCATGTTATTTTTGACTCCACTGCAGGAGCACAACACTCTCTATCTGCCGGAGACAGACATAGGTCCAAGAGACAGACGGAGGATTCGGCCTACACTCCCCGCGCTGGCCAGACGGGTTGGGGAGGCCTGATTGATGTTTTATAATGTATTCCCTTAGTCGCCTTGTACGACATCCACGGGAAGAGTTGGAGTGGTCCTGTTCTACTCTACACGGCAATTATTATGTATTTCCCGTAGGAATGAGATATTTTTTGGCGATAAAAACTATCCTATGTCCTATTCCAGGACCTAACCTATATGTGCGCCAAGTTTCATTACGACCCGTCCAGTAGTGAAGCGTGAGTAACAAACATCCAAATATCTAAACTTTCGCCAGAATAGCTCGCAGATCGTAGATTTTTTCCTACTTACTTGATATTTTGGACAATTCACACAATATCTTTATAAATTGTAGCCTAGGTGTTATTCTGATGTATAAACTATATTATTGTAAAGTTTCATTAAAATCCATTCAGTAGTTTTTACGTGAAAGAGTAACAAACATCCATCCATACTTACAAACTTTCGCGTTTATAATGTTAATAAGTAAGAATGATATAAATACTTATATATTCAGAATTAGACAAAATATCTAATCATATTACTGTTACCAATTTCATATCAACGCATAAAAGCTTAAACACTGTAACCCACATCCATATAATTTTTTTTATTGCAAATTTAGAATCCTATAGTAACAAATAGTAATGTAAAGTAGGAATTTATTATAAAGTTCCTACCGTCTAAGTGGTATCACAGGACGAAAAACGAAGGTAAGTTGCTATGCAACGTTTGTCAGGATCGCGCAAAATGGTTATACATCGTTTCTGCCCACCCCTATATAACCAATGTGTGAAGATTATGTTGATTAGATTAGATTTATTTATTTCACTTTTACATCTTAAAAATTCAATTTTACATGTCATTCTAATATGGTGAAAGGATCGTCATAAAATAAAATAATGTACAAAATATAAATTACAATGTCAACAATTCAAATAATGTCACAGTATATAGCATACTGTCTATGTCAGTATATAACATTAAAATAAAAATTTCAAAATTCATTTGGTATTAAATTATCACAAATAAATTAAACGTCAGAGGGCCCACATTATTTATATAAAGTTATGTATATTTCATTCCAGATTAATAGTCCTATGAAAACCAACGCTATTTACGTCTCGGTAACATATACATGAAAGGGTCACCAGCAGCAAAAATAGGTTTGTATTACCAAGTAAACTTTGCGGTCCACTTAGGAACACCATCTATTGTGTATTTTGTTTTCGAGACGCAAATGCGTTTGTTTTCATAGGACTATTAATCTGGAATGAAATATATGTATATAGTTCCTACCATCCACCAACTTAATACCAAGATACCTTATATATTCTACTGTCCTACTAAGGCGTAACCCTACGGTAAATAATAAGCAGCAATGTAAAGTAGTAGTTTATAGTTCCTACCATCCAGATAATTAATACCAATTAATACCAAGATACTTCAGATATCCTACTTACCTACTAGAAAAACCTACGGTAAATAATAACCAGTTTGTATATAATATCTACATCGATGCAAAACTGTTGTAATTACAAATTCGCAATCGCTTTTTATCAGTCACCCTATAATTTTTTCAATCAGTAGTAATTTATGTAAAATAGTTCTTACCATCCAGCTAATTAATACCAAGATACTTCAAATATCCTACTTACCTACTAGAACTTTACCCTACGGTAAATAATGAGCAGTTTGTATATAATATCCACATCGATGCATTATTTTGCTTCATTTTACCTTTAGTTAGGTGACAACCCACCGTGTAGAAATTTAATAAAACCTGTCTAGTCCTCGCCATTCTGCGCAGATGCTTAGGTATTCTGGAGAAGACTTGGGCATGACCTTTTCATATAGCCTTCGGAAAATAGAAAGGGTCGTCCGGTTTCTAAGTCTTATTCACTAGTAGCACAGACTAGTAGCAAGAATATCTCAACTTGAATTAGAAATATGAAAATCTATTTCGTTAACTTATATAAGGCGATTGCTACACTATGAGAAATGTACCGGAGTTCTAAATAATTTATCATGTAGGTTTACCCCTTAAATTATTTATTATAAGTATTTACATTGTAATATTATGCGCAAACTGGCGATACATCGTCTCTGCCTACCCCTCTGGGACCAAGGCGTGAGTATATGTAAGTATTTACCCCCTCGCTCTTAGCGCCTTGTCTCACATCCTGTAAGGTTGGCTGGAAGAGATCTCTTTTAGAGATAAGCTTTAAAAGTATTAAGTTTTAAAATTAGTGCAATAAAGAATATATAATTAAATAACGACTTTATGCGTCCAAACGTAAGAAATAACAGAAAACTGATATAAAGTCATGTATGTATGAAGTTTATTGGATGATGTATTACTAGACTCCCACAATGAACCAGCATGGTAATCATCATCATCAGGTTATTTTTGTCTCCACCGCAGGAGCAGAGCCCTCTCTCATCTGCCGGAGACAGACGGAGGATTTGGCCTTACTCCCAGCGCTGGCCAGACGGGTTGGGGAGGCTTGATTAATGTTTTATAATGTATTCCCTTAGTCGCCTTGTACGACATCCACGGGAAGAGTTGGAGTGGTCCTATTCTACTCTACCGGAAACCACACGGCAAATAAGTAACACAATTCAGGGACAAGATCAGCGTCCTGATACGCTGTTAGTAATATAGTAATGACAGTTCCATGGTAGGACTTACAATGTATTTATTATATACCGATCTCATTTCTCATCTTCGCTGAGTTGGGGACCTCTCACTTGCAAAACATCCCTTCATTAATTAATAATTTTATGTAAATAGTAAAAAATACAAAAATGTAATAAAAAACACTATCTTCAGTAGCGGAAATCAAATATGAATAGATTATTACATAAGTACAATTCAAGGTTGCATAGATGTACAAACCCCGCCCGTACCAATGAGTTTTAAGAAACTTAAGTACGGTTTATTTATAATACCACAGGCTTTTCGGTGAAGGAAAACATCGTAAGGAAACCTGCATATGACGAAGAAGTAATTCTGAGGCGTATGTGAAGTGCACCAAATCGGCTTGGGGCACCGTTGGTGGTCAGGGGTTTGGCACAAAAGATCCTGAAGGGTCGAAGTGTCGCCAGGTGTTCCTGGCCCCCTAAGAAGATAAGATAAGGTTGCATAGATACATTTATTTTGTCATCTGTTCTGTTACGTTTACTTCTTTATAATGTACAACAAGCGTTAGCATGGCCCGCTGTGACCGAGCGGCCTCACCGCACGCAGGACAAACCCAAGAGGTTTATTATGTGTGAGTTATGTAAGACATGTGATGTATTTTCTTATTAATGTTAAATAAAAAAAATTTAATCTAATTAATAATTTGTAATAATGATAAATGAATGTGTATATAATGTTAAATATGTTGTATTAGTAAATAATATTTTTTATTTCTTTTCTTTCATTCTTTCTTTCATCTTAGCGTTAATTTTGCATTACGGCAAAATGCCATTTCCCTCAGTGTACAGATATAAAAACAAATTGAAGAGATTGAAATAATAAAACCGTTTGAAAGCAACGATCTCTGTGTACTACTAGATGGAGCCCTCCAAACAATCACTCTGATCCACGCAAGGAGCCGCAACTCTTTCACATTCACAATTATTACTAAATATTGACGCTACGGTTAAATAATGTCAATATTTAGTAAATAATTAAATGTTCTGAGTAGTAACTGACGGAGAACGGTAGGCAGACACGATGTAGGAATCGCCACTTTGCGCGATCCTGACACACCTCACTAGCCTCACATCCATCAACCTTTTCATGCACCTCCTTTTATTCTTCTCACTGCGGACCCCAGCCTTTTTGCGCACGTTACTAATTTGATCCTTGAACGTCCTCCCAGGACGACCTCTAGCTGGAGTTTCTTCCAGAAATAAAAATAAAAGTACAATACTGATGCATTATTTTATTATCATTAAAATTTCCCATATATAGTTTTAACTAGTAACTAGTTATACAGATTTAGTAAATACCCATATAGGTTTTGAACTAACCACCCATTGCCAGGCCCGTTGCCTGGGTCTCGGAGTCACTAGCCTGGGGCTTTGGGTCTGTAGGCGGGGCCGTGGCACACTCCTCGCTGGGCTGGGACACGCACTGTCCATCCACGCAGTGCCGCTTTGCAGGCCAGATGCATGGGCTGATCAGACCGCCAACTGGTGTGCAGATCATCCTGGTCTTGCAGTCGTGGCACGTTGAACCCTGGTGGACAACAACAGTGATCACAAACGGACAGACAGACAGCTATGGTAAGTGGCTAGTGTATTGTATTTGTGTTCGCCAAATATAGTCTTTCTATTCTATTCTATTCTATTCTGTTCTGTTCTGTTCTGTTCTGTTCTGTTCTGTTCTGTTCCGTTCCGTTCAGTTTAGTTCCGTTCCGTTCCGTTCCATTCTATTCTATTCTATAAAGCCTACAAGTTCGTTGCCTCATCATCAGCCCAAACATAAGACTAGTATCCCCAATAATAATTTAAGTAGTAAGTTCACATAAGACAAAATTTACACGAGTTTATGACAGTAATTTACATTAATTAAGGTACAGTGCAAACATAGTCCCTCGCATGACTAACTGGACTAATAAATAAAAAAACCAATAGAAAGCCACGTTTGGTGGGCTCCATTATGGGATTTGCCATAATCACCACACTTGGCAGGCGGATTGGTGAACGCAGGATCAGGAGAACGCTGCTGTTCATCCTGGTGAAACCCCCTAGTCCCCTTGACGACACCCACAGAAAGATTTGGGGTAGAACTCGTCTTCTACAGATAAACCTCAATTTCAGTTTTGCTAGAAGACTGGATTACATTGTTCTATATAATATATAATCTTATTAACAAAATAATATCTTTTGCACCCGCTTCATTCTCCTTTACGATTTTGCCTAGCTATAAGGTTGCCTGGAAGAATACGCTTACAGCGATAAGGCCGCCACTTGTATTTGTATACCATGTATTTTCTATGATTTGTATGCAATAAAGTTTATGCGTTAATTAATTGATTCATTCATTCATTCAGTCATTCATTTATTAAGTCATTACTTCATACATTCAATCATTCATTCGTTCTTTCGCATCCCCTGTTACCTGGATTTCGGTGTGGTTGCACGGAACCCAACACAAGGGCCAGTGAGGCGGACAGGCATCATGAGCGGACACCGTCACCAGAAATCCCTGCAAAAATAAATAAAATTAAACCCAAGTTAGCCGTGTGACTCCCGGCTTAGAATAGGGCCACCCTCGATCTATCCGTGGGTGTCGGCAACGCGACTAAATATTGTGATTGTAATATTGTAGGGCTGTCAGTAGCGAGCGTGCGAGCGTAGTCCATCAAGTGGGATGCCTTACACACATTTTTGCATGCATTGACTGAATTTATTGTTGACTAGCTGTTTGCCCGCGACTTTGTCCGCGTGGACCACGTACCGTTACAAATTATTACCTAAATCCTAAAATAAATCTATTAATCTGGTTATGCATTCATCATATCAGCCCTTAGACGTCCACTGCTGGACATAGGCCTTCCCCAATGAATGTCACTACACCCGGGCCTCTGCCCTCCGCATCCAGCAACCTTCTTCAGGTCTTCGGTCCACCTGGCGGCGCGGCGGGGCGCCCCACCCTGCGCGAGCCGATTCGTGGTCTCCACTCCGAAACTTGCCCCAATGGTCATCGGTACTGCGACAGATGTGACCTGCCCACTGCCACTTCAGCTTACTAATTCTTTCGGCTATATCGATCACCTTCGTTCTTCGTCGGATTTCTTCATTCAAAGAAACTATTATGCATTGAAAAGATTTATTTACATACTAGCTGTGCTCGCGGCTCCGCTCGCGTTAACTACAGAATCCGTTCCCATTACCACTCCCGCTCCCGCTTCCGCTTCCATTCCCGCTTCCGCTTCCGCTCCCGCTTCCGCTTCCGCTCCCCTCTCGCTCCCGCTTCTGCTCCCGCTCCAACTCCCGCTTCCGCTTCCCCTTCCGCTCCCAAACCCACTCCCCTTTTCCCACTCCCACTCCCACTCCCACTCCCACTCCCACTCCCACTCCCACTCCCACTCCAATTCCCACTCGCAGTTCCAAATGTAACTCATCGCAATCTGAATAGTACGGAAATACTATTATGTGCAATATATTGCATACTAACCTTACCTACTAATGTATTTGAAAACTAAAAATGTCATAACTTTTGAGTGAGTTAGCCGATTGCTATGAAATAAAGACTAAATGTTAAGCTAAGTTAAGCCCCATGTTTCTGTGAAAAGTCCATCAAAATCCGTTTAGTAGTTTTTAAGTGATGCGTGCACAAACTCACAGACAAACAGACAAACAGAAAAACAGAAAAACAGATAAACAGACAAAAATGATTGAAATGTGTTTTATTACTTATCCTTAGACCCCTCATTTTTTTTTGCATATATCTTCAATGTACAGACACGCGATGTTTACGATTTTATTTATTAGACTAGCTATTGCCCGCGACTTCATCCACGTGAACAACTTAACATTACAAATTTCCCGTAAGAATAAACGTTACATAAATTAATATTTAATTATTTATTGTCAACATCATAACAATCCGCAATTGTACAAAGAGATTTACAAACATAATTTTTTTTTATTGAAAATATTATATACATTAGATAAAATTACATAGTTATTACATTATGGTCCCTTACCCATCCCAACAGTGGGATGTATAAAAAAAAGCGGCCAAGTGCGAGTCGGACTCGCCCATGAAGGGTTCCGTAGCAGCAAGTAACATAATATAAAAGTTATTGTAGTTCGTTGTAACTTTGATCGATGTTTTAATAATAGTATTGTGGTTTACGATTTATGACGTATTAAAAAAAACTACTTACTAGATCTCGTTCAAACCAATTTTCGGTGGAAGTTTGCATGGCAATGTACATCATATATTTTTTTTAGTTTTATCATTCTCTTATTTTAGAAGTTACAGGGGGGGGGGGGGGGGACACACATTTTACCACTTTGGAAGTGTCTCTTGCGCAAACTATTCAGTTTAGAAAAAAAATATATTAGAAACCTCAATATCATTTTTGAAGACATATCCATAGATAATATGGGTTTGATGAAAAAAAATTTTTTGAGTTTCAGTTCTAAGTATGGGGAACCCCCAATTTTTTTTTTCTATTTTTGTGTGAAAATCTTAATGCGGTTCACAGAATACATCTACTTACCAAGTTTCAACAGTATAATTCTTATAGTTTCGGAATAAAGTGGCTGTGACATACGGACGGACAGACAGACAGACATGACGAATCCATAAGGGTTCCGTTTTTGCCATTTGACTACGGAACCCTAAAAAGATGTATAAATTTGATGAATAAAACTAATATTGAATTGTACTCTGTCCCTACGTCTTTCTTATTTTCCTTATGAAAGATTGCCTGGAAGAGATCGCTTTAAGCGATAAGGCCGACTTTGTACACTATCCTAAAATCTGTACCTATTTCATTGTTATCCTTAATTTGGTGTGCAATAAAGAGTTTATCTATATATCTGTCTAAGGCTTTCTGACGAAAACATTTCTTTTACCTAATTTTGTGCTGTACCAAATTATGGTATAATGGATCGACCTTCGCGTAATGGATATTTGTAGTTGGTAACATTAATATCATTAGTCTGTGCTTTCGGCTACTTTCCCACTAATCTATATATATATAATGAATACGTCTTTGTGTACGTGTTATTAAATTACGTCACAACATCTCGACTAATCTTAGCAGAGAGGCTGGTTTAGACAAAGAATCCCACTAATATTATAAATACGAAGAGTTGGATGTTTATTACTCTATCACGCTTCAACCACTGGACGGATCAGGATAAAACTTGGCACACACATAGGTTAGATCCTGGAATAGGACATAGGATAGTTTTATCCCGAAAAAACACCTCATTCCTACTGGAAACCAGTGAAGATGTGTAAATATCGAAACCTACGCGGAGTAGTACTAAGCTAGTACTAAATATTAATACGTAAATATAGAGCACAGCTGGCAGTATTTACTACTTGGTTGCTGTGCCGCCCGCCAGGACGATATCAACCGGAGCCGAGACATCGACGACACAATACGTTAGAAAGAGAAGCACTTATATTGTTGAAGTATAACATTGTCCCTCTCTCGATCAACTATGCTCGCGCGCTGAATGCAGTAGCCCTACCATAATTTATACACACACGCACGTATAGTAGTAGGTACTGTATAGAGTGCCGGGGTGTATCCTGTCAAGTCTTCACGTCGCCTATTCCACAATGTTTAAAGACAAAAGTCTTTAATCAGTGCGTGCTGTACGGTGCGGAAACGTGGACACTGACGGTGGGCCTGATCCACAAGTTTCAAGTCGCTCAGCGAGCTATGGAGAGGGCTATGCTCGGGGTCTCTATGAAGGATAGGATTCGATTCGTAATGAGGAGATCCGATGACAGTGCCGAAAGGATTCGCAAGCTGATGATGGGCCAAAGACTTAAAGGTGTCCGAAAGCGGCTGGATGCAGAGAGCGGAGGAGCCGGTGGCGTTCATTAGCGAAGACCTAAGCCCACTAGTGGAAGCTGAAGTGTCAGTAAATAAATAATTTAATAGAAACTTACCACCGCCAAGACAGCAAAAGGTATCACTTGCCAAGTCGCCATATTGTTGTCTAGTCCACAAATGATCTAGGTGCTTATATACAATACCCTATACTTGTATCTAGAAATCTAGACCAATAAGTACAGGGTGAATTGATTTAAAAGCCTTTAAGAAATAGGTAATTGTATCTACGTACTAAGTCCAATAGTGGACGATGATGACAGTTGCAGAAGCAGAGCTACTCTTCGTGGGTGGGGGACCGAGTTTTAGGGCTTCGGGGATGAGGTGAGCTGGGGTAGAAGGTCGAACCATAGAATACCTTATTATTATAATAGGTTTTACGGCCTTGGGAACGAGCCCTTTGTTGCCTGTCTATAACTTGGAATATTGACTATTATTTAGTTCCTTACCAAAGTAGATAGTAAGCTTTAGTAAGATCTGAGGTTAGGAAGTTCTCTGCTAAGAAGATCAGCTTAGTCACGTTTATTGTTTCCGTCGCAGTATACACACGCACAGACATTTATTGCATAATATACTATAACTACTAAACACCAAAGTCCGAAGTATTTTGGAAAAACAAATACATAACAGTTTTCCGAAAAACGCGGGAACAACCTCCAATTTCAACCTTTTTTTAAATGTATTTACGGCTCTGGAAGCCAAGTCCTTTTGAGCCAACCTTAGATATATTTTTTCTCACTTCATTCGAGGTCCTTTCCCTCCTTAATCTGCCCCCCCCCCCCCCCCCCCTCCCCCTGTAGGTACTGAACTTTTCATATATAAACTTTTAGAATTAGGTTAAGTTAAAATAATGTTAAAAAAAAAACATATCTTATTTATGTACGCGGCAGGAAATAGGGCTTTTAAGCAAATGAAGTTTCACCCTGTACAGCCTAGATCTTATCTTGTCTAGGTTAAAATCTAGACACAATAATAGGGGGAAAATACCGTCGTCTGCAATTCCACGTCACGCCTTCTGTTAACAGTGATATCAACAGGAAAACTCTTGACGTGTGTCAATATTTAGCAATTCCAGTACACACTTGACTCTAGTCTTAACCTAAAACGATAAGAGAATTGGCATTGTTCACTAGTGGACGTATATAACTTCATTAGATATGATGCAAAGTATCTAAGGGGAACGAACCCAAACTACGTGACCCGTTTGAGCCATGGTAGCCGGTTGGTTGTGCACTCGCCTCACGTTCATGAGGTCCTGGTACAAACCCCGCCCGTACCAATGAGTTATACGAAACTTAAATACGGTTTATTTATAATACCACAGGCTTTTCGGTAAAGGAAAACATCGTGAGGAAACCTGAAACCTGCATATGCCAAAGAAGAAATTCTAAGGCAAGTGTAAAGTCCAAAAAACCGTCTAGGGGCACCGTCGTTGGTAGACAGGGGTTTGGCACAAAAGATCCTGAAGGGTCGAAGTGTCGCCAGGTCTTCCTGGCCCCCTAAGAAGATAAAATAAGATAAGACGTGACCTGTTTAGGGGGAAAGGGGTCTTCAAAATACCACGCTTGGTCACAGGGGTTAGGTTTTCGTCACGTAGTCAATATCCTCTAGGGAAATCTCGCGCTTTTTCGAGCTACATTCAAATATGGTGCTGTTAGGAATCGGAATGCATGCACTCTTGGCGTCGGCAAGCGCCGTATTAATAAAGAGAAATAAGAGCAATTTCTTTAACCTTCTGTTTATAAAAATTGGTTTTAAACCATAATTGGTTACGTGGAAACTAGAGGGGGGGTCTTGGCATATACTATGGGTGGTCACCGAGGGGTGGGGAGGTTTAAAAAAATGGGTCACGTAGTTTGGGTATGTTCCCTAAAAATATATCGTATCCTAATATGGGTCAGTTGAATAGGGGAAGAACTCAAAAAAAGCTTGTCTCTATGATTCTCAATATCTATTACCATACCTTTGCATTTTCTTCTTATATATAAAAACGTAAACTTTGCGAGTCTGTACATTACATATATTACATTTATGAAATATATTAAAAAAAATTGTAAAGTGTAATTAATAGAATACATTAAGATAATTTTTTGTGAAGTTCTAACGGTTCGTCAATTATTTATACTGTCCGTAACCCTTAAACAACATAGCAAAACAACCTATGACCCTCTCCTTCATTCTGTGAGGCGTAACCACCTGTTCGCTCAACGCTTTCTATTTAAGACCACTTTCAGTCATAGATTTGTTTGCTTTTTAGGCCCCTTTTTGTACAATAAATTGCATCAAATTATCTCCCTTTACTCTCTTAACTATCACAAATGCAAAAGTACTATTACTCTCTGGCTTCTAACACAAAATTATAATGATACCGAAAACCTACTTCTCCCCTGTGCGTAGCTCAATCCAACCCCCTCCCCCCTCCCCGACCTCTCCCCTAAATCATCTCTATCCCAACCCCCCTACCCCACCCCTCCATATACATACATACATACATACAAACAAACAAACATACTTACATACATACATACATACATACATACATACATACATACATACATACATACATACATACATACATACATACATACATACATACATACATACATACATACATACATACATACATACATACATACATACATACATACATACATACATACATACATACATACATACATACATACATACATACAAACAGAGTTTTAGTTACACTACCTAGTTCCAAAACGTACCTAGTTAATACTCTAAGAGGCGGAGACCTGGTGACCTGTACCACAGGTTGCAGCGCGCGACCTACTACAGGCACCAGTCTCACGCAATCTGAATTTGAAAAATGTTTAAAGTGAAAGCAGCATCTGTTGCGGGATTAACATTAAGTAAATTTCAACATTACTTACAAAAAAAGTTGTCTACGCGAGCGGAGCCGCGGTTACAGCTAGTATTGAAATATAACGACAATCAATTATATTTAATTTTCTTTATTTTCTTACTTTATTCATAGAAACTATATAAACATTTTAATATGTATCTTAATATATTTTAATACGACTTTCTTTTCCACATCTCCCATCCGTGTATCCTCTTCTTCACTTTTTGTCCCTTGTCTTGATTTTAGTCTATCAGCTCTCCTTCTTGCCTTTGAACAGAGCCGTGAACTTCCCTGCCTCGTATGTTGGCATGAAAGGCAGGTACTGCGTCCATTTCCACCTGAAAGTAACAAAAAAATCATGGTACCTAATTTCAAACTTCCAAATACAGTGCTGCTATATAATTGCCAATGAGAGAAAACCTCATGCAGCGCAAATTAACAAGATTGCAAAATCAGCCTCTGGTACTCCTAGATGCCAGCTATATCATCATCAGGTTATTTTTGTCTCCACTGCAGGAACACAACCCTCTCTCATCTGCCGGAGACGGACGGAGGATTTGGTCTACATTCCCCGCGCTGGCCAGACGGGTTGGGGAGGCCCGATCGATGTTTTATAATGTATTTATTCCCTTAGTCGCCTTGTACGACATGCACGGGAAGAGTTGGAGTGGTCCTATTCTACTCTACCGGAAACCACACGGCATTAGCAGAACCGCAGAACATTTAATTATTACTAAATATTGACGTTAAATAATGTCAATATTTAGTCATAATTAAATGTTCTGCGTAGTAACTGCACAAGTTTCATTGTGAATGTGAAAGAGTTGTGGCTACTTGCGTGGAACAGAGCGATTGTTTGGAACGCTCCATCTAGTACTACATAGATATCGTTGCTAAACAGTTATTTCTCAGACTGTAAAATTACGTTTCACGCTTTCGTATTCACTCGTCGGCAACGATAATGTCAAAATGTAAATGATAATGTCGGTAAATGGCACATTCGATCCTTCAGAGATCTATGAGACAGAAAGCGGTCACGCGTTCGAGCGTTCGCGTTCAGCGTTCTGCGTTTGTTGTGTTGTATTACATATATACACACCTACACAGCAAGCATTCTGACCGTGTCTCGTGAGCAAGCAGGCCCGAACGCTGAACGCTCGAACGCGTGACCACTTTCTGTCTGATAGATCCCTTAGTTCGTTCCCCCACTGTAGGTCGATACATAAGCAACCCCGACTCCACCCGAAAATGATAAAAGTGTTACAAACTTAGTATTCACCTGCGTATAAAACTCATTCCAATCGGAAAGTCATAGGTGTCTCCCTCTTCCGAAGCTCCAGCTGCTTCTAAAGCCATTTCCTTCGCCCACGCAGCCAGCCCTCTCTCCTCATCAGTACCTAGATGAAATTTTCTGGTAAACTAGAACCCAGGTCTTACCCTTCAGCGTAGCCATTGTAATTCAAACGAAGAGAGATTTGTGACATATGTCACGAATGGGATATTGCCGTGGGGTTCGCTGCCATCCCAAATCTTCCCGTGGGTGTCGTCAAAGCGACAAAGCATCAAGCACAAAGCATCAAGTTTCTGGCATCAGCAGATGCCAGAAACATCTTCAGGCATCTGCTGGGTAAGCGCGTTCCACCTTAGATATGTCACTTACCATCAGGTGAGATTGAGGTTAAGCGCATACCCATCAGCAATAAAAAACCGGACAGCAGCGTTCATCCGTGTACATTAAGATCATTACTGCGATCACAAATCCGCCTGCCGAGCGTGGTGATTATGGCAAATCTCCCAATGGTCAGCCCACCTAAAGCGGCATTCTATTCATGAGTCTCAGCATGAACGTATATCTGCTGCTGATGATGATGATAATGTATTGCTACAAAATAGACCTTGAAGCCGATAACTCTCTGGCATTTTCTCTGGTGTTAAGCCTGTCTAAGGGCAGAAACCACCCACCATCTCCCAAAGGACTACTAGGTCGTTGTTCTGCAGGAGACTGGCGGATTAACTTATCCGCATCCGTGCCTGATTTTCTGCCTAAATATCCGCAAAAGTCTATAGTGCTATACATATTTGCTCAAGTATTTTGTTTATGAGTCTGGCTCAAACAGTGATCCAGACAAAGTCCTGAATACAAATGCGCTTAAGGCTAAGTCGTGACGCTGACTGAATCAATATCGTTGAATGTGTTCCCATTCCAAAGTTATGGATGGCTATTTGCTGCTAGTCTGAAGGTCGACAATCTTTGGTAGCAACATGGTCGCTCTTACGAGAGTGCCCATAAATTAAATTCACAGTATTTTCTTGTAAATAAACATTTTGGCCATATATCAAAAGGACAACAAACAACTACTTGTTTTTGAATGGTGGCTGAATTTGTTAGGCGATGATACAATGTTGTTTTAGATAAGTTACCAACAAACATTTCAAATATCATGTTCGTGTACATAGACGACTTTGTATTACTTTCGTCAGTCATTCGTTATCTCATTATTATTGCATTCATCATCAGGTTGTTTTTGGCTCCACTGCAGGAGCACAGCCCTCTCTCATTTGTCGGAGACAGACGGAGGACTTGGCCTACACTCCCCGCACTGGCCAGACGGGTTGGGGAGGCCTGATTGATGTTTTATAATGTATTGCTATATTATTGCATAGCTGTTTCTATTCTGTCAAGTGTGAACTATGAGACGTAGACATCTTACAGTCACTCGTTGCCAAACATGGGCAATTTAAATCTTATATCTTACCTATCATCATCTTCAAGCTAAATACATCCGTTGCTGAATATGAGCCTCCTCAATAGAATCCACTTTTGGTGGGCTGCCCATCGAGGGATTTGCTATAATAATCACCATTTGGCAGGCGGATTGGTGATCGCAGTAATGATCTTAATATACACAGGAGAACGCCTATGGACGGGCGTCCCTGGTGCAATCCCTTAGTCGCTTTACGCCACGGGGAAGATTGGGGGTGGCCCTATTCTAAGCCAAGAACCACAGGGCCAAATCTAACCTAATCTGTCCCTAAATCCTGGTGAAGGAATTTGCCCTCGACTTTTCAATTCAACTTACCAGGAATTAGGTTATCCAGTAAGCACCCCACCACTCCCCCCACCAGGATCGAAGTAGACAGTAAAACCTGTAGCACAGCATCCAATGGTTGCACTCCGGTATGGATGACGCCACTATGGGCTGCCATCCAGCGTGTCAGCACCAACGGGAAGAACAGGCTGAAACCGATGATGTACAGGTTCCGGGAACTGTTGAGGTTCACGTACTGGAGGGCAGAGAGTCCTAGAAGAAATGTGGTCATTGAATCTTTTGAATTTGTCTGTCAGATCCATGACATATACTATATTTATATATTTCTCCAATGTATTTCTTTGATTGGTGTGAAATGAAGTAAAATTCATTTGTACCCAAATAGGTAAGCTGACGTAGTAGTGATCTTTTCAGTCACATCTGACGAACATCCCGCTATCGACTGAGAAGATAGAAGACCTGACTAAAATTCGTAAAAGTGCAAAACAACTACGCTTCATTCTTATTTGTTTCTTTTTTTTATCTTTATGAAAGTTAACGATGAGTAAGATCTATGAAATTCCGCATTCTTGATTCTTCCTGATTTCTAAGGCTCTTCCGCAATTAGGTCTCTTGGATCGCAGCCGAGCCCGACAGAAAGCTGACCAGTTTCTTCACGTCCCGGCAGGGCTTTGGGGCGTCCCTGGCGTGCCAGTACGATCCGCACTGGATCTGCTGATGGAATAAGACCAGCACGGTCTCGTTGTAAGGGTAGGCCACATAAGCCCGTCATTGGCAACCAGTTAGGCTGTTGAACTGGGCTCCTGTTATTAAAGTCCAACCATTGAAGCAACTGAAAGTCAAAAGACTCAAGTCTCACCAAAAGCAGAGATCATGCCGAACATGACGCAGAACAGTCCGCCGACGATGGGCTGCGGGATAATGATGAAGACCGCCCCGAGCTTGCCCACTACGCCCTGGAGGATCATCAGTCCGGCCGCCCACTGCACCACGCGACGAGACCCCACCTGAAGAGGCACAGTGCTTCAGAAAGATTAAGGAAATAAGACACACACAAGCTGGCGTTTATTAGTAATGGTCTAAGGCGTATTTTTCCCACTCTGTTAATTCCATTTTTACCCACGACGGTACGGAGACGGTATATGTGTTTGAGGTGAGAGGATGTTTGTTTTTAAACTAGCATTTTGGAATCTGTAGATAATCATTAAACTATTATATACTTCTTCATTATCAGCCTGCTGACGTTCACTTCTGAACATATGCCTTGCCATAGAGCGTCACCACACACAGTTCTCTGCACACCATTTCCAACCATTCTTCTATACCAAAACCTCCCCGCAATCAAAGATTCTTACAATGACTTCCTACCCTTTTTTCGAGCAGTCTGTTTGATCAGCTCTATGTCCAACTGCTCCCGATGTTTTGCATAAGCGATCAATCGCAGATTAGAAATACTTAAAGGCGGATGGAATACATTATAAAACATCAGTCAGGCCTCCCCAACCCGTCTGGCCAGCGCGGGGAGTGTAGGCCAAATCCTCCGTCTGTCTCCGGCAGATGAGAGAGGGTTGTGCTCCTGCAGTGTAGACAAAAATAACCTGATGATGATGATGATGATGAAGGCGGATCGAGTGAGTTTACCTTAGTAACACCAATAGCTCCGACGTTCTCCCCGAAGGTGTTGGTCCCGTTGCCGGAGCCCCACAGGCCGGCCAGCACGGTGCCCAGGCCCTCGGTGCCCAGCCCGCGGTTGATGGCGTGTAGGGGAGGAGGTGGGGCAGCTGTTTATAAATTTATAATAGTTTACAACTATCATCGGCCTATCAACGGTCTGTCCCCACCATCATGGGGAAGGTATCATGGTACTGCGGTGTGCCTACCAATGTGTAGTATCCAGTGAAGAACTCCTCTATCCCAATATTTTTAACGGCCAAGGTCCACTGTTAAAAGAAGCCTCGTGTACCTAATTAATCTTCTGGCACGAAGGTGCTCAGCAACCTTATAGTATATATTGTTGTTTATGTAAGCCAGTGTTCACCTGCATAATTTCACTCTTACACCACGGCTGCGATAGGAATTTCAAGGGAAGCCAGAAGGAGATACAGTATAGACAATGTGCTTCCAGCATATCACAGGGGTGAAAGCGCAGAAAAAGAGGATAAAGGAATCTTTTGTAACAAAACGTATGAAAACTTCCACCAAATCCTTCCATCCTGCGTCTATGCTCGCAGTCTTCTGAGATAAGCGTTAAATAACAAAATGTCACTTACCACACATCCTGGCTGTGGTGGGGTAGTAGCTGATGGACTCGACGGTGCAGGCGATCACGCCGGCCAGCATTCCTAGGACTCCAGCCACACTCACAGTGGGCACGCCCCATTGACCTGAAAATTTATTCTATGATTTCCGATTTTGTCTAATCGTAGCAAGAATCCCACTAATTATTATATATGTAATACTAGCTTTTGCCCGCGATTTCGTCCGCGTGGACAACTTAACATCATAAATTATTATGTATTTCCCGTAGGAATGGTATGCTTTTTCGCGATAAAAACTATCCTATCTCCTATTCCAGGGCCTAAGCTATATGTGTGCCAAGTTTCATCCCGGTCCGTCCAGTGGTTGAAGCGTGATTGAGTAACAAACATCCAAATATCCAAACTTTCGTATTTATAATATTAGTAGGATTACAAATGTGAAAGTTTGGACACAAAGTACGTAAAGCGGCGGTCGCGCGCCGCTAGACAGAGAGCCCGCTAAGAACAAACCGCCATTTCTCGCACGCACACATTGACGCTACGTGTACAGGCATTGTCGGGCAGTCTCGGACAGAACTCAATCGCGAGTATCAAAGTGAAGGCGCGGCTGTTTTTCAACATGAATACACGGTATTATTATGGTTGCAGTGTATTTGGTTGTTTAAATACTACTCCAACCTGTGCCTACACGTTGAGATACAATAATCGTTCATTTAAACAATGTCGCAATCGACGAAAATATTTTCCAGTCAATAATTTGTAACACCTGTGGTTTTTTTTATAATAATAATATTCTAATATACCACTTTTTTATTTACCTGTCCACTTTAAAACACATAACGTAGGTATATTTTTACATACATGCACTTTCTTGTTTTGAAAATAGTATGTCTGTCTGTCCGTCTGTTACAACCGATTTGCTTCAAATCTACTAGACCGATGAAGTCGAATTTTTTTTTGTTACAAACTGTACCGTGTGACATATTAAATGAAATGGTTTCATATATATTTTTTTATATCTAACATAAATAATTTTAAAGTAATTTAATAAAATAGATTAAACGAAGTTGTGCGTGTAGTGTAGCTTTTATTTAAGGAACGGATATGGAACTTGTCACCCTTTTAAATCTCAACTCATTTACGCCGAACTTGGCGCCCTTTTCACATTTATGCTATCGTCGAACTTGGAGCCTTTTTCACATTAATGTTTTTGGTGGGATCACTATTACACCATTATTACATTTTGTTGAGATTGAAATCTTCGTCGTTTGTGGCGTCGGCATATTTTTATGGATATTTGAAGGTCTGCTACTCTCTAAGGCATGTAAACATGATAAGATGTACGTATGCATGTATAAACGAATCGATGTATGTATGTTTGTAAACATAAACTATCTACTCCTTTTCAAAATTCAGAATAAATACAGTAGCAACCCTAGTCAGTCAGGCAAGTTTAGGTAGTTATTATCGAGAAAGGTGGGAGGGTACTTCTCATTGTCACTCAATTTTTATGGTCACACAGTTATATTTCCTAAACAGTATAAGTTAAAAACATAACTTGTGGATTGGTGGATAAAACATCTATTTGGTCACAAAATAAATAAAACTTGCCGTAATTGAAGCAAACATAATATAAATAATTAACACGAACGATCAAAAACGGGGCCATTTTTCGTATTCTCATCGTGTCACACTTCCCGTTGCAGTAAAACATTTGGTTACTGCTTTACCAAATTTCAGTGTATTTGTATGTTATATATACTAAAGTCACCGAAATTCAATACACTTTACATACGTTGGTTTATTTTGAATTGGAAACACAATATGTGTCGGTCACACGATTTTAGGTACTTAAGATTTGAGTAGTAATAAAGGCTTGCTGTTGAATACAACAGCAGTAACTAATCACAGAGTTCGATTCGGTCATCGTCAGTCGTGTTCCTTCTTCGCAGAAGTGGGACGAGCGACTTATCGTTCCGTGAGTAAAAAATATTGGCAAGTTTATATTTATTCGTAGGTGTACCGATCACTTGCGTGGACAATATATTTGTGCATTGTATTTTGGTAATGGAAATTAAAGTTAGCTCATCGAAACTCCAAAATGTAAGAGATATTTATGTAGTATTTGATTTAAAACAATATACCTAAACTTTGCAGGAATTTATAAAAAGAGGGATATTTTTGTCACCTTTGTGGCATCACCTTCGTGGCGTTTTACCCACGAAGGTGAGTTTTTGCCACGAAAGTGATTTTTTGCATTGTTTTATTTCGAAATATAGCGACTGGTGTATACGTATTTACAAAATCAACTAGTTTGATGTGGTAAATAGTGTTTTGAATACATAAGTAAGTATATTTACATGATAAATTAACAACTACACTATTAATAGATAACTAATTAAACATGAAGTATGGGTAGGTACTAATTAAAGTAAGTAAGTATATTAACGTTGTTTTTAGGGTTTCGAACCAAGATGGTAAAAATGAACCCTCAACACCAACGTAGCTTCTGGTCTGATGACGATCCAGATTCGAGTTACAATATATTTGATTTACGCAAAAACTAACGTTCTGATATTTTCTTTTATTGTTTGAAGATGTTACCGTCTTCTTGTAATGAGATTTTTTTATAGAATAACGTTTTTGTTTTTGAAAAGGAAAAGTGCTGCCTAACAACGTGTAACGTTTCGTTTTTATTTTTTGAGAGATTTAGCCTTTCTAAAGTTCAGACTAAAAGTAGTATATAATCTAAGTTCTAAAGACTTATTTGATTCATCATTAGGAAATAGTTTATATTACAACCAATTAGGTTAAGTTTTTGATTATTTATTATCGCCGGAGACTGATTATTTGTGAATGTCACAAATTACCAGTGATATTACAATTAAAGTATACTCAAATTATGCACAATTGTTATAAGTTTAGACACATTAGGTATGTTATTATGTTATCACATGTATAAAGAGGGTTTTTTAGAGTAAAACTATCCTCCGAAATATAAGTACCTGATTAATAAACCCACAGTAAAGTTTCTATTTATTTCCTACGTTAATAATGTTCTATAATAAGAACTTTTTACTAAAATTATGTAGTTTTAATTGACATAGCATATCAGTAATAATAGGAACCTATTTCGTAGGATGACCGAACCTAGGACCTAACTGGTAACTCTCTCTGCGCTTGATTGAATATCATGTATTTGCCTGTTTAATTATGAAAATAAGATTAAGTTGTTATTTCATGAACATTTATTCTCATAACCAGTAGTCAATTCTGAGAAAATAATGGCTGTAAAGTTACTGAGTCACTTTCGTGGATCATCGCGTCACTTTCGTGGCATCTAGAACTTCAAAACATTATTACTTTCAACCGAGACTCACGATTTGATTAATTTACTTATAAATTTACTCGTATTATCAAGCGCTATTAGATTTTTTATAAAAATAGTTTATATATGCAAAAAATAGAATTTACCACGAAGGTGACGATGAGAATCGTGGCGATGAGAATTAGCCGGGAGCGGTCCTTCTGTATATTTTTTATTTTGTGGTTTGGATGTTTGTTACACAATCACGCTTCAACCACTGGACTGATCGGGATGAAACTTGATACATATATGGGTTAGGTTGGGTTTTTGGAATAGGACATAGGGTAGTTTTTATCCCGAAAAACATCTTATTCCTAGGGGAAACCAAATTAATCGATATGAATGTCACTTTTGGGGTTCTTAGGAACTTTACGAAAATGATATCTATTTTGAAATTCAAGATGTGTAAATATCGAAACCTACGCGGAAGAAGTCGCGGGCAAAAGCTAATAGTAAAATAAGCCAGGTACATAACAATGATCTCTCTTTACATTCGTGAGATCCAAAGTTAGATTTTAGAACTGAAATAGGCTCAGGATGCCTCTGCTAGATAGGCCGACGAACTAATAACGGTTTCCCCAAACCCGTCAAGGACGATATTCGATTACGAGACCGTCGGACGCCCCGACGTCAGGTGGACCGACGTCCTGAAGAAGGTGGCCGAAGAAGGCGGAGTATCGGGTATGGTGGCATTCATTGGGGAAGGCCTATGTCTAGCAGCAGATGTCTAAGGGCTGATAATGATGAGATAGACATTGCTGCTGAGCTGACTGCCTTTAGAAATATTTTGCCATGGCTACTATTGGCACTATTATACGAAGTAGCCTTCTGCTACTCCGTCACAGCTCACTGCGTCACATAGGTGCTAATACGTCCGTGGTGTTCAACTAGGTGGCCAGGCGTATCTTGGCCACACCAAACTCCCAACCCCCCAACTGACCACTCTGGTTTCTTTGCTACACTCCCATTTGCTAGAGGGGAGTGGGACCTCTTCCTACTTTTACTCTTTACTTTCTTTAATTTAATTTGCCTGGGGCCCAAGGTAGCGTAGATTCAGTCCTTGGGACTCGCCCTACCTTCATTGATAGTGTTGTGTTGCGTACCACCGTTGATCCTCGCTCAGAGGAGTTGCGGGGGGAATGGTGAGGAGGCGGGAATGCCTTTAGAAATGAACAGGCAATTTAAAAACTAAACTATTCCTAAGCTTTTTGGTGTATTTATAATATTTATTCTACCAAAGCTACCGGCGCCACCATTACTGAATTAATTTTCAGTTAGATGTGCAACTGCTTGGTATGGGATTTCCATAATTATGTAAATATTTCGCATATCTTTCGCAGCTGAATAAGCGTCATGATGCGAGTTACACACAAAAGTTTGTGTACGGTGGCAGATCTACTACACTTTTGGCACGCTCCAGCGTGGTTCACGGCACGGAGTAATAGCAACGCTAAGTCGAGCACTTTAGACACATTTTTGCGCGCTCCGCGGCACATCACACGCCGTTGCTCGCAACAATGCTAAATGGAGCGCCTTTTGCACCTTTTTTGTATTGTCTGACAAAGGGCGTAGTTAGTATCTGTTTACAAGGGATTGATGTTTTATAATGTACTCCCTTAGTCGCCTTGTACGACATCCACGGGAACAGTTGGAGTGGTCCTATTCTACTCTACCGGAAACCATACGACAACTGCACCATGCGTATGTATATATATATATATAGCCACTATTATCGATACGCAAGGTGGAGTTGTGTATATCTGAAATTCGAAGGGAAATGGTTGTCATTGTGTTCAGTCAGATAGATAAGGGTTGGGCAATGCCCTTATTAAACCGGGGAAAGCCCACTAATTTTGAGTCTTGAGATAACACCCTCGCCAAATGAAAAATAATCGTACACAGAGCTTATTAAGATTAGTTTTTCACACCAAACATGAATTTCCAAAGCTTAGTCCCGATTTCAAATTGTAACTGCTGCTCCAACCCAAGTTATTCAATAAAAAGTTGACAAAGGCAAACGCAGTGGTACGAACAAATTTGCTTAACCTCAGGGAAGGCAGGCGCGTGGCCAGCATTCAAAACAAGGGGGGTCATCGAGTTTTATTTTTTTAATTAATTTTTATTTTATTTTATTTATTCATTCTGAAACCTACAGCTAATTCACAAATAAATATATAATACAGTATAATATAAATTAATCATTAGCCATTAACAGATTTCTAATATATAGACATTAAAATTATTGCTTATGGTAATAAAAGTAGATAAAAGTAAGAAGGTACAGAGAAATTTTGTCGAAATACTTGCATTCAAATTGAACTTGGAATAAACGTAGAAAACGTATATATGTTTGTAAACGCTTTATTGTACCAAAATTAACAATAATTAGAAATTGTATACAAATGCAGACTTATCCCACTTAGGCATCTCTTCCAGTCAACCTAAGAGTAACTAAAAGGACTCGTATAATGCGCTTAGTATCAAATATTGATATAACTACGCATAATAATCATAATCTATTTAAATAACAAAATCCACCATGATTTTTGTTGTGACAAAGCGATCGATCATCTTGATATGATACATGTCTATGTCTGTGTACATAAATACTTATGAACATTTAAAAGAGCCAACCATTCACTCTCTCTATATCTTCTCGTCGCGTATACCACAGTGCCTGAAGACAAAAGTCTTCAACCAGTCCGTCCTACCCGTAATGACCTACGGCGCCGAAACGTGGACACTGACAGTGGGACTAGTCCGAAAACTCAAGGTCGCTCAGCGGGCTGTGGAGAGAGCTATGCTCGGAGTTTCTCTAAGAGACAGGATCCGAAATGAGGTGATCCGCCAGAGAACTAAAGTCTTCGACATAGCTCAAAAAGTTAGTACGTTGAAGTGGCAGTGGGCTGGTCACATCTGTCGGAGAACCGATTACCGCTGGGGTAAACGAGTTCTCGAGTGGAGACCGCGACTGGGCAAGCGTAGTGTGGGACGCCCCCTGGCTAGATGGAGCGACGATCTGCGTAAGGCGGCTGGCAGTAACTGGATGAGAAGAACCGAGGATCCTTCAGTGGCGCACCTTGGGAGATGCCTATGTCCAACAGTGGACTCTTTCGGGCAGATGATGATGATGATTCACTCTCTCTTCTTCAAATCGACTTCTGAGCCATGTTTTGAGAAGTGTTTGGGCAGAGAAACTCCTCTCTGCTGTAACGACACCCACTGGCACAGTTGACAAAATTTAGAGCAAGCGAAAGCTATTTAGCTTTGCCGTGTGGTTTCCGGTAGAGTAGAATAGGACCACTCCAACTCTTCCCGTGGATGTCGTACAAGGCGACTGAGTGAATACATTATGAAACATCAATCAGGCCTCCCCAACCCGTCTGGCCGGCGCGGGGAGTGTAGGTCAAATCCTCAATCTGTCTCCGGCAGATGAGAGAGGATTTCTGGACAAAAATTCCAGAAATCCCCTTAAGGGGATTTTTCGCAGGGGATTGGAATAAGCCCAGGAGCTAACCTATATTTGTGCCAAGTTTCATCCCTATCCGTTCAGTGTTTGAAGCGTGATTGAGTCACGGACATCCAAACATCCAAATATCCAAACACAAACTTTCCCATTTATAATATGAGTAGTTTTAAAGCAATTTTTTTCAGATTATGCTAAGGCATTTCGTGGGGGTCTCGTCACCCTGACCCCACCTCTGGGCACGCACCTTAGAGCAGGGAAATTAGATTTTGCTACATAAACATACGAAGTTAATATCTAAACTACGCCCTTGGGGAGAAGGGCGGAAAGATAATAAAAATAAACACAGCTTTCGGTTACCGCAAACGTAATATTTGCTGTGGTTGGGCTTCAGACATTATATTTTTTTTATTTCTGATGGGTTTACGCTTGACCTTAATCTCACCCGATGGTAATTGACAATGAGGCTTGGTGGAGCGCGCTTACGAGAAGATGCCTGTATTCCTATGCCTGTACTCTTTTCTAAGTACAGAGCGGGTGGAAGCGGAAGCGTCAGTGGAAGCGGCAGCGGAAGTGGAAGCGGGAGCGGCAGCGGGAGCGGGAGCGGCAGCGGCAGCAGCAACGGGAGCGGCAGCGGAACCGGGAGCGGCAGCGGAAGTGGAAGCGGAAGCGGCAGCGGGAGTGGAAGCGTGAGCGGCAGCGGGAGCCGGAGGCAGCGGAAGCGGGAGCGGGTTCGGCAGCGGAGCAGCAACTGGAGCGGAAGAGGGAGCGGCAGCGGAAGTGGGAGCGGCAGCGGGAGCGTCCACACGAACGGAGCCGCGGGCACAGCTAGTAATTATTAATTCTATTTATGTATGACGCACTGTCCAACAAGTTTGTGACCGCGCTCGCTGTAAGTTGCCACTCGGGGGCGCTGCCAGGTCCCTCCACTTTATACTCTGTCTATCAAACTTTCTGCGCAACTAACTCCCCAAGTTTGGTGCCGTCAAGTTCGGTAGTGCTTTCAACTAATCCGGCTTTGAAAGTTTACCTTTTGCCTGCTAGTTAGTGTCTGGCTCGTTCGTACGATGCTCACGTCTCTCGATGTCCAATTCAACTTGTGTAGGCCTCTGATTATCATTTAGATATAAGATAGAAACCCTGAAACTTTGAAAATCACTGCCAACTGAAAGGAATTGTTTGTCTGAAAATCCTTATGGTTTCACTACTGTTCTTAATGTACAAAAGTAAACGCGTCTGCCCGTCGCTGGTGCAATCCCTCAGACGCCTTGGAAAGATTGGGGTGGCCCTATTCTAAGTCGATTTTTACAGCTTCTCATTTTGTGTGCAAGCGGCTCGATTGTGGAACTCGCTACCACCAGACATCCGTAATAGTCAATCCTTTTTAATTTTCAAAAACCGTGTTAAAGAACACTATCTGTCACTAAGTTAGGATTGGAATCCATATCTTGTATGTATTTTATGACTGTTTGTATATTATTATTATTTAATAATGTATATTATATTTATATATTATTAGTAAATATTTATTTATATACTTATATTTTTTATCGTGTAGGTTATAATCTATGTAAGTGGGTATATAGTTTATATTAGTGTATGTATGTATATGTTTTTTTATTTGCGTAATCACTAGGTCTGCCTCTCTTATTTCAATTATCTCTCTCGCGGGTCTGCCGGAAGAAATCTCTCTCAGCGATAAGTTCGCCCTTTGTACTTGTGTTTCTTTTTAATGTGTTATTTTTGTTTTATCTGTGTGTGTGCAATAAAGAGTTAAATAAATAAATAAACGAAATCCTCACGGAGGTTTGACATAGTCCATATCCTTGTTTTGCTAATCATTTCGTCTATGTCGGTGACCTTAGGTCTTCGTAGATATCTTACCTGGATAAGGAACCCGGAACCAGGGCGCGTCTTCAATGATGTTGACCTTCAGGTCGGTCCTGGCCGGGTGGCCGGGCTGGAACACTCCTGTCGCAGTCAGGATGCCGCAGATCGCCCACATGATGACTATCGTCAGCAAAACCTGGTGAGGAAAGCTTTGGTTATGCTCTCCCGGATCGACCTCATCATCAGGTTATTTTTGTCTCCACTGCAGGAGCACAACCCTCTCATCTGCCGGAGACAAACGGAGGATTTGGCCTACACTCCCCGCGCTGGCCAGACGGGTTGGGGAGGCCTGATTGATGTTTTATAATGTATTCCCTTAGTCGCCTTGTACGACATTCACGGAAGGAGTTGGAGTGGTCCGATTCTACTCTACTGGAAACCACACAGAAAATTGTCGATCCTCAGCTTGTTGGAAGTCCACTCGGGGTGCTGGGCAAAGGGTGTTACTCCAGCTACCTTAAAGCACAGATTCGTTAATAGTTACTACAGAACAGATACCTCATTCCCTTGTAAAACGGGAATACCGACCGCCTCATAGGCCTAGCAGCTTGGTCATTGGACTCGGGTGCCAGAGGTCGTGGTTTCGATTCCCAGTGGGGACAGACAACTTTGTACAATTTATACAAGTTGGTCCCGGTCTGTATGTTATATTTGTAAATTGTCCTATCCTTGTTAAATTTTCATAGCACAGAAGAAAATCCTAATTTGGGATTTGATAAGTGCATACGTACATTATGTAATATTTATTTTATTTTAAACAACTACTCCTTGCCATTGTCAAGACTACTCGCAAACATGTGTCTCAGGCTTTCTACAAAGCCTTGTTATTAGTCCGTACAGCGCACTATAGGCGGGCAGCGTTTGATGTGCCGCCCAGCGCGCAAAAATGTGTCTAAAGGAGCTCGACTTAGCGTTGTTACTATTCGTAACGAACCTACTGGTGGGCGGGGCGAAGGTACTTATAGCAGTAGGTTCGTCCGAGTGACGGAGACCTTCCTAAAGTGCAGAGTGATACTGGCGTCAACCAGTGAGCAACGGCCTGCGTAACATGAATGTTGGAAAATGAATATTATTCCATAAATGAATTTTCTAAAAAATTAAATTGGTGGGCCTGACGTTTAATTTAATTTAATTTGTGATAATTTAATACCAAGTGTATTTTTAAGTTTTTATTTTAAATATTATATACTGACATAGATAGTATGTTATATACTGTGACATTATTTGAATTGTTGACATTGTAATTTATACATTACTAGCTGTTGCCCGCGACTTCGTCCGCGTGGACAACTTAACATTACACATTCTTATGTATTACGTGTTACTAAATCCTAAAAGAAATCTATTAATCTGGTTATGCATTAAAAATATTAATATACATAAAAAAACATACTATCCAATTGAGAACCTCCTTTTTTGAAGTCGGGTAAAAATTAGCGTTCCGGCGGCGGTTTCGCCCGTTGGACCACAGTTTTTTAGGTTTCCGTAGCCAAATGGCAAAAAACGGAACCCTTATGGATTCGTTATGTCTGTCTGTCTGTCTGTCTGTCCGTCCGTATGTCACAGCCACATTATTCCGAAAGTATAAGAACTTACTATTGAAACTTGGTAAGTATTTCTGTGAACCGCATTAAGATTTTCACACAAAAATAGAAAAAAAAAACTTTTTTTTCATCAAACCCATACGTGTGGATAGGTCTTCAAAAATGATATTGAGGTTTCTAATATCATTTTTTTCTAAACTGAATAGTTTGCGCGAGAATGTGTGTCCCCCCCCCCCCCCGTAAGAGAATGATAAAACTAAAAAAAATATATGATGTACATTGCCATGCAAACTTCCACCGATAATTATATACGTCATAAATCGTAAACCACAATACTAATATTAAAACATCGATCAAAGTTACAACGAACTACAATAAATAATACTGCTACGGAACCCTTCATGGGCGAGTCCGACTCGCACTTGGCCGCTTTTTTTTTAATAAAATTGACATTTATCATGAATTAAAAGATTATCATATAATCAATAAAAATAAAAAAATTTAATATTGTGCAAATTAGGTGATATTTCCTCCCCCCCCCCCTCCAATTTGTCCTTTCCATACCCTTTCTTTCTTTCCTTCTCCATCCCCTTCCCACAACGTTGAAAACCCTTTCCCTCACCCCTTCCCTCTCCCTATTCCTACCTCTCCCCCTTCCCTTAACCCACCCCTTCCTACACCCTTTGTTTACCACTGCCCCCTCATCTTTCCTCTCTTACCCTAATCCCTCATTCTTTTCCATCCGACTTCCTTCCCCTCCTATTCCCTTCCTATGTTGCATATCCCATTAACTGTACAACAAAATGTCTGTCAAACTGCTGGACATGCCTTCCCCAATGAATGCCACAACGCCCTACAGATCCAACCGCTTCCGGCCAACATCTTCAGGTCGTCCATACACCTGGCGGCAGGGCGTCCCACCCTGCGCGTGGGACGTCGCGTCCCACTCTAGAACTCGTTTGCCCCAACGGCCGTTCGGTACTACGACAGATGTGACCTGCCATTTCAGCTTACTAATTCTTTCGGCTATGTCGGTCACCTTCGTTATTCATAGGATCTCCTCATTACGAATCATATTCCTCATAGAGACCCCGAGCATTGCCCTCTCTATAGCTCGCAGAGCCACTTGAATCTTGTGGATCAGGCCCACCATCAGTGTCCACGTCTCCGCGCTGTAATCATGACAGGCAGGACGCACTGATTAAAGATTTTTGTCTTTAAACATTGTGGAATAGGTGACGTAAAGACTTAACGCAGTTGTCCGAATACTGCCCACCCTAACTGGATTCTTCTGTCAGCTTTTGAAATTGATCCTACCCAACTATTTTGTCTGTCCTAGGCAGACGTACTCCTGAACAGCTTCGATATTGACATTGTCGACGATCACCGGTCTAATACAGGGCCACTAATTATCGAATAGCGAACTTTTTGTATCGAGACTTGTGGAAATACCTGAAATACATCAGCTAAAATAAATCTATAAATGAGCTTTAAAACATCTCTGTCACTTTCTGTCAAGTTCTTGCTAGACCAGTAATGTTGAACTACACTTTCATACAAATGATATGAAATGAGAGGTCAACTTGTATATCAGCATCATGACATTTTATTGAGATATGACTTATACCAGTATGAGGCCCGAACTCAAAGCTATTAAACAGTGAAATCGACGTCAAATTCTGTTCAGCAGTTTCCGAGATTAGCCCGTACATACATACATACATACAGACAGATAAGAAATTTTTTAATTATATTTTTGGACTCTATTGGTCTTCAGTAACGTCCGGGCAGTGAAATTTTTTTTTTAACTTCTATGTACAGATTCGCTTTTCTTTTGTTTTTTCTACTCTTTTATTATATGTATAGATTTTATTTTATGACGATCCCTTTTACCATATTAGAATGACATGTAAAATTGATTTTTTAAGATGTAAAAGTGAAATAAATAAATCTTTCAGCATTCAAATATTGCAGTGTTGCGCAACTCACTGGAAACAGTTTGAAGAGTGGGAACCAGGTGACGTGGCACCCCGTGCCCCTCCCCCACGCCGGCGTGGGCACGGCCACGCCCCCCATGCACTGCGAGAATATCGTCAGCAAGGTGAACGTACTGCAACAAACCATATTAAGACTTATTTACGAGTATGGGATGTTTGTGGTATAGGTAGGTGCGTATCCAACGATCTCTATGTACTACTGGATGGAGCGTTCCAAACAATCGCTCTGTTCAACGCAAGGAGCCGCAACTCTTTCACATTCACAGTGAAACTTGTGCAGTTACTACGCAGAACATTTAATTATTACTAAATATTGACGCTACGGTTAAATAATGTCACGGTTAAATAACAGAGCGATTGTTTGGAACGCTCCATCTGGTAGTACATAGAGATTGTTGTGCGTATCCCACTTGCGTGTTCCAGGGGTTTATTCAGAAATGATGCGAGGTATTGTTACTGCACTATATATATTATCATAATCAGTTATAAAATGATTGCCAAATTGCCTTTACCACCCATCAACTTGCTCACACCATTACTTTAGCCGAACTGACTCGCACTCCCTCTCCACCAATCAGAGGTCGTCAGTGAGTAGCCGTGCGGTGGTACCATCGTTCTTACGGTGCTACCATAAGTAGACGGCGTAAAGTCGCCACACGAGTATACCAAACCCTCGACTCTCCAAACAAGCGAACAGGCGTACCCGCCTATCCGTACACGTTTTTTTGTTATTTATTATTGATGGGTTTGCGCTTGACCCCAATCTCACTTGATGGTAAGTGGAGCGCGCTTACCCAGAAGATGCCTATTCACTCTTCCTTTAAAAAGATCCAAATTGTACTTGACCGGAAATACCCAAGCTGGCAGGTAGTTCCATTCCTTAGCAGTTCGCATTATGAACGAGGAAGCAAAACGTTTCGTGAGAGAGCGTGGTATGTCTACTAGATAAGGATGAAGTCCCTCACCACGTCTGGTAGTCCGGTGATGGAAGGTGGATGGGGGAATCGAATCGTGTAATTCCTGGGCACACTCCCCAAAATGTAACCTGTAGAAAACCGTAAGACAGGCCACACTGTGACGATGTTTTAGCATAGAATACCTAATAATACTACGTATAGAATGGACACTCCCTTCCCCCCGCCAATCACAGCTTCCTCACCCCGCGCCGCAGATTTGGGTAGCGTTTAGGGCACTAGCCGTCAGGGCTGTATGTATTGCTTGAAAGATAATTAAAATAATAATTGTGAAGTATTGTGCTGTAGGTGGTTGTTTGATTAACAGTAATGACAAAAAGAGACGATTTCATTCTTTTCCTCCAGAAGAATCGAGGTAAGTAACACATTTTGCCTATTTATTCAAACAATTTGTAGGATTGAATTTTGGTATTATAAGTAATACAAATATAATTTTATACGTTTTGGTTTATTTTATTCTGTTTGATAATGTAAATAAAATGTTATTTGGGATAGACATTGATACAATTTTAATAAATTGTATATTTATTTGTTTGTTGTACGACATTTACACATTTGCGTTAAGTCGCGAGACGCTCGCATCGATGTGGGTCTTTTTGAATTAGGTAACTTGTCACGCGAAATTAAATATGTTTTGTGACAAAACATATTAAATCTTAAAGAATTTAAGTAGTATTAGTCACGCCTTCAATTAAACCCCACGTTCATCATATCCATGAATTATTCAGGAACCTGCAGATCATCAGGAAGTTATTACATTCTAGCGCCCAACGTGGGGTTTAATTGTAGCGTGTAAGAAGATACCTGAATTCTAAAAATTTGTAGGTAAAGTTGGAAAAACACCTAGTTGCAAATTTTATATTTTGTACACTTTAGACTTTAGCGTGTGGTCCACCGTACATACATTCGCATAATTGCCAAGTGTTCATGCTAGTAAAAAATTCGTTTATGTAAATTTTAATTTATGGCAGTCATGCATACAAAAATAAATGTTTTGACTCCCTCTGTTGAAGATATCATGATTATTGACCACGTCGTTGGCTTAGTGGCTTGCTTATTGATTCAAGTACCAGAATACGTGAGTTCGATTCCTTTTATGTATAGACATCTTTAGAGTTCGTCTTAGTCTGGGTATTATATTGTGTGAATAATATGAAATAGTGAATTGGTCCTTATCTAATTTCTATGGTACAGGAGAATGAGACGTTCTGATCTGAAGTAAATAAAATCAGGTTTGGGATTAGACAAATGTAATGTATAATACATAAAATATATATTTAATTAAATTAAAAATAACGGAACCGACGTCACGTTTGAATTTTCACCTTTTTGATGTAATCGAAATTCAATGAGCGATTGTCTACCGACTTGCGCGGATGTGTAATTGCAGCATAATAAAAAGAAAAAAATGACATGTGTCATACAGTGGCGTGTGACGTGAGCTTACAACGTAACATTGTAGGAACGTTTCCGCAGTTCCTTTTGTTTGGGTATAAAATCTTTTTTTGATTTTCAGATGTATATGAAAAAAAAATTGTTTCTCAGATGTATATACTGGATTCAAGTGATTGGACGATCCGACTTAAACAATAAAAGTTTAAAGAATTACCGCGTTTGCCATCTTCATTTCTGTGCTTCGGATCGTCTTGCAAAGAAATTAAAAAGAAACGCAGTACCTACCAACTTTGATGTTGCCACAGTCAGAAAACTCCTGTGATAACACAAAATTTACCTACTCAAACAAATGTGGAAATTTCGAAAATATCCTTTGATAAGTATGCCCCTTCTCTCCAATTCCCGAACTACAAGCTATTAAACAGTGAAAACGCCGTCAAATTCTGTTCAGCAGTTTCCAAGATTAGCCCGTACATACATACATAGACACGATTTTTTTAATTATATTTTTGGACTCCACTGGTCTTAAGGTCTGAATTTTTTTAACTTTAATGTACAGAAACGCCTTTTTACTGTTTTAATATATGTATAGATTTAAAAAAATTATAATGTGCACAATGATGAGTGTCGTATTTTTTCCCTGTATGTCGAAAAATATTTTATTTAAGCACATGCGCCATGTTTAGTGATATATTTAAATCATAATGAAAGAAAGAAAAAATTACACGCGAGTAGGAATTATTCCATAACAATAGTCCACGACGCTGGCCCAATGCGGGTTTGTGGACTTCACATACGCCTTAGAATTATTACTTCTTTGGCTGGTTTCTTAAGGTATTTTCCTTCACTAAAAACGTTCTTAGTTCGTTCTTTGGCCTGTGCCCGAATTCGAACCCTCGACCTCATAAACGTGAGGCGAGCGCAGTACCAACTAGTCTATCACGAATTCGTACAGTTTTGTATGGTTGCATAGAGATTTTGCACGTAAATATCGAAAGTTGGAAAAAGATTGTATACCTACGACTTAAATCTCAATTAATCAACCACCTATATAAACTATTTTTATTTTTATGCACACTTTACGCCGCCATCACAAAGTTACTGGTGCCCACGGCCGGTCCGCGCGGTCTGACACCCCTAACGATTGCCTTAGGCATGTGTGCGTGAGCTGCCGTGTGCGGACACGGTTATTGTATTTGTGTAAGAATAGGTAGTCGATTTCCCGCCATCGCATACATTTTGGCACAAGTGTCCGCCCTGTGGTTTTAGGCTCTGTAACTTGGTATTTACCAGAGCATCGTCACCTATGAGCCTTCGGGCGCGACGCTCGACCGCGTCCAGAGCAGCCAGCTGATACTTGGCAGAGCCGTCCCAAAGGGGACTGCAGTACGGGTTTGTATCATGTGTGCGGTAGTCTACTACTCTCTTAGTGAGAACTGCAACGATCTCTATGTACTACTAGATGGAGCGTTCCAAACAAACGCTCTGTTCCACGCAAGTAGCCACAACTCTTTCACATTCACAATGAAACTTGTGCAGTTACTACTCAGAACATTTAAGTATTTACTAAATACTGACATTATTTAACCGTAGCGTAGTGATAATTAAATGTTCTGCGTAGTAACTGCACAAGTTTCATTGTGAATGTGAAAGAGTTGTGGCTACTTGCGTGGAACAGAGCGTTTGTTTGGAACGCTCCATCTAGTAGTACATAGAGATCGTTGGCGTACTGCCTGTCGTACTCTGTTTTGCGGACGACGTTAATCTTTCGGGGAGAGGTGATTGTCGCTTCTTTACGTTTAGTATTCTCTGTTCATCCCCAGTAACTTAAAAAAAGTAAGTTTAATATTTTATATACTAAGGAAAGTAGTGGAGGTCCAAACAATAGCCAGCTCTAGTTAGAAATCCTAAAATCTAGTCCAAACCTATGCGTCAGTCAGATGTCCGAATTGACAGATGAACTCTGCAAAATGAGTTTGTAGGGGGGATCCCTATAGGCTATCGAAATCGTTTCGTCCGATTTCGTAACCTTTCATTCGCTCAAAGAGATGGTATAGCATACTGTCACGGGGAGAATTTTGCAGCGCGTTCACTGTATTTAATTGAAATCTTTGGATTTTTAATAATTTCTCAACTAAATACATGTACACGCTTATTATTTCGGTCTGTATAAAAGAATGAGACACAAGCTTTTGAACTTGATGCAGACCCTGTTCTGTTCAGTGGAGTCGTCATATTAATACGTTTAATTGGTTTTTTTCACTATATATGTAATTTACTTTTTTTATTG
Source organism: Esperia sulphurella (assembly GCA_947086405.1). Taxonomy (NCBI): domain Eukaryota; kingdom Metazoa; phylum Arthropoda; class Insecta; order Lepidoptera; family Oecophoridae; genus Esperia; species Esperia sulphurella. Next base: position 15,461,989 of record OX352267.1, read on the forward strand.
TTTTTTTTTTATTTTTTATGTCATTATCAATCATTTATAATAATAATAATAAAAGAACCAAATAAAAACAGGAATTTACTTAGATATAAATAAATAGCTGTTAATTTTCCTAAAATAAATAAATGCAAAAGTACTCTTACTCTCTGGCTTCTAACACAATCCTCTGTGCGTAGCTCATCAATCCAACTCCCTCTCCAATTCCCTCCGACCCTCCCCATCCCCCCCCCCCCCCAGCCCTCACCCCTACTTCTATATTGTTACTTGTAATAGTTATTTATTGAATACATATTGTAAAAAGACTTTGTAACTAATTATAAGAACCCAATGTAAGCACTATGCTTTTCATTACGAATACAAGAAAAGTAAAAAAAACTTGTTATTTCAATTTTACATCGCGTTGTAATTGAGTGGCTGTACAGAAAGTTGGAACATGGTTCAATAGCAATGTGAAAATGGAACTAGTTTTTTTTATAATTTGACAGCTGTCAGTTGAAAACGATTCTCCCTAGGGCTGAAAAGTATTACTTCCAACCCGCTCCTCAGGCAACTTCAGACCTACTTTCCGAGTATGAAAAACCAATTATAATAAAAAATATAATTATGTATATTACTACGGGACGGTTTATTATACATTAACTTGAATTAATCAGAATAATGGAATTTAAACCAAACAAACCTCTTGCTTGTATATCCATTCCTATTCAAAGTCATATTTTAAAGTCAAATCCCACATTTTCTAGCTTTATCGAGAAATGCATTAGATTTATGCCAATTCTTCTATCGCTTTACACAAATGGAATGGAATTTAAAATCCCTCATCGTTTTCTCCCGCACTCTGTCGCTTTGTGCATATGCTCGGATCCAATTAGAGATGTCTGATGTACCGGATATTTGTATTATCAGATATTCCCAAGAAAAATTTATACTGATCGTATATTTGTATCATCCAGTCCCTTAGCACAGATTACTAAAGAGTTAGGTTTAAAGAGTCACTTCATCATCAGGTTATTATTGTCTCCACTGCAGGAGCACAACCCTCTCCCATCTGTCGGAGACAGACGGAGGATTTGGCCTACACTTCCCGCGCTGGCCAGACGGGTTGGGGAGGCCTGATTGATGTTTTATAATGTATTCCCTTAGTCGCCTTGTACGACATCCACGGGAAGAGTTGGAGTGCTCCTATTCTATTCTACCGGAAACCACACGGCTTCACAAAAGAGTCACTTACATGAGACACAATACAGAAAAAAACATTATTTTTTAGTTCGCACCGCACACTCAAAAAACATTTATTTTTATTTTACCTAATTTATTTATTGTTAGATATCGTAATTGTCAAGTACATGTTGGGCAAGTTTACCTTTGAATGCGTTAAACGAGTCGATATTTTTTACGTGTGACGGAAGGTTGCTATATACTACGTAATAGATACATCACTGCCTAGTAAAACGAAAATACCTACGTTTTTAATCACCTACTGTTAGACAATACACGCAAAAATGAGTCTAAGGCGCTCGACTTAACGTTGTTAATACTCCATAGACAGCGCGCTATGTGTATACAGTTAAAAACGTAGGTATTTTCGACGGGCGGCATTTGATATACCGCGCAGCAAGCAAAAGTGTATCTTTGGCGCTCGACTTAGAGTAGATATTAGTCCGAGAATCTAGTAAGAATCTAGATCCTACGTACTTATTGCAGTAGGTTCGATTGAGTGACAGAGGAGTACCTACCCCACTCTGCCTATGTTACTCAGGGATAATGTAGCATTCTTATGGTGAAAGAATTTTTGAAATCGGTCCAGTAGTTTTGAGTTTATTCGTTAGAAACATACAAATCTTTCCTCTATATAATATTAATGTAGAAGATGTATTCAAAACATAAGTGTATATTTCATTCCAGATTAATAGTCCTATGAAAACCAACGCTATTTACGTCTCGGTAACATATACATGAAAGGGTCACCAGCAGCAAAAATAGGTTTGTATTACCAAGTAAACTTTGCGGTCCACTTAGGAACACCATCTATTGTGTATTTTGTTTTCGAGACGCAAATGCGTTTGTTTTCATAGGACTATTAATCTGGAATGAAATATAGATAAATATTTAATTTTGAATAACTGACCGGATACACAGATCTATCTTTCACGTGACCCGGCACATCACTAGCCTCATGGCCACTTCGCGTTATGTTCGTTTCATTTCCCCCTTCACTTGATGGTTAAGCTTTTAGACTGAAATGAAATCAACTGAGTGAGTCTGTCTGTTATGACAATGTCCATTTATAGACTGCTGAGGTAGTTTTTCACAATAAATGGTATTACAGATCGTTCACTTCACGATGGCACTTCTCGGTACTTTAGTGTAAGTATTCAGTGTATGTATGCACATATTGATTACTATAGCTGTTGCCCGCGACTTCGTCCGCGTGGAAATTTAACATCACAAACTATTATGTATTTCGCGTAAGAATGGGATGTTTTCTCGGGATAAAAACTATCCTATCTCCTATTCCAGGAACTAAGCTCTATGTGTGCCAAGTTTCATCCCGATCCATTCAATGGTTGAAGCGTGATTGCACCAGGGATGGACAGCAGCGTTCTCTTTGCAAAGCCTGGTTTAGAAACTGTGCGACAAAGACGTTTAATTGTTGATGATATAATATGGACAGGACGGAATGGATAAAACAGTACACATCATCATCATCATCAGCCTGTAAGAGCCTACTACTGGACATAGGCCTTTCCCAAGGCGCGTCACTGAACCCGATCCTCGATTCTACTCATCCAGTCACTGCCAGCCGCCCTACGCAGATCGTCGCACCATCTAGCCAGGGGGCGTCCCACACTACGCTTGCCCAGTCGCGGTCTCCACTCGAGAACTCGTTTACCCCAACGGTTATCGGTTCTCCGACAGATGTGACCAGCCCACTGCCACTTCAACGTACTAACTTTTTGAGCTATGTCGAAAACTTTAGTTCTCTGGCGAAACAGTACACAAAATGTTATATTTCTTCAAATGTTGGCACTACTCTTTCTTGCACTACTACAAGCAAAAATAGAGTTTAAGATGACGCAACTTTTTGTCCCCCCACTATACCCGATAAGGCGAATTTATTCTTTTTTATTTTTTTATTATTGTTGATGGGATTACGCTTAACCTCAATCTCACCTGATGGTAACTGATGATGGGGCCGAAGGTGGAGCGCGCTTACCCAGAAGATACCTATTCACTCTTCCTTTAAAAAGATTCAAATTGTACTTGTCCGGAAATGTCGAGGCTGGCAGGGAGTTTGCATTATGAAAGAGGAAGCAAAACACTTCGAGCGAGAGCGTGGTGTGTCTACTACATAAGGATGAAGTCCCTCACCACGATTGGTAGTCCGGTGATGGAAGGGGTATCAAATCGTGTAATTCCTGGGCACACTTCCCAAAATACCTGTCGAATACCGAAAGAAACTGCGTATTTTAGAGATTCGATACTGCAAAGCTCAGCTCAGCTGAAGTCAGCTATACATATTAAGTTTCAACTTTATTAGTTACTAAAAGGATGATACTAAAATACACTAGGTAGGGCAATAAAGTAGGGCAATTAGGTCACCATAAATACAACACTTGGTCGATCGATTCTGTAGTTTATAAATAATACAATGTTCAGTCCCATATAGACTTGCACATAAGAAGTAGCCTATATCTAGCTAGGGTTTCTTTGAAGGATATGATTCGTAATGAAGAGATCCGACGAAGCACGAAGTAGACCGACATAGCCCGGTTAACCAGCTGAAGTCGCAGTGGGCGGGCCACATCTGTCGCAGAACCGACGGCCGATGGGGCAGACGAGTTCTGGAGATCGGCTCGCGAAGGGTGGGACGAACTGAAGAAGGTGGCCGGAAGCGGTTGGATGTGGAGGGCGGAGGACCGGGTGTGGTGGAGTTCAGTGGGGAAGGCCTATGTCCAACAGTGGACGTCTAAGGTCTGATATGATGATGTATATCTACCACAGAGAGATAAACCCACCATAAATATGAAGTAATCCAGAACATTAATTTAGTAAGTTACTGTAACTAGTAAACTCATAAATTTTTCAGGTCATATTTTTAGTCTTATTTCTAGATAATGAAGTTTTTATGAGGATCTGCCCAGCATCGTTGTTTTCCTAGCACCATATCTGCTTTGGAATTATGATGGCGAAGAAGTAAGGTCACCAAAGGTTGCCTGCACTTGGCAAACCACTTGGCAAGGGTGGCCTGGAAGAGATCGCTTTAGGCGATAAGGCCTTTGTACACTTTTTACTACACATAGTTTACCTACCTATCTACTAGCTGTGTCCGCGGCTCCGCTCGCGTGGACTACAGAACTAATGTTTTTTTTTTATTTCCCACTGTCCCACTCCACTGCAACCCCCACAAACTCCGAAGGGGCCATTTCCAAAATTACGAATTTTTCGATTTATCAGCTATTCCTTTGGAGTTATCCATTTTTTTCTAAACCATCCCAGAACTGAGGCCAATAAAACATTTTTTTTATTCAAATCGGTCGAGCAATCTTCGGGTTTCTGCGAGACTAACTTACGGCAATTGATTTTTATATAGTACTAGCTTTTGCCCACGACTTCGTCCGTGTAGGTTTCGATATTTATACTTTGATACTTTTAACGATTAATTTGGTTTCCCGTAGGAATGAGATGTTTTTTCGGAATAAAAACTATCCTATGTCCTATTCCAGGATCTAACCTATGTGTGTGCCAAGTTTCATCCCGATCCGTCCAGTGGTTAAACCGTGATTGAGTAACAAACATCCAAATATCTGAACATCCAAACTTTCGCATTTATAATGTTAGTGGGATTTAGTCACCAGTATATTCGATCCTTATGTTCCGATGACCTGAAACAGGCCCTTAGCTGATAGCATATTCCCAACAGTGGACGTCGACAAGCTGATGATATAATGGTTAACGCAGCAATAGTAAAAACAAAGCCAACTTATGTTTATGTAATATGTATTTTCAAACTTTATTAAAAGTAGATACTAAACGCATTATACTTGTCCTTTCGGTTACTCTAAGGTTGACTGGAAGAGATCCCTAAGTGGGATAAGTCCGCCTTTGTACACAGTTTAATTACTATTTATTATTGTTGTTGTTGTTATTTTTGGTACAATAAAGCGTTTACATACATACATACATACATACATACATACATACATACATACATACATACATACATACATACATACATACATACATACATACATACATACATACATACATACATACATACATACATACATACATACATACATACATACATACATACATACATACATACATACAAACAAACTTTGCTCATATCAAGTATGCAATCGTCTGAGAGTACTAGGAATGAAAAAGAAATAAAGATATATTTTTTGCCAACACTGACCTTTGACCTGTGAACGATATTATAAAATCCGATACTTCGTTGCATAATAACGAAGCTATTGTGCTGTTACCTATTGTTTTGATACAAAGCGCCGAGCCAGCATCACAGATAAACGAGAAAAGTAGGTTATCTTTATAGAATGCTACCGAACGTGGCTTGTATTTTTTATTATTATTCAAAGATCAAAACAGAAGAGATTTATCCTATATCTAATCTTCTAACGAAACCAAAACTGAGGTTTATCTATAGAAGACGAAATTGTGTACCTACATACAACATTAATACCTTAGTCGACCTGGGCTGCCGCCAGTCAGGGCTGCGCAGTAGCTGTGTTTAGACAGGTCACACGTGCCGCTTGCTTATTTCGTTCGTTGCACTATACTAAACGGCTTATATCTAAATTAAGCACACAACACTTAATTATTAGTTCGTCTGTGGTCCTATTACTGTTTTTATTATTTACTAGCTGGTGCCCGCGACTTCGTCTGCGCAGGATTAGTATTTCGAGTAGCTTATCTAGGCTTAGCTAGGCTTATATAGGCGTGGCGTAGAAAAGAACTAACATTATGACATTAAAATTATAATTTTATGGCGCACGCCAGAATAGCTCGCAGATGATAGATTTTTTCCTACTTACTTGATATTTTGAACAATTCACACAATATCTTTATAAATTGTAGCCTATGTGTTATTCTGATGTATAAGCTATATTATTGTAAAGTTTCATTAAAATCCATTCAGTAGTTTTTTCGTGAAAGAGTAATAAACATCCATCCATACTTACAAACTTTCGCGTTTATAATATTAGTAGGATAAAAAAATACAACATATTTATTTTCCAAAAAAATCATTGATGTTACAGCGGTTCATTGCGGCCCTCTTTTAGTCATAAAAAAATCTGCGCCAGAGGGCCTCGCTTTTGCATACTTATATTTATATCTTACACTAGCTGATGCTCGCGACTTCGTCCGCGTGGACAACTTAACATCCTAAAAAATATTATGTATTTCCTGTAGTAATGGGATGTTTTTCGGGATAAAAACTATCCTATGTCCTATTCCAGGACCTAACCTATATGTGTGCCAAGTTTCATCACGATCCGTCCAGTGCTTGAAGCGTGATTGAGTAACAAACATCCAAATATCCAAACTTTCGCATTTATAATATTAGTAGGATAGAATTAACAGTACGTGTATGTGTGTGTGGGGGGGGGGGGGGGGGGATTTCGTTTATATGGTACTTATTATAAAGCCGAATTTTATTTTGTGAATTATTAGGTTTCTGGGACGTGGGTCGTGTTTAGGATGTGGTTAGGATTCCACGACGAACGTAGTTGATCTATAATAATCAATTACCACGAAAATGTATGTTTTTTGAAATTAATATTATATAACGTACCTATACGACTAACGAGGTAGGCACAACCCTGTGATTCGGGCGAGAGTAGGCATAATAATTCCCACACGGGAAAGAGATGGCTTACTGTTCTGGCTTTACTATGCCTGCTTTATCTAGAGCGTCTATATACTACAACTATACCGTACAACACTAGGCGAAACGTAGTTATACACTGAGCGTCAAGTGAAAAGCGACAAGCAGTTTATCTATACTAATATTAACATTATAAAGAGGTAAAGTTTATCATCCTAATATTATAAAGAGGTAAAGTTTGTGAGGTTATAATGGGTAATTTCTGGATATACTGTACAGATTTAGAAAAAAAATTTAACCAATAGAAAGCCACGTTATTTGTGAGTGTCATAGGCTAAATTAAAATGAAAAGACTTTTTCGTGGTAGTCGGAAAATGTTTACTGTTCAACGAAGTAGGCACGGTTTGGCTAGTATAGAATATCCCTCAAGCTGAAGTCTGTGAGATCTACAGTGGGGGACTGAGGAAGAGACTTCGGGGAATGTAGTGCGGTGAGGTACGGGATCTCCAGAATAGTAGAAAAACCTGACAGCGTTCCAGCCCCGATACTCCATACAAGCGTTCTGACGGTTCTTCAGGTGGTCGGTCCATCTGGCGGCGGGGCGTGGAACGCGTCTGCCTCAACCAATCCCCCCCCCCCCCCCCCAGTTCCAAATGTAATCAAAACGCATCTGAATAGTACGGAAATACTATTATTTGCAATATATTGCATACTAACCTTACCTACTAATGTATTTGAAAACAAACAAAGTCCATAACTTTTGATTGAGTAAACCGATTGCGATGAAATAAAGACTAAATGTTAAGTTAGGTTAAGCCCCATGTTTCTGTGAAAAGTCCATCAAAATCCGTTCAGTAGTTTTTAAGTGATGTGTGCACAAACTCACAGACAAACAGACAAAAATTTCAAAAATGATCGAAAGTGTTCTGTTGCTTATCCTTAGACGCCCAAATTATTTTTTTCCAAATATCTTCAATGTACAGACACGCGAAGTTTACGATTTTATTTATTAGATTATATTATGTTATTATTAAGATCAATAGGCAATATGTGGAAAAATTGTGTAATTTACTGACATGTTAGTTAATCGGTGAACTCCTATCACTTGAGCCAATATGTATGTAATTTCAGCCCTGGCTGGCAGAAAATGAGAAAATTAGTGCACATTTTCATATTAAATAAACTTCCCATTGATTTGATTTATACCTCAATGCAGAGTTGGAAACTTTCCGACTTGGGGAGGGGGTCTAGCAACTGTGACGTACGAGGAAAGTTTCGCTTCTGTGACGTCATGAGCATGACGTGAACATCCTACTAATATTATAAACGCGAAAGTTTGTAAGTATGGATGGATGTTTGTTACTCTTTCACGTAAAAACTACTAAATGGATTTTAATGAAACTTTATTATAATATAGCTTATACATCAGAATAACACATAGGCTACAATTTATAAAGATATTGTGTGAATTGTCCAAAATATCAAGTAAGTAGGAAAAAATCTACCATCTGCGAGCTATTCTGGTGTGCGCCATAAAATTATAATTTTAATGTCATAATGTTAGTTCTTTTCTACGCCACGCTAATATAAGCAATACTAATCCTGCGCAGACGAAGTCGCGGGCACCAGCTAGTTTGTTTATATGTCTTGTATATGAACGTCATCGGTCTGTGCATTTTTTACGAGCTCTAATCCTCTCCTAATACTTATATCCTCGTATTATGTGGTCGTAGGATCACGAAATCCTAATTTTCATAAAAGGGCGGGGGGGTTTTGTTAAAATACTAAACGATTTCAATGTTTTGTGCATACCAATCTTCATCTAAGTATTCTCACGAAAACGAGACTCAGTGCGTATTTAAAAAAAAGGAGTAAGACAGCTTCGGCATAAAGGAACATAGCCGACCATCGGCGACCATATTACGTTGTGATACATTCATATTTGGACGATAGAAGATAAGCTGTAATATTAACAAGTTATGATAAAAGTACAAAAACTATGACAGAAATTAAATCTTCCTATAAAACAAACATATTAGCCGTCCCACAAGGTAGCGTGCTGGGCCCTCTTCTTTTTTTAATATATGATGATGAATTTCCCCATTTAACTCATATGGAAGAACGTTTAAAACCTACTTAGATCTGCCATTTTAAATTAATTTAAACTATATAATATTATATGCCCGTAATGGGTAAATTATTGGAATGGAGCTACTTTATGCAATAATATCTGCTGTATATGTGAACCTAATAGAAGACAATAAATTATTTCTGATTCTTTGTTTACGAAATTCATCTAGTTAATCTACTAGTTATTTTCACGCAAATAAGACTCAGTGCGTGTTTAAAAAAATTAGTGAGACAGCTTTCGCTTAAAAAACGAAACATGGCCGACCATATTCCGTATTTTCTTTCACAAATTCCTTGCGTTTTTACTATGATCCTAATTCCAGATCAGAAGAGGGAAATTGCACCCGCGCAGGCTGGCCCTGGCGAGCATCTTATCAACGGTAAATTGACGTAGGATGTGTCAGGCCCTTTTATGTGACAAGGGATTTTCTGACGGACGCAATGGTATGACCGCAGCTGCCTTATCGTGGGTAATTTCAGTGAGGAGTGAAAGGTCAGAGTATGTCATGCTCATATTTACAGAAGCAAAGTCAAAGTCAAAATCATTTATTGCATACTAGCAGTTGCCCGCAACTTCCTCCGCGTGGACAACTTAACATCACACATTATTATGTATTTCCCGTAGGAATGAGATGTTTTTCTGGATAAAAACTAAGGCTTATTGTTGAGAAGTGGAAGTGTTTCAGGTGATGATGATTATCATTTTGAAATGTGTGCGAATAAATAAATTATGATTATTATAATTTAGAAAGAAAGACTTAAACAAAGTCAAAAGAGCCGTGGTAGCCGATTGGTTGTGCACTCGCCTCACGTTCATGAGGTCCTGGTACAAACCCCGCCCGTACCAATGAGTTTTACGAAACTTAAGTACGGTTTATTTATAATACCACAGGCTTTTCGGTGAAGGAAAACATCGTAAGGAAACCTGCATATGCCGAAGAAGAATTTCTTCTTCGGCATATGTGAAGTCCACCAAATCGGCTTGGGGCACCGTTGGTGGTCAGGGGTTTGGCACAAAAGATCCTGTAGGGTCGAAGTGTCGCCAGGTCTTCCTGGCCCCCTAAGAAGAGATAAACAAAGTCAAAATCTTCCCACTAATATTATAAATGCGAAAGTTTGGTTGTTTTACTCAACCACGCTTCAACCACTGGACGGATCGTGATGAAACTTGGCACACATATAGGTTAAGTCCTAGAATAGGACATAGGATAGTTTTTATCCCGAAAAACATTCCATTCCTACGGGAAATACATAATAATTTGTGATGTTAAGTTGTCCACGCGGACGAAGTCGCGGCCAACAGCTAGAATTATATAAAATTAATTGACTAGCTACTCTTAAACTTTTAATGACTCTCTACGCAATTCAGATATTTAATTTAGGTTTATTGTAATGTATGTAATTATATAAAACAAGGCTAAGTCGCTTCTGCCTTGCGTTTGCAGACGTGTGTGTACAAGCATGTACAAATTACGACTACAGATATGAACGACTCAGAGTACATAATATAAGATTACAAAGATTAAAAGCTCACCTGAACCCTCAAAGACATTTTTTAAGCGACAGGGTTGTATCCAGATGGAATAAATTGCCAGTCTGTTGTATCTGCCACATCAGTAAACATGTTTAAGAACAGACTAGACAATTTCTTAACAGAAAATAATCAAGTCGATTACTGATTTGGAAGCACCAGATATAAGCTGTCTTTCCATAAAAAAATATGATTTGATCTGCACAAACATATAAAAAACCAGCCAAGTGCGATTTGGACTCTCGCACCGAGGATTCCGTACAAACTTGTAGGTATGTAAATAGTTCGTCCATCACGGGAATCGAGTCTAACCAATCTCCAAAATGCAATACTGAAGTTCATAATCTACGAAAGCTGCAAACATTGCTCTAACCAACGAAACGATAAACTGGATTCAGGGACAAACTTAACTTTGCCGTTGGAAAACTGCTATGCATGTACATCGACATAGGTCGCAGTCAGTTTGCCAACTGCAAATAAGTTTATTTAGAGAAAAGTTTTTGTTTTGTGTTGTAAGTACAATATTACGGCTTACGGATGTTTCCCTTTACTTGTGCTATAAGACTGCTTCTTGCCAATTTTCATGATTCTAGGTCAAAGGGAAGTACCCTATAGGTTTTGATTCCCGTGCAAGTATCAAAATATGCGGCATAAACGGTCGTATCTTTTGATAGCGTTGACTTAGAAGTTTGATTTTTTCACAGCCCAGTTTTTAATATTTACCATTCATTATTTTGTACTTGCTTATAGAACATAATTGCACTTATCACAATTGCCTTAATCTAAATAACTACGTGCAAATTAAATTATATCCAAGTATTCTTATTTATTCAACCAGTTAACCTACAAAGCAGTGCCCTACTTTGTCAGTTCGCCGCAGTTCCGGTGCGTTTCACCCAACCGCCCCTTTGATCAGTAATGGCGCCCCTCTGCCGTGTAACCACATTGCACGCTGTAATTAACCCCAGATTGAGGTGGACCTGTGCTTATGTGGGGCAATTTAGAGCAATTCGACACCCCGCTGGCTCGACCTGGAATCTTATTATCTTAGGGGGCCAGGAAAACACTTCGACCCTTCAGGATCTTTTGTGCCAAACCCCTGTCCACTAACGGTGCCCCAAACCTCACATACGCCTTAGAATGTCTTCTCTGGCATATGCAGGTTTCCTCACGATGTTTTCCTTCACCGAAAAGCCTGTGGTATTATAAATAAACCGTACTTAAGTTTGGAAAAACTCCGGGGTTTGTACCAGGACCTCATGAACGTGAGGCGAGTGCGCAGCCAAGCAGGTTACCACGGCTCGACCTAGCCCAACTTTAGATAGATTTTTTATGCTTCGGAGATGTCTCCTCAATTGCCCCTAAGCAGTGAGACGATCCCGTCGAGAGAGACAGCAGAACAAAGTAACTAGCGCCATCTCATCTCAAATAGAAGATGTTGATAAAAAAACCTATGAATTACTCTTAAAGAAGGCGTCAAAAACGTATCACCGAAAAGCCTGTGGTATTCTAATAAATAAAATCTAGCACTATCTGTCTCACTCAATATAATATGGTATGTATGTATTTATGTATGTTTATTATAGTAATTATTATTTATTATATATATAGTTCAGGTATTTAGTTATTATGTAGTCTATTATGCACTTATTTTGCTCCCCTCGCTCTTACTGCCTTGTCTCACACCCTGTCAGGTTGGCTGGAAGAGATCTCTTTTAGAGATAAGCCACCTTTGTACACACCATTTATTACTGTATTTAGTTTTAAGATGTGCAATAAAGAATATATATAAAAATGTAAACTTCGCGTGTCTGTACATTGCAAAAAAAAATGAGAGTGAAGTTACGTTATTATAAGTTTGACCTACCCTAGAAACAGTTTAAGACAAAACCCCACAATGTTTATCCAAAAACAAATCGATGGAGCTGCGTGCCGGGCCGGGCGATGACCTTTGACCTTACGCTACTTCCGCCTAGTTCCGCCCAGTTCCGGTTAGTTGCGCCCAGCAACTGCGGGTTGATAACAAACCTCCGCTGAGTCAAACTTCACGGTGCCGAGGGATATTAACAGGACTTTAGTGACCCAAACGAGGGTTCTCCATTTAGTACTGCGTTAAGTTTCATTTCGTCTAATTATTAAAAATGTAAAGTTCGCGTGTCTGTACATTTTCAATTCTAAATGTTACATCCGCAAGATTAAATATTACTCCGAGTTTCTGTGAAAAATCCATCTGAATCGGTACAGTAGTTTTTACGTTTTGCGTGAACAAACAAACAGACAAACACACAAAATTTTCTAAAATGATTGAAATGTGTTCTATTACTTATCCTTAGACCCCCAATTATTTTTTTAATGTACAGACACGCCAAGTTTACGTTTTTATTTAATAGACTAGCTGTGCCCGCGGCTCCGCTCGCGTGGACTACAGGTTCCGCTCCCATTCTTACTTTCGCTACCTATCCCACTTCCACTCAGACTCTCAATCTCACTCTCAATCCTGCTCCCGCTCCCACTCCCCTCTGCCCACGCCCACGCCCACTCCCATTCCCACTACCAGCTTCAAATGTAGTCCAAACTCATCGCAATCTGAATAGTACGGAAATACTATATTATGTGCAATATATTGCATACTAACCTTACCTACTAATGTATTTGAAAACTAAAAATGTCCATAACTTTTGATTGAGTAAACCGATGGCGATAAAATAAAGACTAAATGTTAAGTTAGGTTAAGCCCCATGTTTCTGTGAAAAGTCCATCAAAATCCGTTCAGTGGTTTTTAAGTGATGCGTGCACAAACTCACAGACAAACAGACCCAAATTTCAAAAATGATCGAAATATGTTCGTCGCCTTGTACGACATCCACGGGAAGAGTTGGAGTGGTCCTATTCTACTCTACCGGAAACCACACGGCAAAATATGTAAATATGTGCCTAAAATCACTTTAAGTTTAGTCCTTAAACTCAAAATAACCTAATATTGGGGAAACACAGGAAGGAAGTTACGTAATGTACCCTTCATGTCAAAACGCACTATATTAACACTGTCAACTGCCATACGCGCATAGTACATAAGCCAGTGTGTCATTTTGTTAAACATCTGCCTACCAAGCAACACCCCCGGCACTGCACACAAGCAAACATATTTAACTACTACTCCTACTACTTAATGCTTAATGAATAAATTGCTAATGCTTAATGTTTATAACGTAGAAACTGGTCGCTCATAGCCATGTATTCATAATGGTCGCGTAGTCGGCCCCGTAGCCTAGTCGGTAGTACACCTGCCTGCGAAGCTCGGGGTCGCAGGTTCGAATCCCGCCCAGGGCAAACATTCGTGTGATGAGCACTTATGTTTGCCTTGTGACTGGATGTTATTTATATATTATATTATGTATTTATGTATGTATATCAGCTGTCTGATACCCATATTACAGGCTCTGCCTAGTTTGGGATCAGGTGGCCGCGTGTGAAATGTCCCCACATATTATCATCATTATTATTATTATTATTATAACGCCAGCCAAGCATAAATGTGAAACAAAATGTAAACAAAACAATGTCGACTTAGCCTAGAGTTCTCAATGTTCCAAAAGGTTGAAATAAATGAGTATGAGTATGAGTACTACTACAGATCACTGGCCTGTCCGTGCACGTTTGTGTGTATGAGTAAATTATACTAGGGCTACTACACCCAGCTCGCGAACATAGTCGATCGAGAGATATACAACGTTATACGTGAACAACTTAAGTGCTACTCTTTCTAACTTATAGTGTCGGACCGAACTACGACAGCCTAGTAAAGCGTACTGCCAGTCGTACTCTAGTTTACGGGCGACGTTAGACTAGCGGGGGAGTTACTGTTGCTTCTTTACGTAGTAATATTGCTTAATTAGCTTACAAGAAACCTTTAAAGCTGTGTTAATGTGTTCGCCTACACTACCAATAGTTAAGTAAGAAAACGGTTCGCTGCACTGAACCTGCACTAGTTGCGAACTGTAAAATAGTACTTAAGCAAAATAAAAAAAAAATCACAACCAATAAAACTGTACATACTGCACTGCATCTATAATAGTACTCAATAAATCACTGAAAGAAATTACGTCTGTTATATATTTTGTATAATGTCTTAAAAAATGTGATACGGACTGCTGTACTATGATTAATGAGGGGTTTTGACAGCGAGTTACACCTCCAAACTACTTGTTGAGTTATTTGATACCCAGGCAATTTGGTGCGTATATAAGTCGCAGGCCGATCATAGAATCAGGCAGATCATGATGCGCCTAGCCACATCGTGATCTCCCGCACTTGCTAACTGGCACTGTGACAATAATAGTTATAATACAAGAAATAAAAATAACTTGTTTTACCAGGGTTAAGACTAAGTAAGGTCAGGAAATCGTTCACGGGGCAATGTATACGCTTCTACAACAAACTACCAGAGGAAATCTTAAATATGACGGACAGAAAGTTTAAGATTCACATTAAAAACCAACTTTGTAAGAAAGCCTATTATAAAATAAACGATTACTTGAATGACAAAGATGCCTGGTACTAATGTTGATTCAGCTTCGAACAATCTTTATATAATTGTATGCAAACTTTATTTTTAAAAGATGTGTTGCGTGAAGTTTGTTGCGCCGTTTCTTCTTCACAGCGCTAACACCTAGGAAGCGGTAGTCGATAAAAATAATGACGTGTATAAATGTACCAAGTGTACTCATATGCAATAAATGATTTTGACTTTGACTTGCTAGCATGCTCTCGTGCGTCTCATTAGCATGTGTATCTGTACCCTGTTGATCGCAGTTCTTTCGTCGCCTTAATGACGCCCACAGGAAGATTGAGGGTGGCCCTATGCTAAGCCGGGAACCACGCAGCTCGTTACAATGAGTAACATTTTCAATAATATTACAATTCCTGGACGCTGGAAGGATGTCTAAGGAGTTTTAAGAAAAACGAAGTACACCGACATAGCCGAAAGGATTAGCAAGCTGAAGTGCCAGTGGGCAGGCCATGTAGGTACGTTTGAAGTAATTGACCGGATATCGTTATACCCACTCCGATCATTGGTTATAACAGAAAAAAAACAGCTCAAAATCTTCAAGAGCACTTTCGACGTTAGACGTCCACTGCTGGACATAGGCTTTCCTCAATGACGCCACCACACTCGCTCCTCCACATCCAGCAGCTTCCGGCCATCTTCATGATGATATAACGCTTAGCTATTTTTACAGCATTCTATGAACAATGCTGGTGATAGTTCCCGGCTCAGAATCGAGCCACCCTCAATCTTTCCGTGTCGTCAAGGCGACGCGGTATGCACCAGGGTCGGCAGCAGCGTTGTCCTGTATGTATTAAGATAATTACTGCGATCATCAATTCGCCTGCCAAGCGTGGTGATTATGGCAAATCCCCCAATGGACAGTCCACTAAAAGTGGCATGTTCAGCAGTGGAGTTACCAGCAGAGTATTTCGGCTGATGAAAGCGACAACTGAAACCTGCTTTCATTATAATAAGGTAACTGTACAAACACAGGTAGGCTGAGGTAACCGGATGCCGGGGGCGCAGGCCGTTGCCATGGCAACCTGCGCCACCCGTGCAACAAGTCTACGCACTGTTATTGATTTCATCTGCAGCCCTTACCACACGCGTCAGCTCCATCATTACATTCATCATCAGGTTATTTTTGTCTCCACTGCAGGAGCACAACCCTCTCTCATCTGCCGGAGACATTCCCGCTTCCTCACCATTCTCCCCCCGCAACTCCTCTAAGCGAGGATCAACGGAGGTAACTGCAAAGATACCTACCAGTGAAGGTAGGGCAAGTCCCAGGTCATGAATTTACGCTACCTTGGGCCCCAGACAAATTTAATTATAGAAGGGAGAGCCATCTGCCGGAGACAGACGGAGGATTCGGCCTACACTCCCCGCGCTGGCCAGACGGGTTGGGGAGGCCTGATTGATGTTTTATAATGTATTCCTCAGTCGCCTCGTACGACATCCACGGGAAGAGTTGGAGTGGTCCTATTCTACTCTACCGGAAACGGCTTGCACTCGTAAGATTTGTTGCATCTAGCAGTCCAAACTGTATATGAGCTGATGGATTTGCCGTTTAAGCAACAAGGAGTTCGCCATACTCATGTGGCATTCATTGGGGAAAGCTTTTATCCAGCAGTGGACATCTCTTTGTTGATATGATGATCAATTGACCATAACCTCAAGCCTTTTGCACATTATAAGACATAAGACACCAGACAAGAAAAATGTCTACGCGCGTGTCTGATCCGACATAAGAAAAAATATCTTATAATGTGTATGGTCTCACACAACGATCTCTATGTACTTACCAGATGGAGCGTTCCAAACAATCGCTCTGTTCCACGCAAGCAGCCACAACTCTTTCACATTCACAATGAAACTTGTGCAGTCGTTACTCAGAACATTTAATTATTTACTAAATATTGACATTATTTAACCGTAGCGTCAATATTTAGTAATAATTAAATGTTCTGAGTAGTAACTGCACAAGTTTCAAAGTGAATGTGAAAGAGTTGTGGCTACTTGCGTGGAACAGAGCGATTGTTTGGAACGCTCCATCTGGTAGTACATAGAGATCGTTGGTCTCACATAACAACCAATGTGACTGGATTTCTTATAAGACATTTCTCCATAAGATACAAGAAATTTCCTTATAATGTGCAAAAGTGGTAGATTCTTTTTTGTTGCAGCTCATACGTAACTAACTTACCCAGCGGCGATGCCCCACTGTTGCGAAGCTGCCTCGGCCGCGTGGTCGAACAGCGTTATGCCCACTAAGGCCACTGTTGGAGCTATCGTCAGTGGAGTGACGAAGCGCAGCACCGAACCGATCACGCCGAAGTAACCTGCAGCAGACACGGTCTTCCGAAATTCTTGGGTATACATCATACACTTCACATTATCAGCCGTAATATGTCCACTGCTGAACAAGCCTCCCTAATAGAATGTTACTTTTGGTGAGCTGTCCATTGGGGGATTTGCCATAATCACCACGCTTGGCAGGCGGTTCGGTGAACGCAGTAATATACACTGGAAAACTCTATTGCCCGCCCCTGTCTCTCGACACCCACGGGAAGATTAATAGTGGCCCTATTCTAAGCCGGGAATCATACGGTTTTTTTTTTCCAATACTAACTGTGCCCGCGGCTCCGCTCGCGTGGCCTACTCACTCTCAATCTGGCTTTATCTACGACTCTGACCCCGACGTTCACGCAAATTTACTTTATTAATATCTCAGGTTCTAAGTAGCGTATCAAGATGAAACATGCACACATTTAAGTTAGACCTCCATCAAGACAACTGTGAAAACTGCATCAAATTTCATCCAGTAGTTTTTGCGTGATGAGGTAACAAACATACGTACAGACAGACAAAAATTCTAAAAACAATTGTTTTGGCTTCTATTGGCCCTATAAAGACCCCTCATACACATTTTTCTACAATATCTCCCATGTACAGACATAGACCAGTTACAGTTTTATTATAGGTATAGATTAGATTATTCTGTGCTGCAACTCACCAAGAAACAGCTGAAACAGGGCCGAAACAGCAATAGCTCCGCTTAGCTCACAAATTCTGCTGGTCCACACAGCCCTCCGCTCCGGCCCTGTCATGGCATCCAGGGCCTCAGCTTGGGGGCACTGCCACTCGGGCAGGCCCAGGATGGCCAGGGTCGGCACTAGGAACGAGATGGTGCCGCCCTGCACTATGGGCAGGCGGCAGCCGAAGGTCGCCTGCAGCCAAGTGATGAGACCTGGTTTGGAAAATAACTGATAATTTGATTTTGAAAGAAATTAAAAAAACCAAACAGAATGGAACAGAAAAGTGTTACCAGACGATTTTATCCTTAATTAATAAGTGATTTAAGCATAGAAATCCTATCAAGATAGAATAGTGCTCTTACTGCCTTGTCTCACACCCTGTAAGGTTGGGTGGAAGAGATCTCTTTTAGAGATAAGCACGCCTTTGTATACAAAATTTGTAACTGTATTTACTTTTAAAATTTGTGCAATAAAGAATATATAATAGTGGAGTAGGCGCGACACGCGTGCCAACCATGTTCACTAGTAACCGTATACTCGTTTCGCGCCGAGTAACGGTCGGGTAAGCATCGACAAAAAATCTTCAAAAAATGCTATATTTGGGCCTCATCATCACTTTGCCGCAGAACCGACGGCCGTTGGGGCAGACGAGTTCTAAGTCAAAATCATTTATTGCATATGAGTACACTTGGTACATTTATACACGTAATTTTTTTTATCGACTACTAATTTTTATCTGGAGTGGAGACCGCGGATGGGCACTCGCAGGTTGGGACGCCCCGCGGCAAGGTGGACCGACGACCTGAAGAAGGTGGCCGGTAGCGGCTGGATGCGGAGGGCAGAGGACCGGGTGTGGTGGCGTTGATTGGGGAAGGCCTATGTCCAGCAGTGGACTTCTAGGGGCTGATATGATGATCACTTACCATCAGGTGAGATTGAGGTCAAGCGCAAACCCATCAATAATAAAAAATATATATATTGTGCGTTTTCTAGCTATATAACTGCATCTCCTCAATAGAAACGTGACAGCGAGGCATGAAAGGTGCGCGGGAGGGGCGCGCAGTGTCCGAAAATCGGCACGCGTGGAACTGAACTAAACAAATGGGTATAACCGCTCTATCTGCAAACAGGGGGTTTCTGTGGGCGTAGCTTCTAGGCCTGATGCTAAAAAGGGTGTAAGTAAATAGATAAAAATCTCATAAAAATATACCCGAACAAAAGTGATTTTTATTTTACTCCGTAAGGTGTTACTTGTCACTTTCTTGTTTGTCTGTCTGTCTGTCGTTCCGGATGAAATCTTGCAACTCACGAGCACTTCCCGTTTAGCTATCCGGCTAAAACTTTCAGGGTAGCTCACAACTCGATGACAATGCATTCTATATCAATTTATTAGACAGACAGACAGATAGGTATATAAGAAAATTAAAAAGAACAAGACATTCATTTAAAATTTGACAGTACTAAAGTTAGTTTGTCTTTATCCTAACTATACTGTGCGACAGGAATAGCAACAATTTTAGTGCTGTAAAATTTTAACGTTATGCCTTCAGAATCGGGCCCAATGTATACTTTAATTTTTTTTAATCTAAAAACCACGTTTTAATGCGCCTTAAAAAACGTGGAACGCATCTTTACTCTTTAACACGTTTCGATGGATAATAATATTTACCCCACGTTTTTCGAGTTCACCTGTCAGCATGTTTGTGGTGGGGATGTATCTGTGTTGTGTGTATGTCCTCTTGGGTCATCAAGACCCCCGGAGGCAACGATATCTATGTACTACTAGATGGCGCGTTCCAAACAATCGCTCTGTTCCACGCAAGTAGCCACAACTCTTTCACATTATTTGACGCTACGGTTAAATAATGTCAATATTTAGTAAACAATCAAATGTTCTGAGTAGTAACTGCACAAGTTTCAAAGTGAATGTGAAAGAGTTGTGGCTACTTGCGTGGAACAGAACGATTGTTTGGAACGCTCCATCTAGTAGTACATAGAGATCGTTGCCCGGAGGGTTAATTTATTATTTTTAAGGCGCCTAAAAACGTGGGTTTTAGATAAAAAAATTATCTACATTACTTAAAAATTTTTTTGTTCTTTTCAATGGTTGTAACTTATTTCGTTAGTGTAAAGGTAGACAAGTACTGTGCGATGGTGTACTCCATTTTCGACGCTTGGCTTATCGGGGGTGTAACTCAGTGGTAGAGTGTCTGCTTCGCATGCTGAAAGTCCTGGGTTCAAATCCCAGCACCTCCAAATAAATCTAGCTTTTTTATTTAATGATATTTTGCAATTCTCTTTAATTAATGGAAATCTAATGATTGCTCTATAAATTCCTACTTAGAACATATTTTTGGTTCTAGAACTATAAAATATGTAAAAGATATTTTTATGGTGTGTTTTTCGGTATAATCAGATCAGATTTAAATGTCAAAATCATCATCATCATCATCAGCCCGAAATAGTCCACTGTTGGACATAGGCCTCTCCCAAGGTGCGCCACTGAACCCGATCCTCGGTTCTTCTCATCCAGTTACTGCCAGCCGCCTTACGCAGATCATCGCTCCATCTAGCCAGAGGGCGTCCCACACTACGCTTGCCCAGTCGCGGTCTCCACTCGAGAACTCGTTTACCCCAGCGGTAATCGGTTCTCCGACAGATGTGACCAGCCCACTGCCACTTCAGCGTACTAACTTTTTGAGCTAATTATATTAATTAAATTAGTAGTTAAATTAGTTAGGGTGAATAATTAAATTAGTAGTTAAAAAATAATTTTATTACGTAGATATCTAATAATTTTTATTTTAGAATAAAAATACATTCAACTTGAATTGAGGTTGTTGCTGTTTCAACAAATAATTGCTTCTTATAATCTTAGAGGAAACGCCTGAAAAACTTTAACAAGCAAAATTGCTAACGTAATCTTTTCAGGCACTTAAAACAACTTTGCGGACGGCAATTTTCCGCTTGGAGTCATGCAATTAAATACAGCTTATTGCGTGTTCACCGTTCTATTCTAAGATATGATAACATTGGTAATCATAAAGAGGTAATCAATTTGCGTAAATACATACATTCACTATAATTGTCGTTTATCTGAGTAAACCGTAACTTTATGAGAATAATCTAAATTCTGTTTACAGATTTTATTACCTTTGTTTCCGTTACCTACAATTGAACCATATATTTCACAAAGTAGCTAATTAAATTGTACATATTTTTCAAGAATTTGATTTTTAAATATTACTTAATTGTTTCATTCTATGGTCTAAATTCACACTGCACGCAAGGTAAATAAAAAACTGGATATTTTTAACTACAGGAGTAAGCGCTCCTTTGAGCGAAATGTTATAGAAAGTTCAAAAGGCTGGGGTCCGCAGTGAGAAGAAAAAAAAAGCGGCCAAGTGCGAGTCGGACTCGCCCATGAAGGGTTCCGTAGCAGCAAGTAACATAATATAAAAACTATAGTAGTTCGTTGTAACTTTGATCGATGTTTTAATAATAGTATTGTGGTTTACGATTTATGACGTATTAAAAAAAAACTACTTACTAGATCTCGTTCAAACCAATTTTAAGTGGAAATTTGCATGGCAATGTACATCATATATTTTTTTTAGTTTTATCATTCTCTTATTTTAGAAGTTACAGGGGGGGGACACACATTTTACAACATTTTAAGGTGTATGGATGTGAGTGAGGCTAGTGAAGTGTGTCACGATCGCGCAAAGTATGTATGTATGTATGTATGAATGTATGTACCTATGTACCAAGTGCACTCATTTGCAATAAAGGATTTTGACTTTGGCTTTGACTTTCATAGATATATAAGTATGCTTACCAGTGACAAATATCATGGTGGATATGATGTTGGAACGGTCCGGGTCTGTCTCCCGCATGCACAGCGCTGGGCAAAGGATGAACGGGATCGCCACGATTGCCCCGATCATGGTGAGGTAGTGCTGTAACCACAACTTGTACAGAATACTGTCGTCTTAAAATACTAGGCAATAACGCACCCCAAACTACTAGTTAGGAAGATGTCAGTTGGACTAGGCCGAAAACTCAGTCGCTCAGCGGGCTATGGAAACATCTATGCTCGGAGTTTCTTTAAGAAACAGGATCCGAAATGAGGTGATCCGCCAGAGAACTAAAGTCTTCCGCATAGCTCAAAAAGTTAGTACGTTGAGTGGCAGTGGGCTGGTCTCATCTGTCGGAAAACCGATTATAGTTGCGGTAAATGAGTTCTCGAGTGGAGAACGCAACCATGCCAGTGTAGTGTGGGACGATCCTGGCTAGATGGAGCGACGTGAGCCGTAAGGCAGCTGGCAGTGACTGGATGAGAAGAGCCGAGGATGGGGTACAGTGGCGCGATTTTGGGGAGACGCATGTATGTCCAGAAGTGGAAATCAAATGTCTATGGGTACAACCGCACGGAACACTATTCGTGAACACTAGTTTCGATCGATTGGGTAAAAGATTAGGTCTGTTATATTTATTTCCGTCATGGCTGCCAATGGAAACGCATTCAAAGTGAGTTGTTAGTATTTCGAATGTAAATAACGTAATTTGTATCCCAAGTTACGACCTCTTCCCACGCGATTACGTGAGTGGAATCCTTAAGTAAATTATGAAACGGATTAAAACATGAACTTCCCTATAAAACTCTTCTATATTTCTGTGCTCCGAGTGGAATATTGAGTCGGTCATTTCTAAAACTACAAAGTAAACTATTCTATTTGTCCTTGTTACATTGGTAGTATATATCGTATTATTCACAATGGCACGCCCCACTACTTTTTGCGAGAGGTAAGCGCGGGACTAGGCGAGGAGGATTAGGCTAGGCTGGGCAGCATTTGGGAAGTTACGTCATATCTTCTTGTCGCGTATACCACAGTGCCTGAAGACATAAGTCTTCAAACAGTGCGTCCTACCCGTAATGACCTGCGGCGCCGAAACGTGGACGCTGACAGCGGGGCTAGTCCGAAAACTCAAGGTCACTCAGCGGGCTATAGAAAGACTTTCTCTAAGGGATCCGAAATGAAGTGATCCGCAAGAGAACTAAAGTCTTCGACATAACTCAGATGTTAGTAGGTACGTTCAAATCACAGTGGGCTGATCACAATTGTCGGAGAACCGATTACCGTTGGGGTAAACGAGTTCTCGAGTGAAGACCGTGACGGGACCGTGATAGTGTGGGACGCCCCCTGGCTAGATGGAGCGAAGATCTGCGTAAGGCGGCTGGCAGTGACTGGATGAGAAGAACCGAAGAGCGGGTTCAGTGGCGCGCCTTGGGAGAGGCCTATGTCCAACACATTGATACAGTAACAATATAACGGATACAATGAAATGTAAGCTAGTGCCGTCGTGAACTGTACGATCTATTTATGCTGTACCTGCAAAGCCATAAAGATGCACAGGTACCAAGGCGGAACGTCGTCGATGCCATACGTAACGTTGCCGGTGCGATCTCCTTTCTCATTCTGCATGCCTGGTACTTCATCCGGAGTCTGAAGAGATGGAAGATCACTATTACTGATCAGCAGAATTTAAAATCGCTTAACGAGCTATGGAGAAAGAAGGCTTTGCTCGGAGTTCCTTGAAGGATAGATTAGATTAGATTTATTTATTTCACTTTTACATCTTAAAAATTCAATTTTACATGTCATTCTAATATGGTAAGAGGGATCGTCATAAAATAAAATAATGTATAAATTACAATGTCAACAATTCAAATAATGTCACAGTATATAACATACTATCTATGTCAGTATATAATATTAAAATTATAATTTAAAAATACACTTGGTATTAAATTATCACAAATTAAATTAAACGTCAGAAACCAATTTCATTATTTAGAAAATTCATTTATGGAATAATATTCATTTTCCAACAAAAGGTTTTTCAGTCGTCGATATGATCCGTTACGAGGCTGAAGTGTCAGTGAGCTCGCCTCATCTATCGCAGAACGTTTGGCGATGAGGCAGATGGACCGAAGATAGTGACTACTGCCAACAGTGCTTTATTGAGCAGGGACATTAAACTGGTGGGGAGAGGGGGGTGTCGCTTCTTAACGGCTGAGCTGTTTTTGATGGAATTACATGCAAGGACAATTTAGGGACCTTACCCAAACTACGTGGCCCATATTTTAAAAATTCCCCCCCCCCCCCCCCCCCTCGGTGACTACCCGTAGTATATGCCAGGACCCTCCCCCTACCCCTTTAGTTTTCACGTAATAATGCATAAATACGGTTTTGATCCAATTTTTGCAAACAGAAAGTTAAAAGAAAAAAAATCTCATATTTGTCTTTATTAATACGGTGCTTGCCGCGTGACGCCAAGAGAGCGTGCATTCCTATAATTACAAGTGAAAAAAATATCATCAAGAAGAAAAACTGTTGGTTTTCAATCAGCTGACGTCCGTGCTGCCACCTGTGAGTTTAAAAAGCGCTAAAAACTGCGCGCCATATTTGAATATAGCTCGAAAAAGCGCGAGATTTCCCTAGAGGATATTGATTGACTACGTGACGAAAACCTAACCCCCCCCTCCCCCCCCAAACCATGTGACCAAGCATGGTATTTTGAAGACCCCCACCTCCACCCCGTAGTTTAGGTACGTTCCCTTATATCCTGGAATAAAATATGCCTAGGCAAATTTTTATTCGTGAAGTAAAAGCTAAAATGGTATTGAATAAAACGGCCTATTTTGTCAGCCTCGTTTTATGAAGGTTATAGGACCGTTCGGCAAGCGGCCAACATTTCCATATGGTGTTATTCTTCCCCCTTACTTATAAAGAGATCAATTGAGAGGACATTGACTTGGCAACAACGATCTATAAGTACTACTAGATGGAGCGTTCCAAACAATCGCTCTGTTCCATGCAAGTAGCCACAACTCTTTCACATTCACTTTGAAACTTGTGCAGTTACTACTCAGAACATTTAATTATTTACTAAATATTGACATTATTTAACCGCAGCGTCAATATTTAGTAATAATTAAATGTTCTGTGTAGTAACTGCACAAGTTTCATTGTGAATGTGAAAGAGTTGTGGCTACTTGCGTGGAACAGAGCGATTGTTTGGAACGTTCCATCTAGTAGTACATAGAGATCGTTGCTTGGCAAGAGATACAATAGTACATGCATATGTTGATGGAAAAGTCTGCGATTTGCTGGACCAATGAAATCAATTTGTTATTTCTCACATACATGCGAAGTGGCTTGTATATTTTGTATATTACCTTCATCAAACAATGAATGACAGAAATACACGAAGTATACACAATGTTTACTCGTTGGCCTAGTGGTTCGGGTGATTGCCTCGAACGTCCAGAGGTCGTGAGTTCGATACTCCTGGGGGAGCTACGTACCATTTATACAAGTGGAAATTGTTAAAACTAATTATGTTGAATTAAGTAGGTAAAGACATGTAGTTCCCGGCTTAGAATAGGGCTGTCCCCAATTTTTCAAGGACCAGTGACGGGCAACATCGTTCTTATGTGTATATTAAGATCATTACTGCGATGACTGCCAAGCGTGGTGATTATGGCAAACCCCAACGGACAACTTACCAAAAGAGGCATTCTATTGGGGAGGCTTATATTGTTTCAGCTTATGCTGAAGTATGGTAAATAATAATTCTCTATGAAGAGTATTGTTTCCTGTTTAAAACCCAGTTATATTCTTCTCTGATAAAAACCTGTATTATAGTTATAAGTAGATAAATTGATAACTCACTGTCACTTCCCGCAGCACGTTATTGAGTCCAATCTGAATATTATGTTGCACCATATTTCTTTAATTCACTGAAAACACAACATTTGGTAAAATTACAAACTACCCTACCGTTTCGCATTTGGCTTGAATATCCCAAATAATAAAAAAAAATTGTAAAAGTAAAATAAAACTGAAGAATTGTGCATAGTGGAAGTTATGAACAGGACACAAAGGGCTCGTTTCCCAAGGCCAAAAAATCTTTAAAAACTTTTGGTCGTTTGTCTTTTATATTCTCTTTGGTCTTTTACTCTTCTATTATTCCCCTAATCTAAGCCGGAAACCACAAAGCTCTACCCTTGTCTAATTCCTATCGTACATAACATACATAATGCTCACGACTTGATCCCAGAGGGATCGCAGAGACAATGTTCGCCACTTTGCGCAATCCAAGCGACTTTCCTTCGCTCGCTTTTCGCTCCGTGATACCCCTTGACGTGATGTGTGGCGAACAACATCGCCGCCTCCGTGTTGAGGTACCACGATTAGCTAGGGAAATTCGTCAGAGCCCCGCATGCCTCGGTAACGCTAATGGTGCCCGGAGTTCGCCCAGCTCCGGGATATCGGCACACTTACGACCAGGCTTGCCCCTCTGGACACGCTCCTTTGGCACGGCAGACCTTGGACAGGAGAAAATCCTACTTTGGGATTTTTTATTTATTTAACATTAATAAGAAAATACATCATATGTCTTATATAACTCACACAAGTCACACATAATAAAACCTCTTGGGTTTGTTCTATGTGCGGTGAGGCCGCTCGGTCACAGCGGGCCATGCTAACGCTTGTTGTACATTATAAAGAGAGTTAAGTACAGAACAGATGACAAAATAAAAGTATCTATGCAACCTTGAAATAGACGAGTCTATGTATAAAATAAGGAAATATTAGGTACAAAACTTTTCTGACGTTTCTCAGGATCGCGCAGTGGCGATACATCGTCTCTGCCTACCCCTTGAAGTACGTTATTAAATATGCATTTGAATTGTAACTTACCGATTGATTTCTAACAGAACACAAAAAACTAATAATAACAAATGGAAGTATTTATTAAGCCACATTAACTTTAGTAATAAATAAATGATAATTTAGATAACAGTCAATTATAGATCTAACGATGATTCTGCGCCGGAGTCGAGCAGTCGACTGAATGTGTGCTAATGAAACAAGCGAGTGAACGTGCGCTTGCACATAGTCGAATTTCAGTAATTTGACCCTGGCAGCCGTGCCGTGTGGTTTCCGGTAGAGTAGAATAGGACCACTCCAACTCTTCCCGTGGATGTCGTACAAGGCGACTAAGGGAATACATTATAAAACATCAATCAGGCCTCCCCAACCCGTCTGGCCAGCGCGGGGAGTGTAGGCCAAATCCTCCGTCTGTCTCCGGCAGATGAGAGAGGGTTGTGCTCCTGCAGTGGAGACAAAAATAACCTGATGATGATGAAATAAAAACGTAAACTTCGCGTATCTGTATGTTGACGATATTAGCCTTCTGCTACTCCGTCACAGCTCACTGCGTCACAAAGGCGCTAAATACGTCCGTGGTGTTCAACTAGGTGGCCAGGCTTATCTTAGCCACAACAAACCCCCCCAACCTTGACCACTCTGGTCACCGTTTCAATGCTACACTCCCATTTGCTAGAGGGGAAGTGGGAACTCTCTTCCTACTTTGACTCTTTACTTCTTTAATTAAATTTGTCTGAGGCCCAAGGTAGCGTAAATTCATGACCTGGGACTTGCCCTACCTTCACTGGTAGGTGTCTTTGCAGTTACCTCCGTTGATCCTCGCTTAGAGGAGTTGCGGGGGGAGAATGGTGAGGAGGCGGGAATGTCTCCGGCAGATGAGAGAGGGTTGTGCTCCTGCAGTGGAGACAAAAAATAACCTGATGATGACCCTGGCAGGATTTAGTACCCATAACGTTGTACTATTTTGCGGTTTTTCCCAGTAGTCAGAATGATGGTCAGACTAGTCTTGTAGGTACTTAGGCTTGTAGTCAATTTCAGATGTACTTAAATTGCTTCGTCTTTCATAATACGAACTGCTAAGGAATGGAACTCTCTGCCAGCTTCGGTATTTCCGGACAAGTACAACTTGTATCTTTTTAAAGGAAGAGTGAATAGGCATCTTCTGGGTAAGCGCGCTCCATCTTAGGCCTCATCGTTACTTACCATCAGGTGAGATTGAGGTCAAGTGTGAACCCATCAGGAATTAAAAAAAACTGGAATTTTACTATTGAACTTTTATTTTTAAGAAACAAATATTTGACTTAAATACACATCCTCAAAAAGTAGAACACAGTATTCTATCATCATCATCATCATCAGCCTGAAAGAGTCCTCAAACGCGCGCCAACCAACAATTTCTTTACTGCACGAAAAATATTTACATAGAGTTCACCTTGAAATATATAGAATAGAATATTAAAGTCTATGCTGTTCGCAACACATCACGTCACGGGGCGAAAAGCGGGCGAAGGAAAGTCGCTTTGCTACATTGGATTGCGCACATCGTCTCTGCCTACCCGTCTGGAACCAAGGCGTGAGCATTATGTATGTATAAAATATTTTGTTTGCTAATTATGTCTGGCTGTATTTATTTGTGCAATAAAGAGTTAGAAGCTAAAGGGCAATGCCCAAAATTGTATGGAAGATGGGCTAAACTTGCGTCTGGACCAAATAGTCGCTAAACAACAGGAAATATACTAATAATTTTGATGAAAAGTAAATAGTTTAACTAATTGATAGGAAACTTGAATAATCTTACTTAGAATGAAATCTTCGTTGGCGCACAGTTTTCACAGCACCGTGAGTATATGGCCACGATTAACCGCTCCAGGTCTTGACGTCAGTGTGGTTATTAGTCGACGACGGTATATTGCGTTCGACATTACATTAGACTCGTTCAAATAGAACTTTTCACCCAAATACACAATGTAAACAAACTGAGACAAAAGAGGATGTTGCCACAATATCTGACATGACGCGACAGTACGAAACCATAGTGCATATCGACGGTGAGGTTCCACTACATCGATATAACAAATAAATTAATCGATATTTAACGATATTTTCATAAACATCTTTTACGAACGTGTGTATCACTTTAAATCCATATAAATACCGTGTTTCCAGTCAGTAAATGAAAAAACGTGATGAGTAGATTATCGTGCTAGTAACTGAAAGGCATTATCAAATATTTTTACAAATATCGATTTTAATTATGCTTTCACTACTCTAGTTGATAAGTTGCCGGTCAGCCGGCGGAAACCAATCAACGTTATTATTATGTTATTTTTAAATGACCTATTTCCCTGAGTAAAAAAAAATATTTATGAATTCATAATTCAGACCAATATTTTAGGTACATGAATGGTGAAGACGCATCTTTAGCCCGGTTATGGGCATAGTCCTTTTATAATTTGAAATTAGCTTAAAAAAAATCATAATTCCGTACATACTTAAAATATCAGAACTTAACACTCTTAAAGATATATAAGCCCTTAGAAAGTACAGTCAACATCAGATATTTATAGGCTCCTAAGATGTGTAAATATTACTGAGCGCTCAATCTGATTATCAACTTCTAGACCTGGAGATGATCGCTTTGAGCGCTCAGACATATTTATTATAATTATTTGTTAGTTGTATATTGTTTTTAAACGAGTCTCAACATTAGTTTTATTGGATGTATTTCTTTTAAATTGAGATTATGTGTTCGTTTGACTGATGGATTGATTAAATATGACGGACAGAAGTTTAAGATTCACATTAAAAAACAACTTTGTAAGAAAGCATATAAAATAAACGATTATTTGAATAACAAAGATGCCTGGTACTAATGTTAATTCAGCTTCGCAAAATCCTTATTAATTGTACGCAAACTTGATTTTTAAAAGATGTGTTGCATGAAGTTTGTTGCGCCGTTTCTTCTTCACAGCGCTAACACCTAGGAAGCGGTAGTCGATAAAAAATGACGTGTATAAATGTACCAAGTGTACTCATATGCAATTAATGATTTTGACTTTGACTTTGAATATGAAAAACTCTGTAACTATGTAGTAGTGAATCAATAATCAATGAGGTCACCTCTTTCCCATATTTGAAACCTGTCTTCACACTCAAGCTTGTTAAATCCCATTTTTGCAGTTTCTTTAGCATGATGGTCAAAGTAAGAAACTATTTTACGATCTTAGTCGCTCATATATATGTGATGCCGACTGTACCAATTCCCACATATATTAAAAAAAACCACACAGAAGTCACTCTATTGACATTTTGAGATAGTACGAATTTTACACATACATAATCACGCCTTGGTCCTAGAGGGGTAGTCAGGGACGATGTATTGCCACTTTGCGCGATTCAACGTCGACGTGGGACCGAATTCTGGGACCGGGGCGTGAGCGTTATGTATGTATGTATTTCAGTAAATGATAATTCGATGGATCAGCAATGAAATTACATTAAAACGTCAATTTTGTACAAAAATATTACACGATCTTTCAGTGTGGTCTTAATTTTTTTACAGACTTCATTCTCGAACTAAACTAATGAACACATGCCTTATCAACAACTTTAGAAAAAAATATCAGCCTATAACACCCCACTGTTGGACGGGTTCATGGCCCACAGTCATTCCTCACTTAGCCAATTCTGGCCAGAACCTTCCCTTACCTCTCATAGCCATTTGCAGTCGGTTTTACGAGATTCACTGCCACTTCAGCTTTCGCTTCTCATCTCAAATCATATCCTTCAAAGAAACCCCGAGCATAACAAATTTAACACTATCCAATACCATTTAGGTATTCAATCAATCACAGTAAGAATTAGCGACGCAGATTACGCGCTCCACTAGCGGCCAAATTTGGAACTTGCCTCAGAAAAGACTTTGTAGAATTTAAGCGTTCTCCAAACCAATGTGGTAGCGAGACGTCCAAATAGTTTTTCTTCCTAATGTCAAGTGTATAGGACAACAAACATGGAGAGCACGCTTTAACGGAGTAAAGCTGTGGTTTGTGCCACTAGAGCACCGAGGGAGTGTCGATCAGGTCCACCATAACCTTTAGATGTTGCGGGTTCGAATCCCGCTAGGAGCAAATGTTCGTATGATGAATATGAATGTTTGTACCCAAGTCTTGGATGTTTATGTATTTTTATCTAGTAACCATAGCACAGGCTCTGCCTAGTTTCATCATTCATTCATTCATCATCAGGTTATTTTTGTCTCCACTGCAGGAGCACAACCCTCTCTCATCTGCCGGAGACAGACGGAGGATTTGGCCTACACTCCCCGCGCTGGCCAGACGGGTTGGGGAGGCCTGATTGATGTTTTATAATGTATTCCCTTAGTCGCCTTGTACGACATCCACGGGAAGAGTTGGAGTGGTCCTATTCTACTCTACCGGAAACCACACTGCCTAGTTTGCGACTGGATAATTGGTGTGAATGTCTGACATATTTATTTATTTATCTGCCCACGTGGACTCCCGTATGAAGCCGTACAGCTGCACAAGTGCATAAGACATTGCAATTGCACGAAGTTATTTGAATTATCAATAAATTAGTTCTATTCACATACGTTAATGATTACTGTGGTGGTCGTTACACACTAAATATCGCTAAAGAGCCGTGGTAGCCGGTTGGTTGTGCACTCGCCTCACGTTCATGAGGTCCTGGTACAAACCCCGCCCGTACCAATGAGTTTTACGAAACTTAAGTACGGTTTATTTATAATACCACAGGCTTTTCGGTGAAGGAAAACATCGTAAGGAAACCTGCATATGCCGAAGAAGAAATTCTGAGGCGTATGTGAAGTCCACCAAATCGGCTCGGGGCACCGTTGGTGGTCAGGGGTTTGGCACAAAAGATCCTGAAGGGTCGAAGTGTCGCCAGGTCTTCCTGGCCCCCTGAGAAGATAAGATAAATATCGCTAAAACTAAATAAATACAGAAGCTAACTAACCTAGAACTGGTTCCGTAATGGCTGCCAGCCACTATGGGAATCCTTAATAGTTCGCTTAATTAAAATAATCATCCTTATTATCCTATCCTACTAATATTATAAACGCGAAAGTTTGTTAGTACGGACGGATGTTTGTTACTCTTTCACGTAAAAACTACTGAATGGATTTTAATGAAACTTTACAATAATATAGCTTATACATCAGAATAACACATAGGCTACAACTTATAAAGATATCGTGTGAATTGTCCAAAATATCAAGTAAGTAGGAAAAAATCTACCATCTGCGAGCTATTCTGGCGTGCGCTGCCAAAACCGCTAGAGTTACACATATGTAATGCAAAGAGAGCTACTCGAAATACTAATCGTGCGCAGACGAAGTCGCGGGCACCAGCTAGTTAGAAATATAGCAACTCTTTAAAGAAAACGTCAATTGACATATATATGTCGGAAACAGTCATGAGTACTGAGGCTAACGGAACACAAGCGCGCCATCTAGCGGTCGGAATTGCGCAGCGGTGGCGCCACCTGCCAGAGCCGAGGCGGGCGAGCGAGACGAGTGTAGAAGCACATTCTACTATGGGTGGGAAGTAGCAGGTTTTCGCCGAAACAAAACGATAGCAGGTTTTCAATACCAGTAACGGTTTCTGAAACTATCTATTCTCAGTAGCAGCTATTCCGACTTTGGTTTACGTTACTCAATAATCGTGTAGTTTGGGAACGAGTCGCAGGTACGCTATTTATTAAACTAGTTCAAAACGAAGCAATGGAAACCCGCTAAATACATTACAAATTAGTAGTTTGTGATATATACAGTAGAGCACTGTCAATGAACTTTCCTTCATATTTTATAATGGTATTTTATAAGGTGCTATGTGGTTTACGGCTTAGAATAGGGCCACCCCTATATTTCCCGTGGGTGTCGTCAATGCGACTAAGGGATTGCACCAGGGACGGGCAGCACTTTATTAAGATAAAGACGAAACCAATTTTAGTGCTGTCAAATTTTAAATGTGTGCCTTCGGAATCGGGCCCAGTGTATCGGTAACTAGTTTCAGAAACTGTTTATGTTTTAAAACGCCCATCTCTATTCTACTGCTGTTCGTCGTCGTGTAAACTCGTGCCTTGTAACTGTCCATGTTTCATTAAACTCGGTGCTCATTGTCAAGTTTCGGTTATAGTGAAGTGTTAAAGTTGTCAGTCAGTGTTAATTTAACTACATTGATTTATTAAAACAAATTGTAATCGTAGTCCTGCGTTACCTCATATGCTCGATACCCACAGTATAACCAACAAAAGTGAATACTCCGACATATATATGACGGCGGCGTACTCGTGACATGGCTGACATCGTACCATCGCTTCCCTACTATGATGTTAAACGACCGACGTATCGTCATTGTGAACACCTGCGCGCCGCGTATCGCCCGCCTCACCGCTTCCCCACTGCGACTAAACGCAGGTGTACGCTTGTATAAAAGACAGACTCGCCGCAGCGTACGAGGAGTATGGATTCAGAAGGCACGGCGCACGGACCGTTTCTCTATTTATGTTGTAACTATCTACTGATTAATCGAAGTGAAATAAAAGTAGTAAAGCTGTAGTTTATGTCTTATGATATCACCACCTTCCCCGAATCTACCAAGGGGCCCCCTGAACACATATCAAGCCCAATAAACCCGACATATATATATATATATAAACAATATATAAACCAACCGTAAAGGAAGACATAATAAGCAATTCAACCAAATACAGGGATAAAGTGAATCACCACCCAAACGAACTAGCTAAATATCTAATAAAACTATATAATAAACTGAGTGACTATACAGAAAATTTTTTTCGATACACTTGTTCGTTCAATTTAGAAAGAAGATTATTGTTATGGAACATAAATTTTAAAAATTAACCTATTAGCCTAAGAGTGTGATCATTGTGTTTAATTGTTGTGCATGTTATATTCACCTGTAATTAGTTGTGCTCTAAGTTCTTAGCTTTAAGACAATAAATTTGTAGAAGTATTATTGTAACAACTGTTGGTGAATAAATGAATAAAATAAAAAATATCTGATGAAGCCACAAAGAGGCAGGCGCAGACTAAAGCGCAGAGTGCCACAGGACTTATAATGTGGGGGCGCCAATACACTCACCACGCATCCCAGATACAAAAATGACACAACATCGTTAAATGTTATCAACTTTAACAGAAGACGAAATAAATATTATATAATATATATATATATATATATAAAGCAGACAGTAATGTCTTCCTTATTATTAGATAGGTATATAGCAACTAAATAAATATGTCAGACATTCACACCAATTATCCAGTCCCAAACTAGGCAGAGCCTGTGCTATGGTTACTAGATAACGGATAGACATACTTAAATAAATATATAAACATCCAAGACTTGGGTACAAACATTCATATTCATCATACGAACATTTGCCCCTAGCAACGTTGTAATAACCCACAAAAGTATTCACTAATAATCCTAATGACTCCGACATATATATATATATGTGTGTAATATGTAATATATGTCGGCGAAATAATAAAAGAGGAGCTGATTTGGAGGCACAGTGTGTGCTCGGCGCGCCGTTCGGCTTGGTTCGGCGATCGTCGCGAGCACGCGCTGGGTAGGACGGGCGCAGGCGCAGGCTCGAGACAGTGTTCGCTCGATACGCGTGCGGAGCGCAGGCACTACACGGACGGATCGTCTGCCTTCTAACATCGTTACTTGATGATGTAGTGTGATTTCATGTAGTGTCATTGAAGTCAGTAAACGTGTTAACTTTGTAACGGCGTTAATCTCAATTTGGGAGCCCACACTTTCGGCGGAACCAGGAGCCTCCGACATCAGAAGTGGGATTCGAACCCACACCCTCAGAAGAGGCACCTACGACATATATGTAATTATAAGTAGACAGTAATGTCTTCCTTATTATTAGATATATAGCAGCTCTTTGAACAAAACGTCAATTAACGTTATGATCCGTCCGAATTCGGACACCCAGACGTCCCAGTCTTATAGGTCACAGCAGCTTCGACTTCTAGACGCATTGGTGTGAGTCGCAAGCAAATTCATACAAACTCATTATGCACAGTTTATCTGTCCGAATTCGGACGCCTCGCTAACGCATCAGTTCGGTTAAGCCTTTACAAAAGCGGTACTGCGGTACTGTCAAAAACGTTGCGATTTTCGGCCGCTAGGGGCGCTGTCGAGAATTCCTGCATCGCCATTTTTATACAGTCTTGCAACTTCTATTAGACCTTATATACTACGAAGATGTAGAATCATCATCTTCAGTCATAGGAACTTTTTCTTCTCCGCATAGAACCTTGCAGACTATGCATTCCCCGGTCAAGAGATGTCGGTGCAAGGGCAGGCGGACCAGGTCTAGCTCTGAAAAGGACAAAGACAAAATATTTAATTGCAATTTACTCAAGTCTCTTGGCAAATTTATACCAGGGTTGGAAAAAATCATGATTTTTCCAAAAAAAAATTCAATAAGTCATGTATTTTTTAACTAATCTTAATTAATCACGGTTTTTTATATTTTTTCATTTAATGATATAGTTTTTTTATTACCCTATAGTGAGGCAACTATTCAGGGCGATAGCCTCTTAAGTGTAAATTTATTTTTTGCGCATTTCCGTATTGTGCGAACTTGTCAAAGGCGCACAATAATCGCATATTCAAAATGAATTTACACTTATATAATGCGTTAAGCATTCATAGTGACGCTATTTTGTACTTTGATACAAATAAGTTTATTAACCATTTTACTTTGACTAAAAGTAACATGTATTTGCCAAATAAATTTAAAAGACATTTAGCTACTTTGGTAGCCTATAATATACAACATTGCATGACGAAAGTTAGTTGTAAAACTAATAAACTCATACATTTTTTAGACTAGATACTGTGACAATAGAAAATCCCTCAAATGATAGCTTATCCTTATTAAATAAGAGGCAGGGATCTTCTAGCACACTTATGACAAAAGAAAAGCCCAATTTTATTCACATAATGCACCAAAACATGCGGGGCTTTTCTAGCAGCAAGGAATTAGAATTAGAATTATATTTGGAAAAAACCCAATTAGATATTGTCTGCCTAACTGAACATTGGCAATTACACCAATCCTTTGTAAGTTACGATAATTATAACATTGTAAGTTCTTACAACCGAGAGTCTGCTATTCACGGCGGTTCTTTGATACTAATTAGGAACACCATCAAATGCAAGGAACGCAAAGATGTGGTTGGGCTCTCGGTTGAGAGACATATTGAGTTATCTTGTGTTGAGCTGGACAAGTACATTGTGGTATGCGCGTATTGCCCTGATAGGAGTAAGTTTGAAACAATAGAATTAGTATTGGAAGATGTCTTGAGAATAATTTCCAAGACGGGAAAGTCTATCATTGTTTGTGGCGACTTCAACATAGACATTTTAGTGAAAGATAAAACCAGTACAAGGTTTCTAAATGTATTTAAATCTTTTAATCTAAATTGTGTGTTTTTCGAGCCTACCAGAGTAACGGCAACGACCACTACGTGTATAGATAACATCTTTTGCGATTGTGAATACAATGACAAGTCAACGATAAAATCTTTTAACTCAGATCACTGGGGACAGTTGGTGTCTTTTCCGTACGCTCGTCAACAACAGAGCATCACAGTTACAAAAAGGTCTACCGATGCTGGTCGACTTGAAGAATACATTGATGTGTTGGTTCAAAAACTGCCTCAATTTAATTATGATATCAGTGATCCAAATAAATTTTTTTCAATGTTTTTTGATACATTGGAAACTGAATACAATAATATTTTCAAAGTAGTTACAATAAAAAAAAATACTAAGTTTAAATTCAGTGATTGGGCAACAATAGGTATTAGGAAAAGTAGGGACGTACTATTTCAATTATATGCAGATAGATCTTCAAGACCCGAAGATTACAACTTTAAAGAACATGTAAAAAATTATTCTAAAATTTTTAAATCTGTCTGTATTGCTGCCAAATCTAATCTAATTAGTAAAAAAATAAAAAACGCGGAAAATAAAATGAAAGTAGTATGGACAATAATTAATAGCGAATCGGGAAGAACCAAACCTCGCGACAACGATATTA
Organism: Esperia sulphurella; assembly: GCA_947086405.1. NCBI lineage: Eukaryota > Metazoa > Arthropoda > Insecta > Lepidoptera > Oecophoridae > Esperia > Esperia sulphurella. Next base: position 15,498,965 of record OX352267.1, read on the forward strand.
TCCTAAATACTGACCGCGGCACGTTAACATCGAATGCCGAGGTGGCTCAAGAGTTTGAAACTTTCTTTACTAATATACCACTAAAGACCACAGAAAACTTAAATTCATCGGCTGCTCTTTCAGCGGAATTTCTACGAAAGAACGTTCCCTCTTGCATCACTGAATTTGAATTTAGGCACGTGAACCCACAGGATATTATAAAGTCCTTTAAACAAATAAAAATAAAAACCACTGAAGACCTGTGGGGTATGTCTGTTAAAGTATGTAATTCCATCATTGATATTTAGCACCATATCTTGCCTTCGCGTTTAATCTCTCTATAGATCATGGCACTTTTCCCGATCTAATGAAGCTAAGTAAAACTATACCATTGTACAAATCAGGAGACAAAAGAGATCCTGGCAACTTTAGACCCATTTCGATCTTACCGGTACTTAGCAAGGTTTTCGAAAAGGTCATGCTCAGTCAAATGCTTGTACATTTCAACTGTAACAAACTTCTACATGACCAACAGTTTGGTTTCACTAAAGGCCGCTCGACGACGGACGCTGGTGCTGCTCTTCTGCAAAATATTTTTGATGCTTTTGAGCGGCACCACGATGCTATCGGGGTTTTTTGTGATTTATCTAAGGCGTTTGATTGCGTAGATCATAAAACGTTGCTCTTAAAATTAGAACATTACGGTATCAAAAATAAAAGCCTTAGTTTATTGAACTCCTACCTAACAAACAGGATTCAAAAGGTTCAGATAAACGGTAAAAAGTCGCAGGGATCTCTTATTAAAATAGGAGTCCCACAGGGCTCAATATTAGGACCTTTCCTTTTTTTGGTTTATATAAACGATCTTCCGTACATGGTGCAGAATATGTCGAAGATTGTGTTGTTTGCAGATGATACTTCTCTGATTTTTGAAGTTAATAGACATGCCCAAAACTATGACGATGTGAACGACACCCTTCGGCAAGTTCATGAATGGATTATTGCTAACAACCTTGTTTTAAACTCAAAAAAAACTAAATGCATAAAATTCACACTTCCAGGTGTTAAACCATGTGATAATGACATAATATTAAATAACGAGAAGTTAGCATTTGTGGATAATACAGTTTTCTTGGGGCTAACCCTTGACAAGAAGCTGCAATGGGGTCCACATATAGAATTGTTATCAGGTCGGCTAAGCTCCGCAGCATATGCCGTTAAAAAGATTAGAGAGTTGACAGATATAGCTACAGCAAGACTTGTATATTTTAGCTACTTTCACAGTCTTATGTCTTATGGCCTCTTGCTCTGGGGTCGTGCCGCTGATATCGATTCTATATTCATTTTACAAAAAAGAGTAATAAGATCTATTTATGGGCTTCGTAGTCGTGATTCTCTAAGAGAATTATTTAAGGAAATAAATATAATGACGGTGCCATGTCAATACATATTCGCTAACATTATGTTCGTTAGACAGAACCTTTCTTCACTCAGCTTAAATAATGAGAGGCATAATTTAAATCTTAGAAATAATAATAAAATTCAAATACATCATTCTAGATTGTCTAAGATCAATAATTCTTTTGTGGGGCTGTGCGTGCGTTACTACAATAAGGTTCCGAATGAAATTACTAACTTGTCTGAACAAAAATTCAAATCTTCTATAAAAGTTCATCTGTGCAAGAAAGCCTACTATAAGTTAGATGACTACTTAAATGATAAAAGTCCATGGAGTGCTTGATGGCTCAGCATAGGTAGACTTAATGATTGTAATGAATAAGATAAATCAAAGGTAGGGCCCTGTGCCGTTGGGTTTGTTGCCACTTCTTCCCCTCGGTTATACAGGTGGAAGTGGAGTAGATTTAGGCAGAATTTGACGTCAAAAAGAGAATTATGTGTTCCAATTTTGAAAATAAATATTTTGATTTTGATTTTGATTAAGTTTCAGTTGAAAGAGTTTTTTCTACATTTGGCATTGTTCACACTAAATTACGGAATAGATTGGGAACAGAAAAAGCTGGAAAATTTGATTTTTTGTTTCATTTTCTTAATCATGATTTAAATTAAAATGATTTAATCATCTGAAGTGGCAGTGGACGGGTCAGAACGCAGAACCGACGGCCATTGGGGCAGACCAGTTCTGGAGTGGAGACCGCGGATCAGCATGCGCAGGGTGGGACGCCCGCCGCCAGGTGGACCGACGATCTGAAGGTGGCCGGAAGCGGCTGGACGCGGAGGGCGCAGGACCGGGTGTGGTGGCGTTCGTTGGGGAAGGCCAATGTCCAGCAGTGGACGCCTAAAGGCTGATATGATTTAATCATGCCAACCATGATTTATACACGTATTTTACCGCTTCCTAGGGTACAGATACACATGCTCATTAGACGCACGAGAGCATGCTAGCAAGTCAAATTCAAAATCATTTATTGCATATGAGTACACTTGGTACATTTATACACGTCATTATTTTTATCGACTACCGCTTCCTAGGTGTTAGCGCTGTGAAGAAGAAACGGCGCAACAAACTTCACGCAACACATCTTTTAAAATCAAGTTTGTATAGTACAGTATTATAAAGATTATGCAAAGCTGAAGCAACATTAGTACCAGGCATCTTTGTCAATCAAATCATAGTTTATTTTTTGACAGATTTTCTTACAAATTTGTTTTTTAATGTGAATCTTAAACTTTCTGAAGGGCAAACGAGTTGTCGAGTTGAGACCGCGACTGGGCAGGCGTAGTGTGAAACGCCCCCTGGCTTGACGGAGCGAACGATCTGCGTAATGAGAAGAGCCGAGGATCGGGCTCAGTGGCGCGCCTTGGGAGAGGCCTATGTCCAACAGTGGACTCTTTCAGGCTGATGGTGAGGAAATGTAGGGTTTGAAAATGATATTTAATTTTACGTACAACGTACGTACGCCAATGAGGCTCTCTTCAAGTGTAATTCATAGATTTTTGTTATCAACCTACTGTATTTGAGATGAGATAGCGCTAGTTACTTTGTTCTGCTGTCTCTCTCGACGTGATCGTCTCGCTGCTTAGGGGCAACTGAGGAGACATCTCCGCTTTCCGTTTCCTGGAAGCATAAAAAACCTATGGGCTAGGTCTCAAGCTATGGTAACCTATGGTAAAGCGGCGGCAAACCGATAGGCGCATCACGATCTGCCTGATTTTATGATAAGTCTGCGATATGAACAAGCATTTATTTTTATTTATTCATTCTGAAACCTCCGTGTGGAAATCGCCGTGTGGTTTCCGGTAGAGTAGAATAGGACCACTCCAACTCTTCTCGTGGATGTCGTACAAGGCGACTAAGGGAATACATTATAAAACATCAATCAGGCCTCCCCAACCCGTCTGGCCAGCGCGGGGAGTGTAGGCCAAATCCTCCGTCTGTCTCCGGCAGATGAGAGAGGGTTGTGCTCCTGCAGTGGAGACAGAAATAACCTGATGATGATGTACACGAGGAGTGGATGTGTGCGTGCGCGTGCTTCGAAATCCAATCCATTGGCATTCTGTAAACATTCCAGAACACTATCGATGTAAAGTGAACAAAGAACTCACTTCACGTCGACAATGCTCTAGAATGTTTACAGAATGCCAATAGTTATGTTTCGAAGTGAGTGAAGTCACTGAGACTCGCACGTGAGTTTGTATTTTATGGAATAGCAGTACTGTAAGCGGGCGAGGCGAGATGTAATTTAATTTAAAAGTATTACCGTTGTTCCTCAAGTTCTTTCATTTGCTTTTCCGCTCGAGCCCAAATGTCCAGCTGCATGATCTCTTTCATTTTACTCCTTTGCTCATATTCTTTGAAATATTCCTTGGCTCGGGACGAAGGTACATAGCTCGTATTCTGTGGAATTGATTTCACTGGTTTTTTAACTGGAACCGGAACTGTTTTATTGCAAACCGTCTTCTTTTTAAACATGGACATAGGATTGAGCATCAAAACTGGCTGAGCTTTTTTCATTTTATTATCCTTTTCTTGTACTTCAACACATTTATTAACTGTTTCTGTCGATTCAGGCAGATTATTAGTGAGCACGAAGTCAGTTGGCTTCAAAAGCTTGACTGGCAGACAGTTTGTTTCTATGTTTTCTTTTTCTGGTATGATTTGTGCAGGGTTATTAGCTGTAATCAATTCTAGAATTGATGTAACAGCAACATTTCTACAATTCCTTCGTTTTCTGTTTTTAGTTACTATTTTATGGTGTGGCTCAATTATTTCTGAAATTGTTTCACAAGTCAACACCACATCATCTGCATATCCATTTTCTTCTTTTCTGCTTAATGCTTGCACTTGGTCTACTTTTTCATCAGTTAATTTAGAATATGAAGGCACAAACTCATCGCTTAATGGATTAAGTTTACTTATTCCAACATTTCCATCAGCACGTTCTAAACACGAGGACACTTCATACCCCCTTACCTGAAATAAGGGAATAATTTTTTTATTAATGGATTATCCACAACATAATGAACCACTTAATGGTGTCCCAGGAAGCAGTTTTATATATAAAAAAAGATTCCGACGAATTGAGACCTCCTCCTTTTTTTTAAGTCGGTTAATAGAGTAATTTATTTTCAGATAACTTGGCCCTTAGCACAGAATTAATACATACATAATACATTTATTTATTTAAAATATTGCAACATTACAGATAGGTACTCTCTAGAATTTCCTTGCATTCCGTCATCAGCCTTACTCCCTCTGGGCAGAACGCACAACTGAGGAATATAGCCTGGTGCTTCTTGGGAACCCAGAGTCTGCAGGCCCTAAAATTATTAGACTAGGCTCCAAAATGTACATTCAACTGTGATGCCTGCCCCAGTCCGACCCTGAACTCTCGCCTGGATGTGCTGCATAACATCTCTGATATTATTGTCACATCCAGATAGGAGAAGTAATTAGTGTTGCAGCCTTAAGTCGAAGTTTGTAGAGGCTGCAGGAATGGTGGTATATATCTTCAGTAATGGTGGAGACACTGATGAGGTCTTCGGTTTTCAACCATGACGTAACTACCAGCATTAGTGCCGTGAGTCGGGGACGCTCAACTCGCAAGTGTACTTCTATTAATAAGCCTGCCCTGTTCTTGAACAGTGTGTTCTAAAGGCTTGAGTGAGGACTACATCCCACTATTCGATACCCAAATATCTGATATTTCAAAAGCCTTTTTACCTAAGAGATTAATTTGAAATTGTTGCCATAATATCAATACTTACCATATCCAGCATCTGTTTGATAAGGCCTAGATCAGGAGCTTCGAATTCCCCAATGCCAACATCATTAATGAAAAATTCTTCTTCTGTCTCTGGAAATACATTTTTAACATTCTATGTCTCATGTTAAAAGATTATGCAGTGGGATTCGAAGGAGAGAACTAATACAGTAACAATATATAACACATATAATGAAATGTAAGCAATTTAGAAAAAGAATGGGGTGTTCTATCGTGAACCGAATGATCTATACACCTACCTCTTATAATAAGATTGAGAAAGACAGTACCTAATATTAAGAGCAATTAATATCATCTTAGCATGCACATGAGCTACTTACACTACCCACTAATGTGTTTTATTTTTCCAAAGTACCCTATTAATATGCTATTTTTAATAATAGTAAGAAATGTGGGTTAAACTAACAAGTTACTGCAGGACAGTATCTATGCCCATCAGTGAACACTTTTAAAAACAGACTAGACTAGTTTTCAAAAACCAGTGTTACAAAGAGTTAAATACACCAGTTCAGATACTAGATGCACCAGCAATTTTGCTGTTCTCTTTATTTATTTATTATCCCCATAATAAAAATCTAATCAAAAGGTTAGCGGTGCAGGCCTATATAAATAGGCAAACAAGGAGATGGCCTAGGGTGCTCAAATTGGGGAGGTGGCATGCCAAGGGTTGCCGTGTAGTTTCCGGTAGAGTAGAATAGGACCACTCCAACTCTTCCCGTGGATGTCGTACAAGGCGACTGAGGGAATACATTGTAAAACATCAATCAGGCCTCCCCAACCCGTCTGGCCAACGCGGTGAGTGCAGGCCAAATCCTCCGTCTGTCTCCGGCAGATGAGAGAGGGTTGTGCTCCAGCAGTGGAGACAAAAATAACCTGATGATGATGATGATGCCAAGGGTAGAATAAAATACTAGTTTTTGTTCACTCGGCTAAATATTATTCAATAATGATTGCAAACCTGAAGTATGCAAGTCTTGTGGAACAAATGACCATATTTTTTTATATATAAATACGCCTCAAACAGCCGGTTTAAACGCTGGTTCAAATGAGCATGAGGTACTGAGAAAAATCATCACGGCCAAGAATTCATCACGCAGCAGAATGGATACCTTCAACAATCTCCTGTGCACGTGGCCTGTCTTGCACTCCGACGGGCTGGCCATCCTTCAGAGGCACGCAGCCCTGAACCATCGACAGTTCCTCCACGGCCGTGTCATCGTTTTTCCATGCCGCCATCACTCAAAAAAGGCAAACTCGACGTTGTTAGTAGAGTATTCTCTTTGGTAAAGAGAGTAAAATTTTTCACATCAACCCTCCTCCGCTTTAATAAACTACATAGACAGAGAAAGTATGTTTAAAAAAAGTTTAAGCACGATAGGTACATCTTGTCGCACCCTTAGCGGTTATTATTTCTTATCTTCATTATTTAATTGAATGTCGAACTTTTTCATTGGATTCCAATAAATAAATATAATTGAATTGAAATATAAACTTATTGGATTGAAACCCACAGAACAACAATACAATACCAAGTTGAAAAACATACTCTATCTAATTTGTGGTTGAAACCACCAAAGAGGATATAAATAAGAGACGGGACTTCTATACTAGCCACTGGCCATAGGTTTAGCACCACTTTCTATACCAATATAATGACAATAATAGGGATGTCCGTATCTAATACCGGATTTAATCGATATCGATAAAATATTATCTGGGGCGACGTAGGTTCCATCAATGCAAAATATTGTATTACTAACAATGAAACAAAATAAAACCAGAGGATTTGTGATATTATAGTGATATTTATTTTGCCGTGCCACCTTCTTTAAACGATTTTTCTTTTTAGTCTTTGGGGTCAAAATGGTTACACAACTAACATATTTTATTTCCTGGAGTTTCTCAATTGGAATGTAGGCCAAGTCTTCTTTTGCAATAATTTTCACCCTTGTCTGCATCTGAAATTAAATAAACCAATTATACTATTGTTATGCACGATGCGCTATGTATGTATACACGGCCGCAGTGACGACGGCTACACAAAACCAAGGTAATGTGCCGGTATGTAAAGGGCGCTAGCGCGTCTTGAGGCCTACTGTACAGTGCAAATGCTACGTGATTATCGATAGTGAAAACAGACATCACTATTATTTGTAAACACAACTTATTTTAATCCTCGTATCAGTCTAATCACGTATTATTTTACTCTAGCTGATTGTGCAAGGGGACAAATACGTTAATCATGTACTCACCGGTCTTTATACAAAGGGAATCTTGTCATAAATTTCCATTTCTTGTCATTTAACCGGCTATTTCTTTTTTCCCAAATTTCACACGTTCTGCACCATTTAATCGGTTCTATTCATTTTGCCGATCACAAGGAAATATTTCTCAACATTCACAAAATACACAACATTAATGAGAAATCTAGAAAAAATTGCTAGCAAACTAGAATTTAGCATACAAACAATAACATGAACCGCCATGACAGACGAAAGAAAGAGAAAGCTAACAAGAAGTGAGATGGCATGTGTCCGCCATTTTGGTCCGCCATTAAATGAGTGCTAAATTCATACATTTTTTTCAATGTTTCTAGTTGCGTGAGACTGAAAAAAGAACATGACAGTTCGTTTTTTCACAAAAAATTGTATACTAGGCATATAGATTATAGGCAAAGGTACGATAAAATCAACAGCCTGATAAATTCCTACAGCCCCGCGTATTCAATTCTAATTATTTATTTTGCAGTTTGAACTACATTTGGAGCTGGTAGTCTGAATGGGAGTGGGCGTGGGCTCTGGAGCGGACGAGGGCTATCTTATCTTATCTTCTCAGGGGGCCAGGAAGACCTGGCGATACTTCGACCCTTCAGGATCTTTTGTGCCAAACCCCTGACCACCAACGGTGCCCCAAGCCGATTTGGTGGACTTACGATGTTTTCCTTCACCGAAAAGCCTGTGGTATTATAAATAAACCGTACTGAAGTTTCGTAAAACTCATTGGTAGGGGCGGGGTTTGAACCCACGGCCTCATGAACTTGAGGTGAGTGCACAACCAACCGGCTACCATGGCTCTTGGGCCGGAGCCGCGGGCACAGCTAGTAAACAAATAAATCTCAGTGCGTTAGCCCTAAAAGTTACAGGGCATTGAAAGTTCCCATAAGACCTACGACAGATTGGACAAAAAAAGTCCAACTAGTGATACTGCTTAGTATGCATTCATTATTATCAACTCATACTAGATTTCTAAAAATTAAAAAAGAAATGATATTAAAAACCCGTCCCAGACGTAGCTATATTGATGCTGTAAGTTCATCATCAGGTTATTTTTGTCTCCGCTGCAGGAGCACAACCCTCTCTCATCTGCCGGAGACAGACGGAGGATTTGGCCTACACTCCCCGCGCTGGCCAGACGGGTTGGGGAGGCCTGATTGATGTTTTATAATGTATTCCCTTAGTCGCCTTGTACGACATCCACGGGAAGAGTTGGAGTGCTCCTATTCTACTCTACCGAAAACCACACGGCAGTAAGTAATCGCGTATAAATGTACTATAGTTCGGATAATTATAGCTGTGTGTGTGTGTGGTCACTAAAATTTTCTGTTCTTCCACGTGGTCAAACTGAATTACTATAGAAAATATATATCGTAATATACCGATATAATTTACACCTGTGACGGACTTTAAGAAAAAAAAACAAATTTGGTACAAACAATCATTTATTTGTTTACAGTATACAACATTCCTTGGTTACATAAAAAGTGCACACGAGTGTCTGAGCTGGTAAAAAAATTACGTGTTTAAATTATACATGTATTTTTTACAGTGCACTATCTATGGTATCTTCGTAAAGGTAGTCTGTACTGCTTAGTTTTACAAAATATTGTATCTAATGAAAAACTATTTATTTTATCCAACGATCTTTATGTACTACTAAAGCGTCAATAATTATTACTGAATATTGACGCTACGGTTAAATAATGTCAATATTTAGAAAATAATTAAATGTTCTGAGTAGGAACTGCACAAGTTTCATTGTGAATGTGAAAGAGTTGTGGCTACTTGCGTGGAACAGAGCGATTGTTTGGAACATTCCATCTAGTAGTACATAGAGATAGTTGATTTATCATGTATGAACATGCTAATCTATGATAATGATAAACTATTTCACACTGTGACATTTAATTAAAAATATAATTTTTGAGAGGGTTATGTCCAGAGTGGGTTCTTACAGGCTAATGATAATGTAATTAAAAAATTTGAAATCGTGGCAGTCCAAGATACTTCATAACACTAAATTACAATTACTTTTACTACAGCTAGACTTATACAACTACGATATACTTAACTCTTATCTAAACGAAACTATAACTAAATCCCCAAGTTTTTCGTATTAAAGTTCGCTTTACATGGAGTTTTAGGAAACAGACGTACGAAATGTCAATACAATATTGTAATAACATTTATTTACAACATAATTGTAGTCAGTAAAAAATTTGACATAATCCTTCCCCCCCCCCCTCGCCCCCCTCCACCCCCCCCCCCCTAATCCCCCTCCCACTTCTCCATCCCTCCCCCATTCTAAAAACTAAGGCATTTTGCACATTAAAAGATAATTTCTTGTGTCTTATGAGAAATGTCTTGTAAGATATCCAGTCACATTGGTTGTTATATGAGACCATACACATTACAATACACTTTTTCTTATGTCGGATCACACATGCACATAGAAATGTTTCTTGTCTTGTGTCTTATAATGTGCAAAAGGCCTAAAAGAAACGAAAATCTATACACAGGACGACATAGGATTTTTCTGGGAATCCTGTATTGTCTATGGACGGATTTTGGTTCCATTTTATCACGCTATCTATGACAACACTTGACTTCCACCTCTACGTCTTCTGCTCCACTGCACTGCGATTTTATTCGCCGCGATTTTTTATTTTGCGACCGCGGCGCGGTGAAATCTGCAGCAAACAACGATCTCTATGTACTACTTCGACGGTTTATTTAGATGGCAGCAAAACACAGATTTGGTTGCGGACGTTTTTTCATACAACTTCCATATGTCACAGAATTCTGAGGAAAAATCGCAGCGAATAAATTCGCAGTGCGCGTTAGCCCTAACTGGAAAATCCACCAACCAGGTTCAGATTTTAACAGACGGAGTGGTTTGTCAGTTAGTAATAGACAACGATCTCTATGTACTACTAGATGGAGCGTTCCAAACAATCGCCCTGTTCCACGCAAGTAGCCACAACTCTTTCACATTCACAATGAAACTTGTGCCGTTACTACGCAGAACATTTAATTATTACTAAATATTGACGCTACGGTTAAATAATGTCAATATTTAATAAATAATTAAATGTTCTGAGTAGTAACTGCACAAGTTTCATTGTGAATGTGAAAGAGTTGTGGCTACTTGCGTGGAACAGAGCGATTGTTTGGAACGCTCCATCTAGTAGTACATAGAGTTCGTTGGTAATAGATGAAACTAATTACCCTGTTTATACCTTTTTAATTACTCTATACAATTCTTGTGAGTAACCGTCCTGAGTGATAATTGAATTTTTTTTTTATACAATTTCTCTGAGTAATCTATACTCGTGGATAAGGTCATCGTAACCTATTCCCCGAAATATTCAATTATAAACAAGATAAGAAAGTTCAAAACCTCTTTAGTCTATAGCTTTAGAATTACGCATTAGAAATTACTCATCATGATGTTCTCATCAAACTAGTATCATCATCATCATCAGGTTATTGTTGTCTCCACTGCAGGAGCACAACCCTCTCTCATCTGCCGGAGACAGACGGAGGATTTGGCCTACACTCCCCGCGCTGGCCAGACGGGTTGGGGAGGCCTGATTGATGTTTTATAATATATTCCCTTAGTCGCCTTGTACGACATCCACGGGAAGAGTAGGACTAACTAGTATAAATAGGCTTAATCCCAAAGATCGAAAGAGAGAAGAGTATCGCCATCACTAGTCTCGCCACAGGAGAATTGACCCGTTTGCCAGCCGGGCAAAAAAATCTTTGATTTGACAAAACCATTATTTTTTTGTGTGTTTACGAAAGATCTCACATAGATGTTTTAAAAAAAATAGACGTCATTCTATATTTAAAATGTTTACAACAATATTTTACCAAAATATCTATGTGTCTCAAATTTTCGAAAAGTAAAAGAAAAATTGATATTCTAATTGATAATGATTTGTCATTTATTTAACAAAATGAGAGTACACCTACCATGGTATAGTGGGAGTACCGGTAGTGTGGGGATTATTAACTTGTCTGAACAAAAATTCAAATCTTCTATAAAAGTTAATCTGTGCAAGAAAGCCTACTATAAGTTAGATGACTACTTAAATTATAAAAGTCCATGGAATGCTTGATGGCTCAGCATAGGTAGACTTAATAATTGTAATGAATAAGATAAATCAAAGGTAGGGCCCTGTGCCGTTGGGTTTGTTGCCACTTCTTCCCCTCGGTTATACAGGTGGAAGTGGAGTAGTTTTAGGCAGAAATTGACGTCAAGAAGAGAATAATGTATTCCAATTTTGAAAATAAATATTTTGATTTTGATACTTTAATATGGATAGGTGTACTGACAAAAAATTACTATGACCCACTGACGAACTGAGGGAACTTGATCCGAAGGGCATAAAATTTCATAATTTTTCCCCACGGACTAACTAGTTGGTCTGCGAGTTGGTCATAAATGAAATTCGGACCACACCACACTTCATCTTGGAACATAGGTGGTATGTACTCAAATTTCAGATTTTGTACTTATATACAGAAAATAAATACTTATATTAAGAAAATATATTATATATTCTTTATTGCACACATTTTAAAAGTAAATACAGTTACAAATTTTGTATACAAAGGTGAGCTTAACTCTAAAAGAGATCTCTTCCAGCCAACCTTACAGGGTGTGAGACAAGGCACTAATATACTCAAATGCCGAAATTAATAATCGAGTACAACATCCTGCCAGGGTAATATTACTGAAATTCGACTTTGTCTGAGCTGCAGTGACGCACACGCTCGGCCAGTGTCATGATGAGTCACGTTGTAACATACAACCCACTTTAAAGAAATGCAATGCAATCAATAAGTCGGCCCAACAAGTGGTTCGTCACCGGTCAGCAATGTGCCTTCTGTAATCTGTTTTGTATAAATAAAATAAAAATAATTTTCTTTTAAGTATGAATAATACCGAGCAATAACACGAATAATAATTTTAAAAAAAAAACATTAACGAAATCGATTTCTTCTAATCTCAACATAAAATCAACATGTTTAATTCATTAGTTTAAGGGAACATACTAAGTTATTTGTTTAAAAATAGTGTTTGACATCTCAAATGAAAGGATAATAAAATATACCTAATATTGTCGTCATGGGGCTCATTTACGAACCCGTGGAAGTTAATTTGTTAATTTTCCAAAACTTCTAATACATTAGGAATCAACATGGGCTGTGTGAGAACGCAATAGGGATAAATAGCTTGATTAAAATTTTAAAATAATATTGTTTTAAATTAATAACCTAATTCGACTAAATTGTCCAAAAAAAATAGACATAAATACAACCTTAAGCCTTTAAGTCCCATTTGAATTCACTGTTACATGAGTATGAGGTCAAACACAGAAATCCTATAAAGATAGAATGGATGTACTACTAGATGGAGCGTTCCAAACAATCGCTCTGTTCCACGCAAGTAGCCACAACTCTTTCACATTCACAATGAAACTTGTGCAGTTACTACTGAGAACATTTAATTATTACTAAATATTGACATTATTTAACCGTAGCGTCAATATTTAGTAAATAATTAAATGTTCTCAGTAGTAACTGCACAAGTTTCATTGTGAATGTGAAAGAGTTGTGGCTACTTGGTGGAACAGAGCGATTGTTTGGAACGCTCCATCTAGTAGTACATAGAGATCGTTGGGTGAAGTAGTAGCGACACGCGTACCAACAATCACATCCCACTGATATTTATAAATGCTAAAGTTTGACTGTTTGTTACTCAATGACGCTTCAACCACTGACGGATCTCGATGAAACTTGGCACACATATAGGTTAGGTCCTGGAATAGGTTATAAGATAGCTTTTATCCCGAAAAAACATCTCTACGGGAAACCAAATTAATAGTGAAAAGCAGTGAAGATGTGTAAATACCGAAACCTACGCGACGAAGTCGCGGGCAAAAGCTAGTGTAAAATATTTTGCAAAAACTATCAAACGCTTACTCGTTTCGCGCCGAGGCAAAGTATATTGAGCGGTTTCTAACTGCATAAATCGCGCCGAGGCAAATTATTTACGCGGTTTCTAACTGCATAACTGTATCTCCTTACTAGAAACGTGACTGCGAGGCATGAAGGGCGCGCGGGATGGGCGCGCTGTGTCCTAAAATCGGCACGCGCGAGATTGAAGGAAAACATTTCTATCATGATAGGATTTCTGTGAGGTCAAACTAATAAAAAAATATCAAATACACTACGTGGGTGAATATTCGGGCGTTCCAGTGAATAATTTTTATCTAATAAATAAAAACGCCGCCGTAAAAAAGCCCACTTACTACGTAATTATACCTACGTATTACTCATATATCATATACATACATATCTGCAAAGGTAAATTAGTACACAAACTTACAACTTATGGACCTTATCTTTCTCGAGGTATTCTTTCTTTTTCGGTCTTTTGTTTTTCATAATCATTTCACTCCGCACCAGTCGATTAGATTTATTTATTTCACTTTTACATCTTAAAAATTCAATTTTACATGTCATTCTAATATGGAAAAGGGATCGTACACTTTACTGCAATATGTGGCTGCATACAACATTACCGGGGGCGACTTGATTGCCGATTTCCAATAGAAACAAATCGGGACGTCCCTAAATCGGATACTAAATCGCGGCCCGTCAATTCGGTGCCAATTTAGGGCGATAAATTATTAATTAGCAAATTTGCGCGCGTCTTCCGACTCCAAATCGCTCAGAACCCTCATATGAGACAGTTTATGTCTACTAATGTACATACAGTCGCAACACAGTCAGCTAAACTGAAATCAAGAGTGAAATCAGCGTAGTGTGGATGCGAGACCCAATCTATCGCCCCGAAAAATCGGCGATCGGTCAAATCGCCCCGTGTAGCGCCCGCTTAAAAAGTTGCTGGGATCGTCGGGCAAGTTGACAATATTGCAGTAAAAATGCTGCCCGTTTGTTTAGAAGCACCTAGATTTTTTATTAGTATGGCGTACGCTATATGCTGCATAAATAGCCATACTCATAAATAATATTTTCGTCTTCTTGAACATCTGCTGCTAGAACCGGTTGGGCTCACGCTTTCATCCTCGCTCTTCTCCTTCAGACGTTTCATTATTTCCTGGTCTTTGGCCTTCAGGTCGTTTTCCAATTTCGTCCACATATCAGTTGCGGCAAGAGCTTTGGCTTTGCTCCGGTCTTCGTACTGCTTAGCGAGATCGCTAGCGTATTTCGACGGAACGTAAGCAGGCGTCGCAACCGAAGGTATGGGTTTACTTTCAGTTTTCTCTGACTTCTTTGGAGAATCTTTCTTTTTATAAATTATAGGGCCTTGATGGGGTGGCAATATCTGGGTTTTCTTTGGTTTTTCAAACCAGTTATTGACTTTTTCAATCGAATCTTTCATGTGTGGGTCCAGCACTTCCCTGGTAAGCCTGTCGACTCTTGGTTCCACAGTAGAATCTGATGTAATACTTGAGCTCACGTTAGCACCAGATATGACGTCATTGCTAACGTTAGGACTCGACGTTATGTCCGTACTAACGTCAGCACTAGACGTTAAATCATTTACACCTGATGACTCATTCAAACTCGATGTGGGTTTGGAATACTGCTCCACTGTGGGAGACATTGAATGTTTATCGTCTATGTGTAGGTCAACGGTTGAAACCCGAAGATTCTCGAAGTATTCTGGTGGCAAAAGAAAAGGCTTTGGGGAATCTGAGCCAGACGAATGCACGATCGAGTTTGAATTTGGTAGTGTTGGCGGTGTAGAATTCAGTTTAATAAGAGTCATCAAAGCCACATTCCTCTCCCTCTTTTCTTTCATAGTAGAGGCGTTCGCCGTCTCTATTATTCTGTTCTTAAGCATTGCCTCAATTTTTAGTTTTTCCTCCTGATTGTTTGAACTATCATACAGTTTATCTTTTAGCGTTGCTTCAATTTTAACGTTTTCTTCTAAGATACAATTATTGTTTGTTTTATTTATATTATCACTTTTCGAGATATTTCCTTGTTCGGAACATGGAGAGTTAGCAGCTAATCTTGGTACAAATTCTTTAACGTTCGGATCTAATTTACTTATCACGATTTTGACGGACGACGACTGGCAATCGTCAGTATTTTCTGTTGATTCGTAATTGTCGACCTGCAAGAGTGTGTTGTACAATAAGGTTTTATATTTAAGTCTGTAATTTTAATAAGAATGATTCATACTAAATTATTTCTAAATTACATTTTAGTGAAATGAAATGAAATTTAATTTATTTGCTGGAATATGGTATTAATGTGATGATAATGTATAGTTCAATTCATCGAAAACGTTCGTGCTTGTTCACGTTCAACTGGCAGGCGCGGTGGCGGTCGCGGTGGCGGTCGCGGTGGCGGTAGCGGGCGCGGCGGTCTTGGCTAGTTCGTTTTCACATTAGCCGCCAGGCGTTTTGTGTGACGCTAGCGACGAGTTCAAACTGTTTAAATCACGCGCTCTGCTAGTTCCATGTAAACACACGCAAGCAGCTTCATAAGTTTGATAATGCCGCGAGCGTGCCGCGCGCGTCCATCGCGAGCTTGCCCGCCACCGCCACCGCGCCCGCGAGTTGTACGTGGATATTATGCTATTGTTTGATATGTAGTGACCGCGCGCGTCCGCCACCGCGCCCGCCACCGCGCCCGCCACCGCGATCGTGAGTCAACGTGAACAAGCACTAACGATTTCAGTGGGTTAAGTAAATAAGTTTTTAATAACAACAACTGGGCTCGATTCTGAAGGCACAACGTTAAAGTTTGACAGCACTAAAACTGTTGCTATCCTTGTCACACAGTATTATGAAAATAAAGACGAAACCAGTTTTAGCGCTGTCAAATTTTAAATGTGTGCCTTCGGAATCGGGCCCAATAGGTATATACTTTTGTTTTCATTCTACAAAATGGGAACATTTACAAATCAAAGCCTATTAAGCCCGAAACACACAAAAGCGAATGCGTGGCGGAGGCGTGCTCCGGTTTTTTGTATTGTTCGATTTAATATGAGACATTTCATACAGAGTACCGCCGCGGGAAGCGGGATTTGTATGAAGTATACCGCTACCGCCACGCCTTCGCCACGCAGTCCGCCTGCTGTGTTTCGGGCATTAAACATAAAATCTTTGGGTTTTTCTCTTCATCGTGGCAGGAAAATAATATTTTTTAAAAGGCAAGCTGAAAATGTTCCCGTGGGTATAGTCAAGGCGACTAAGGGCTTGCACCAGGACGTACATTAAAATCATTACTGCGACCATTAATCTGCCTGCCAAGCGTGCAGATTATGGACAGCCCACCAAAAGCGGCATTCTATTGGGGAGGCTCGTGTTCAGAAGTGAACGTATTTCGGCTGATGATAGTAATTTTTATGCTGAAAATCTATGTTCTTCCACTCACCATCCGCAACATTTCCGTGATGCCTGCTAAATCTGGTTTCGTGGGGGGACCAGCGGCTACCTGGTTGCCAGTTCCTCCAAACATCAGTCGGTATTCCTCATCTAGAACAAAAATTACGAATTTGCAAAAAAAAAACCTATTTTTCTTACAATTGCCGGTCAATTTGACACGTACGTGAATCGATGATTTTAAAGTGCATCTGTTATCTAATTTAATAACCAATTAGTGTCAATCATGAACGTACAAACTTTCAGGTGAAACTATGAGCTACGAAAATTGTTTTTGATCCTACTTAGTGGCCATATCTATAACCAATTGTACAAATTTACACAAATTTGTAGAGCTGGTTTTTATTACATTCGGAAGTCTTAAATGGGATGATAATGAATAGAACGGATAAGAGAACAATAGTTAGAAGAACAAAAGAATAAGAGAATAAATGTTTTTCTTTTTTCTTAGTTGTTATTGTTAAGTGTTATTAATATGTATAGTAGGTACACTATGGATATCATGAAACAGTTCGCAAAATATTCGTATTTTTGTAAGCAGAAAAATGTTCGGTCAGCAAAAATTGCTAGTCGGTCAGCACACAGAAGTCCTATCTAGTATAGCTGTTGCCCGCGACTTCGTCCAGGACAACTTAACATTACAAATTATTATGTATTTCCCGTAGGAATGGGATGTTTTTTCGGGATAAAAACTATCATATGTCCTATTCCAGGACCTAAACCATATGTGTGCCATGTTTCATGACGATCCGTCCAGTGGTTGAAGCGTGATTGAGTAACAAACATCCAAACATCCAAATATTCAAAGTTTCGCATGTATAATATTAGTAGGACTACGTACAGAAGCGACACTCGCCTCCCCCCGGCAGTTTCATATCGCCAGCAAAACAGAGCACGGCGGGATGTCTATACAACTGTGATTCAACAGTATTTTTTTCCTTATTCGTTCAATTTCCGGCTCAGGCGAGTAATGCTGACCGCCGATCCGCGGTCTCCACTCCAGAACTGGGGGCCAATTCTACTATTTTCAACATTTATCGTTCGTTTAAACAACAGCTACGTTTAAGTTACAGTCAAACTCCGTTCTAAACTCAAATTGACATTCTACTCATTGTTTTACTTGAAACGATAACCGCCGCAAGACGAAGCGCAGACGGAACGCACACGTTACTCAGCTATTAGGGACGAACCTAGTATTTTTGTAAGTATTCGTTACTCGATTCTCGATTGTGCGAATTTCCCATAGATACGACATTATTTTTCTCGAAAGCGCGGGAAATGTTCGCGTTTAAAGTACATGTTGTATTATTGTTATTGATTATAAATTTTCGGATATGTTTCTTTTTGTTCATTGTATATCCATAAAATTTTAAGTTTATATTGTTTTAATTCTTATTGTATCATTTATTAGTTAAATTAAATTAAACTTAAATATCGTCTATTGGTATCCTTATAAATAAAAACCTAAACAATAATACACAGTAATTTTAAATTATGTACTAAAGTAATGTAGTATTTGTCATACTTGAACATAATGCTGTTAACAAAAAAAATGAGTAGGTACGTATATAGCGGTATTTCATTATGTAGTTCTTAGTTTATTACAAGTTTATTGAAAATGTACTTAACGTTTTTTATAATTAGTGTTATCTTTTCTCGAAATTACTTGCGACGATCTAGTGCCAGCCTATGTGAAAAATAAACATCTAATTGTTTATTAAACGCTGATTATTTCTATTACAGTTGAGAGTAGACCACATACTACTTGTACCTACTACCTTATTTTGTGTGAAAATAACTTTTTTCTGCATAAATTTAAGCGTAACGTCTGAACTGCGTGTGTGAAAAAGTACCTTCCTACCAACTTTTTAATGAACGCTATTTTGACAGCGTAGCGTTCCGTTTTTACCTGAGACAACTGTCAAAATGTACAAAAAACATTAGCAGAATACGAAGTCACGGAACGTTCGTTTCATCAACGTCTGGAGTTTGTTTAAACGTTAGCTACGGCTGGAACGCAGCTGAAGTACAAACGTTGTGCGCAGCGGAATATGAAAAGTGTTAAAACCTGCGTTTCAGCTGCAGTTCAGTTGCGTTTTATGCGAAAATGCGTTAGTAGAATTGGCCCCCTGGTCTGCCCCAACGGCCGTCGGTTCTGCGACCGATGTGGCCCGCCCACTGACTATGCTAAACAGAAAGACTGAGTAACCACTGCCTCGAACACTACTTCGTAATGAAAATAAGTATTCTGTCTTTTTAGAACAACAAACAAGTCTAAGTTTGTAGTTAAACTGTCAACTGTTCACAGTTTTTGTATATTTATTTGCCTAATGAGGTCCCTCCTTAAATACTAGTATTATCCATTGAAATCATTAGAACTCGTTACTAATTATCTAATACTCATTACTAGGTAAGTAATTGGCTTCTACACTGTACCTCTTAATATTCTTTATCTATCAATATCTCATTATGACTTAAATATTAGTTACGAGAAGTAATTTAATGGTTTGCCATTTAATTTGGTTACCAACAAAACTCTATTGTTAAATCATTTGGACAGCACACAAAGATTATGTTTGCAATAAATAAAAACCACGAAGTAACGAAGGTAGAGAAGGGTATGTTGCGTTGGTTTGGACATTTAGAGCGTATGAGTGAAAGAAGAGTGACAAAAGTAATATACAGTGCGAATGTGGAAGGAACTACAGCCAGAGGTCGTCCTAGGAGGACGTTCAAGGATCAAATTAGTAACGTCCTTAAAAGGGGTGGGTTCCGCAGTGAGATGAATAAAAGGAGGTGCATGAAAAGGTTGATGAATGTGAGTGAGGCTAGTGTGGTGTGTCAGGATCGCGCAAAGTGGCGATCCATCCTCTCTGCCTACCCCTCTGGGACCAAGGCGTGAGCATTGTGTATGTATGTGAATAAAAATCAGGCTGCAACTACAACCCTTGTTCAGCTAACAATCTTAATATTGTGAACAATTTAACCAATATGCAGTTAGCTTGTAATATTGTCTTCCAACAAACAGTCGCGCTGCAGCGCAATTACTTGGTCAGCAAGGTTTCACAATTAGTCAGCGGAGAAAAAGAGAGCAAAATAGTTTAGAGCGGTCCAATATGACATTATTAATTGCTGATTGTTTAAAATTGATTGCTGGCCATAAGCTGCTAAATTGTAGCCTATGTGTTATTCTGATGTATAAGCTATATTATTGTAAAGTTTCATTAAAATCCATTCAGTAGTTTTTACGTGAAAGAGTAACAAATATCCGTCCATACTTACAAACTTTCGCGTTTATAATATTAGTAGGATTTAAATTGTAATTCCTTGAAACTATACAACTAATCCTACTTAGTGGCCTTATCTATAACCAATTGTGGTGTAAATTTGTAGAGCTGGTTTTTATTACATTCGGAAGTCTTAAATGGGATGATAATGAACTGAACGGATAAGGGAACAATAGTTAGGAGAACAAAAGATTAGTCATTGTGAAACCTTGCTGACCAAGTAATTGCGCTGCAGCGCGACTGTTTGTTAAGCAGACAATATTACAAGCTAACTGCATATTGGTTAAATTGTTGACAATAGTAAGATTGTTAGCTGAACAAGGGCAGTTGCAGCCTGATTTTTATTTACATACATACACAATGCTCACGCCTTGGTCCCAGAGGGGTAGGCAGAGACGATGGATCGCCACTTTGCGCGATCCTGACACACCTCACTAGCCTCACTCACATTCATCAACCTTTTATCGTCACTCCGGCACGCACGGACGCTACCACACAGCGACCGCGCGGCGCCGGAACAAAGTGCATCGCGAGGGGTTACGTCACGTACCTACTCGCGTTACCGACATGGCGCAGCCCAGAAGGATCGACACTATCGTGGTCAACGAGCTGCTCGCCTTCGTGCAGAACAAGCTCGACGTGATGAACGAGCTCATCTGTCTGTCGAGCTACACGGAGGCGGAGATTTACGGTGCCAAGGTGGTGTTGAACGACACTGCGCTGACGACCGCGCGCCTACTGAAGCGCAAGAAGGACGGCAACGGGAAGAAGGACCTCCGGGATATCTTTAGGGTATTCAAGGAGACCGACCCCGACGACGTCCCGACCTACGTGGCGAAGGACCTCAACAAGCTGCCGCGGGTGACTTTCGACCACGTCGACGTCACCAGGCTGCTACAGGACATCTAGCTGTTGAGGGCCGACATCACCGACATCCGAGGCAAATTGGACCCGCCGCCAGATGGACCGACGACCTAAAGAAGGTGGCCGGAAGCGGCTGGATGCGGAGGACCGGGTGTGATGGCGTTCATTGGGGAAGGCCTATGTCCAGCAGTGGACGTCTAAGGGCTGACATGATGAGGCAAATTGGAGGCTTCGGAACGAGTCAGTGCTGACATGTGGCGCGAGTTGACCTCATTGCGTAACGCAAACGTGGCGCATACGATGACACCGCGCGCCGACCGCGGCGGGCAATGTGACACCGTGCTAGTCAGCAATACGAGCCCGCCAATTAACACCGGCCAGTTGACACACACCTACAGCTACACCTTACACTTTCATCATCAGGTTATTTTCGTCTCCACTGCAGGAGCACAACCCTCTCTCATCTACCGGAGACAGACGGAGGATTTGGCCTACACTCCCCGCGCTGGCCAGACGTGTTGGGGAGGCCTGATTGATGTTTTATAATGTATTCCCTTAGTCGCCTTGTACGACATCCACGGGAAGAGTTAGAGTGGTCCTATTCTACTCTACCGGAAACCACACGGCAAACACCTTGCACTTTGTTGCATACTAATGCAGTGTATG
This sequence comes from Esperia sulphurella, assembly GCA_947086405.1. Lineage (NCBI taxonomy): Eukaryota > Metazoa > Arthropoda > Insecta > Lepidoptera > Oecophoridae > Esperia > Esperia sulphurella. Next base: position 15,520,717 of record OX352267.1, read on the forward strand.
AAAACTATAAATTCGTATAACTTTTGATTGACTGCACCGATTGCAATGAAATAAATCCTATATGTTACACAGAATTAAGCACTATGTTTCTGTGAAAACTCCATCAAAATCGGTTCAGTAGTTATTAAGTGGTGCGTGCACAAACAAACAGACAAACAGACAAAAATTCTAAAAATTATCGAAATGTGTTCTGGTAGTTATCCTTAGACCCCCCAATTTTTTTTGCAAATATCTATGAACAGGCACGCGATGTTTACGATTTTATTCATTAGATAGCATTTAAAATACCTAGAGTTTCACAAAGTAACATTTAGTATTTTCTGGTAATTGTAATTACTTATCTGTAGCAAAGATAATTCTGTAGTAATAAACAGGAAAAGTATTGGTCCATAAAACAAGGACAGGAAAAATCAAAACCACAGCATATAACATTCAAGATAAGTTGTCAACATAATCTGTGAGAAAGGATGGCATGATAAAAATGTTGTGTCATATGAACTGATTCTATAAACAAAGAATGATGATCAGATTTATCAATGATGGACCGCTATGGACATACTGAAATCAATACAGAGTTATTCTGGACAAAGTTGACAAATGAAACTAGATCCAGTTTTTTTATGGAAAAAATAATGAAAAAGCTAAAAAATTACAACATTTTAAGGCCAAAAGTTATAACATACAGTGTATACGTATTTACATACAGTGCACTATAACTATTTTAAAAAAAAAAATTTTTTTTTCTGTCAATAGATTTGACTTTATGTATTTCTACTTTGTCCAGAATATATAACGACTGCTAACTCCAGCTTGAGGAGTAGACATGGGAAAAATAAAAACATTTATTTATTTAGACAACCTCCATGGCGGAATGGGTAGCTCTCGGCCTGCCACGCCGGAGAAAAAAAAAAATTATACAGATATCTCCTTGCATTTTAGGCGCCCCTCTCTACAACGGCGCCCTAATACCCCAGCTTAAACTAAGTATAACTTACCCTCTTCGGTTATATAGCACGGTCGAGGCGGTGCCATGTGCCCCCTCAAGATGAAACTCTCGTCCGCGTCTCTGATTCCCGTCACATCAGCCAGATCTTGCAGCACATCCTTAGGCGTATACCATCTGGAGTCATGCATCTTGCCGCTAAGATCTGAAATCAAACTTTCACCTCAGTTCCATCTGGTACAGCAAGGCACAACAAATAAAAGTTTTAGAAAAATAATTATATAATCATAACATAAAATAAAATTTAATTTTTTTTTTATTCATCTCTCAAAAAAAAAATAGAATAACTCTGCCTAACTATATAATACAGTTTGTTGGCAGAAATTGCTCTCTTACTTTATACACATCTATGGCAGAAAATACTAAATATCACTACGCAATGGTGAATAGCAAAGCAAATTTATAAAGATTTCTGATATAAAAAAAAAAGATGGAACTTAGTTTACTATAGATATTTCTTACTAATATTTCATTTTGAAAGTGTTTTTGTCAATTAAATCGCTTCTGATGCATGGGATAGCATTAAAAATATTGGGTAACCAAATATTGCCTTGTTCTTTCACCATAGTAATTGCAGACACTAACTTATAATAACTGTGTCATTAAGTTGTTCAGATGACCTTCCAGGGTTGGAGTGTAAGTACAAAAGGATGCAAGGGCGAGAAAAAAAGGTCAAACACCTATCTCTTACAAAAAAAATGGCTTTTGTTTGCCTGGGATAGAGTCCTAGGATTTTTTTTAAATCTCAAAATATAACTGTTAAGTAAATGGTTAAACGCACTGGACAATATTCACGTAAAAAGAGATTTTTTTCCATGGTGCCCCCTTTTGTACACTCCGACCAAGTTTACGTCACAATATGTTTTATTATTATTATATTACCTTAAAGTTTTTGCAGCACGAATTAACTTTCCAATATTTACAATTACAATACAAACACACAAGTCAATTACACTTATGAAAGAATGATTATTGTAACCGAATATGGTTAGAAATTGAGACAGCAAAAAATTGCAACAACGAACTTCACTAAATTGCAGCGCGCGACGGAAGCAAGCGCATCAACTGAGAGCTAAACAGGTACTCCACAGGACACAGGAATAATCAACCAAAGAGGATGTTATAATGGAACAACAATGAGAGCTAGTGACAGGCACAGGGTCATAGGTTGAGTGAGTGACAGATAGGGATACGCGGAGTATCGATACTTTCGATACGATACCAAGTATTATCGTACTCGATACTTTTGTTACAATATTTTACTAGGTATCGATACTTCGTCACATACTCGATACATTTTGATATTCCGATACCAGACCTACTTTGTTTTGCGAATAGTACGCGTGTGTAAATGCGGCAAACCGCATTGTATACTCATAGAGTGTCATCTCATTACCGTTCTCTTGTTTCTTGCTTTGCTGATGCATAACGACCCTCTCGGTAGATAGATATGGGGGAACCCCTAACTTATTAAAATATGATGTCGTTGTATGGAGACAAATTACTTTTTATGTCTGATTGCAGTGATAAAGATTAGGGGTTTGAAAAAATAATCATATTTACATCTACCATTAGGTCAAATTTGTTGTATTAAATGAATAGAGACGAAATATTATTATTGGTATTATATATATTCTACAGTAAAAATTAAAACTAAATACAGAAATAAATGGTGTATACAAAATTGAGCTTATCTCTAAAAGAGATCTCTTCCAGCCAGCCTTACAGGTACTTTTTTTATTATTGATTTTGAGACACGATTCATATCATATATTTATTGTTTTCTAAGGTGATGAAAAAAGTACACGATACTGAGTAGTATCGATACTTTTGATTCGATACTATCGCCGGCATCGTTACTTTTATTTTTTTGCGTATCCCTAGTTGTGAGGAAAACTCTTTGCTTGTACAGAGAAGTCAGTTATTTAAATTTCCTATGAACAATTCATCTAATTATGTCGTGTGGAACATCGCTCGGTGACGTGAACATCAAGGAAGAGCCGCACCGCGAGGAACATGATGACACCGTGTTACCAGTGAAGGGACAATTAAAAGCGGAGTCCGAGTCCGACTGCAGCGATGATCAGCTCAAACAGGAGCCCTCTGACGGGCAGGAAGCGGGCGCGCGGTTAGAGGATCTGTACTCAATATACGAAGGGCACGTGGTGAAGGGGGAGATGGTTATTGGGCCCGAGGTGTTGCAACGACCTCTACCAGGTATGTCCTTGAAACTACAAGTTTGGTTAAGGCGTACAATTATCCCTTTTTGTAGACACTAACGGCTCAGATCCATACTATAAATTCGCAAATCTTTTGATTGCGATTAAGTAAATACTAAATTGCCGTGTGGTTTCTGGTAGAGTAGAATAGGACCACTTCAACTCTTCCCGTGGATGTCGTACAAGGCGACTAAGCGAATACATTATAAAACATCAATCAGGCCTACCCAACCCGCTTGCCAGCACGGGGAATGTAGGCCAAATCCTCCGTCTGTCTCCGGCAGATGAGAGAGGGTTGTGCTCCTGCAGTGGAGACAAAAATAACGTGATGATGAGAAATACTAAATATTACTCTGAATTAAGCCCTATTTTTATGAAAACCCCACCAAACCAAAATTGGTTCCGTAGTTTTCACATGATGGTTACGCAAAAAGATAAACAGACAGGGAAAAATTCCAAAATGATCTAACTAAATATTACTTAACCTTCATCCCTCAATTATAATTTTTTGGAAATATTTTCTCTTTCCAGACAAGGTTTGGCTGGAAGAAATCTCTTTTTAGAGATAAGCACACCTGTGTATACGTCATCTCCTTCTGTGTATTTGTTTTCATATTTTCTGTGTAAAATAAAGTTATAATAATAATTTACGGACAAATTTAAATGGTTTAATTTGCATCATTACATTATAGACACGCGAAATTTACGTTTTTATCAGATTAGGCTCCTACGGCTCCGAATATTAAACAAATTTTAAATTGACATAAGTCTAACTAATAATTAAATAAAAGATGTCATATTATTATTTATATTTTTTAGATTTCAATATTTTGAAAGAAATATGTTTTTCTATAATCTTAAAACAAATATTTTATCTTCTCAGGGTATATGCCTTAATTGGCCTTCCCCTTCCTTTCTATCCCTCCTCCAACCACTAAACCCTCCCCATCCCCCTGCCCTTGTCTTTATTTATTGTAATGTAATGAAACAACCTCAGTCCATGACCTTCACTTTAAAAATGATTCTTTATTTAAATAAATCACACTTAGTTCTTTCACGCGAATATCTAATAAATAAAATTGTAAACTTCGCGTGTCTGTACAATGAAGATATTTGCAAAAAGAAATTGGGGTATTTAAGGATAAGCAACCTTAGACACCCGGGGGCTTAGGCGGAGGCGGTGGGGGGTGCCAGTGTGAGCGGATTCTGTAGTTCACGCGAGCGGAGCCGTGGGCACAGCTAGTAAATAAATAAAACTATAAATGAATTCAATTACATTTCCCTCACTCTCTGTCAAGTTTTTGTAAAGAGTTGTAGATCAGCCTCCTGACATTTTATTGAGATATAAAGTATACCAGATTGTGGCCCGAAAGCAAAGCTATTAAACAGTGAAAACGTCGTTAAATTCTGTTCAGTAGTTCCAAGACATACATACATTCGAACCCGCAACTTCATAAAAATTCATTCTTTCTTTGTTTCAGATACTACTAAAGCACAACTAAATCTGGTACATCAGAACCAGAAATGCAACCACAGGGACGAATTATCCTCATGTGACAAGTGTAAGAAGACCAAGAACATTACACACAGCCAGGTGTCACGTAATACTCGTAACAAGAAGTTTAGTTATAAGAAGATTCACAACAGGAATAATGCATATAAACGTATGTTGACAAATAAAAGATCCTTAGCGAGTCATCTATCTGGGTTTGTATGTGACATTTGTGATAAAAAGTTCTCAATGAAATGTAGTCTAATAGGGCACCTGCGTGTTCACAGTGGTGAAAAACCATTCCCATGCAACATTTGTAATAAGAAGTTTTCAAGGAAGAGTCTTTTAACAAGTCATCAACGCGTACACAGTGGTGAAAAACCATTTCCATGCAACATTTGTAATAAGAAGTTCGCACTGAAATCAACATTAGAATGTCACCTACGTGTACACAGTGGAGAAAAACCATTCACGTGCGACATTTGTAATAAGAAGTTTTCAAGGAAGAGTCTTTTAACAAGTCATCAACGCGTACACAGTGAAGACAAACCATTCGCATGCGACATTTGTAATAAGAAGTTCAAACATAAATTAACATTAGCATGTCACCTACGTGTACACAGTGGAGAAAAACCATTCACGTGCGACATTTGTAATAAGAAGTTTACACATAGTATATCACTGACAAATCACCTGTATGTTCACGGTGGAGAGAAACCGTTTTCGTGTGACATTTGTAATAAGAAGTTTTCAATGAAATATCTTTTAACAAGTCATCAACGTGTACACAGTGAAGACAAACCATTCACATGCAACATTTGTAATAAAAAGTTCAAAGCGAAATTAACATTAGCATGTCATTTACGTGTACACAGTGGAGAAAAACCATTCACGTGCGACATTTGTAATAAGAAGTTCACACATAGTATATCACTGACAAATCACCTGTATGTTCACGGTGGAGAGAAACCGTTTCCGTGTGACATTTGTGATAAAAAGTTCCTAACGAGGTATACTCTAACAAAGCACCTTCGTGTTCACACTGGTGAAAAACCATTCACATGCGACATGTGTGATAAGAAGTTTTCAGAGAAGTGTAATCTAATAAGCCACCAACGTTTACACAGTAGAGATTCATCATTTACAAGGCATCTACGTGTAAACAAAGAGGAGAAACCATTTACATGCGAAGTTTGTAACGAACAGTTTTTAAAAAACAAAAAACTTCAAATCCACCTACGTATCCACAGTGGAGAAAAATCATTCAAATGCGACATTTGTAATAAGAATTTTTTACTGAAGACTTCTTTAATATGTCACCTACGTGTACACAGTGGAGAAAAACCATTCAAATGCGACATTTGTAATAAGAATTTTTCACTGAAGACTTCTTTAATATGTCACCTACGTGTACACAGTGGAGAAAAACCATTCACATGCGACATTTGTAATAAGAAGTTTTCAATGAAAAATCTTTTAACAAGTCATCAACGTGCACACAGTGAAGACAAACCATTCACGTGCGACATTTGTAATAAGAAATTTTCAATGAAAAATCTTTTAGCACGTCACCTACGTGTACACAGTGAAGAAAAACCATTCACATTCACAATGGAGAAAAACCATTCACGTGCGACATTTGTAATAAGAAGTTTTCAATGAAAAATCTTTTAGCACGTCACCTACGTGTACACAGTGAAGAAAAACCATTCACGTGCGACATTTGTAATAAGAAGTTTTCAATGAAAAATCTTTTAACAAGTCATCAACATGTACACAGTGAAGACAAACCATTCACGTGCGACATTTGTAATAAAAAGTTCAAAGCGAAATTAACATTAGCATGTCACCTACGTGTACACAATGGAGAAAAACCATTCACGTGCGACATTTGTAATAAGAAGTTTTCAATGAAAAATCTTTTAGCACGTCACCTACGTGTACACAGTGAAGAAAAACCATTCACGTGCGACATTTGTAATAAGAAGTTTTCAATGAAAAATCTTTTAACAAGTCATCAACATGTACACAGTGAAGACAAACCATTTACTTGCAACATTTGTAATAAAAAGTTCAAAGCGAAATCAACATTAGCATGCCACCTACGTGTACACAGTGGAGAAAAACCATTCACGTGCGACATTTGTAATAAAAAGTTCAAAGCGAAATCAACATTAGCATGCCACCTACGTGTACACAGTGGAGAAAAACCATTCACGTGCGACATTTGTAATAAAAAGTTCAAAGCGAAATTAACATTAGCATGTCACCTACGTGTACACATTGAAGACAAACCATTCACGTGCGACATTTGTAATAAGAAGTTTTCAATGAAAAATCTTTTAGCACGTCACCTACGTGTACACAGTGGAGAAAAACCATTCACTTGCGACATTTGTAATAAGAAGTTCAAACATAAATTAACATTAGCATGTCACCTACGTGTACACAGTGGAGAAAAACCATTCACGTGCGACATTTGTAATAAGAAGTTCACACATAGTATGTCACTGACAAATCACATGTATGTTCACGGTGGAGTGAAACCGTTTCCGTGTGACATTTGCAATAAGAAGTTTTCAATGAAATATCTTTTAACAAGTCATCAACGTGTACACAGTGAAGACAAACCATTCGCATGCGACATTTGTAATAAGAAGTTTTCAATGAAAAATCTTTTAACAAGTCATCAACGTGCACACAGTGAAGACAAACCATTCACGTGCGACATTTGTAATAAGAAATTTTCAATGAAAAATCTTTTAGCACGTCACCTACGTGTACACAGTGAAGAAAAACCATTCACATTCACAATGGAGAAAAACCATTCACATGCGACATTTGTAATAAGAAGTTTTCAATGAAAAATCTTTTAACAAGTCATCAACGCGTACACAGTGAAGACAAACCATTCGCATGCGACATTTGTAATAAGAAGTTCAAACATAAATTAACATTAGCATGTCACCTACGTGTACACAGTGGAGAAAAACCATTCACGTGCGACATTTGTAATAAGAAGTTCACACATAGTATGTCACTGACAAATCACATGTATGTTCACGGTGGAGTGAAACCGTTTCCGTGTGACATTTGCAATAAGAAGTTTTCAATGAAATATCTTTTAACAAGTCATCAACGTGTACACAGTGAAGACAAACCATTCGCATGCGACATTTGTAATAAGAAGTTCAAACATAAATTAACATTAGCATGTCACCTACGTGTACACAGTGGAGAAAAACCATTCACGTGCGACATTTGTAATAAGAAGTTCAGACATAGTATGTCACTGACAAATCACCTGTATGTTCACGGTGGAGAGAAACCGTTTCCGTGTGACATTTGTGATAAAAAGTTCCTAACGAAAAATACTTTAACAATGCACCTGCGTGTTCACAGTGGTGAAAGACCCTTCAAATGCAACATATGTGATAAGAAATTTACAGTGAAGAGTCATCTAGTAAGTCACCAATATCTACATAGAGATAAACCATTCACAAGGCCTCTACATGTAAACAATGAGGAGAAACCATTTACATGCGAAGTTTCTAACAAAAAGTTTTCAAAGAACAATGAACAACAAATCCACCTACGTATCCACAGTGGAGAAAACCCATTCACATGCGAGATTTGTAATCAGAAATTTTCAGTGAGCAGTCATTTAACGAATCATAAACTTGTACATACTGGACAGAAACTATTCACATGCGACATTTGTAATAAGAATTTTCTATTAAGGACTTCTTTAATATGTCACCTGCGTGTACACAGTGGAGAGAGTCAATTCACATGCGATATTTGTAATAAGAAGTTCGCAAAAAGTACAACTTTTAAAATACACCAACGTGTACACAGTGGTGAAAAACCATTTCCATGCAACATCTAATAAATAAAATCGTAAACTTCGCGTGTCTGTACATTGAAGATATTTGCAAAAAAAAAATTGGGGGGTCTAAGGATAAGCAACAGAACACATTTCGATCATTTTTGAAATTTTTGTCTGTTTGTCTGTTTGTCTGTTTGTCTGTTTATCTGTTTGTCTGTTTGTCTGTTTGTCTGTGAGTTTGTGCACGCATCACTTAAAAACTACTGAACGGATTTCGATGGACTTTTCACAAAAACATGGTGCTTAACTTAACTTAACATTTAGTCTTTATTTCATCGCAATCGGCTAACTCAATCAAAAGTTATAGACATTTTTAGTTTTCAAATACATTAGTTAGGTAAGGTTATTATGCAATATATTGCTTAAAGTAGTATTTCCGTACCTACTAATCAGATTGCGATGAGTTTGGATTAAATTTGGAGCTGCGAGTGGGAGTGGGAGTGGGCGTGGGCGTGGGGGTGGGATTGAGAGCGGAAGCGGTAGCGGAAGCGGGAGCATAAACGGGGCTAGACCGGAGCGGGAGTGGGTATGGTACCAGAGTAATTTGAGTGTTTGAAAATTCGCATAACTTTTGATTGAGTTACCCGATTACGATGAATTTGTGGTATAGGTATGCAACAAAGTAATGTTGGTCGGAATTTGGACTGCGATGGATTAGGTACGAGGACTACATTTGGAGAGACGAGGGAAAGAGGTTAGAGCGGAGGTTTGAGGGGAGAGCTGAGGAGAGGGTTGAGAGGAGGGTTGAGGGGAGTGTTGAGGGAAGGGTTGAGGGGAGTGTTGAGGGAAGGGTTGAGAGGAGTGTTGAGAGGAGTGTTGTAAGGAGGGTTGAGGGGAGAGTTGAGGATCTGGATCTGGACTTGGAACTGGAACTAGGCCTGGACCTGGGCCTGCACATGGGCCTGGGCCTGGGCCTGGGCCTGGCCTGGACCTGGACCTGGACCTGGACCTGGACCTGGACCTGGACCTGGACCTGGACCTGGACAAGGAAGTGGAATAGGGAGCGGAAGTGGGAATGGGAGCGGATCCTGTAGTCCACGCGAGCGGAGCCGCGGGCACAGCTAGTTTGTAATAAGAAGTTCGCACTGAAATCAACATTAGAATGTCACCTACGTGTACACAGTGGAGAAAAACCATTCACATGCTGTATTTGTGATAAGAAGTTCAGACAAAATGCAGCATTAAAAATGCACCTACGTCTACACAGTGGGGACAAACCATTTACATGCGAAGTTTGTTACAAAACGTTTTCAATGAAGAGTAGTCTACAAATTCACCTACGTGTACACAGTGGAGAGAAACCATTCGCATGCAACATTTGTAATAAGAGCTTCACACGACATTCAATGCTAACTAGCCACCTAGATGCACACAGTGGAAAAAGTCCATTCACATGCAACATTTGTAATAAGAAGTTCACAGAGAAATCGAAACTAACACGTCACCTACGTGCACATAGTGCAGAAAAACCATACGCATGCGGCGTTTGTAATAAGAAGTTCATAGATAATTGGAAACTAACGCGGCACCTACATATACACCGGAGACTGTAACGCAGACATGTTACAGCCGAACCCCCAGCGCGTATATAGGCTCCCTCTACGTAAGACGGGAGGTAACATCCCTACTTGATTTCTGTAATTGCATTGTTTATTGTCTGTGGACTGACTGGAAAGAACGCAAAAGTAGGTTTTATACCACGATCTCTATGTAGTACTAGATGGCGCGTTCCAAACAATCGCTCTGTTCCACGCAAGTAGCCACAACTCTTTCACGTTGACAATGAAACTTGTGCAGTACTACGCAGAACGTTCGGATTAGAACGTGTCTTAGTATACATATGCGCACATTGATGTTTAGTGTGTAATGAAATGATATAACTAACACGGTATAACGCCTAAATAGAGAAAGAGTGGGGCGTGCCTTCGTAAATTGTACAATCCATAATTTGTATTAATTTGTGTTGTGCCTTTTCTGTGAAGATAATACAGTGTTCACAAGGTGTTTTCGCACAATAATATATATTAGATGTTTTACTGAACTTACAGTGTTTTCCTACAAAAAGTATTTTAGTTAGGTCCACTCTATAATAATAATCTAATAAATAAAATCGTCGCCGTGTGGTTCCCGGCTTAGAATACTGCCACCCCCAATATTTCCGTGGGTGTCGTCAAGGCGACTAAGAGATTGCACCAGGGAAGAGATGCAGCGTTCTCCTGTGTGTGTATGTTAAGATCTTACTGCGATCACCAATCCGCATGCCAAGCGTGGTGATTATGGCAAATCCATCAATGGACAACTTACCAAAAGTGGTATTCTATTGGGGAGGCCTATGTCCAACAGTGGACGTATTTAGGCTGATAATGATATAAAAACGTAACTTCGCGTGTCTGTACATTGGAGATATTTGCAAATAAAAAGGTTGTCGAAGGATAAGTAATAGAACACATTTCGATCTTTTTTAGAATTTTTGTCTGTTAGTTTGTGCACACATCACATAAAAATTATTGAACCGATTTTAATGGACTTTAGAAACAATGGCTGTTTCATCTTTATTTCAGCGCAATCGGCTCACACAATCAGAAGTTATGGTAATTTTTAGTTTTCAAATATATTATTAGGAAAGAACTATAATTATAATGTCCAGTACAATTCAGATTGCGATGAGTTAAGGACTACCTAAGAGCTAAATACAGTCATAAAATCATGAAAGCCTTTGTGAGAGACTGATGGCTGTAGAAACATGTATGACAAATCAACAACAACAAACATGTAGGTGTGTGCAGAGTGTGTTTGGTGTGTGTAAATAATACATGCATTGGGGTTATTAATAAATATAAATAGGCAAATTGTTACTTGTGTTAGGTTAGGACAGGGGTCAGTAACCTTTTGAGTCGGAGTCAAAAATTACAATTTACGAAGTTTCAAAGTTTTTAAAGAGCCACAAAAAAAATTCTGCCAACAATAAATAGTACTTGCTTAAGTAAAGTTTTTTGATAAAAAAACTAATCTATTTATTCATATATAAGTAGTGTTATTTCACAACAAATTAGATAATATATATGGTATTATTAGATAATCACATATTATTTAAGTAAAAAATTAAACAAGGATTTAACATTTCACAATTATAATATCCAGACCGAGACCAATGGAACTAAAGAGCCGCAGCTTCACATCCAAAAAGCTGCATGTGGCTCGCGAGCCGCAGGTTGCTGACCCCTGGGTTAGTTAGGATGTATAAGTTAGGTAACAGATAAAAGGTTCTCGTGCTGTCATAATAAAGTTGTTGAAGCCTAGGATCATGTACCTATGTAATACTTGATCCTAGGTTGAAGCATCCTTTCTTGGTTGATGCCACTGTGAGTGAAGTATTAAGTATTATCTACTTAGTCCATTATCTATCAATCACCATGACTTAATCTACTAAACACCACGCTGCATTGGCTCATAAACCTTTGCTTTTATAGTATCAAAATCTTAGAAGAATGGATATATCCATTCGTTCTTCTAAGATCAAAATACTTTGTCAACCTAATACAATCAATCAAATTATACTGAAGAATGATTCTGGTTGTTGACTTTTATAGGTTTAAATCTCAAATCATTGAATTAAATAAATAAATAAATAAATAAATATGTGGGGACATTTGAATTATACACGTTCCAAAAATCCATAAATAAAAATAAGACTTAAATCATTGTTGTTCGGTGATTTAAATTGTATAAGAGGTGACTAGCGTACTATATCTATGATTTAAATAAAAAAGTTATAGTTATTATAATATTTTAGTGTCATTTATTAATAGAAATAGAATTAGATTATAATATTTTACATTTCATATTTTTAGTTATCATCTCTATCAAAATTATACCGACTACTTGACTACTATTTAAACTTAACTGAAAATAAACTTGACTCTGGCATAAATGCAAGATGCAATTGCCATATGCAAAAAAAAAAAATTGTGCTTGTGACAGAAGATGACAACAAAACTCTTTCCTTGTGCAGAGAAGTCAGTTATTTCAATTTTCTTATGAGCAATTCATCTAATTATGTCGTGTGGAACATCTCTCGGTGAGGTGAACGTCAAGGAAGAGGCGCACCGCGAGGAACATGATGACGACACCGTGTTACCAGTGAAGGGACAAATGAAAGCGGAGTCCGAGTCCGACTGCAGCGATGATCAGCTCCAACAGGAGCCCTCTGACGGGCAGGAAGCGGGCGCGCGGTTAGAGGATCTGTACTCAATATACGAAGGGCACGTGGTGAAGGGGGAGATGGTTATTGGGCCCGAGGTGTTGCAACGACCTCTACCAGGTATGTCCTTCAAACTACAAGTTTGGTTAAGGCGTACAATTATCCCTTTTGTTCACCCTAACGGCTCATATTTAGATTAACAACCCACGATTTGGGGAGGGGAGAACGAAGGGGGACGAGAGGGGCTACCCCCTTGTACCACTCCCTTCCCGCGGAAACATAAATTGTGAAAATTTTGAGGTTATGTCACTTTCATTGCTCCATGCAGAGCGATTTGGCTGAGCTCCGTGGCAGAGTGTTTTGGCCAACCTATTATTTTCTGTTTCATATGCTTACTGTTACAAGGATTTTATTTTTTTACATATATTTATAGAGTTTATAGATCTCGGAAACATATAGTTTTTTTTATATAACTATTGAAAAATAGACTTAATTTATCATCATTTTTGATGTTTTGTTGGTTTACTGGTTGACATTTGGTCACTGACTGTAGTTGTATTTTATTGTGTCTGGTTGTGATGTGAAAAATTAATCAATATTATATTTTATACAATATTCTATGTTCTTTTACAGTACTATGTAAACACACACAAAAAATACATAGTAATAAATAGTAATTGACTATAATTTGTAAATATGTTAACTAAAAAAAATATTTGTATCCTGGCACAAGCCTAGGCTTATTTGGGCCACCACTGACAATCTGTAGCCTTAACACATGTTCTTTTCTGTTTGATTTGATAACTATTGTGACGGTAAATTGTGTCCTGTAACTTCTATTGATTGAAGAGTTTCAGATTTATCGAAATCTGAAACCCTTCAATTTATGCTCCAAGACCTGATAACAAAGAGTAAAAAAGTCTGTCTTACAATGAATAAAACAAAAACGAAGGTTATGACAAATAGATCAGAATCTACCATAATGGTGGAGGGTGAGGCAATGGAATATGTTTGTTCATACATATACTTGGGACAACTTATCTCATTCAGTGATCAAATAGACCTAGAAATAGAAAGTAAAATAGCTAACACCTGGAAAAGATATTGGTCCCTAAAAGATATCATGAAAACAAACAATTTACCATTACAGTAAAAATTGTTCAACATATGTATCCTGCCAATATTAACATCATCATGTCAGCCTTTAGACGTCCACTGCTGGACATAGGCCTTCCCCAATGAACGCCACCACACCCGGTCCTCCGCCCTCCGCATCCAGCCGCTTCCGGCCACCTTCTTTAGGTCGTCGGTCCATCTGGCGGCGCGGCGTCCCACCCTGCGCGTGCCAATCCGTGGTCTCCACTCCAGAACTCGTCTGCCCCAACGGCCGTCAGTTCTGCGACAGATGTGGCCCGCCCACTGCCACTTCAACCTGCTAATCCTTTCGGCTATGTCGGTCACCTTCGTTCTTCGTCGAATCTCTTCATTACGAATCATATCTTTCAAAGATACTAATAACATATGGGATCCAAACTTGGGCAATCACTTAGAAAAACCTCCAGAAACTAGTGACCTGTCAGAGAAGTATGGAAAGGAGCATATTGGGCTATACAAGAAAAGACAGGAAATGTGCAACAGATTTAAGGAACATTACCAAATTTGAAGATGTCGAAACGAAAGTCAAGAAACTAAATGGAGTTGGACAGGCCACATGTACAGAGAAAAAACTAAAAAATTAAACAAAAATATATCTGAGTGACCGCTCGATATAATGCAAAAAGATAGAGGTAGACCACGCAAGAGGTGGTCGGACAATCTGAGGGGAGTAGCCGGCCCACTGTGGATGAGGCTGACTCGCGAGAGACAAAACTGGAAGAAACTGCGCTAAACACGGAGGCTGATGTGCAAAAATAATTTAATTTTCAAATATGTCTAAATAAGTTTTAAATCTCAGTATGTCAGCTAATTAAGCTAATCTGTACATATAATAAAAGAGTAGAAAAAACAAAAGAAAAGCGAATCTGTACATTGAAGTTAAAAAAAAATTTCACTACCTGGACATTACTTAAGACCAGTAGAGTCCAAAAATATAAATAAAAAATTTCGTGTCTGTCTGTATGTATGTACGGGCTAATCTTGGAAACTACTGAACAGAATTTGACGCTGTTTTGACTGTTTAATAATTTTGAGTTCGGAGCACAATCTGGCATAAGTTATATCTCAATAAAATGTCAGGAGGCAGATCTACAAGTTGACCTCTCATTTCATATCATTTGTATGGAAGTGTAGTTCAACATTACAGGTCGGTGCAAAAAACAAACACAAAGGATGACAGATAGGTTTTAAAGCTTATTTATAGTTTTATTTATTTTAGCTGTTGTATTTCAGGGTATTTCCAAAAGTCTTGATACAAAAAATTCGTTATTCGATAATTAGTGGGCCTCTATATATTAGATCAGCCATCGACGACAATGTCGACCGCTCCCGCAACCATTCCCGCCCCCACTCCCACTACTGCTCCAAATGTAGTCCAAACTCATCGCAATCTGAATAGTACCGAACATTAAAATTATACTTCTTTGTTACATTGCATACTAACCTGAGGCGGAGGCTGGGGCGGGGGATTAGGCGGAGGCGGTGGCGGTGCAAGCGGGAGCGGAATGGGAGCGGATTCTGTAGTTCACGCGAGCGGGGCAGTGGGCACAGCTAGTTGTATAATAATGTGTACAAAGCGCGAAAATTAATAAAATAAATATAAATATGTGGTGACATTTCACACACGGGATATTTCTATATTTCAAGTTATTAAGAATGTAAAACTAAAATTTGCACGCCATGAATGGCAGAATATGAGAAACTGTTTTCATTGTATACCATATCATTTTTACCATATTCTAGCAAATAAATATTTCATTTCATTTCACGGCCACCTGATCCCAAACTAGGCAGAGTCTGTAATATGGGTATCAGACAGCTGATATACATACATAAATCCTACTATATCCTACTAGCTTATCCTTATCGTTTAACCTTATAAACGCGAAAGTTTGTAAGTATGGATGGATGTTTGTTACTCTTTCATGTAAAAACTACTGAATGGATTTTAATGAAACTTTACAATAATATAGCTTATACATAAGAATAACACATAGGCTACAATTTATAAAGATATTCTGTGAATTGTCCAAAATATCAAGTAAGTAGGGAAAAATCTACTATCTGCGAGCTATTCTGGCGTGCGCTGCCAAAACCACTAGAGTTACACATGTGTAATGAATGTATGTGATAATAGTGAACCATAACTACAATAAAAATTGATAATTGATTTCAATGCACATTTGGTAGTAATAAATTGATTCCTAAATGAAAATAGATACTTTTATCGCTTCTGGTATTTAAAGTAGATAAAATATTATGTCTTTCACGCTACATCATTTCTTTTGGACAAAATGACAAACCGAGTGCGCGATACTATGGTGCGGTCCAGCAGCACGGCGCCGCCGGCGGTGATGGGCCAACGGGGCGGGGGCGGGGCGGGTGGTCCGACGCACGGCGGGTGAGGTGGGGGAAGAAGTCGCTCATCGCTGAGTGCGCGACCCGAACGGGGGTAGACGCTTGAGGGCAGACGTCATTGATGGTTGTGTCCGTTTTGCGAATTTTCAAGGCACTAGCGATTTGTTAAAAACGCATTGTACTTAAAATGGATGACATGCTATACTCAGAGGTCAGACAGAGAATCCCATCCCACTAATATTATAAATGCGAAAGTTTGGATGTTTGTTAATCAATCACGCTTCAACCACTGGATGGATCGTGATGAAACTTCGCACACATAGGTTAGGTCCTGGAATAGGACACATGACAGTTTTTGTCCCGAAAGACATCCCATTCCTACGGGAAATAGATAATAATTAGTGTTGTTAAGTTATCCACGCGGACGAAGTCGCGGGCAACAGCTAGTACATAGTATAATATATAAATAACATCCAGTCACAGGGCAAATACAAGTGTTCATCACACGAACGTTTGCCCTGGGCGGGATTCGAACCCGCAACTTCATAAATATTCATTCTTTCTTTGTTTCAGATACTACTAAAGCACAACTAAATCCAGTACATCAGAACCAGAAGTGCAACCACAGAGACGAATTATCCTCTTGTGACAAGTGTAAGAAGACCAAGAACATTACACACAGCCAGGTGTCACGTAATACTCATAACAAGAAGTTTAGTTATAAGAAGATTCACACCAGGAATAATGCATATAAACGTATGTTGACAAATAAAAGATCCTTAGCGAGTCATCTATCTGGGTTTGTATGTGACATTTGTGATAAAAAGTTCTCAAAGAAATATAGTCTAATAGGGCACCTGCGTGTTCACAGTGGTGAAAAACCATTCCCATGCAACATTTGTAATAAGAAGTTTTCAAGGAAGAGTCTTTTAACAAGTCATCAACGCGTACACAGTGAAGACAAACCATTCGCATGCGACATTTGTAATAAAAAGTTCAAACATAAATTAACATTAGCATGTCACCTACGTGTACACAGTGGAGAAAAACCATTCACGTGCGACATTTGTAATAAGAAGTTCAGACATAGAATATCACTGACAAATCACCTGTATGTTCACGGTGGAGAGAAACCGTTTCCGTGTGACATTTGTAATAAGAAGTTTTCAAAGAAATATCTTTTAACAAGTCATCAACGTGTACACAGTGAAGACAAACCATTCACATGCGACATTTGTAATAAGAAGTTCAAACATAAATTAACATTAGCATGTCACCTACGTGTACACAGTGGAGAAAAACCATTCACGTGCGACATTTGTAATAAGAAGTTTACACATAGTATATCACTGACAAATCACCTGTATGTTCACGGTGGAGAGAAACCGTTTCCGTGTGACATTTGTGATAAGAAGTTTTCAATGAAATATCTTTTAACAAGTCATCAACGTGTACACAGTGAAGACAAACCATTCGCATGCGACCTTTGTAATAAGAAGTTCACACATAGTATGTCACTGACAAATCACCTGTATGTTCACGGTGGAGAGAAACCGTTTTCGTGTGACATTTGTAATAAGAAGTTTTCAATGAAATATCTTTTAACAAGTCATCAACGTGTACACAGTGAAGACAAACCATTCACATGCAACATTTGTAATAAAAAGTTCAAAGCGAAATTAACATTAGCATGTCATTTACGTGTACACAGTGGAGAAAAACCATTCACGTGCGACATTTGTAATAAGAAGTTCACACATAGTATATCACTGACAAATCACCTGTATGTTCACGGTGGAAAGAAACCATTTCCGTGTGACATTTGTGATAAAAAGTTCCTAACGAGGTATACTCTAACAAAGCACCTTCGTGTTCACACTGGTGAAAAACCATTCACATGCGACATGTGTGATAAGAAGTTTTCAGAGAAGTGTAGTCTAATAAGCCACCAACGTTTACACAGTAGAGATTCATCATTTACAAGGCATCTACGTGTAAACAAAGAGGAGAAACCATTTACATGCGAAGTTTGTAACGAACAGTTTTTAAAAAACAAAAAACTTCAAATCCACCTACGTATCCACAGTGGAGAAAAATCATTCAAATGCGACATTTGTAATAAGAATTTTTTACTGAAGACTTCTTTAATATGTCACCTACGTGTACACAGTGGAGAAAAACCATTCAAATGCGACATTTGTAATAAGAATTTTTCACTGAAGACTTCTTTAATATGTCACCTACGTGTACACAGTGGAGAAAAACCATTCACATGCGACATTTGTAATAAGAAGTTTTCAATGAAAAATCTTTTAACAAGTCATCAACGTGCACACAGTGAAGACAAACCATTCACGTGCGACATTTGTAATAAGAAATTTTCAATGAAAAATCTTTTAGCACGTCACCTACGTGTACACAGTGAAGAAAAACCATTCACGTGCGACATTTGTAATAAGAAGTTTTCAATGAAAAATCTTTTAACAAGTCATCAACATGTACACAGTGAAGACAAACCATTCACGTGCGACATTTGTAATAAAAAGTTCAAAGCGAAATTAACATTAGCATGTCACCTACGTGTACACAATGGAGAAAAACCATTCACGTGCGACATTTGTAATAAGAAGTTTTCAATGAAAAATCTTTTAGCACGTCACCTACGTGTACACAGTGAAGAAAAACCATTCACGTGCGACATTTGTAATAAGAAATTTTCAATGAAAAATCTTTTAGCACGTCACCTACGTGTACACAGTGAAGAAAAACCATTCACGTGCGACATTTGTAATAAGAAGTTTTCAATGAAAAATCTTTTAACAAGTCATCAACATGTACACAGTGAAGACAAACCATTTACATGCAACATTTGTAATAAAAAGTTCAAAGCGAAATCAACATTAGCATGCCACCTACGTGTACACAGTGGAGAAAAACCATTCACGTGCGACATTTGTAATAAAAAGTTCAAAGCGAAATACACATTAGCATGCCACCTACGTGTACACAGTGGAGAAAAACCATTCACGTGCGACATTTGTAATAAAAAGTTCAAAGCGAAATTAACATTAGCATGTCACCTACGTGTACACATTGAAGACAAACCATTCACGTGCGACATTTGTAATAAGAAGTTTTCAATGAAAAATCTTTTAGCACGTCACCTACGTGTACACAGTGGAGAAAAACCATTCACTTGCGACATTTGTAATAAGAAGTTCACACATAGTATGTCACTGACAAATCACATGTATGTTCACGGTGGAGTGAAACCGTTTCCGTGTGACATTTGCAAAAAGAAGTTTTCAATGAAATATCTTTTAACAAGTCATCAACGTGTACACAGTGAAGACAAACCATTCGCATGCGACATTTGTAATAAGAAGTTCAAACATAAATTAACATTAGCATGTCACCTACGTGTACACAGTGGAGAAAAACCATTCACGTGCGACATTTGTAATAAGAAGTTCAGACATAGTATGTCACTGACAAATCACCTGTATGTTCACGGTGGAGAGAAACCGTTTCCGTGTGACATTTGTGATAAAAAATTCCTAACGAAAAATACTTTAACAATGCACCTGCGTGTTCACAGTGGTGAAAGACCCTTCAAATGCAACATATGTGATAAGAAATTTACAGTGAAGAGTCATCTAGTAAGTCACCAATATCTACATAGAGATAAACCATTCACAAGGCCTCTACATGTAAACAATGAGGAGAAACCATTTACATGCGAAGTTTCTAACAAACAGTTTTCAAAGAACAATGAACAACAAATCCACCTACGTATCCACAGTGGAGAAAACCCATTCACATGCGAGATTTGTAATCAGAAATTTTCAGTGAGCAGTCATTTAACGAATCATAAACATGTACATACTGGACAGAAACTATTCACATGCGACATTTGTAATAAGAATTTTCTATTAAGGACTTCTTTAATATGTCACCTGCGTGTACACAGTGGAGAGAGTCAATTCACATGCGATATTTGTAATAAGAAGTTCGCAAAAAGTACAACTTTTAAAATACACCAACGTGTACACAGTGGTGAAAAACCATTTCCATGCAACATTTGTAATAAGAAGTTCGCACTGAAATCAACATTAGAATGTCACCTACGTGTACACAGTGGAGAAAAACCATTCACATGCTGTATTTGTGATAAGAAGTTCAGACAAAATGCAGCATTAAAAATGCACCTACGTCTACACAGTGGGGACAAACCATTTACATGCGAAGTTTGTTACAAAACGTTTTCAATGAAGAGTACTCTACAAAGACACCTACGTGTACACAGTGGAGAGAAACCATTCGCATGCAACATTTGTAATAAGAGCTTCACACGACATTCAATGCTAACTAGCCACCTAGATGCACACAGTGGAAAAAGTCCATTCACATGCAACATTTGTAATAAGAAGTTCACAGAGAAATCGAAACTAACGCGTCACCTACGTGCACATAGTGCAGAAAAACCATACGCATGCGGCGTTTGTAATAAGAAGTTCATAGATAATTGGAAACTTACGCGGCACCTACATATACACCGGAGACTGTAACGCAGACATGTTACAGCCGAACCCCCAGCGCGTATATAGGCTACGTAAGACGGGAGGTAACATCCCTACTCGATTTCTGTAATTGCATTGTTTATTGTCTGTGGACTGACTGGAAAGAACGCAAAAGTAGGTTTTATACAACGATCTCTATGTAGTACTAGATGGAGCGTTCCAAACAATCGCTCTGTTCCACGCAAGAACATTTAATTATTACTAAATCATTAAATGTTCTGCGTAGTAACTGCACAAGTTTCAAAGCGAATGTGAAGGAGTTGCGGCTCCCTGCGTGGAACAGAGTGATTGTTTGGAACGCTCCATCTAGCACTACATAGAGATCGTTGGTAATTGCATTGTTTATTGTATGTGGACTGACTGGAAAGAACGTTTTATAAACAAAGGTTTTTACTTGTTTCCTCACTGCATTTCATTCGCTCTCTGCAACTGCCACTTAGACACGTGTTCTTGCGCTATGTATAGTTCGTACAATTCACGATGGCACGCCCCGCCCCGCTAGGGGTGAGCGCGGGACGCGAGGAGCTAATCCGAACGTGGCTTAATGTACATATGCGCACATTGATGATTAGTGTGTAATGATATATATATATATATATTGTTCCTTATTTTCCAGCAGTCTGTCTATAGGACATTTAGCGACAGGTTATGATTGTTTATTGGTCTTGGACAACGATCTCTATGTACTACTAGATGGAGCGTTCCAAACAATCGCTCTGTTCCACGCAAGTAGCCCTTTCACATTCACTTTGAAACTTGTGCAGTTACTACTCAGAACATTTAATTATTACTAAATATTGACATTGTAGCGTCAATATTTAGTAATAATTAAATGTTCTGCGTAGTAACTGCACAAGTTTCATTGTGAATGTGAAAGAGTTGTGGCTACTTGCGTGGAACAGAGCGATTGTTTGGAACGCTCCATCTAGTAGTACATAGAGATCGTTGGTCTTGGATGGTATACGCCCATTGACGTATCTATATATTATTTATTTGCTCATCTATTAAGCCGGTCTTGTGGCGCTCGTCTCTTTAGTCTCTGGAAAGTTATTTTTGTCCTCATTAATTCTGATATAACTAACACGGTATAACGCCTACAATGAAATGTAAGCGAATTAGAGAAAGAGCCCCACTCTTACGTGCCTTCGTAAATTGTACAATCCATAATTTGTATTAATTTGTGTCGTGCCTTTTCTGTGAAGATAATACAGTGTTCACAAGGTTTTTTCGCAAAATATATTTGATATTTTACTGAACTTACAGTGTTTTCCTACAAAAACTATTTTAGTTGCGTCCACTCTATAATAATAATCTAATAAAAAGAACGTCGCCGTGTAGTTCCCGGCTTACAATACTGCCACCCCCAATATTCCCGTGGGTGTCGTCAAGGCGACTAAGGGATTGCACCAGGGACGGGCAGCAGCGTTCTCCTGTGTGTGTATGTTAAGATCTTACTGCGATCACCAATCCGCCTGCCAAGCGTGATGATTATGGCAAATCCACCAATGGACAACTTATCAAAAGTGGTATTCTATTGGGGAAGCCTATGTCCAACAGTGGACGTATTTAGGCTGATAATGATATAAAAACGTAACTTCGCGTAACTGTACATTGGAGATATTTGCAAATAAAAAATAAGGTAAAAGAACACATTTCGATCTTTTTTAGAATTTTTGTCTGTTAGTTTGTGCACGCATCACATAAAAACTATTGAACCGATTTTGATGGATTTGTTACAGAAACAATGGCTATTTCGTTTTTATTTTCATCGCAATCGGCTCACACAATCAGAAGTTATGGTAATTTTTAGTTTTCAAATACATTATTAGGAAAGAACTATAATTATAATGCTCGGTACGATTCAGATTGCGATGAGTTAAGGACTACATTTGAAGCTGTAGTGGGCGTGAGATTGAGCGTCGGAGAGAGATTAAAAATAATTGTATAGTCCACGCGAGCGGAGCCGCAGGCACAACTAGCTTGTAAATAAAAAGATCACACAGCTCAAGATCATAAGTACATTCGATACCTACTTTAAAAAGTTTGTTAAAATGGGTATTCGCATATCTAATAAATAAAATCGTAGACATCGCGTGTCTATACATTGAAGATTATTTGCAAAAAAAAAATTGAGGGGTCTAAGGATAAGTAATATAACCATGAAGGAAAAAAAAATTTTCGCCGCCCAGATGGAGTAGTAATCATGCCTATTTTGTATCGAAACCAATGCGGCAGCTCAGAGGGGTGGGAGGGTAGGTGGAAGCGGGGAACGGGGTTTGTCTTTTAACTCTATCACACATCTCGAATACGTTACGTTAGAAAAAGATAGATACATTCATGTTATGACATGCCCAATTAAAAACAAAATATCAATAAAGTACGACATTTATTTGTCTTTATTGAAATGTAAAAAAACAAGAAACTTCATGGTTGCTGAATTTGGAAATAGTGATGTGATGTGGTATGAAGCGTAACGTTTATTTATCGATTATTTACTTACATTTGTACTTAAAAATATATCACAAATTTTAAAACAATATTTTTTTATTTGTATTTTTAACTATTTACATTATTGTATAACTTACTTAAATTACGTTTTGAATAACATTTGACCACCTATTTTTCTTGTAAATCATCATTGATATTGACATAATATTTATTACAATGTAAATTATTATTTATTAACAATAAAAAGTATAACAATGTTTAATGTAGTGCTCATTCGCCTGTGTTGAAAAAAATATAATAGAAGTAGTAAAACAAGACAACTATGTTGTTATTGTTTTAATTTGTTATAAATTAAATAAATTTTCATATACCTTATAATTTAAATACCAGACGACATCATTCTCCCAAGAAATAATACATAATGGGAAATAGGTGTCCTTTAGTATTAGGTAGTATTTTTTTTCCGGCTTTAGTTAATCCATAACTATTTCTCAGGAAATGAGCTGAGCAGATTCTGCTGTATTTGGTTGGAATCCAATTTTCGTCTCTCCCACATGTTGGCACCCATTTGCGTTTTTGCGCCGGATCTTTTGGAAAACTGCGATAAATAAATGAAATAAAATAATAATAAGATGACGATTCGATTCTATATTATTTTTTATCGACTACGTCACATCACTAAAAATCATCAACATTTTCTACTAAAAATTTGACCACGAAATTTGTGAAAAACCAAGCGGTTTATTACTTACCAGAAAAATGTAACACCAGAAAGCTTTATAGTTTTGCTTGCGGCGTAGTTTCGGCACAATTTCACCGCACAATTGACCATTTTGTGTACTTTATTTTATTAGTGAAAATTTTATGTCAGAGATGATGTCTGTGTCACATGCCGTGAACGACTATTTGAAAGAAAAGTTTGAATTTGTGTGCGAGTTACACAAGTGTATCTCAGCCGGCACCCATAGTACTTTTTGATTACTACTCCATCTGGGCGGCGTAAAATTTTTTTTTCCTTCATGAATAAAACACATTTCAATCGTTTTTGGAATTTTTGTCTGTTTTTTTATCTGTTTGTCTGTGACTTTATGCGTCCATTTACCACAGTTAAGTGCCAGGGAATCCTGGGAATAAACAATGGTGTCGATTAAAATACAATAAATGTCAAATTATAAAAACATTTTGAATGTAAGTATTTACTAGATTAAATATTTTAACAAATAGGTATATCATCTACACTAATATTATAAAAAGGAAAGATTTGAATGTTTGTAATGTCATAATCAAGTTGTTGAAGCCTAGAATTAAGTACCTAAACCTATGTAATACTTGATCCTAGGTTGAAGCCACTGTGAGTGAAGTATTAAGTATTATCTACTTCTCAGAAAAACGAACCAAAAGTGGTATTCTATTGGGGAGGCTTGTGTTCAGCAGTAGACGTATTTAGACTGGTAATGACATAGACGTGGACATAGACCTATTTTATTGGTAATCATTTGATTATAAATCTGGTATATTCGTTTTTCTGAGATCTACTTAGTCCATTATCTATCAATCACCATGACTTAATCTACTAAACACCACGCTGCATTGACTCACAAACCTTTGCTTTTATAATATCTAAAGACTGTCAACCTAATCACCCATTCAATCAAATTATACTGAATTAATGATTCTGTTTGTTGTCTTTCGGGACTTCCATACTAACCATTGGCCACTGGTTTAGCACCACCACAGGCACCACTTTCAATACCAACATAGCAAAAATTGAAACGGCAAAATACGTCATACCAACATAATGACAATAATAGGGATGACCGTATCTAATACCGGATTTAATCGATATCGATAAATTATTATCAGGGGTGTAGTAGGTTCCATTAATGGAAAATATTGTATTTCTAACAATGAAACAAGAAATAAAATAAGAGGATTTGTGATATTAGTGATATTTATTATTCCGTGCCGCCTCCTTCTTTAAACTAATTTTCTTTTTAGTATTTGGGGTGAAAATAGTCACAACAAACACATTTTATCTCGTGGAGTTTCTCAATTCAAATGTAGGCCAAATCTTCTTTTCCAAAAATTTTCACCCATTGTCTGCATCTGAAATTAAATAAACCAATTATACTATTGTTATGCACGATCCGCTATGTATGTATACACGGCCGCAGTGACGACGGCTACACAAAACTAATCTAATGTAGCCACAATTACCCCCAAGGTAATGTGCCGGTATATAAATGGCGCTAATCTTGAGGCCTACTGTACAGTGCAAATGCTACGTGATTATCGATAGTGAAAGCTGACATCACTATTATTTGTAAACACAACTTATTTAAATCCTCGTATCAGTCTAATCGCATGTTATTTTACTCTTGCTGATTGTGCAAGGGTCTCGGGTCAAGGAGCAAGGGATTGTGCAACTCACCGGTCTTTATACAACGGGAATCTCGTCATAAATTTCCATTTCTTGTCATTTAACCAGCTATCTCTTTTTCCCTAAATTTCACACGTTATGCACCATCTAATCGGTTCCATTTTTAGCCGATTACAAGGAAATAGTTCTCAACATTCACAAAACACAAAATGCACAATATTAATGAGAAATCTTGAAAAAATGGCTAGCAAACCAGAATTTAGCACACAAACAATAACATGTGCCGCCATGACAGACTGGAAGAAAGAGAAAGAATAACAAGAAGTGAGATGGCATCTGTCCGCCATTTTGGTCCGCCATTAAATGAGTGCTAAATTCATTCATTTTTTCAATGTTCCTAGTTGCGTGAGACTGATTGTCATCAAATTCGTCAATATTTTCATTTTCTTTGAAAATTTTCATAATTACATTTTTAGTGATAAAATTTGTAGGTACCTATAAAACTGCCATGGGTGACGAAAAACCTTCCGAAGACGTCTCCCAAGCAGATTTGTCAAGTGCCGCAGAGATTTTAAAGTCTGAATGCGAGCAGAAAGAGGATACAGGCAAATCGGACAAGATTAAAAGTAAGTAAACATTTATCTTGCCGTGTGGTTTCCGGTAGAGTAGAATAGGACCACTCCAACTCTTCCCGTGGATGTCGTACAAGGCGACTGAGGGAATACATTATAAAACATCAATCAGGCCTCCCCAACCCGTCTGGCCAGCGCGGGGAGTGTAGGCCAAATCCTCCGTCTGTCTCCGGCAGATGAGAGAGGGTTGTGCTCCTGCAGTGGAGACAAAAATAACCTGATGATGAAACATTTCTCGTTATTTTTCGCATCTGGAGTGGCAAACGGTCCGACTGGCGGGTCTGGTGGCATTTGGACGACAGTCCAGAGTCCGCAAGGGTCAGAGTGCACAAAAGGGGGTGCCATGGAAAAAAAACTGATTGGTTGGCTTGACAATTTTTTCTGTCTCGCCACACTGTTGTTGCATGTTAGAATAAAAAAATTGAGGAAGAAAGTGCTCACTGTCCCGCTACCCTAATACCTACACTGCCCTATTACCCTCAAACCTACACCCTAATCACCAGGGTTTGTGATACATAAATTCATTCACTATCACGATACATATAATGAATTAAAAATAAAATAAAAATTGCCTCTATTCACTGACATAATGCAATTGTAAATTTTAAGATTTATAGCTAAATTGGTTGGTTGTTATCATCAACAACCTCGTGGTCACGGTCAGGCTGTCCTAGGACATAGGCCTCCTCCAAATGTCGCCATTGGCAACGCTGCTTGGACGCTCTGCACCATCCACCAGGCAGGTCGTCTTCCCATCTTTTTGTTGGTCTTCCTTTTCGCCTTTTCCCATCTCTGGGGTACCACTCAGTAACGTCCAGTAATAATGCACAAAGGAAATATAAAACAACAAAATCACGATACATAATTTTTTTTAATCAAAAGCTTGTTATTTAACCATTTTATCAGAATGAAATTACTGGGTTAGGGTGTACCACAGGGGGCGCTGAGGTTTTTTTTAAAATGTCACAAAAATGGTTTTACACCCTGAAAATATTTTCATGCTAATCATAGATTTTTTTACATAGCCCCCTTTTGTACACTCTGACCGAAACTTGTTCCATATACTCACATCCCTGTTGTTGAGCGTGTTGTGGCCAACTAGGGCATTAGATTGAGTTGTCAACAACTTCATGCCATTTTGGTGCCTTGCCCTGCGTTTGAAGATATAAATATCCAATATATCACATATTTATCAGATTTTTATAAACCCTGCTATTATCTATTGGCCATTGGGCTCGAACACCAGAGGTTGTGGGTTCGATTCCTACCAGAGACAGACAACTCTGTACAATTTGTACATGTTTGCCCCTGTCTGGATGTTATATTTGTGAATTGTCCTTACTTTACTTTTGAGCCTTTTATTTCAGTAAAATTTACATAAAACAATTGCTTATTTACATTATAACATCAACACTATTATCTCTGCCCCTTTTTGGCCAAATCCTCCTCCAACCTCTTCCACTCCTCTCTATCTCTCGCTATCCTTGTCCATGTTTTCCCTGCTATATCCTTTAGCTGAATTGTCCTATCCCTGTTTAATTCCCATAGTATTCCTACAGGAGCAAGCCCTAGGTTGGGAACATACACATATCAATTCAATATTTGTATTTCCAACTGCATCTGCTGAACAAAAATTCAAATCTTTTATAAAAGTTAATCTGTGCAAGAAAGCCTACTATAAGTTAGATGACTACTTAAATGATAAAAGTCCATGGAGTGCTTGATGGCTCAGCATAGGTAGACTTAATGATTGTAATGAATAAGATAAATCAAAGGTAGGGCCCTGTGCCGTTGGGTTTGTTTCCACTTCTTCCCCTCGGTTATACAGGTGGAAGTGGAGTAGTTTTAGGCAGAATTTGACGTCAAAAAGAGAATAATGTATTCCAATTTTGAAAATAAATATTTTGATTTTGATTTTGCATACTGCTAGTGATTTCAATTTGCTGTAATTAACATTCCAGTCGACATCCTACTGAAAGCAACAGGCAATGCACCCATTATGAAGAAGAAGAAATGGGCCGTCGATGCTGAGAAGCCAATTGGTTGGATCATGGAGTTTGTTAAGAAATATCTAAAATTAGAGCCTGATGAGAGACTGGTAACTTGATAATTATTTTCTTTATCTGTTTTAGCACATTGTAATTTGACCTTGTATTTTGAGATTAATGTAATAGTAATAAATATACCTACCTACATATTGCAATGCCCAGAGAGGCATCATGTTCCAGGCTCACCTAAGCTTAAGACCTTAAAATGTACCACCACGAGAGCAATAACTCATTTCATTTCATTTATTATTGACGTAATGACCTAAATTAAGCCTTGTGGTTCCTGTCTTAGAGATCCCCTAATCCTAACCCGTAATCTTCCCGTGGTTTTTTTTTAGTAAATGGCCTTTGTTATTAAATGTGGATCTTAGTCATCAAGGCGACTAAGGGATTGCACCAGGGACGGGCAGCAGCGCTCTCCTGTGTATATTAAGATCATTACTGCTATCACCAATCTGCCATTCACCACCAATTTGGCATGATGATGACTTAAATTTAGTTTTTTAATTTTTGATCCATCTTAGGTGGCCGGAACCGGTTGTATGCGGAGGGCGGAGGACCGGGTGTGGTGGCGTTCATTGGGGAAGACCTATGTCCAGCAGTGGACGTCTAAGGGCTGATATGATTGTTGGATCTATGTTATCTGAAATAGTTTGAACAAACTTTTGAGTTCAATTAATCACAGTATCATTTTCCTACTTATCTCAGTATGACTTCATTGTCATACATTAAAAGTACAAATTGCTTTCTATCTTAATTAACAACTGAGTATTTCTGTGAACCAGTTTTCCTTATTTTCAGTTTCTATATGTGAATCAGACGTTTGCCCCGTCACCAGACCAGTTAGTCAAGAATTTGTATGAATGCTTCGGTACAGACGGCAAGTTAGTTCTACATTACTGTAAAAGTCAAGCGTGGGGATGATTTACTTGCAACCATGCGAGGTAAAGACAACAGAGAAGTGCTATATTTTTACTAGATCATAGTGAAGAGCTCTCATATAGACTATTTTTCGATATGTCAGAGGTACACTACGCCAACTAAAATTCAATTTCTGTTTTTATCAAAATCGAGTCATCAAAACGTACCTAGTGTACCTTGGAGGTATCGATTTTATTCCAAAGCAATAGTCATACGAAAACCAACGCTATTTGCATATCGGTAACATGTACTTGTGAGGTTGACCAGCAGCAAAACCAGGTTTGTATTACCATGTTAACTTTGCGCTCCACTTAGGAACACCATCTATTGTTTATTTTATTTTCGAGACGCAAATGCGTTTGTTTTCATATGACTGTTGGTTTGGAATTAAATATAGTTTGGTAAGCGATATATAAAACGTATTGTATAAAAATTTAATTAAGAATGCTAGTCATTTTATAAGAAACCCCAAGGTCCTATGACATGGACTGTTAGCGTTTGACGACTAACTACAATAACTAGACTCGTTAGAGAGTACAAAATAGCTTTGAAGTTTGATGGATATGATCAGAAATACTTATAAAGTAGGACCCTTGAACCCGCAGAGCCTTTAACTTTGCTACTAAAAACATATGCAAATATTAGATCTTTGCATACACGACTCATCGTAATGTCCAGTCTTCTTACACAAGTAGCAAGCTAGTCTATCATCATCAGGTTATTTTTGTCTCCACTGCAGGAGCACAACCCTCTCTCATCTGCCGGAGACAGACAAAGGTTTTGGCCTACACTCCCCGCGCTGGCCAGACGGGTTGGCTAGTCTATATTTCACTCAAACTCCACGGAAGAACTCTGTTGACATAATATAAGATTACAAAGATCAAATGCTCACCTGAACCCTCAGACATTTTTTAAGCAACCAGTATAAGTATCCAGTGTCCAGTATTTGTTATAACTGCGACATCAATAAACATGTTTAAGAACAGACTGGACAATTTCTTAAAAGAAAATAACCAGTCGACTACTGATATGGAAGCACCAGTCTTGAGGGACTTCATCCTTATGCAGTAGACATACCACGCTCTCGTACGAAGCGTTTTGCTTCCTCTTTCATTATGCGAACTGCTAAGAAATGGAACTCCCTGCCAGCTTGGGTATTTCCGGACAAGTACAATTTGGATCTTTTTAAAGGAAGAGTGAATAGGCATCTTCTGGGTAAGCGCGCTCTACCTTAGGCCTCATCATCACCATCAGTGAGATTGAGGTCAAGCGCAAACCTATAAATAAAACTGTACTACAATACTGCCCTGCAAGTTAAGAAGACCGTAAAGTGTTTTAGCTACCTTTTGGAAGTTGTCAAAATAGTGGTAAAATGGGTTTGTTTATAATTCTATGAAAATTTCTAGAGTTTCTTCGCCAATTGAAGAATTAGAATTCATCAGTCGTAGAATTATAGAATCCAGTTTGACCCCTTTTTTGTCAATTTCCAGGCCTCAAAAAGGCTGGGGTCCGCAGTGAGAAGAATAACCTTTTATGCATGAAAAGGTTGATGAATGTGAGTGAGGCTAGTGAGGTATGTCAGGATCGTGGAAAGTGGTGATATATCGTGTCTGCCTACCCTTCTGGGACCAAGGCGTGAGCATTATGTATGTATGCCAAACAGTCTTAGCTAATAGGGCAGAATATGGAACAACTCTATGTCTGTCCATAATGTATCGCGGTTTAAGACGTTGCTACCGCAGTAAGCAAGTTTCTTTAACACATCCGTGGACATTACGGCTATGGACGTCGTATAGTACTGCATCACGAACTCACGTCACGGGGGATGTGTCCACGAAAGTGTTTTAAGATTCCATAAAATTGTAAATATGTATTTTAATTTAAAAATAAACTAATTTTATTAAGTATCTACATAACTGTTCTACTTTATTCATAATCCATCCTATACTTTCTACTGTAAGTATATACTCGTAATTAACGAAACGTGGACGCTAACAGCGGGACTAGTCCGAAAACTCAAGGTCGCTCAGCGGGCTGTGGAGAGAGCTATGCTCGGAGCTTCTCTAAGGGACAGGATCCGAAATGACGTGATCCGTTAGAGAACTAAAGTTCGACATAGCTCGAGTGGGACCTATTCCACATATCCCTACTAGTAGGGAAGAACGGAATTTTTTTCCACTTTTTTCTACTAGAGGGGATACTTTTCCATTTATCTCCACTGTTATAATAATTCAGGAAATCGGTATCATCACATTGAAAATGTATAAGTGTTTTGCTCGTGTTTTGTTTATTATAATTATTATATTCTAAAAGTATGCAAACTTCTCCATTATGAGAGGAGTAAGATACCATTTCATTGTGAAGTCTACGAAAATGTCACAATGACGTGCCACTGTGACAATGTCATTATGTCGTTAATGAAAATTTTTGAAGTATAAAAATGTTCAAAATTTGATCCCACACTAGTCGTTTCTGGTCACATCTGAGTAAATGGGTTCTCGAGTGAAGACCGCGACTGGGCAGGCGTAGTGTGGGAAGGGCGCCCTGGTTGGTATAGATGGGTCGACGTGAGGCAGCTGGCAGTGACTGGATGAGAAGAGCTGAGGGTACAATGGCGGGCCTATGTCCAGCAGTGGACTGTTGCAGGCTAATGATGTGACAAGAGTCTAGATAAACAGTAGAAGAGTATTTAGCGGACGAAATGTTAATTTAAATTGGTTACAAAAATTACACTCGGTTTGCCAGCCGACAAGTCAATCACGACTACCTCGTTGGCCTAGTGGCTTGGTCTCGAGCGACACTGGTCTCGAATGGGTTCGATTCCCACTGGGGACAACAACTTTGTACAAGATGATCTCGGTCTGGATGTTATGTTTGTGAATTTTCCTATCCTTGTCTAACTCCCATAGAATAGGAGAAAATCCTAGTTTGGGATTACGTAAGTGTACGTATATGTAATAAATAAAAACAAACTTCGCGTGTCTGTACATCATCATCATCATCAGGTTATTTTGTCTCCACTGCAGGAGCACAACCCTCTCTCATCTGCCGGACAGACGGAGGATTTGGTCTACACTCCCCGCGCTGGCCAGACGGGTTGGGGAGGCTGTACATTGTACATTACAGGAGGTTGTACAAAAAATGGGAGGTCTAAGGACAAGTAATAGAACACATTACGATCATTTTTGGAATTTTTATCTGTCTGTTAGTTTGTGCACGCACCACGTAAAAACGACTGAACCGATTTTGATGGTCTTTTCACAGGAACATAGGGCTTAACTCGGAGAAATATCAGGCTTTATTTCGTCGCAATCGGCTCACTCAATCAAAAGTTATGGGAATTTTCAGTTTTGAAATACAGTAGTACGTACGCAGTATAACAAAGAAGTAAAGTTATAATGTTCGGTGCAATTCAGATTGCGATGAGTTAGGACTACACTTTGAGTTGGGCGTGGGCGTCAAAGTCGGATTGAGAGAGTACTCCATGCGAGCGCAGCTAGTCCCACTAATTATAAAATCCGAAAGTTTGGATGTTTGTTACTCAATCACGCTTCAACCACTGGACGGATCGGGATGAAATATGGCACACATATAGGTTAGGCCCTGGAATATGACATAAGATAGTTTTTATCCCGAATAAACATCTTATTCCTACGGGAAACCAAATTAATCGTTAAAAGCTGAAGATGTGTAAATATCGAAACCTACGCGGACGAAGCCGCGGGCACAGCTAGTATGTAATATATTAGCTCTAAAATTAATATAGACCTATTGTAACTCTTGATTGGGCAAATAAATTAATTATGATATATTAAATAATTTATTCTACTAATATATTTTAATACAATGTACTGAACACATTCGGTCACATTTTCTTGCGGTCTCCACTTCCGCTTCCGCTTACAAACTCCTTGCTAGTCGTCTTTGTGGGCAGGTTGTCTGAAATAAAGGTACCTACAGTAAAGACTGGAAAATATCTCTAATAGGAATTGGGATTTTTTTTCTGTGATATTTTCCTAACATGCATTCGGTCTCCAGACCATAAGCAGTTTTATTGAGTGCTCGACAGTGACGTGGTAGACATGCCCTCCCATTGTTGGGTTGCCATCATGTGCGACTACAGATTATCCCATATATGGGATCTTTTCAGACGCCTTGTTTGTGAAGGTTCATTGAGAGATAGTGCCAGTCTATTTTGGTGATTAGTGATCCTACCTTTAAAGGCTCTGATCGTGTTGCTTATTTCCTCTTTGACAGTGGGAATTTTTAGATATTCATGGACTTCGTCTGTTCTGGTGAACCATGGCGCATTTATGATTGATTTCAAAACACTATTGTGATATCTTTGCAGAATTTCTATGTTAGAGTTCTTGGCTGATCTCCACAGTTGTATGCCGTAAGTCCAGACAGGTTTCAATTGGGCTTTAAGGTTTATAAATTAAGGTACGAAATTCCAAAAACACAAATCGAATTTTATTCGTTTCCATTGTTCTGTACAATAGAATAAAAGAATGAAGCGGCTATATGTATATACCAGTAGAGGAATTCAAGGAATCCCACTGTTTGTATCTTTGCTACTCAATCACGCTTCAACCACTGGACGGATCTGGATGAAACTTGGCACACATATAGGTTAGGGCCTGGAACAGGACATAGGATAGTTTTTATCACCAAAAATTTATTTTGAAAATCAACATGTGTAAATATCGAAACCTACGCGGACGAAGACGCGGGCAAAAGTTAGTAGAGAATAAAAATGTGATGAAATCCCACTATCATTACCCACATCCGACACTCCATACAAGGGAGCACATTGCTCTGCCCACCAGCCTGTCAATACACGCGCGTGTGTACGTAAGTACATTATTACAGGGCTGCTGCACCATGCTCGCGAACATAGTCTATCGAGAGAGGGACAACGTTAAGTGCTTCTATTTCTAACTTATAGTGTCGATCTCTCCACGTGTCACGGGGAGGTAAGGGTCGCTTCTTTACGTAGTAATAGTATTGTCTGCCCAAGACGGACAGTTCTCAGGATTTTGTGGGTAGTTCCCAATTGTTCCATAGAACTGACGTCACCGGAACAAAAAAGAAAAAAAATATCTGTATTTCTAGTTGTTCCATGTATTTCTTTTTCTCAAATTGTTCCATAGAACAAGAGAACATAACGTTCACAAATTGATAAAAATTCGTGACAAACATTTATTTGGAACTGTTTTGGATAAAACGATTCCCAATTTATATTAATGAAGTAAATCAGGGTGGAAACGCAAGTATGCAGTTCTATGGAAAAAATTAAGAGAAAATTATCTTATTTTCTCGCGGTGACGTCAGTTCTATAGAACAATTGGGAACTACCCGGTTTTGTTACCCGTCGGTTTGCAGCACTTGGCGGCGGCGCGGGGCGGGGCGGCCCCGGCGCGCGGGGCCGGCGCCGGCCCGCACGGGCAGCACGAGTGCACGCTGCTGCGACTCGTGTTGATCGCTTCTATCTTCTCCACCTGACGACACGCAACGAATAGGATAGTCCACTGCTGGACATAAGCCTCCCCAATAGAATGCCTTTGGTTGGCTGTCCATTGGGGGATTTGACATAATCACCACGCTTGGCAGGCGGATCGATGATCGCAGCGATGATTTTAATATACACAGGAGAACGCTGCTGTTCGTCTCTGGTGCAATTTCTTAGTCGCCTTGACGACAACCACGGGAAGATTTGGGGTGGCCCTATTCTAAGCCTACTAGGGCCCTGGTTCCCGGCTTAGAATAGGGCGAAAGCCGTGTGGTTCCCGGCCCTATTCTAAGCTGGGGCGGTTGGAGAGGTTTCCTCGTCGCTAAGGATGTGGTTACCTTGGAGGGCGCGGCGGGCACCCTGCGCGCGCGGGGCTCCGCCCTCTCGGCCAGGGGCAGCCTCAGCTCGTCCTCCAGCGACTCGGGCTCCGGCGCCGCTTGCGGCCCGCTCCGGTGGCTCGATGGAGTCTCCTGCTTCTGAATGTATTGCTGTGGGAATAAAGTACATTCACACCAATTATTCAGTCCCAAACTAGGCAGAGCCTGTGCTATGGTTACTAGATAACGGATACACATACTTAAATAAATATATAAACATTCAAGACTTGGGTACAAACATTCATATTCATCATACGAACATTTGCCCCTAGCAGGATTCGAATCCGCAACCTCCGCAACCTCTGAGAGCGACCCCAAACCGCCACGGAGGTCGTCATTAATTTAAATAACATTTTAGGAAAACCAGAGCACAGGACACTGAGAATACAGTAGTAAATGAACTAAAAACAACATTTATTATTGTTAAACAATAGGTGCCGTGTGGTTTCCGGCAGAGTAGAATAGGACCACTCCACCTCTTCCCGTGGATGTCGTACAAGGCGACTAAGGGAACACATATTATAAAACATCAATCAGGCCTCCCCAACCCGTCTGGCCAGCGCGGGGAGTGTAGGCCGAATCCTCCGTCTGTCTCCGGCAGATGAGAGGGGGTTGTGCTCCTGCAGTGAAGACAACAATAACCTGATGATGATGAAACAATAGGTGCGGTACAATATAAAGGTAGACGTAATTTAGTCTATGATAACAAAAAAATAAGATACCGTATCAAAAAATTGCATTGAATTACTGTCCTAAAACAAAACTTGTACAAAAAAATTGTTATTGTATGTGTGTTAAACTATACAATGCTATACCAGACAGGCTAAAAACATTAAAACTAAAGCCTTTCGTAAAATGTCTGTACAGTTGGCTACTTGAAAAAAAACTTTTACAATACCAGTGAATTGTTTTGAACTTTAAACTCAAAATGTACCTTTTATAATTTGCATGCTATTGTAAGGTAGCTGAATAGCGGACTTAAAATTTGACGACCACGAGTCTAACATGTAACCTGTTTTAGCAAATAAATATATTTAATTTAATTTCAAAAAATGACATTCGCAAAAAGCAGCGAGCTCCCACCTCCGGCACCCGCCAGACGATGATGCTGCCGGCCGCGCAGGCGCTGACGATGTACCTGGCGTCGGGGCTGAACCGGCAGCACGTGACGGCGCCCGCGTGGCCCAGCCCCATGTGCGTGTGGATGCCCTGCTGGTACAGCCACAGCTGCCGGGTAATACCACTCATATTAATTTAATCACACTACACCACGTACCATGAAACAAAACAACGATCTCTATGTACTACCAGATGGAGCGTTCCAAACAATCGCTCTGTTCCACGCAAGTAGCCACAATTCTTTCACATTCACAATGAAACTTGTGCAGTTCCTACGCAGAACATTTAATTATTACTAAATATTGACGCTACGGGTAAATAATGTCAATATTTAGTAAATAATTAAATGTTCTGAGTAGTAACTGCACAAGTTTCAAAGTGAATGTGAAAGAGTTGAATTGTGATTGTTGAAAGTCAATGCTCCGGTTTAAGGGTGTGTTGAGGGCGTAGTTGGTGCGCGCGGCGCGTTTGGTTCGCTCCATCCAGAAGCGAGTATTTCGTAAGTAAATATATCCATCATACCTTCACCATCTGATCATTTCCTCCAGTCACGAAGAGATTGCCATCTTCGGAGATGTGAATCCCGTTGACTGCACCCACCTTGCTGGCTTCCAACTTTAAGTACACAAATAACTTTATTCAATAATATTATATTAATTTACAGCGCGAATGTGGAAGGAACTACAGCTAGAGGTCGTCCTAGGAGGACGTTCAAGGATCAAATTAGTAACGTCCTCAAAAAGGCTGGGGTCCGCAGTGAGAAGAATAAAAGTAATATACAGTGCGAATGTGGAAGGAACTACAGCTAGAGGTCGTCCTAGGAGGACGTTCAAGGATCAAATTGGTGACGTCCTCAAAAAGGCTGGGGCCTAGGAAGCTCCACTAGACTAGACACAAGAGACTGTGCTGCAGCAGGCTGCCTGGCTTGTCGAGCAGGCATTTTATTGCTTTGAAGAGTTCTTTCAGAACGCATTAACTTAATTTATTTAGTTTTAAGAATTTTATTTGACATTTTTATATTTATGTTAGTTATTGATGTTTAATTTCATTTGCCTGTCTATAATTTGATTTTATTTAACTTGTGTAATTTTTTTATTTGACCTGTAACGGAAGTTATCAATAAAGTATGTCTATGTCTCTATCTATGTCCCGCCCCACTTTTAATAACAGACTGAAAAACTGGCTGATAGAAAATATGTTTTATGATTTAAAACAATTTTTGGACTTACCCATGTTACTGTAAAAGTAATTAAGTAAATATATAAATATGTAATTCATAATAATAATAATGAACAAATACCTATATTTTTCTTTAATTTTGTATATTGATGTATACACTATTTTTGACGTTGTAACATTTAATTTAATTAACTTATGATATGATATTTTGAATATATCGACATTCTTTTTGTAACAATTGTTATCAATAAAATTTTCATTTTCATTTGTAGGAAGTGATCTAGTAAGGGAGGGGGGGGGGAGTGCGTGAAAGTGTGGGTACGTTCTAGTGAGGGAGGCGTGGTTGAGGCTCCTAGTACGTACCTCCCTGGCGAGGTTCCCGCTGCCCGTCTCCCAGTAGGCCACGCGGCGGTCGGTGCCGCCCGTCAGCAGCTGGCAGCCGCGCGGCTCGAAGCACACGCACATGAATAGGGTGTTCGCGTACATCACTTGCCGCCGCGACAGCGAGCTGACAGACAAACACACACATTTACCTCATCATGTGTATATTCTTCACTAGCTGCTGCCCGCGACTTCGTCCGCGTGGACAACATAACATCACAAATTATTATTAAGTATTTCCTGCAGGAATGAGATATTTTTTTCGGGATAAAAACTATCCTATGTCCTATTCCATTTAAGATAAACATTCCCATCATACATTATGTAAGGGTAGTGAGCCCCTACAATTAATTATCCGTAGTTCGCGACGGTACACCGATAACTACGGATGGTGGTGGATGGTGGTTTTGAGAGTAAATGTTAAAAATGTTAAATAAATGTTAATTAAATGTTTAATTGTTAATGTTATTTTGTTGGTGAGTTAATTAGAACTAAGTTTAAAACGTGTAACTATGTGCGAGGCGGGCCGTGCGACGTCGGCAGTTTTACCATAATTCGGGTCACACGCGTAGCGCGCCTCGACCAAAGTTCACGATGTGCAATTCTGATTGTACATATTGCCGGGACAAAACAGGAATATAAACTTAAGAAGGTTGCACAACTACTTAACATAAGTAATAAATTAAATATAAAAAATGAAATTATGTTAGTGTTATGTTAGTGTTAAATTAGGTACTTATAAATTTACAACCACAAATGTTTTAAATTAAATGTCTCTAACTGTAAATATTCACGAAACAGTATGTTAATGTATCTTTTTTTTTTCTGTTCATCACTACAACACTTCACTTGAAACACTGTATTTCAATAGTTCACTACACATTTAATTGTCTCTTATACGTCACAGAGTAAGTTGGTTGGATGAAGTAGTGACGTCCTTTCTGCTCGTCTCATAAAAACATCCCTTTTTTATCTCCTTAAGTGTTTATTTGTGACTTCATTTATTTTTGTTGTTGTTCTATAGGAAGTTTAATTAATTTTGAAACAGGTCGTTTCAATCCGCCATGTTTCGTTTTTAGGGACACCACTCTCACCAGACGGTCCTTGCCAGGGTGTACTTCCTGTACACGTCCCATCGCCCAGTTAGTTGGAGCCAGGTTATCCTCCTTGATAATTACAACGTCTCCTATTTTTAAATTATCTGTTCTGTGGTTCCATTTACTTTTCATCTGAAGATGATGTAAATATTCAGATGACCATGTTTTCCAAAAGGCTTGGTATAGTTTTGTTATCAGTTGCCACCTTGTTCTTAGACAGACTTCGTTTGATACGTCTTCTTGTGGTAAGGATATTAAGGGTTGTCCCACTAAGAAGTGCCCGGGTGTCAACACGAATTGCAGGTCATCTGTATCTTCGGTAAGCGGAACCAAAGGCCTGGAGTTGAGACAAGCCTCTATCTGTGTGAGCAGCGTCAAAAATTCTTCATAAGTCAACTTCTGTTCCCCAAGAACTCTTTTCAGATGACGTTTCATCGACTTAACTGCAGCTTCCCACAGACCACCAGCCGATGGCCATGCTGGTGCATTAAAATGCCATTCAATCTCCAAATCGTGCGAAACTCTGTTAAAAACGTCGCTTTTGAACGTTGCGTGTTCTCGAAATTGCCTCATCAGCTCTCTGTTAGCTCCTACAAAATTTGTTCCATTGTCACTGAACATGTGTTTTGGTACCCCTCTCCTCGCAATCATTCTTCTCAGGGCTGCTAAAAATGTTTGTGAACTAAGGTCTGATACGAGCTCCAAGTGTACTGCTTTAGTTGCCATGCAAACAAAAACGGCAATATAACCCTTGCACACTTTAATTCCTCGACCTTTGTTAGCTTTGATTTCTACTGGGCCAGCAAAATCTACTCCACAGTTGTAAAATGGCCTTGATGGTGTAACCCGAGCCGTAGGTAGGTCACCCATCAGCTGGTATGGTTTTCTCGTGTCAAATCTGATGCATTTGACGCACCGTCTCAGTTGTTTTTTCACAATGTTATTTCCTCCTATTATCCAGTAGCGTTGTCGTAGGTATTGCATTGTAAGCCGAGCACCGCCATGTAATGTAACGATGTGACCTTGTTCTACTATCAACTCTGTTAATCTGTGGTTTGCTGGAAGTATAATAGGGAATTTTGTATGTTGCGGCAGGTAAGAGTTGTTCAATCTTCCTCCTACTCTTAGTATTCCTTGTTCATCTAACTGTGGGTCAAGTTTCAAAATGTTGCTTTTGCCGCTGACCTTGTTGTTCGTTTTTAAATCATTTATTTCTGTCTGGAAACATTCGTTCTGCACATATTTTATTATCGTTACATGTGCACGTTTTATTTCTTGCAGCGTTAGACGGAACGTCATCGGTTGTGACGTCGCGTCACCACATGCTTTTGTTTTCAAACATTGAATGAAACGTGAGACCCATGCAAGCGTACGAGCTGCGTTTGTTATTGTTTTCTTTTTTATCAACTCGGTGATAATGCTTGATTCTGGAGTTTGTACTATATATGTTTGTATTTTATGTTCTTCATTTGTAGTAAATGTTTGTTTTGTTGGGTTGATGTTAAAATGTTCTTTGTTTCTCAGCCATGCTGGCCCTTCCCACCACAACGGAAATTTGTTGAGTTGAGAGGGTAGCAGACCCCGGGTCGCACAGTCAGCTGGATTCTGTTCAGACTTAACGTGATTCCAATTGTTCGTAGGCAAATCTTGTACTATTTCTTCATGGTTACTTGACCATTTTCTTAAATTAAACCCCCCTGCACGTAACAGTTGGATCAGTTCATCTCTCGTGGCCCTAACTTCCTCTATTGTTTCTTTTGAGAACATGACGTCATCCATGTAAAAATTGTTCTGTAAAATTGGCTTGGCTAGCGGAAATCTGTCACCTTCATCTTGTGCTAACTGTTTGAGTGTTCTCTGAGCTAGGTAAGGAGCGGCTTTGGTCCCGTAGGTTACGGTACACAGCTCGTATTCGGTGAAATTGGGTTGACGAAAGCGTTGGTGTTGGTTGGAGCTAATTAGGGTAGGGTCATTACTCCATATAATTTTTTGTAACTTCTGATCCTCGGGATGAATGGCTATGTATCTGTACATTTTTTCAATGTCGGCAGTACCCACGTAGCGATACTCTCTCCACTGAAGTAATAATGTTTGTAAATCCGCTTGTAAGTTAGGTCCAGCCTCCATGAGATCATTGAGGCTGAGACCCGTGGTTGTCTTCTCTGAAGCATTGAAAACCACTCTTAATTTAGTTGTTACTGACTCTGATCTGATTACTCCATGATGAGGTAAATAAAATCCCAGTTCTTGTTTGTTCAGCGATACTTTCATGTGACCTAGATTTTTGTACTCATCGATAAACGCCTTGTAGTCAGTTGCATAATTGTTATGTTTGTTCATTTTTCTTTGTAATTGTTTAAATATAGCTACTGCCTTCGGCTTTGATTCTCCAAGCTGATTTTCAAACCCTGGTTTCATAGGCAATCGCACCTGGTATCTCCCGTCTGGCAGTCTTGTTGTAGTTTCTATGTAATGTTGTTCACATATGTCATTAGAGTCTATTTTTGTCTGACCCTCGCATATGTCTTCCTGTTCCCAAAACTTTGTCAATTGATCGACATTGTTGAGAACTACATGACAGTTGAAGGTTTTAAATTTCCCACACACTACCCAGCCAAGCTGAGTCTGTTGAGCAATAATGTTAGTGTTACTTCCTCGGATCAAACCTTCCATTATGATCTCCGCGTACACGTCAGCCCCCAGTAGTATATCAATCTCCCCAGGAATATTGAACTGAGGGTCAGCGAGTTTTAAATGTTCCAAATGCGACCACTGATCTGTGTTGAACTGACTGTTAGGTAATTTGTTTGTTAATGTGTTCATCACCAATGCTGTAGCATTGAAAGTAAAATTGTTGTGTGTCGATTGGCACGTCAGCTGTACTTCTCCCTTGCATCTGTTCGACGGAACTGCTCCTAGTCCTGTCACGACGGCGTCATACTTATTTCTTTTCATTTTAAGGTGTTGTGTGGCTCGCTCAGTTATTAAGGTCAGTTGAGATCCTTGATCCAATAGCGCTCTCAGATTTACATAGGTTCCATCTGACGACATTACTTTTAATTGTATTGTTGCTAGCAGAACTTCATTGAGGTCAGTGGATACGTGACTGCTGCTCAGTCGATGACCCTGTTTAGTAGCTATATTGTTATTTGAATTAGTCAGCGCTTGGTGAATTAAGGTACTATGATTCTTTTTGCAATATTTGCATTTGCTGACCGATGTACAATCGTTCCCATTATGACTAAATAAGCAATTCTGGCATATATTCAGTGTATTAACGGTCGTTAACCTCTCCTCTGGAGTCATGTCTAAAAATTCTTTACAATGATATAAGCCATGATCTTTGTTACATTTAGGGCATGACCACGTAGTCGTAAGGAAAGTTTTCTTCTCCATTGGTTGAAAATGTTTGTCCCGTGGCGGGATATAAGATTTTTTGTTGTAATTGTTGTAAGTAGAAGATGGAGCTCTAAATGTAGTGTTCGTAGGACGACCTGGCTTCTGACTGGCCTCCAACGCTGTAAATTTGTTCTCCAGGAAATTTAAAAATTCCTCAAGGCACGGCACTTCCTTCGGCGCCTTCAAGGATTCTGTATAGGCCTCGATGTTTTGTTGGTCTAACTTCTGGACTAAT
The DNA here is from genome assembly GCA_947086405.1 of Esperia sulphurella. NCBI lineage: Eukaryota > Metazoa > Arthropoda > Insecta > Lepidoptera > Oecophoridae > Esperia > Esperia sulphurella. The sequence goes on from OX352267.1 coordinate 15,563,342, forward strand.
ATGTGCACAAGCAAAGGGCCCCATGTATCAGTGTTAATGTTAAGGTTGTTAATACCATTGACACATTCCATAGTAGTGTCATGCAACCTTTTGATCTGCGCGGCATTGGGATGCTGTAAAACGGGTAAATTCAGTAGAGCGTTAGCGTAATGCGTGAATAACATTCGTTTGTTGTCATATCTATAGGTCAGTGTGTCCCAACATGTTTGGTAGTTTTCGGCACTTATATATAAATGTTGTACGAGCCTTTCCGCCTCTCCTCTGAGCTTTGATTTAAGGTGCTGCATTTTCTGGGCATTAGAGATAAATGAATTCTGGTGAATAGATTCCATGAACAGGTCCTTAAACGTGATCCAATTTTCATAATTTCCATTAAAAAAGGGAAGTTCAATTTTGGGTGCCGACTTTTCTTGATGTAAATTGTTCATGATTTTTCTATTAATTTTTTCTTTAATGTTTTTATAAGCTAGTTCTAAACGCTCATAATCGTTTTCATACCCGCTCGCGTCATCAAGCATGGTATCTAGCGTCCAGTATATCTTGTCAATTTTACCCCAACGCCTATTAATTGTTGTTAGTTCATCCTCTAATTGCCACTTCTCAGATATTTTTGAGATGTCGAGATTGTATATTTGTCTTTCAAAAGCCTTTATGTTTGTCCTCTGTTCGTTTAGTAACTCGTTAATTTTTGTGTTAACTTCCAATCCTTGTACTCCAGCTGTTAATGATGGTAATGTTTTTGTTTCTTCATTCGATTGGACACCTTTACAGCTTAACAGTTGGTTTTTTAAATTGACATAACGCTCTTTTAATTTGTTATAAATGCTTTTGTCAAAATATTCCCCCTCACACAATCCCGACTCTAATATTTTAGAATGATTCGACTCAAATTCCTGCCACAAACATTCCAAGTTCATCAGCCTTTTCATTAAATATTGAGGTGTTTTTCTATCAGCTCCATCTTTTTTAAAATTAGTTTCTAGGTTGTTGACCAGATCGATTAATTCAGATTGCCTGTTTAAATTATCTGCCATGTTTAATACTGAATGTTATTTATTGTTAACAAGCAAGAAAAAGGAAAGATCTTACTTGTTTCTCAGCTACCACCTTCCTGTTGTATGTTACTGTTGCAGCTGCGACTGTGCTGCTATCTCGATGTTGCTGGAATCGCCAGATGTTTCCCAGGATCCCACAGAATTGGTACACCAAAGTTCTCAACACTGCGATAATGTCTTTATCAGCGGTACTGATCTCTCACGGCACTGACTCTTGTTAAAACTCGAAGGACAAAAATGTCCTTGAGACTCGAAAGACCAAAATGTTAAAGCTCGAAGGACCAAAATGTAAGGGTAGTGAGCCCCTACAATTAATTATCCGTAGTTCGCGACGGTACACCGATAACTACGGATGGTGGTGGATGGTGGTTTTGAGAGTAAATGTTAAAAATGTTAAATAAATGTTAATTAAATGTTTAATTGTTAATGTTATTTTGTTGGTGAGTTAATTAGAACTAAGTTTAAAACGTGTAACTATGTGCGAGGCGGGCCGTGCGACGTCGGCAGTTTTACCATAATTCGGGTCACACGCGTAGCGCGCCTCGACCAAAGTTCACGATGTGCAATTCTGATTGTACACATTACATATGTGTAACTCTAGCGGTTTTGGCAGCGCACGCCAGAATAGCTCGCAGATGGTAGATTTTTTCCTACTTACTTGATATTTTGGACAATTCACACAATATCTTTATAAATTGTAGCCTATGTGTTATTCTGATGTATAAGCTATATTATTGTAAAGTTTCATTAAAATCCATTCAGTAGTTTTTACGTGAAAGAGTAACAAACATCCATCCATACTTACAAACTTTCGCGTTTATAATATTAGTAGGATTTCGCGTAGGAATGGGATGTTTTTTCGGGATAAAAACTATCCTATGTCCCATTCCTATATGTGTGCCAAGTTTCATCACGATCCGACCAGTGGTTGAAGCGTGATTAAGAAACAAACATGCAATGTATTAGCCAGGTGAACTGACGAAGTCGCGTAAAAGACTGGTAACTCCTTATAGAGGCTGGGGTCCGCGGTGAGAAGAATAAAAGGAGGTGCATGAAAGGTTGGTGAATGTGAGTGAGGCTGGAGAGGTGTGTCAGGATCGCGCGAAGTGGCGATCCATCGTCTCTGCCTACCCCTCCGGGACCAAGGCGTGAGCATTATGTCTGCATGTATGTATGTATGTACTGCTGTGCCCGCGGCTCCGCTTGCGTGGACTAAAGAATCCGCTCTCCTTCCCACTTCCGCTCCCATTCTCACTTCCGGTAGATCCTGATATGTTATTTAATATTGTAGAACATTTTTTCGTTCTATCATGAATAGTTTCCGCAGCGCAAGCGACGAAAGACATTGAGTTACATTATTGGAGTTCTAGTAGAGATCCCTAATTGTTTATAGTAATAAATATACCCTATGTTACTCAGGGATATCGTAGCAATCTAATGGTGAAAGAATTTTTGAAATCGGTCCAGTAGTTTTTGAGTTTATTCGTTACAAACATACAAATCTTTCCTCTTTATAATAATAAGTAGATGTATGTAGTATGTATGTATGTATGTATGTATGTATGTATGTATGTATGTATGTATGTATGTATGTATGTATGTATGTATGTATGTATGTATGTATGTATGTATGTATGTATGTATGTATGTATGTATGTATGTATGTATGTATGTATGTATGTATGTATGTATGTATGTATGTATGTATGTATGTATGTATGTATGTATGTATGTATGTATGTATGTATGTATGTATGTATGTATGTATGTATGTATGTATGTATGTATGTATGTATGTATGCACTCACACGAGGTCCCATATGATGCAGGAGCCGTCGGTGCCCGCGCTGACGGCCTCGGTGTCGCTGGGGGACACCTGGATGGCGGACACGGGGCTCTTGTGCTCCTTGAGGACCTTCTTCAGACTCTGGCATTGTGGTTTTATGTCCCAAACTCGGACCTATAGGCGAAAGTTAAAACAAAATTTGGACCAAAATATGTTAATACTAAGATTAACTTTATTAAAAGTAGGTACATTTCTTTATCAAATTTGGTATTAAACGCATTATACTTGTCCTTTCGGTTACTCTAAGGTCGACTGGAAGAGATCCCTAAGTGGGATAAATCCGCCTTTGTACACAGTTTAATTCCTATTTATTATTGTTGTTGTTGTTGTTATTTTTGGTACAATAAAGCGTTTACATACATACATTGTTCAATTCACCAAGGCACGCCCCGCTCCTGATCAGAACGTCAGTACCTTAGTGTACATCATCAATCAGCCTCCAGAATGCTAATTTTGGTGCGCTGTCTATTGGCGTGTTTGACATAATCACCACGCTCGGCAGGCGGATTGGTGATCGCAGTAGTGATCTAAATATACACAGGAGAATGCTGCTGCCCGGCCCTTAGTCGCGTTGACTGCATTCCCGGAATAATTGGAGGAGGGCTTATTCTAAGCCGGGAACGCACTAAGGGCCGGGCAGCAGCATTCTCCTGTGTATATTAAGATAACTACATCTCAGTTTACGCATGCACACATTGATGATGAGTGCGTACCGACAGAACTAACACAGTAACGATATAACGAATACAATGACATGTAAGCGATTTAGAGTGAGAGTGGGGGGTGTGTGTGTGTTTGTGATATATATAAATGTACGTACATATGCATAACAGAATAGGTAATACACATCATCATCATCATCAGGTTATCCTCCACTGCATGGATTGTAGATCAAGAAGATATGCTGTTAGTTTTTGAAACTGTACCTCACCTACATCATAAGTCACCTCAAAGTTTTACCTTCATGATTGGCACTAACTGGTTATTAAATTAGATAATAAATTACATCTGTTATCTAATTTAATAACCAATTAGTGTCAACCACGAAGTGACACTAACTGGTTATTAAACTAGATAATGGGCTCGATTCTGAAGGCACAATGTTAAAATTTGACAGCCCTAAAACTGTTGCTATCCTTGTCACACAGTACTATGAAGATAAAGACGAAACCAATTTTAACGCTGTCAAATTTTAAATGTGTGCCTTCAGAATCGGGCCCAATAAATTGCATCTGTTATCTAATTCAATAACCAATCAGTGTCAATCGTGAATGTAAAACTTTGAGGTGACTTATCATTATCAGGTACGAAAAATTATTTTGTTTCATGGTATGACCTGTAGTTATTTTATTTTGTTCACCTAAGGTATATTTTCGTACCTGCCCCTCGCAGCCCCCCGACACGAGCGTCCGGCCGTCGCGCGTCATGCCCAGCGCCGAGGTGCCCTTGTTGTGCGTGTTGTAGATGCAGTAGATCAGCCGCCCCGTCAGCGGCGTGAACGCGCGTATGTTGCCGTCGCTCCACGCTGCAAGCGGTACGCGCACAGCATTAGCCGGGTGGGTGCGCACTCGCCTCACGTCTATGAGCTCCTGGTCCTCCCCGCCCGTACCGATGAGTTTTTCCAAACTTGAGTCAGTTTATTTATAACTAGCTCGCACGGACTACTCTCACTCTCAATCAGACTCCGACCCCGACGCCCGCGTCTTTCCAGCTCCAATTATAGTCGTAACTCATCGCAATCTAAATTGCACCGAACGTTATAATTATACTTCGTAGTTATATTGCATACTGCAGCGTTATTTTTTGCCGCTGCAGAACTTTTTGGCAGACAATCTGCGTGGTCCTTTTATTCAAAATTTTAGGAAACAATAAATTTTTAAATTTAGAGACGAGAGGATGACAAGGGGGACTTTTAATTTTGACTTGATGGAAGGAGGGTGTGAATTTTTCTGTAAAGACGAAAATTTTGAGATTTCTGCAAATTATTATAACTGTGAGTTTCCCTACTGTTAGGGAAACCGTTTTCAGAGCAAGAGGTTACCAGTTTTCTAAGATTTTCATTGTTTAAGCTACCTATGTGGTTAGCCCGCTGTATATAGATCAGCATAGGCAGGAGCCAAAGCAGGAGGGATGTTTTTATCCTACAAAAAGGAGCTGTCACCAGGAGCGACTTTGCCGAAACTATTTGGACTATTTTGGTTGGACATAGAAAAATCATAAAAATCCAGTAAATTAGGAATTTAAAAAAAAATCGTAATCAGTTACGATTTTATTGATTTTATGATAAGGGAACAAAAAGCGGACTTAAACTGTGGCAGCAATACTGACCCGACACGATGGACTTGCCGTCCGCGCTGAACAGCACGGCCGAGCACGAGAAGTTCGGCACCGACACGCGCAGCAGCTCCTGGCCCGAGGCCGCGCCCCACACGCGCACGTCGCCCGCGCCAGCCGTCGCGAACACGCCAGACATGCCGCTGCGGGCGCGTAGTATCATACAAACAAAAGAAAGAAAGAAAAAACATTTATTTACTACCATAAATTGACGACCATTGACGACCTCCGTGGCGGAACGGGTAGCTCTCGGCCTGCCACGCCGGAGGTTTCGGGTTCGAATCCCGCTAGGGGCAAATGTTCGTATGATGAATATGAATGTTTGTACCCAAGTCTTGGATGTTTATATATTTATTTAAGTATGTCTATCCGTTATTTAGTGACCATACCACAGGCTCTGCCTAGTTTGCGACTGGATAATTGGTGTGAATGTCTGACATATTTATTTTATAATTGGCACACACAAAGAAAAAACCAACAAAGCAAGAAAAAGGAAAAAAAAATTATAAGAACTAGAGAAAACAATTAAAATTTTTTAACATAGTTAAAAAGGTTAATAACGAGCATAGGATCAGACGTCCGATATGCCGCTGCGGGGTCCAGGAGCACCGGGTCATCGGCATCCCAAGTCAGAAGCATCTCCCACCCAATTTATATAGAATCAACCGCCCCATAAGCTGGTTGTGGAGCTCAGAAGCACTTGTCATCAGCTTAGCGCCACTTGCAACTCAGATCCATGTCGCACCCGATATATTATGATAGGTTAACAAGCATAGGATCAGACGTCCGATATGCCGCTGCGGGATCCAGGAGCACCGAGTCATCGGCATCACAAGTCGGAAGCATCACTCCTACTCAATATATATAGAATCAACCGAACCATAAGCTGCTGTGGAGCTCAGAAGCACTTGTCATCAGCTTAGCGCCACTTGCAACTCAGAGCCATCTCGCACTCGATATATTATGATAGGTTAATAACTAGCATAGGATCAGACGTCCGATATGCCGCTGCGGGGTCCAGGAGCACCGGGTCATCGGTATCTCAAGTCGGAAGCATCTCCTACCCAATATATATAGAATCAACCGCCCCATAAGCTGCTGTGGAGCTCAGAAGCACTTGTCATCAGCTTAGCGCCCCTTGCAACTCAGAGCCATATTCCACCCGATATATTATGATAGGTTAACAAGCATAGGATCAGACGTCCGATATGCTGCTGCGGGGTCCAGGAGCACCGGGTCATCGGCATCCCAAGTCAGAAGCATCTCCTACCCGATATATATACAAGCATAGAATCAAACGACCCGTAAGCTGCTGTGGAGCTCAGAAGCACTTGTCTTCAGCTTCATTTAGCAGTAGTGTTGTAAAAAGACTCTTTGAAGACTCCAAACACGAGTGGAAATTGGCAATTGTTCATTTATCCGTAGGGCGATGACTTTTCATTAGAGTAAAAAAAAACTGTCATATATGTATATAAATTATAATGTATATGGTAGATTACTCTATTGAGCAGCCTGTTCTGTGTTGTGATAGCTGTTCACAAATAAATATATCGTTTATAGGTTTTGATGCACAACAAAGAAGAACGCCGACTGGCGAACAATGCTATAAAAGATTATAATAAATTATACCTACGGCTTGCCGTGTGGTTTCCAGTAGAGTAGAATAGAACCACTCCAACTCTTCCCGTGAATGTCGTACAAGGCGAGTAAGGGAATATATTATAAAACATCAATCAGCCCCAACCCATCTGGCCAGCGCGGGGAGTGTAGGCCAAATCCTCCGTCTGTCTTCGGCAAATGAGAGAGGGTTGTGCTCCTGCAGTGGAGACAAAAATAACCTGATGATGATACCTACGGCACCGAAACATGGACACTGACAGCGGGACTGCAGCGGGCTGTGGAAAGAGCTATGCTTGGAGCTTCTCTAAGGGACAGGATCTCAAATGAGGTGATCCGCCAGAGAACTAGTCTTCGACATAGCTCAAAAAGTTAGCACGTTAAAATAGCAGTGGGCTGGTCACGGTCGGTAAACGGGTTCTCGAGTGGAGACCGCGACTGGGCAGACGTAGTGTGGGACGCCCCCTGGCTAGATAATAATAATAATAATAATTTATTTCAAATAAAAATACATATTTCTTTCAGATTACAGTGGGTACTTATATATAACTATGTATATATGGCATGCGATAGGGATCCCTGCTTCCTAAACTAGGTATAAACCTGTGTCTTAGGAGACAGTTCCTCCTCAAGTTAGTTCAGCATTAGAGTTACATTTGGCCATCATCAAAAGTTACATTGTTCTTTTCCTTCTTTACATACGTTACCATTTACTAGCTTCAGGTATGTTGTGTTTGTGCCTGTGTGCGTGTGTGCGTGTGTAGGTATGTGTGTGTGTGTATGTGTGTGTATGTGTGTGTGGTGTGTGTGTGTGGTGTGTGTGTGTGTGTGTGTGTGTGTGTGTGTGTGTGTGACGATCTGCATTAGGCGGCTGGCAGAAGCTGAGAAGAACAGAGGAACCGGTTCTGGCTTGGGTGAGGCCTATGTCCAGCAGTAGACTCGTTCAGGCTGACGATGCTGGATAGATTATAAAGTAACAAAATACTAACACGGGGAAGCAGATGTCATTAATGGCGCAGCGGTGGCAAGTGACCACTAGGGTGGGCACGAAGGTGGCCATGTTTATGGCGTAGATTTCGCTGGCCCTCGTCCCGACCAGCAGCAGTCTCTGGTCTCCGTGCAGCTTAGGAGACTCCATGAGCTCCAGCGAGGTGATACTGCCCTCGAGTTTGGTGCTTTTCAGCTGGAAAGGGCAACAAGTGGGGAATTGCTATAGATTCCTGTTGTACTTTTATTCACGACTAGCTGTTCCCGCGGCTCCGCTCGCGTGAACTACAGAATCCGCCGTTTTTTTCATGAATGATTTCTAAATGTGATACTGAGTTACTGGAAGAAATATTAACAGTCGTTTTATTATCATCCGATATAATGGCTTCTAAAAAAATTACTTTATTAATATCTCAGGTTCTAAGTGGCGTATCAAGATGAAACATGCACCAGATTTTAAGTTAGACCACCAGCAAGACAACTGTGAAAACTGCATTAAATTTCATTCAGTAGTTTTTGCGTGATGCGGTAACAAACATACATACAGACAGACAGACAGAAAGACAGACCGACAGACAAAAATTCTAATAAAAATTGTTTTAGCTTCTATTGGCCCTATAAAGAACCCTCACACATTTTTTTTAAATATCTCTCATGTACAGACATAGGCCAGTTACAGTTTTATTATAAGTATAGATTCTAAGTCAGTGCATATTGTTACACCCTAATTTAGTACCGATTCTATTGAAGCTATTGATAAGTTGGGTTTGACGGTAGGTGACAACTTTTGGATTTGACCACTCCAGTCATCAAATCCAATAGTGGTAAAATCGGATAAGTTAAATGTATGTAAAACATTAGACGGGATTTCAATGCCTCAGGAACAAAGCGCCCCAAAATACGGAAGGCGAAGTAATCGGTATACGCAACTGCCCAGCTATGCTAGCAAGCGTGCACTTAAAATTGCCATTGGTCTAACTCTGCTGTCAAAAATGCACTATAAAATACATTAGGCCAACACTGCTGGCGAGGATGTACTTTAAATTGCGTTTTTCTCAAGTCTGCTGGCAAGGATGTAGTTGAAATTGCATTTTTCCCCACTCTTCTGGCGAGTATGTACTTTAAATTGCATTTTGCCAAACTCTTCTGGCAAGGATGTAGTTGAAATTGCAATTTGCACGACTCTGCTGGCAAGGGTGTACTTTAAATTGCATCTTGCCCCACTCTTCTGGCGAGGATGTACTTTAAATTGCATTTTGCCCCACTTTTTTGGCGAGGATGTACTTTAAATTGCATTTTGCCCCACTTTTCTGGCGAGGATGTACTTTAAATTGCATTTTGCCCCACTTTTCTGGCGAGGATGTACTTTAAATTGCATTTTGCCCCACTCTCCTGGCAAGGATGTACTTTAAATTGCATTTTGCCCCACTCTGCTGGCGAGGATGTACTTTAAATTGCATTTTGCCCCACTCTGCTGGCGAGGATGTACTTTAAATTGCATTTTGCCCCACTCTCCTGGCAAGGATGTAGTTGAAATTGCAATTTGCCCCTCTTTGCTGGCAAGGATGTACTTTAAATTGCATTTTGCCCCACTCTTCTGTCGAGGACGTACTTTAATTTGCATTTTGCCCCACTCTGCTGGCAAGAATGTACTTTAAATTGCATTTTGCCCCACTCTCCTGGCGAGGATGTACTTTAAATTGCATTTTGCCCCACTCTCCTGGCGAGGATGTACTTTAAATTGCATTTTGCCCCACTCTCCTGGCGAGGATGTACTTTAAATTGCATTTTGCCCCACTCTGCTGGCGAGGATGTACTTTAAATTGCATTTTGCCCCACTCTCCTGGCGAGGATGTACTTTAAATTGCATTTTGCCCCACTCTGCTGGCGAGGATGTACTTTAAATTGCATTTTGCCCCACTCTGCTGGCGAGGATGTACTTTAAATTGCATTTTGCCCCACTCTCCTGGCGAGGATGTACTTTAAATTGCATTTTGCCCCACTCTCCTGGCGAGGATGTACTTTAAATTGCATTTTGCCCCACTCTGCTGGCGAGGATGTACTTTAAATTGCATTTTGCCCCACTCTCCTGGCGAGGATGTACTTTAAATTGCATTTTGCCCCACTCTGCTGGCGAGGATGTACTTTAAATTGCATTTTGCCCCACTCTGCTGGCGAGGATGTACTTTAAATTGCATTTTGCCCCACTCTCCTGGCAAGGATGTAGTTGAAATTGCAATTTGCCCCTCTTTGCTGGCAAGGATGTACTTTAAATTGCATTTTGCCCCACTCTTCTGTCGAGGACGTACTTTAATTTGCATTTTGCCCCACTCTGCTGGCAAGAATGTACTTTAAATTGCATTTTGCCCCACTCTCCTGGCGAGGATGTACTTTAAATTGCATTTTGCCCCACTCTCCTGGCGAGGATGTACTTTAAATTGCATTTTGCCCCACTCTCCTGGCGAGGATGTACTTTAAATTGCAATTTGCCCCACTCTGCTGGCAAGGATGTAGTTGAAATGTTGTAAAGAGTTATTATATTGATAGCTTACAGCTTTAAAATGCGGCTTGTTGGGCTCGAGGATTTTACCCTTGGGGAACTCCCCCTTCCAGTTGATCTCGTCGAGGATGTCCACGGTGCCGTCTCCGGCGCCCACGATCAGGCACCCATCCTCCATTATCAGGATCGACTCCACTCCTGACGCATATAAAACAGGTATCATCAAACTTTTACGATGGAGTGCTCCCGGCTTAGAATAGGGCCACCCTATCTTTCCCGTGGGTGTAGCCAAGGCGACTAAGGGAATTTCACCAGGGACCGGAAGCAGTGTTCTATTGTGTATGTAAAGATTATTACTGCGATCACCAATCGCTGTCCTAGGAGAATGTTTAAGAATCTAATTGATGACGTCCTCAAAGAGGCTCGGGGGGTGGGGGGTGGGAGGGGGGGGGGGGTGGATAAAAGGAGCTGCACGAGGATAGAGCAAAGTGGCGATACATCATCTCTGCCTATCCCTCTGGGCCAAGGGCGTGAGAATTATGTATGTATGTACAGTATTATTGACTCACAAAGAAGATAAACTGCATTTCAGGTCCCTGCTTAGAATAGGGCACCCATAATCTTCTTGTGGGTGTCGTCAAGGCAACTAAGGGATTGCATTAGGGAAGGGCAGGAGCGTGCTCACGTATTTAGGCTGTGATGATGTGTTCTATATTGTTTTCCGTACAGATAATTAGCTACCAGAAATTTATTTTACTTAAGTGGCGATAATTTGACTATGCTCGGGGTTTCTTTGCAAACTGTGTCAAGTCTTCACGTCGCCTAATCCTCAATTTTTAAAGACAAAAGTCTTTAATCAGTGCGTCCTGTCTCTCATGACCTACGGCGCAGAAACATGGAAACACTGACGGTGGGTCTGATCCACAAGTTTCAAGTCGCTGAGCGAGCTATGGAGAGGGCTATGCTCGGGGTTTGTTTGAGGTATATGATTCGTAATGAAGAGATCCGACGAAGAGCGAAGGTGACCGACATAGCTGAAAGGATTAGCAAGCTGGGCGGGCCACATCTGGCCGTTGGGGCAGACGAGTTCTGGATTGGAGACTGTGGACCGAGGACCTGAAGAAGACTGGAGACGGAGGACCGGGTGTGGTAGCGTTCATTGCAGAAGGCCTATGTCCAGTAGTGGATGTCTAAGGGCTGATATGACGAAGTTACCTAGGCTGTAGCAGAGCGACTCTGGGCGCTTGCCCTTCTTCCAGGGTCCGCACTTGGCGAGGCAGCCTATGAGCGCCGGCTTGCAGTGGGCCACCGACGCGGTCGGGTCCGACGGGTAGTTTATGGAGAACTTTATAATGTCGCCCGTCCTGCAAAGTTGTGGTATCACAATAGTCAGACCCCGACACTCCATGTTGTTTATTGCAAATATTATCAACTAGCTGTGCCCGCGGCTCCGCTCGCGTGAACTACAGAATCCGCTCCCATTACCACTCCTGCTCCCGCTTCCGCTCCCGCTTCCGCTTCCGCTCCCGCTTCCACTACCGCTCCCTCTCCTGCTCCCGCTTCCGCTCCCCTCCCGCTTCCGCTCCCCTCCCGCTTCAGCGCCCGCTCCCCTTTTTATTATCAATGTACTTACAGACACGCGAAGTATACGTTTTTTTAGGGTTTTGTACCTCTAAAGGAAACAAAGGAACCCTTATAGGATCACTTCGTTGTCCGTCTGTCTGTCTCTCTGTCAAGCAATGATCTCTATGTACTACTAGATGGAGCGTTCCAAACAATCGCTATGTTCCATGCAAGGAGCCGCAACTCGGTTACATTAATCAATGAAACTTGTGCAGTTTTTTAATAAACCTTTAATTATTTACTAAATATTGACGCTATTTACCTGTAGCGTCAATATTAGTAATAATTAAATGTTCTGCGTAGTCACTGCTTATGCTTACGGTTTTAGGATATTTCCCTTTACTTATGCTTATAGCACAAGTAAAGGGAAATATCCTAAAACCGTAAAGCAGTTAGTAGCTAGTTAGGTACAGCACACAAGAAATATTTTTGTTTCGTGACGAAATTATTTATTTGCAGTTGGTAAACTGAGCGCGACCTACGTTGATGTACGGGGACAACAGTTTTCCAACGGAAAAGTTAAGTTTGTCCCTCAGTCCAGTTTATCTTTTCGTCAGAGCAATGTTCGGTGCTTTTATAGAAATTCGTCCGGTACCCTCGGTGCGACTCTTGGCCGTCTTTTATTTACTAGATGGCCCGCTCACGTGGTGCCCGCGACGCCGTACTCGTCCCCGCGGCCGACGGCCAGGCAGCGCACGCAGCGCCGCAGGCGGCCCAGCGACACGTCCTGCACGTCCAGGTTCTTGCTGTCCGACCGGATGTTCCATATCCGCAGGTTGGCTGCACCAGATACACACAATACATCATCATCCAGTCAAGGACCAGTCCACTGCTGGACATTGGCCTCTCCCGAGGCGCGCCACTGCGGTTTCCGGTAGAGTAGAATAGGACCACTCCAACTCTTCCCGTGGATGTCGTACAAGGAGACTAAGGGAATACATTACAAAACATAAATCAGGCCTCCCCAACCCGTCTGGCCAGCGCGGGGAGTGTAGGCCAAATCCTCCTCTCTCCGGCAGATAAGAGAGGGTTGTGCTCCTGCAGTGGAGACAAAAATAACCTGATAATGATGAGGCGCGCCACTGAACCAGATCCTCGGCTCTTCTCATACAGACTGCCAGCCGCCCAACCTGTATCACCCGAAACACCCTTTACCAGCCCCACACTCCGTCTGCCCAGTCGCGGTCTCCACTCGACAACTCGTTTACTCAGATGTGACCAGCACACTGCCCCTCGAGCTATGTCGAACTTTAGTTCTCTAGCGGATCACCTCATTTCGGATTCTGTCCCTAAATGAAACTCCGAGCATAACTCTTTCCACAGCCCGCTGAGCGACCTTTTCGGACTAGTCCCGCTGTCAGCGTCTACATTTCGGCGCCGCAGATCATTACGGGTGGGACGCACTTGTTGAAGACTTATTTATGTCTTCAGGCACTGTGGTATACGAGACGAGAAGATATGACGAAACTTACCAAATGCTACCCAGCCTACCCTAAACCTCCTGTCGGCGGCCTGTTCTTGAAGTTGTGCCTATAGTAACAGGACACTCATTCTCCTTGCAGCTAGTGCATTGCATTCACACAGCAAGTGCTTCATCGGGTTGCTGTCCTCTCCGCAGGCTCTACAACTGACGGTCTGTGACAGTCCCATCTCATGCAGGAGGTGCCTCACACCGAAGTGGCCGGCATAAACGAGTTTCCGTTAACGAAACGAAAGCGAAAGAAACTTTCTTTCCGTATTTCCCTCGGCCCTTAGGTAGCGCAAGTAGACTCAAGACTCACAGTCTCCACCGGTGACGAACGAGTTGAATCGCAGCGACAGCGGCGTGAGGGTCATGGCGTCGCCGGTGGTCAGGCGCGCCGCGGCCGCCGTGCCAGTGGCGGAGCCGGCCACGCAGTCCCACAGCACCACGCACCCGTCGTCGCGGCCCCCCAGCGATATCATGTAGCGCTCGTCAGAGGAAAACGTTAGAGATTCCACGCGAACCTAAACGGTAAATTAATGAAGGTAGGAGTCAGGATAGCATGGCTTGTTCTTGCATGGCCACTATCACGGTTGGAATTCAAATAGTTTATTATTATATTACCAGGTAAATAGATTATTACAGTCATCCTTGACTATTAAAACATTATAACAAGACAATAGGTATTGGAGCTCCCACACTAGATCACGCAGTATATACCGGGGAGCCTGAGATTCCAGGTTTCATTACAAACTTTAGGGCAAAGGAGGAAGACTCCTTGGCTCATCCGATCCGCCGGAGAAGAGTCGGGCGCAGGCGGCGAGCCATCCGCCCGTACGATGCCGCCATAAGCGTCCGACGGCTCTGTGGGTTGCGGCGAGGAATGCAGCCACGGTATCCCCTGCCTGTCGTACGAGTCGACTGAAAGGGGTCAACGGAGACGCGGAGGCACGGAGCGGGGGCTCTGTGCACCCATTCCATCCTACGCGTCCCCGGGGAGGGCGGCAGCAACGGGGTGGCCTCGCTGCTGCTGCATGCACCGCGAGGGTGCAGGGGGAGGGACTTTCTCCCCCCGAGACGGGCCGCCGAATGCGCGGGGGAGAGACACCGGAACGCAATACGTATTGATCCCTGTGTCTCTCCTTTTGTGCGTCGGAGACGGCCACCGTGGGGTTTTGTCGGTGCGATCCCGACATTCCCTGCTCGTCGCCCCGAGGCGAGAAGGTATGCGTTAGGCATTTCCACGCGACAAAAAAAGGGACAGAATAAATATTTATAGAAAAAGATGATACATATTATGGTTGCCGTGTGGTTTCCGGTAGAGTACAATAGGAGCCCTTCAACTCTTTCCGTGGATGTCGTACAAGGCGACTAAGGGAATACATTATAAAACATCAATCAGGCCTCCCCAACCTGTCTGGCCAGCGCGGGGAGTGTAAGCCAAATCCTCTGTCTGTCTCCGGCAGATGAGAGAGGGTTGTGCTCCTGCAGTGGAGACAGAAATATCCTGATGATAAATATTATTAGGAGGGTGAGAGTTAGATAGGAGTGTGATTGTGGGTGGTAAGTGTGGAGAATATGTGCTGTTGTAATAGAGGGTGTGTGGTGGGGGGCAGGGGGAATATAGCCGCCTAATACCTCCGGGATCACTACATAGCGAGCTACTGATTCAGGACCTAAACGTGGAAGTCTAGTTGGTGGTGCACTCGTCTTGCATGTTCCTGAGGTCGAAGGTACAAATTCTGGCTTGTACCTAATCTTCGGGACAGGAAATCATCTTGAGGACACCTGCATAAGCCAGACAAGGAATTCTAAGTCCACCATCTCGAACTAGGCCAAGTCAAAGCATGCACTCGCCTCATGTTCTTGAGGTCATGCGTTCAAACCCCATATACCATTTTTCAAAACCAGTACGGTTTATTCATAATAGCTTTTCGGTGAAGGAAAACATCGTGAGGAAACCTGAAACCTGCATATGCCAAAGAAGAAATTCTAAGGCGAGTGTGAAGTCCAAAAAAATCGTCTAGGGGCACCGTCGTTGGTGGACAGGGGTTTGGCGCAAAAGATCCTGAAGGGTCGAAGTGTCGCCAGGTCTTCCTGGCCCCCTGAGAAGGTAAGATAACTCAAAAGGCAACAAAACCTTGTGCAGTTCATGACTCCCAAGCAGGATCTTCTTTCTGAAATCCCACAGTTTACATGCAGCCTTGAAGCCGATGTGGTTGATTTGTCCACTCCCCACAAAGGTTCCTTTCGGGGAGACGGCCACTGTAGACACGCTGTTAGAGTGCCCGCTGAGGAAGTTCATCTTCTTTGTCTTCCAGTGCTGGATGCACACCTTGTTGCCCATCGGGTAAATTATGTGGTTGCCATCGGGGTGGACTTTCAGTCCTCTTATGGCGGATCCTGTTTGGGAATTTTATTTTTTACCACAACAATCTATAATCGACTGGTTCTCAAAATGATGGGAGCACAGAAATCCTATCAATATAGAACGATTATAGTTATTAGTCCGCCCCGTAGCCTAGTCGGTAGTACACCTGCCTGCGAAGCTCGGGGTCGCGGGTTCGAGTCCCGCCCAGGGCAAACATTCGTGTGATGAGCACTTGTGTTTGCCTTGTGACTGGATGTTATTTATATATTATATTATGTATTTATGTATGTATATCAGCTGTCTGATACCCATAGTACAGGCTCTGCCTAGTTTGGGATCAGAAGGCCGTGTGTGAAATGTCCCCACATATTTATTTATTTGTTTACTTCAGTCTCGCGCGTGCCGATTTTCCGATTATTCCCGTTGTTCCTCACCTACTTGTCGACCAGTGGTGGACAGTGACAATTTATTTGAAAAGTTGTGCTACTGTCCCTTAGTGGGGACAACGACACGACTTTTAAATCCGTCCCGTTGACCACCACGGGTGGACAGTGACACGCATTTTTATAATGTTGGACAGTGGCACAACTTTAAAAAAAGTGTCACGTGTCAAATGGGGGACAACGATACAACTTTTAAAAAAATGTGTCACTGGCATCGATAATCAGAAGGTCACTGGCCACCACTGGTGGACAAGCAGGTGGGGGGCAACGAGAATGATCGGTTCCGCGCACCCTTCATGCCTCGCAGTCACGTTTCTAGTAAGGAAATACAGTTATTATTATTATTATTATATTTATTTATTTAATTTCACAGCACAAGACAATTTACAAACATAAAATACAAGAAAAATTTTGGTAGTGCCAATTACGAAATTAAAACATTAAAATTTTATAAATACTAAACCAGTATACGTGAACCACCTACTTCAGTTATGCAGTAAGAAACCTGCAATATGGTACTTCTACAGATTTTTGTCGATTTTTACCCGACTTTGACTCGACTCGAAACGAGTAAGCGTTTGATAGTTAATAGCATTATATTGCAAATTGTTAGCACGCGTGTTTCGCCTACTTCAACATTTTCTTTTGACACGATTTCTGTGAATGGGAGGTAAACGGGCCGGGCATGGACTTCACTCCATGGCCGTTATGCCAGTTTAGGCGGGAGAATAATTTAAAAAAGATAAAGTATGAAATAAAATAAGCACTTACCAATATCCGGCTGGATCTGGTGGAGCACTTAATACACCAATTATTGTAGTGTAGTGTTGTAGGGATGAGTATATGTGTGTATCGTGAGTGTATGTTTGCGGGAATATAATTAATAAAATATAAGGAGAAACACAGGCAGAGCTGTTGCGATGGCGGTTGGAACCGAAGAGTTAGTAGTGGGGAGTAACTTTTTAACTCTGTTGTATGGGCAATGATTTTACTCATACAGCCCATATCATTAATCATAAAAATGTGAAACTGGCGTTTCTATGCCGCCCGCCTTGAAAGTATCCCTTTCAGAACAAAGAGAAATACTTTCTGTAAAGAAAGCGAACAACACAGTTGAAAAATAAAAATAAATAATTCAAATTGTATTGTATGTGGCAAAACCCATAAACTTATATACTAAATTAAGTAACGAATATGCATATAAATTGTTATTGTGAAGGTAAGGGGCATAATCGTACCACAGGTCGCTTGAATAGACCTCTAGCAGTTTTAATCGTAGCGACCCTGATGACATTATCTTTGCCGGGGTGCACTTGGGTAACAACACCTAGCTCCCATTGAAGAGGAGGAACTTTGTTCTCCTGTATTACAATAACAACCGTACCCATTTTGACATCCAAAGTAGGCACGTTCCATTTTTCACGCGCTTGGAGTGTGTTAAAATATTCTAAAGACCATCTATCCCAAAGTGAATGCACCAGTTTGTCTAAAATCTTATAACGCTCTAACAAATGGGACGGACGATCGTCTATAGGTGCGGACGGTAGGTACCGTAGCGAGTTAAGTGTCAAAAAATGTGAAGGAGTTAAAACCAAAGGTTCACTTGGATTTTGGCTTAAAGTAGTACAAAGCGGGCGCGAGTTGACAACATTTTCAATTTGACAAAAAGCGGTATTTATCTCCTCTAACGTGAGGATTTGTGATCCTATCACACAAAATAAGTAACATTTTAAAGTTTTAATTAACCGTTCCCATGATGAGAAATGCGGTGCGGTTGATAGAATAGTTTTAAACTCAGTTTTGTAATTTGATAAACTATAATTTATTAATGATCGAAACTGTTCTGACATTATAAAATTGTATAGATCATTAAGTTTAGATTTGTGTATATATTTAGCGCAGGTTTTAACTGAAATAGATTGTTTTAATTCATCATTGAAATGAACAGATTGTAAAGCGGATACAATTTTATTTTCAGTGAAATATAAGTCATTTGCGGAAATAATATAATTGTGCGGTAATATTTTAAGAAATCTGTATTTGTAAAAGATTGATCTTAAATATTTGTTCGAAGTGAAACAATGTGATGCGAGCTGACACAAGAGTGGGACTTCATCTACTGGAGTAGTGGATGCGATAAAAACGGATTTCGTCTCAGGAATTTTCATTATTAAATCAGGTTTGAATGAAATGATGGGTTTGAATGAAAAACCCTCACTATTGTTTTTGGGTTCGGGAATTTCGTTAAGATAATCTTTATCTAAATATTCACTATTTATTTCATCGTAGCGTTCCTTATAGAAAGGACTGTTATTCACTTTGCGTTCAGGACTTAAAAATTGTTTGCGTGCGGTTGTCAATGAGTGACCTAAAATTGTAGGACTTTCCTGAAGTGGGAAACCTATGCTAAATCGTTCCGAAATATCGCGCGAAGTAGTCGACGGTGTGTAAGACTCTTCACAAGCCTTGTTGTCCTTATGAGATCGAATAGTAATGCCCGTTACGTCTTCCAGTTCAAAAAAATTACTAAAATCATCATGGATTGATTCTGCGGTCGCGAAATAAGAAACAGAAACTTCAGGTTCCATACAAACTTCAGATTCGCCTATCACTACGAATCCGAGCGTAGTTAAAAAGCGGAGGGTTGATTAGGTAGGCCAACCACCTTGCCCGGTAGCAAAAGATCTACGAATAATTTCGCGCCTATAAGTATTTCAATGTCAGATGGCATAAAAAACTCGTCATCAGCCAGCGGAAGTTTATGCAAATATGCAAGAGAATTTGCATCAACCTGTGAAGTAGGCAATCTTTCTGTAATGTGATTTAATACCAAAGGTTCGATATTATAAGATTTATCAGGATTAATGCGTGACGAAAAAGTGACACGCACCTTACCCTTTGCGGTACTACAATGATCGCCTAAACCTTTTATGATTGTCTTGCGGTTGAGTTGCTCGACTGTTAATCCTAACTTACGACAACAGTCGGACGTAATAAAATGATTTTGAGATCCCGGGTCGATAATACAACGACACGAAACCTGGCGGTTGTTGCGGTCTAAAACATTAATACGTGCGGTTCCTAAAATAACATTTGTATGATAAGATTGTGAGAGCGGGGTTGCCGTATTAGCGCGATCCTTATTAGAATCAGCTGACAGATAAGAAACTCCACCTGAATTATCGTCAATATTGTTAGGTTGAAGCGCGGGAACAGTAGCATATTTATGCGAACTCTGGTCGGTATGCGAATCAGAGATAAGCGGTTGGTCGAAGCGAGAAAGCAGCGCGGACGGCGCTGAATGTAGCGGTGCGGAATGCGAATGCGGTTCATAATATTGCGCGGGCGCTGAATGCGCGTGATGTGAAGCGGTGTAAGCGCTGGAAGCGCTCGATTTATGCGGCGGCGGCGCAGCGTAACTCATGGACTGACCCGGCTGCGCGGTCTTATTCATAGTCAAGTCCGGATTAGATCTAGATAGATGAATATATGTGTTATGTCTAAATCCACATTTACGGCAAGTACTCGTACTTTTACATGCACTCCATTTGTGCTTTGGGCTTAAACAATTAGTACAGTAGCCATTTTCCTTTATATATTTAAGTCTTTCATCAGGAGAAAAGCTCAAAAATGTTTTACATTTATAAATATGTTCATGCATGTGATTACAAAGAGAACACGAGATAGCGGAGTCATTACTAGATGAATTGGCATTTAAATATGTATGCGAAATTTTAGGAATGAGGGGAAACTTTGATTTTGTAATGGCTTTAGGTAAAACTGTGGAGGTTGCGACTGGACTAGTACGTTGTACAATTTTAGCTTGACTCTTTACAAATTTTATAAAGGTATTGAAATCTGGTATTTCCACATCACGGACTGACATTTCAAAGGCTTTAGAAGTCTCCGTATCCAAACGCTTCAAACCTAAGTAGATAAAAATATAATCACAAAGATTCGGTATCTTTAAATCTTTGAGCGCGGCTATAGATGCGGCATATTTATCGACGAATGATTCTAACTGTGCGGCGGTTGCGGGGTTTGATAAAGGTTTGGTTTCAAAAATGGAGTCTAAAAAGGTTGTAGCCAGGTAGCGTTTGTCCTGGTATTTAGTTACCAATGAATCCCAAATAGATATGTAGTTATCAGCGCTAGGCGTGATGCCAGAAAAAACTAACTGCGCGTTTCCTTTCAATTTGCCTAACAAATAATATAATTTTTCTGAATTATTTAATTCGGAATTTAGATGAATATTTGTTTTAAATATCTCATAAAATAAGCTCCACTGATTGGGATTCCCATGAAACTCGGGAATTTCAATAGGAGGTAGCTTAGGACGATGCGTTATAAATTTTAATTCGTTATTACTATCAGCGAGTTGTTGATTACTAGATTGCTTTGATAATTGGCCTTTGACGTATCGTACTTTGCAATAAAGATCTTCAAACCCACTCCAAGAGTTAAAATCTGGCACGTAACTGTCGTCTAATTCCAAATTTAATGAATTAATTGAACGGACGCAATTCATATACTCAGTTCGGATAGTATCGATAGATTCCACGGCATAGATAAATGCATCGCGAGAAGCTGCATCTGTGATTAAACATGAACTATCATAAATACGTTGTAAGCGGGAAAAATATGCTTCGCGACATGATTCATGCAATAACAAATCCTTACGAAGCGCGCGCTCAGTGCGGGCGCTGGTAGACATTATTCACGGTTACCTACACGTAAATAAAAATGAATGCCAATTGCGGGTTTTAAACTGCGATAATTATATTGTACACTTCACAATAACACACAAATATGCGGAAAATATAATAAATAAGCTTTGCCACAACAATTTAGTAGACAAAACCTTGCGGGGATATAATAAAATGCGGTATGATTTACAAAAACGGGTTTGTAAATTTGCGGAAAAATATGATTTTTGAGGATTAATTCCTCACAGGAGGCACCAAAACTATAAACGGGCCGGGCATGGACTTCACTCCATGGCCGTTATGCCAGTTTAGGCGGGAGAATAATTTAAAGAAGATAAAGTATGAAATAAAATAAGCACTTACCAATATCCGGCTGGATCTGGTGGAGCACTTAATACACCAATTATTGTAGTGTAGTGTTGTAGGGATGAGTATATGTGTGTATCGTGAGTGTATGTTTGCGGGAATATAATTAATAAAATATAAGGAGAAACACAGGCAGAGCTGTTGCGATGGCGGTTGGAACCGAAGAGTTAGTAGTGGGGAGTAACTTTTTAACTCTGTTGTATGGGCAATGATTTTACTCATACAGCCCATATCATTAATCATAAAAATGTGAAACTGGCGTTTCTAGGAGGTTTACCCTTAATCACCAAAGCTTAATAACCTTAATCACAGACGACGCTTCAACTCATCGCCTGGTTTTATTCTTAAGTCGCCTATTACGAATCCATAGAAAAATCCGAGTGGTGGTTGTTATGCACTCGCCTCAACGTCATGAAGTCCTGGTACAAACCCCGCCCGTACCAACGAGTTTTCGAAACTAAAGTACGGTTTATTTATAATACCAGGCTTTTCGGTGAAGGAAAACATCGTGAAGAAACCTGCATATGCCAAAGAACAAATTCTACGGCGTAATGTGAAGTCCACGGCTTAGGGCATCGAAGTGTCGCCAGGTCTTCCTGGCCCCCTAAGAAGATAAAATCTCAGTTGTACCTAATTAGAAACTGTAAGTGGGACCAGATCTTTCTATTGTTTCCTAATGAGTAACAGTAATGTTGGGGCAGACGAGTTCTGGAGTGGAGACCGAGGATCGGCTCGCGCAGGGGGTGGGGGGGGGGGGACACGCCCCGCCGTCAGATAGGTGGCCGGAAGCGGCTGGATGCGGAGGGCGGAGGACCGGGTGTGGTGGCGTTCATTGGGGAAGGCCTATGTCCAACAGTGGACGTCTAAGGGCTGACATGATGAAGTAACAGTAGTAACTACAAAAAACAATAAATATATGAGGCATACACTTGTCTAATCTCAAACTAGGATTATTTTCCGTGCTATGGAAATTAAACAAGGATAAGACAATTCACAAATATAACATCCAGACCGGGACCAGCTTGTACAAAGTTGTCTGTCCCCAGTGGGAATCGAATCCACGACCTCAGTCGCTCGAGTCCAAGGCGGTCTAACTGCAAGTCAACTTTGCTTAGCTAAAGACTTATTATACAGAAAATGAATAAAAACAATATTACGCTTACCATCGAATCCTATAATAGCGTATGTTTCTAAATTCTTAACGTCAGACATATTTAAACCTAACACAGTTCTAAGTTATAAAATTATAAAATCTAAATATTTTACTAGAAAAGCAACAGTCAACGTTTGCCACTAAGTGACGTGTGATGAGAGAACTGTTGCTAGGAACCCTGTAAACAACTATCGTTGCCATGGTTACCATAACTATACGCTTGACAAAACAATTCCCACCCACACATCTCTGTCGTTCCCTCACTGCTGTAGTGCTATTCTCTAAAATACTATCACTCAAGTGACTTAACTTACTTCGAAACCTACCATTGGCATACTGTAAACATTCCAGAGCACTATCGAAGCGAAGTGAGCTCTTTGTTCACTTCGATAATGCTCGGGATTTTTTACAGAATGCCAAACCAAGGTCTGGTCTAGTGGATTGGGTTTCGAAGTAAGCGAAGTCACTTGAGTGAGACTCGCACATGAATTTGTATTTTAGAGACTAGCTCTACACTAGTTCTTTAGAACGCGACCGTATAAAATGCGCCTCCACGCATAGCGGTCATTGACCACCCGCACCGCTTCATATAGGGATCCGCCAGCCACCCTCTGACCACCTCGTCGGAGCTCGTCCTCGCCTGCCCTGCGACCCACATAGGTAGGTATACTATACTCTCCTTTTTATTTTTTAAGAACAAACCAAATATAAGCCGTGTGGTTTCCGGTAGAGTAGAATAGGACCACTCCAACTCTTCGCGTGGATGTCGTACAAGGCGACTAAGGGAAATACATTATAAAACATCAATCAGGCCTCCCCAACCCGTCTGGCCAGCGCGGGGAGTGTAGGCCAAATCCTCCGTCTGTCTCCGGCAGATGAGAGAGGGTTGTGCTCCTGAAGTGGAGACAAAAATTACCTGATGATGATGATGAAATATACATCAATGTTTATACAGTTATTCAAGAAATATATATAATCATCTCACACGTCGACTTCAGACCGGTGATCATCGACAATATAAACATAGGACAGGCAAAACAGTTGGGTAGGATCACTTTCGATAGGGAAGCTGACAGAAGAATACAGTTGGGATGGGCAGCATTGGGAAAACTGTAGTGTGACCAGTAGAGTCCAAAAATATAATTAAAAAATTTCTTATCTGTCTGTATGTATGTACGGGCTAATCTTGGAAACTGCTGAACAGAATTTGACGGTGTTTTCACTGTTTAATAGCTTTGAGTTCGGGCCTCATATTGGTATAAGTCATATCTCAATAAAATGTCAGGATGCTGATATACAAGTTGACCTCTCATTTCATATCATTTGTATGAAAGTGTAGTTCAACATTACTGGTCGTTGCAAAAACTTGACAAGAAAGTGACAGAGATGTTTTAAAGCTAATTTATAGATTTATTTTAGCTGATGTATTTCAGGTATTTCCACAAGTCTCGATACAAAAAGTTCGCTATTCGATAATTAGTGGCCCTGTGTTAGACCGGTGATCGTCGACAATGTCAAGCTGTTCAGGAGTACGTGTGCCTAGGACAGACAATATAGTTGGTAGGATCACTTTCGATAGGGAAGCTGACAGAATAATACAGTTGGGATGGGCAGCATTGGGAAAACTGCGTGAGGTCTGAACGTCGCTTATTCCACAATGTTTAAAGACAAAAGTCAATTAAACAAGTGCGTCCTGCCTGTCATGACCTACGGCGCAGAAACGGCTGACGGTGGGCCTGATACTGTAACTTTGCTTTGCTATTCACCATTGCGTAGTGATATTTAGTATTCTCTGCCATAAATGTGTATACTAAAGTAAGAGAGCTATTTCTGCCAACAAACTGTATTATACAGTTTGGCGGAGTTATTGTATGTATATTTTTTAAGAGATGAATAAATGATTTTATTATTATTATTATACCCTGATTAAGTGGCTCAGAGAGCTATGGAGAGGGCTATGCTCGGGGTTTCTTTGAAGGATATGATTCGTAATGAGAAGATCCGAAGAACCAAAGTTACCGACACAGCCGAAAGAATTGAAGTGGCAGTGGGCGAGCCACATCTGTCGCAGAACCGACGGCTGCTGGGCCAGACGAGTTCTGGAGTGGAGACCGGGTATCGGCACGCGAGTGGGACTCCCCGCCGCCAGGTGGACCGACGACCTGAAGAAGGTGGCCGGCTGGATGCGGAGGGCGGAGGAGGTGGTGGAGTTCATTGGGGAAGGCCTATGTTCAGCAGTGGCATAAATGCATTTTGTACCGAAATTAACCCAAAAAATTACAATAAGGCGAGATTATCCAACTTAGGCATCTCTTCCAGTCAATATTAGGCTGACAGAAAGGACTAATACAGATGTTTAGTACCCAAATTACGTTAAAATAAAAAATATTTATTAATTCGCTTATTTATTAATTTTGATGACATTGAAAATGTACAAAATGCCTGATAGATCAAGATACAGTATGTAACAGTATTATGAACTAGCTGTGCCCGCGACTCCGCTCGCGTGTACTACAGAATCCGCTCCCCTTCCTACGTCCGCTCCAAAATTAGTTGAAACTTATCGCAATCTGAATAGTACCGAACATTATAATTACCTATTCTTCTTTGTTAGATTGCATACATACTAATGTACTAGAAAACTAAAAATGTCCATAACTTTTGAGTAAGCCGATTGCGATGAAATAAAGACTAAATGTTACTCTGAGTCAAGCACTATGTTTCTGTGAAAAGTCCATCGAAATCGATTTAGTAGTTTTTACGTGATGCGTGCGCAAACTAACAGACAAAAATTCCAAAAATGATCGAAATATGGTTACTATTACTTAGTACAAATTGTATTTGCGTTTAGTTATATCACTAATACCAAAGACTTATTATATACTAGCTGTTGCCCGCGACTTCGTCCGCGTGGACAACTTAACATCATAAATTAATATGTATTTTACGAAGGAATGGGATGTTTTTCGGGATAAAAACTATCCTATATCCTATTCCAGGACCTAACTTATATGCGTGCCTTTCATCACGATCTGTCCAGTGATTGAAGCATGATTGAGTAACAAACATCCAAATATCCAAACTTTCGCATTTATAATATTAGTAGGATATGATGAAAATTAAAAAGTTAAAAAGATAAAGTAGGAATCAACATAGAATGATAATTTCCGACCCTGCTATTCACATATTCCCGCTGTTTCTTATCTGTTAACGAGAGTTAGAAATTGTTATCGTTTTGTATACACAATCCTTCTCCTTAAAGCCTTGGCCTTCTCATCAATCTGCTGCTTCAGCGCCTCTGGGATGCTTTTAGATATAGAGTTTATCATATACTGCTGCACAACTGACATCATTTCCGACATCTGGAACCAAATATATTATCATTTAGAATAGAATAGAATAGGTCATTTATTCATAGCTACGACACACACATACATGAGAAATAAACAGAACAGAATTAATAAATTACAATTTAAAAATAATCAAGGTACCTATGTGTCGCAGCAACAAATTGGCGCTGACTCAGCGTAATGCTGCAGCACGCTACGCGAACTCCAGCGCTGGTATTCTGTCAGCACCAGGTCAAGTGACTTCACAGATTTAGTTTATAAATTGTGCTTAGAGCAGCATTTAGCAGCCTGTCTCATAGGTTAGGCAATTCTAGTTTGGGATTATAAAAGTATAATATGGACAATGGAATTCATTCATAAGCCAGGTGGGCCAACGAAATAGCATAAAAGATAGGCAAGTCCTTGTTTGTGCCATGTTATTTGCCTATCCAAGTGTCAGCTGTATCAGAAATGTTTCACTCCACACTTTCAGTATAAAAATATACCTACGCAGCACAGCCCCGATTGGCCAATTCATAATCATTTATTGGGCTTAAATTGTATGTACATAAAACATACATAATGCCCACGCCTGTAGACAGAGACGATGGATCACCACTTTTGATCGTGATACACCTCACCAGCCTCACTCACATTCATCAACCTTTCAATGCACCTCCTTTTATTCATCTCACTGCGGACCCTCAGCCTTTTTGAGGATGTCACCAATAAGATCCTTGAACGTCCTAGTTCCTTCCACATTCGCATTGTAAATTTCTTTTGTCACTTTTCTTACACTCTAAATGTCCCAACCAATGCAACATACATAAATAAATTTGTATCAAAGGGTGTAAGTAATTTAAATTGAATTTTATTATAAAGAAAGCCTATTATAAAATAAACGATTATTTGAATGACAAAGATGCCTGGCACTAATGTTAATTCAGCTTCACAAAATCTTTATTAATTGTATGTAAACTTGATTTTTAAAAGATGTGTTGTGTGAAGTTTGTTGCGCCGTTTCTTCTTCACCGCGCTGACACCTACGTAGTGGTAGTCGATAAAAAAATGACGTGTATAAATGTACCAAGTGTACTCATATGCAATAAATGATTTTGACTTTATTTATAAAATCGCTTTAATTAAAAAAACAGTTCAGTTTGAGCCACACCGTTTGCAGGTACAAAGTTACTAAACCATCGAAGGCGAAGTGTGGCGCAGTGCCTAAAGCTGTGTGTGTGTGCACGTCTGTAGTGCCAGTGGAAAGGCTCTGACTCAGTATGACAGTGACAATTTTTTTACATAGTACAACAGTAATTAATACAGTATTGTTTCGTAAATATAGTTACTGTCTCAATCTTCACAATGTATTGGTAGGTTGTGTCAATAGGCAAAGCAAAATAATTCGCTCAGTTCGTTTGTTTTTTTTCTTTTTAAAAAATAAATTGTCTCTCTCTATGTACTACAAGATAGAGCGTTCCAAACAATAGCTCTGTTCCACGCAAGTATCCACAACTCGTTCACATTCACAATGAAACTTGTGCAGTTACTACGCAGAACATTTAATTATTACTAAATATTGACGCTACGGGTAAATAGCGTCAATAATTAGTAAATAATTGAATGTTCTGCGTAGTAGAATGTGAATAAAAGGGAATGAGTTGCGGCTCCCGGAACCGCAGATGCGTGGAACAGAGCTATTGTTTGGAACGCTCCATCTGGTAGTAGTACATAGATATCGTTGACATAGTACCTACTTTTTTCCTATTAAGAGTGTAACTTACCAGAAGATCGTTTTCCTTCTTCCCTAATTGAACAAAGGCGCACTGCGCTGCGTGGCTCTTGTGCTCTGCCCAAGGGTCGTCATTCGCCTCCCATCCGTCCAGTTCCTTCCCGCAGAGGAAACATTTTGCGGCATCGGCATCGTCGGCGCCTGTCGCAACAGAATAGAACCCCGCCTCGGCCATGTTGCGAACGTTACACTGATCTTTGGCACTGAATGGCCAATTCTTGAATGTCTTTGTTCGCTCTTCAACTAAAAATAAAGGCGGAATTTCCATTATTCCATCCACACTTTTCGAAAATACTAAACTTTATCGAACATAGTTTAGCCGACAGTTGAGTTGAAATTCAAACACGAAAACACGATTGATAATTGATTGATTGATAGTTTTTTTATTGATATTTTACGGCTTTGGAAACGAGCCCTTTGAAGTCTGTCTTCAACTATGCACAAAATCTTCATTTTACTATAGTTTTTTTTATGTTATAATATTTCATAATTGGGACTCACTCTTTTATTAATGTTGATACAAAAAAAATTATTGGAAAATATATATAGCTATGATATAAGAACGTCAGCTTAGTCACGTTTTAGAACAGTGATCAATGATCATATATTTTTTTATTGTCCATTTTGGCACTCGTGCTATCTGATACTTTTTACATAATGATATTTGTCAGTTTGTACCAGCGCCGTGAGATAGACTAAGAGAATGTAAGTTTAGGTAGACTCTACATTAAAAAAATGATCTACATCTACACTTATTTATTATTTTATTTATTTATTTATTAAGCTAAATTTAAATCTAGCGCAAAACTCGGCGTCACTGGCAGTAGATAAAAATGTAAATAATTGCGTTTTTTCATCGACATACGCAAGAAGCTTATATCCAAATCGAGATTGCATATGGAATATAAAAACAAGTACACAAAAATTACATTGAATGAAGTCATTGTTGTTTGTCGTCTCGTCATGAGGGTCAATGATAATGCGAAATATTAATTTAAATAACTTACCTGTGGAATGTCACTGTAGATTTTGGATGTCAAACATTTAAGACATTCATTCAACAAACCAAGAACTATACTTACAACTCATGACGAATATCACCACAACGCTGCATGAATTCTAAAAAATCTTTTCGATTTTAATTATCTAAATTACAGTCTGGTTCGGAGTTGAAATATTGATAAAGACAATGTAAAGAGAACAAAGTAATATCTATTGCTTGAGAAAAAATATCTTGGAGCCTGGCTACTTCACCTATAGAGTAAGTGAGACAGAAGACATCAGTAACGGTCAAATGGGTTCATTGATTTCTGCTTCAACATTCTTTAAGAACTGCAATCTCCATTTGGATATAATCTTCTTGGCCATACGCGTTTTTTCAAACTCAATCACTCGATGACTAAGCTTACCAATTGACTTTAATCGTTTATTCTACAGGCAAAGGTTTGTAAGTCCATCCAGTTATATGTTCAGTAGACCGAACAATGATGAAATGGCTTACCAAAAATATGTATAGCTAGACCACAATAATGGTCTAGCAAGCCAGAACACCCCTCTCAGACACGCGATATTTACGATTTTATTTATTAAATAAATAAAAACGTTAATTTCGCGTGCCTGTACATTGAAGATATTTGCAAAAAAATAAATTGGGGGTCTAAGGTAATAGAACACATTTCGATCATTTTTGGAATTTTTGTGAGTTTGTGCACGCATCACTTAAAAACTACTGAACGGATTTTGATGGACTTTCCACAGAAACATGGGGCAGATATAGGCGGCGAGCACTATTAATAGTTGACCTCGTAATCAGTCACAATGTCGATAGAGGTTTCAATAGTATCCTGTAGTGAGCCCAATACTATTGATAGCGGCAATACTATCCATACTGTCGATGTATTATGTGTAATACTACCGGGAGTTATTTCAACGAGTCACATGATTTGATGTATCCACAGTTTTGCTAATGTTATTGTGAGTTTTCATTTCAATAATAACGTTATTTTTTTATCTTAATTTTACAATAAACAAACAATATTTTTCGTTTTATTTATTTAGTGTGTACACGTAGATGACGCATTAGTCACGATTTATCCGTAAAGTTCTAATTACAAACGTCGTATGAGAGTTGTTTCTCTCCATTGTGTACACGTAGATGCTTTCTTAATGCTGAATTTTGTGTGAACATCTTATTACAAATGTGGCATGAGAATGGTTTCTCTCCACTGTGTACACGTAGGTGATATGTCAATGCTGTACATTGTGAAAACCTCTTATTACAAATGTCGCATGGGAATGGCTTCTCTCCACTGTGTACACGTAGGTGTTCTGTTAATGCTGAACGTCGTGAAAACCTCTTATTACAAATGTCGCATGGGAATGGCTTCTCTCCACTGTGTAGACGTAGGTGTTCTGTTAATGCTGAACGTCGTGAAAACCTCTTATTACAAATGTCGCATGGGAATGGCTTCTCTCCACTGTGTACACGTAGGTGTTCTGTTAATGCTGAACGTCGTGAAAACCTCTTATTACAAATGTCGCATGGGAATGGCTTCTCTCCACTGTGTAGACGTAGGTGAACTGTCAACGTTGTACGTCGTGAAAACATCTTCTTACAAATGTGGCATGAAAATGGCTTCTCTCCACTGTGCACAAGTAGGTGCTTTGTTAATGTTGAAACATGTGCGAACTTCTTATTACAAATGTCGCATGTGAATGGTTTCTCCCCATTGTGTACACGTAGGTGAGATGTCAATCCTGAACGTTGTGAAAACATCTTATTACAAATGTCGCATGAGAATGGCTTCTCTCCACTGTGTAAACGAAGGTGAAATGTCAATCCTGAACGTTGTGAAAACCTCTTATTACAAATGTCGCATGTGAATGGTTTCTCCCCATTGTGTACACGTAGATGCATTGTTAATGATGATTTTTGTGCGAACTTCTTATTACAAATGTCGCATATGAATGGTTTCTCCCCATTGTGTACACGTAGATGCGTTCTTAATGCTGAATTTTGTCTGAACTTCTTATTACAAACGTCGCATCTAAATGGTTTTTCCAAACTGTGTGTAAGTAGGTGACGCGTTAGTTTCGATTTTTCTATGAACTTCTTGTTACATACTTCGCATGTGAACGAGTTTTCACCACTATGAACACGCAAGTGGCTTGTTAGATTACACTTCAGTGAGAACTTCTTATCACAAATGTCACACACAAACATACATAGCTGACTCGCTAAGGATCTCTTATATCTAATGTTCACATTCTTCCCAGTGTGAGTCCGCTTCTCAGAGAGAATACAATCCTTATAACTAAACTTCTTGTTACGAGTATTACGTGACACCTGGCTGTGTGTAATGTTCTTGGTCTTCTTACACTTGTCACAAGAGGATAATTCGTCTCTGTGGTTGCACTTCTGGTTCTGATGTACTGGATTTAGGTGTTCTTTATTACTTTCTGAAACAATGAATGCATTATATACTTTCGCACTTTGTACACATTAAAAGAACCTTGTATGTTCTATCATCAAACCATGTCAATACATTGAAAAAAGTGATATAAACGTATTTGTACATAGATTTTTGAAAATAATTACTGTCATGACTTGATGACGCAATGTAAAAGTTAAATGAAACAATGTAGGAACTACAAGTAAATTGGCTTAATAACCTATTTGGAGATAATTACAATTTTGTGTACAGTTTAAATAAATAAATAAAATAAAAATTATTTTTAAAGAAAAGAGTAACATAAGAAACATTTGGGGGCTGATGTCTCCTTTTAGACTTGGACAGTATGTGTTAGGAGGCACCGCTCTTCATTACAAATATAATATCTCTGTTTTTTAATTTTAAAATCCTAATACATGGTTTTATTTTAATTTTAAAAGATACTTATTTCTTACTAGCTGGTGCCCGCGACTACGTCCGCGCAGGATTAGTATTTCGAGTAGCTTATATTAGCGTGGCATAGAAAAGAACTAATATTATGACATTAAAATTATAATTTTATGGCGCACCCCACAATAGATCGCAGATGGTAGATTTTTTCCTACTTACTTGATATTTTCGACAATTCACACAATATTTTTATAATTTGTAGCCTATGTGTTATTCTGATGTATAAGCTATATTATTGTAAAGTTTTATTAAAATCCATTCAGTAGTTTTTATGTGAAAGAGTAACAAACATCCATCCATACTTACAAACTTTCGCGTGTATAATATTAGTAGGATTTCTATACTTAGAGTAAAAATTAAACATAATAAAAGAGATCCCTCATGTACAGTGTGTATGTAAATGTTATATTTGTGTGCGGTGTATGTGCGTGTGAGGTGTGTGTTGTGTTAGTCTTTATGATACTTGTGCAGTTATATATCTCCACTTCTTTATTTATTTTATTGTAAAAACGGGCGGCACATGATTCAAATTGCAGGCTGGCAAACATGGTTTTAATTTTCAGGATCTTAGCCACAATATCCTTCCTAAGTTTGCTATTAATATTTGTATCATGCGGTAAGTTGTTATGGAGTTTTAGAAACATGTGTATTACATAAAGTCTTCTAACAGAAGTCAACTTTGTAAGGTAGTATAGATTTTCGGTAGAGAAACGCCTTTTTTGAAATACATGACCTTGATCAGACCCCGTTGTGCACACTCTACTTCTAAAAATGTCGTTTTTGCTGCAACACCCCAAATCAAAATGAAATACTTTATCACCAACTGTACCAAGGCCATGCAAATATCTTTGAGGAGGTCCCTAGTGTTGTTACCCTTCTCAGCAACTACTCTTGGAACCACATATCGTAGCATTATAAAGATCCATGTTAATTTTCTGATTCTTGAATTCACATGCTCGTGATGAGGATACCAAGACAGCCGCTGATCCAAGAATACCCAGGTACTTAGTTTTGGTAACCTTCTCTATGTTTGGGCACACACAAAGATCTGAGGGAATTTAAATTTGTATGGGAACATACGATAGTAATAATTTTAAAAAAGAATTGTTTAAAGATTGGTCAAACAAAAATTGATCAGATCGGGCTGGAGTTGTAGACCAATTTGCTTTAGATTTTGCTTAAATAGTGGATGTAATAAAAACCACTTAATTTCTTTACATATCTCAGTCCCAAATCTATTAACAAATAAATGGCGGAAATCTTTTGATGTATTAAAAAACGGTTTCTAGAATTTCAAACTTTCCCATTATATCCTGTGCGATCCTGTGCGGCTTAGCCGATAGAAGATATATTTTTTACAAAGGCAAAAAAAAAATACTTTTCCTCAGTGCCCCCTTTCCTTTACCTCGACCAGTGCGAAGCCTAAAAACCATTTTATAAAAAAAACCTCAGAGCACCCTTTTGTACACCATTGTAGTTTCAAGGACATACCTGGTAGAGGCCGTTGCAACACCTCGGGCCCAATAACCATCTCCCCCTTCACCACGTGCCCTTCGTATATTGAGTACAGATCCTCTAACCGCGCGCCCGCTTCCTGCCCGTCAGAGGGCTCCTGTTGGAGCTGATCATCGCTGCAGTCGGACTCGGACTCCGCTTTTATTTGTCCCTTCACTGGTAACACGGTGTCGTCATCATGCTCCTCGTGGTGCGGCTCTTCCTTGACATTCATGTCACTGAACGATGTTCCACACGACATATTTATTTTGCCTGATTAATATGTTTGATTGCGGGCCAACTGCATTCACATCACGATAAATTCAATCGGGAATACGTAATGGCCAACCAAGTAAATGCCACCTGCGTATTGCGCAACCCGGAAAGCCCAGCCCGTAAATGCATTCCACAGCCGAGACGCGATTTACTGGGGTGGGAATTACGCCCTGGACATTGATGGCTCGACCCGTAATTGAAGTCTTTGTATTTCTTTTACAGGCTGGGTATTGCGAGTCGGCTATTACAGTCCGGCAATTGCAGGCCCGACCCAAGAATGGCCATGCCGGAATGTCCATCCCGTAAATGGATACGAGCCAATCACGAACGAGCCGACTGATGGTGGCGATGTTTCAAGAAATGGGTGTGTTCAAATTTTTTTATTAAAAATTAGTAAGGCGTCCATAAACGTTCCATCTGTCCGGATTTGTTAGAGATGCGGCTCAGCTAGCAACAATCATATATATTTGAATTGCTTTGAATGAATTTCACTTAATTTCAATTCAAGACTATGACAACAAGTTTATTTATTTAGTGTTTGTATAATATTAAAGAATTTCGCATTATTATTAGGACGCCTCCTTTCTGTAGCGCGAATGGCATGTTTGCTGACGCGGGGGTTCCTAACTTCGCCATTCCGAGATCGTGGACATGCTCCTGCTGGGCGCGACTGCGCAGCAGCAGCAGTGCTAAATGGAATTTTTAGATATCACTAGTACTACTAAGGTTATTTTACCTTATTAAGCTTTTACGGCTATCACAATGATACCTGCTCGGCTGGTAAAATTACTTACCGAGAAGCTTGTGTCTTTTATTTTTCAGGTGGAATTGGCGACAAACAAACCTCATTTGCAAGCAGTGCTTCAAAAACTGAAGGATTTAGAAAAAAACTGTTAACACTGAACAACGTGATATCACAGATTTTTTTTACAAACAAACCTCATTTGCAAGCAGTGCTTTAAAAAACTGAAGGATTTAGAAAAAAACTGTTAACACTGAACAACAGGATGTGAAAAAAATCTGTGATATCACAGATTTTCCAGACATCTGGTAAGCATTTCTTACATGTTTATGTAATTTCCTTTCATACCTACCAACCCAACCAAGATTATTTTATTTTTGACAAATTATTACAATATCATAATATATCTCAGTGATACTATGTAACATCATCAGCCTACCTACTTAAAATACTCCTCATGGTGTGTTTACATAACACAAAACTAACTTAATTTGTTTTACAGGAGTAAGTAAATCATAGAAATAGATTAATATAGAATCCTACTTCAAAACATCAGTCATGTCCCACACGCGGACTGGGCGGGGCTTATTCGGGTGTTCTCTTTATTATAGAAAAAAAAACAGATGCGTCATTCTCATGACGCTACCATTTTTACCTATCGGGCGCTATATGATAAAAAATAAAATTTTGTTTGTTAGAAATACCTATAATGTATTAATAAAATTAAATAAGGTATTAATAGCATGTGGACATAATAATTTTATTAACCCTAATTACCCTGGAACAATATGAGTTTCGTCAGTTTTTGTCGGTTTGTGTTGTAACTTATTTCTGGATCACTTTTAGCCTCGTGGTGTAACCTTATTTTTGCAT
Source organism: Esperia sulphurella (assembly GCA_947086405.1). Classification (NCBI taxonomy): domain Eukaryota; kingdom Metazoa; phylum Arthropoda; class Insecta; order Lepidoptera; family Oecophoridae; genus Esperia; species Esperia sulphurella. The sequence continues at coordinate 15,598,213 of OX352267.1, forward strand.
ATTTTTCTGTAATAGCTCTCATTAAATGTGCCCCATGGTTTAATGTTCCTGGTTGCTGTAAAGAATGCGAATGTAAGGAATTGAATATATCCGAACTTATAAACCTTTTTAATGTATTTAAAACAATTAAATCAATTTTGCTAAATTTCTCGGACAAACTTCGTCTTTGTTCTTTGTGTTTTATCAAATATCTGATGAGTGTTTCAGTCTTTAAACAAATTTGGAATACTTCTTCTGTGGAATAGCACAGCCCCCCCATATCTTACAGCGTGATTAATTTGTGATGCCACATTTTATTAGCCGTAACCAAACTGGAAACACATGTTTCACACTTCAACTCCTTATTTAGTTTTCTTGAAACATAGCCTGAAATGTGTCCGACAATTAATTTCGTAGCAGTTGTTAATTGTTGAACGTTTAAGTGTTCTGAGAGGATTATGCAATTTGTTTCTGCATGGCGGTCGGAAGCCATTGTTTGTTTCTTTTTCTGCTCATAATAGACGTAGTATTAATACATACATACATACACGCATACATGCATGCAACATACATACATACATACATACATACATACATACATACATACATACATACATACATACATACATACATACATACATACATACATACATACATACATACATACATACATACATACATACATACATACATACATACATACATACATACATACATATATTGGAAGTAATACCTGGGTACTGTAAAACTTATTTTTACTGTTTCTGTATGTATAAATAACAATAACTAATAAGTTGTTGGGTAAGAATGACTACCAATCTTGTAAAATAATCCTTTAATTTTCATCATAGTTGGTCCAGGTCCGGATGTTATATTTGCTAATGTCCAATCCTTCATTAATTCCCATAGTACATGAGAAAATCCTAGTTTGAGATTAGGCAAGTGTAGTATGTACATATGTAATATTTTATTTATGTTTATACACAGTCGCAAAAACAGGAAACGCAAGAGAAGTAACTAGTTTTTATGCGTGTTGTAGTTTTTAGTACTGAATGAAAATATGATTGCCGAACGACCTAATAAAAAAAAACCACAATAGTTCAAAATGAAATAAAATCAACAACATACCTATAGAAAGTTATACCCGAAGCTTTTCTGGTATTTTTAGATGTATTTTTGCAGTACCGAAGTATTCAATAAGGCATTTTTATATTATAAGAAAAAAAGGTAATAAACCTAAAAGGTAAACAATAAATTAGGTTTCTGCACTTAAAAACATGTAAAGAAACAAATCACAACAGATTTTATCAAGTTAATATGTTATAATCAGTTGTCAGTATTCTACCTACTTGACATTCTGCAACATTCTGCAAAACATTTAATCTATAATGACAAAAACGTCGTGCTACAGGAGTAGGAAAGTCGTGCTTTCTCTCCTTTTGACGCGTGCGCTTGGCCGCACGTAAAAGCGAGAGGCCGCACGTAAAAGCGAGACAGAGTTCTGTGACAAATGGCAAGAATCGACTTGCAATTACGTCTTAATAATTTAGTTTACGCGTAGTTCTGCAATATAACGTTTAACTGATTATGCATTATTGCTAATACTTATCATAAAAGTATTATAAACGGGTAAAATCACTTATGAATAGCGTAAATATTTAGTAAACAATTAAATATTCGGCGTAGGTTGTGCGTGGTAACTGCACAAGAGCCAAAGTGAATGTGAACGTGTGTGGCTAGCTTAGCCACACGTTTGTGTAACAGAGCGGTTGTATGGAACTTTCCGTCTAGGTACATAGAGGTCGTTGAAGTAAATGGACTCTTTGAATGATTAAAAAAAAGGGTCAGTCCAATCAAGGCATTCGGAGAACTGCTAGCAAGAAACGATCATCCTAAGCCACAAAGGTCAATATTGATAACTTCGACGAAATAAATAAATAATATAAATAAATTATTTTTAAAGTGGATCAATGAAAAGTTGCTGCCCAATCTGGAATTACATAGTGTGATAGTATTTGATAATGCAAGCTGCCACAGCATTTAAGTAAATAAGGCACTAAATTCCAGCTCCCGCAAGCAGGTTATCAGACACTGGTTAACAGAGAATATTGCATGGTCAAATGAGTCAACCAAAGCTTAACTACTATGTCTAATAAAAGGACATAAACTTGACCCCATTTATTGCATAGACGAGTTGTTGAAAGGACATGGTCATGAGGTACTTAGATTACCACCTTACTATTGCCATCTGAATCCCATCAAGAGAGTTTAGATTCAAGCAAAGAGAAAAATTGCCGAGACAAATGTATAGAAAATACTGAAAAAAAACCTTTTTAACAGTGAAATATGTGAACCACATAAAATAAAACTGCAACCGAAGCACTATAGATAGGTTATTGGATGATGATACAATTCCTTTTATTATAAATGTTCAGGATTGAGACTGCGATGAGGATGAAAGCAGCGATGAATGTTCAAAGACATTCACAATCACCGAAGTCCGAAGTTAAGCAACGTTGGGCGCGGTCAGTTTTAGGATGGGTGACCATAAGCTCCTGTTCACGAAATGACCCCCAGTATAAACGAAAACTAAAAACGTATCCACTTATAAATTAAACTTGAATTTAATTTAATTCTAACTTAATTTATATAAACGCATTTTAGTGAAAGTTTTTATTCCAGATCGGAGCACAACGGTTCACCGTATTCGGCAGTCCGTACAAAACCACCAACGGTTGCGAGAGTTTCCACGAAAAACTCCGCAAGCAGTTGGGACCAAGTCCCAATATCTGGCGGTTCCGGTATCCCAAATCACGTTCGCATCAAGATCATCATTTAAGATAACGTAAGATACGATTTTAAAGCATTTACCTACTTACTTTATTTTTAGTGATCTTCAAACAAACCATGGCGGACTGCCACGCACGATTTTTGACCCAAATCGAAGGCGGCCGGCTGAGGCGCAGGAACAAAGAGAGGCAGTATGTAAGAGCCCGAATCGTTTCAGAGCAGTTGCATGCTCTGGAGCAGGGGCAAATAACTCTGAGAGGAAAACAATCCATATAGGTACCAAAATGACTAATTTTTTTTCGAAGGTAAATTGCGAGTATTTTGTAGTCATGTACTGGTAACATTTGATCCGTTCAACCTTTGTTGGAGGATTACCTTACCTTATCTTTCTTAAATATACCTTACTATATCTAGCCTCCAAAAACCCCCTGATTTATAACTTCATAGCTGATTTTATTAACAAAAAATAACATAAAGCTATAACCAAATCCGTACTAATACCATCTAATACTACTGGTTTATGTATTGTATTTGATGTGGTGTATTTTCAAGTGTGTTCTTCGTTCCCAACAATCGTACATAAAAAATATAATTTATATCAAAAGACACCGCACGCGAAGTATAGAAAAAAACGTCGAAGTAATTAAAAAAATATGTATAATTTATTTAGCTTGGTTTGTATGAGAAAATACCCAAAGATCATAAACATTCTATGTATAGTTTTCGGACTTATCTATGGATTTAGTAAGTAAATGTTTAGGTGAGATCTTAGAATAGATAGTAAACGAAAGTCTTTGACATAGCTCAAAAACTTTGTACGTTGAAGTGGCAATGGGCTGGTCACATCTTTTGGAGCATCGATTTCTGTTGAACCCGATCCTCGGTTCTCCTCATCCAGTGGCTGCCAACCGCCACGGGGTTTCCTACACCACACTACGACTTACCACTCGTGGTCTCCAGTCTAGTATATTCATTTTTGTAGGTGTAAGAATGAAATGATAAGGAAATGGAATTACTCGGTAGTTTACTGTTTGTTACATGTATGTTAAAAGTTTCAGATTTATCGGTCCAGTAGTATTGAAGATATCCGGAGATCTTTATGGAGACCGGGGACACGGGTTTGCTTTGACAAATCCTTAGAAAGTGTAACAACCCATGACAATAAAAATTCTAGGAAAACATTTTTGTATTATTTTTTGTAGAAAATAATATATTATTAACTTGGTTTATTTTCAAAATATAACCTTTTATAAATAGTAGTATCTATAACGAACTAAGATTTATGACCCACTATTAAACAAAATAGCTCAAATGACAGTTGGTATTTTGCTCCGAATTGTAAAGCTTACTATAACCCCCGCACATACGTATCAAGATTGTCCGTCGGATTAGCACAGAACATCTAAATAGCCAATTTGGAACGCACCCAGAACGCTAAGTACTCGCGGTGGGCGGGAACAAATTTCAAATTCCTCGGATTACGGGGTCGGACATTGTTGGTTCGGGCCGTAAAACAATTCCTGAGAACAAACCACCTTCGCTTTGGAATCGAATTGTCAGCCCGGACAATACGGGTTGAGCAAAACGGTTTGGGAATTACTAGCCCGAGCAGCTAATACGCGACCTGTTTTGCACGTAGTTGGCGCACCAAGTAAAGTTTTCATTTACGGGCTGGCCATTACGCACTGGGCAATCCGAATCGCGCATTTCAGACCGTGCATTAGAGGGCCCCGAAATTCAAACACGAAAACACTTAGAAAAATGATTGGATAGGTATATTCATTTTTCTAAGCGAAAACACGATTGATAATTGCTTAATAGATAGTTTTTTTATTGATATTTTACGGCTTTGGAAACGAGCCCTTTGAAGTCTGTCTTCAACTATGCACAAATCTTCATTTTACTATAGTTTTTTTTTATGTTATAACATTTCATAATTGGGACTCGCTCTTTTATTAATGTTGATACAAAAAAAAATATTGGAAAATATATATAGCTATGACATAAGAACGTCAGCTTAGTCACGTTTTAGAACAGTGATCAATGATCATATATTTTTTTATTGTCCATTTTGGCACTCGTGCTATCTGATACTTTTTACATAATGATATTTGTCAGTTTGTACCAGCGCCGTGAGATAGACTAAGAGAATGTAAGTTTAGGTAGACTCTACATTAAAAAAATGATCTACATCTACACTTATTTATTATTTTATTTATTTATTTATTAAGCTAAATTTAAATCTAGCGCAAAACTCGGCGTCACTGGCAGTAGATAAAAATGTAAATAATTGCGTTTTTTCATCGACATACGCAAGAAGCTTATATCCAAATCGAGATTGCATATGGAATATAAAAACAAGTACAAAAAAATTACATTGAATGAAGTCATTGTTGTTTGTAGTCTCTTTCATGAGGGTCAATGATAATGCGAAATATTAATTTAAATAACTTACCTGTGGAATGTCAATGTAGATTTTGGATGTCAAACATTTAAGACATTCATTCAACAAACCAATAACTATACTTACAACTCATGACGAATATCACCACAACGCTGCATGAATTCTAAAAAATCTTTTCGATTTTAATTATCTAAATTAGTCTGGTTCGGAGTTGAAATATTGATAAAGACAATGTAAAGAGAACAAAGTAATATCTATTGCTTGAGAAAAAATATCTTGGAGCCTGGCTACTTCACCTATAGAGTAAGTGAGACAGAAGACATCAGTAACGGTTAAATGGGTTCATTGATTTTTGCTTCAACATTCTTTAAGAACTGCAATCTCCATTTGGATATAATCTTCTTGGCCATACGCGTTTTTTCGTAGTTAGGTAATAATCTAAGTTCAAACTCAATCACTCGATGACTAAGCTTACCAATTGACTTTAATCGTTTATTCTAAAGGCAAAGGTTTGTAAGTCCATCCAGTTATATGTTCAGTAGACCGAACAATGATGAAATGGCTTACCAAAAATATGTATAGCTAGACCACAATAATGGTCCAGCAAGCCAGAACACCCCTCTCAGACACGCGATATTTACGATTTTATTTATTAAATAAATAAAAACGTTAACTTCGCGTGCCTGTACATTGAAGATATTTGCAAAAAAATAAATTGGGGGTCTAAGGTAATAGAACACATTTCGATCATTTTTGGAATTTTTGTGAGTTTGTGCACGCATCACTTAAAAACTACTGAACGGATTTTGATGGACTTTCCACAGAAACATGGGGCTTAACTTAAGATATAGGCGGCGAGCACTATTAATAGTTGACCTCGTAATCAGTCACGATGTCGATAGAGGTTTCAATAGTATCCTGTAGTGAGCCCAATACTATTGTTAGCGGCAATACTATCCATGCTGTCGATGTATTATGTGTAATAATACTACCGGGAGTTATTTCAACGAGTCACATGATTTGATGTATCCACAGTTTTGCTAATGTTATTGTGAGTTTTCATTTCAATAATAACGTTATTTTTTTATCTTAATTTTACAATAAACAAACAATATTTTTCGTTTTATTTATTTAGTGTGCACACGTAGGTGACGCATTAGTCACGATTTATCCGTAAGTTCTAATTACAAACGTCGTATGAGAGTTGTTTTTTTCCACTGTGCACACGAAGGTGCCTTGTTAATGCTGAATTTTGTCTGAACATCTTATTACAAATGTGGCATGAGAATGGTTTCTCTCCACTGTGTACACGTAGGTGTTCTGTTAATGCTGACCTATGTGTGAACTTTTTATTACAAATGTGGCATGAAAATGGCTTCTCTCCACTGTGTACACGTAGGTGCTTTGTTAATGTTGAAACATGTGCGAACTTCTTATTACAAATGTCGCATGTGAATGGTTTCTCCCCATTGTGTACACGTAGGTGACATGTCAATGCTGAACGTTGTGAAAACATCTTATTACAAATGTCGCATGAGAATGGCTTCTCTCCACTGTGTAAACGAAGGTGCGTTCTTAATGATGAATTTCGTTTGAACTTCTTATTACAAATGTCGCATGTGAATGGTTTCTCCCCATTGTGTACACCTAGATGCAATATTAATGATGATTTTTGTGTGAACTTCTTATTACAAATGTCGCATATGAATGGTTTCTCCCCATTGTGTACACGTAGATGCGTTCTTAATGCTGAATTTTGTCTGAACTTCTTATTACAAACGTCGCATCTAAATGGTTTTTCCAAACTGTGTGTAAGTAGGTGACGCGTTAGTTTCGATTTTTCTATGAACTTCTTGTTACATACTTCGCATGTGAACGAGTTTTCACCACTGTGAACACGCAAGTGGCTTGTTAGATTACACTTCAGTGAGAACTTCTTATCACAAATGTCACACACAAACATACATAGCTGACTCGCTAAGGATCTCTTATATCTAATGTTCACATTCTTCCCAGTGTGAGTCCGCTTCTCAGAGAGAATACAATCCTTATAACTAAACTTCTTGTTACGAGTATTACGTGACACCTGGCTGTGTGTAATGTTCTTGGTCTTCTTACACTTGTCACAAGAGGATAATTCGTCTCTGTGGTTGCACTTCTGGTTCTGATGTACTGGATTTAGGTGTTCTTTATTACTTTCTGAAACAATGAATGCATTATATACTTTCGCACTTTGTACACATTAAAAGAACCTTGTATGTTCTATCATCAAACCATGTCAATACATTGAAAAAAGTGATATAAACGTATTTGTACATAGATTTTTGAAAATAATTACTGTCATGACTTGATGACGCAATGTAAAAGTTAAATGAAACAATGTAGGAACTACAAGTAAATTGGCTTAATAACCTATTTGGAGATAATTACAATTTTGTGTACAGTTTAAATAAATAAATAAAATAAAAATTATTTTTAAAGAAAAGAGTAACATAAGAAACATTTGGGGGCTGATGTCTCCTTTTAGACTTGAATAGTATGTGTTAGGAGGCACCACTCTTCATTACAAATATTATATCTCTGTTTTTTTATTATAAATTCCTAATACATGTTTTTATTTTAATTTTAAAAGATACTTATTTCTTACTAGCTGGTGCCCGCGACTACGTCTGCGCAGGATTAGTATTTCGAGTAGCTTATATTAGCGTGGCATAGAAAAGAACTAATATTATGACATTAAAATTATAATTTTATGGTGCACCCCAGAATAGATCGCAGATGGTAGATTTTTTCCTACTTGATATTTTTGACAATTCACACAATATTTTTATAAATTGTAGCCTATGTGTTATTCTGATGTATAAGCTATATTATTGTAAAGTTTTATTAAAATCCATTCAGTAGTTTTTATGTGAAAGAGTAACAAACATCCATCCATACTTACAAACTTTCGCATGTATAATATTAGTAGGATTTCTATACTTAGAGTAAAAATTAAACATAATAAAAGAGATCCCTTATGTACAGTGTGTATGTAAATGTTATATTTGTGTGCGGTGTATGTGCGTGTGAGGTGTGTGTTGTGTGAGTCTTTATGATGCTTGTGCAGTTATATATCTCCACTTCTTTATTTATTTTATTGCAAAAACGGGCGGCACATGATTCAAATTGCAGGCTGGCAAACATGGTTTTAATTTTCAGGATCTTAGCCACATCCTTCCTAAGTTTGCTATTAATATTTGGATCATGCGGTAAGTTGTTATGGAGTTTTAGAAACATGTGTATTACATAAAGTCTTCTAACTGAAGTCAACTTTGTAAGGTAGTATAGATTTTCGGTAGAGAAACGCCTTTTTTGAAGTACATGACCTTGATCAGACCCCGTTGTGCACACTCTACTTCTAAAAATGTCGTTTTTGCTGCAACACCCCAAATCAAAATAAAATACTTTATCACGAGGAGGTCTCTAGTGTTGTTACCCTTCTCAGCTCTTGGAACCACATATCGTAGCATTATAAAGATCCATGTTAATTTTCTGATTCTTGAATTCACATGCTCGTGATGAGGATACCAAGACAGCCACTGATCCAGGAATACACCGAGGTACTTTGTTTTGGTAACCTTCTCTATGTTTGGGCACACACAAAGATCTGAGGGAATTAAAATTTGTATGGGAACATACGATAGTAATAATTTTAAAAAAGAATTGTTTAAAGATTGGTCAAACAAAAATTGATCAGATCGGGCTGGAGTTGTAGACCAATTTGCTTTAGATTTTGCTTAAATAGTGGATGTAATAAAAACCACTTAATTTCTTTACATATCGCAGTCCCAAATCTATTAACAAATAAATGACGGAAATCTTTTGATGTATTTAAAAACGGTTTCTAGAATTTCAAACTTTCCCATTATATCCTGTGCGATCCTGTGCGGCTTAGCCGATAGAAGATATATTTTTTACAAAGGCAAAAAAAAATACTTTTCCTCAGTGCCCCCTTTCCTTTACATCGACCAGTGCGAAGCCTAAAAACCATTTAAAAAAAAAAACCTCAAGAGCGCCCTTTTGTACACCATTGTAGTTTCAAGGACATACCTGGTAGAGGCCGTTGCAACACCTCGGGCCCAATAACCATCTCCCCCTTCACCACGTGCCCTTCGTATATTGAGTACAGATCCTCTAACCGCGCGCCCGCTTCCTGCCCGTCAGAGGGCTCCTGTTGGAGCTGATCATCGCTGCAGTCGGACTCGGACTCCGCTTTTATTTGTCCCTTCACTGGTAACACGGTGTCGTCATCATGCTCCTCGTGGTGCGGCTCTTCCTTGACATTCATGTCACCGAACGATGTTCCACACGACATATTTATTTTGCCTGATTAATATGTTTGATTGCGGGCCAACTGCATTCACATCACGATAAATTCAATCAATAAAATCAGTCATTCTTAGCATAAACTACAGTGACTAGCACAGACAGAGAACAACAATACATACCAGTGACATACGTAGGCGTAGGTAATAGTTTCAAACTTAGATTATAGTTAATAATCTAAGGTTTCAAAGAATAGTTTGGTTTGTGCCCGTGACCACAAATTAGATAGAGTATGTCCAGACCACAAATTAGATAGAGTATCCTAGACTAGCGTCCACAGCAAAGAGAAAATAACTGGTAAGAGACGGGCTATCATAAAAAATTCTTGAAATAGGCAAATGCATGAGACGGACAGAGCAAAACCATACCAACCCAACAGAAATAATGAAAAGCTAATGGCAGCCCAGATATGCCAACATAACCACCAAAATAGAGATGTAAATGAGGAATTTTTGTCCATATAAATATACATGCAGAATTACTTAACTTTTTTAAACAAAAAAGAAACAAATATGTCATTTTAATATAATACATTATCATCACTGTCAAAATACGCAATATAAAAAATACCTATAGGTTATATCCAAATCGAGCTCTAGCAATGGAAATACACCGCGTTAATGTTTGTCATCTCAGCAGCTTCCAGTCATATTGAAGTTTCTGAAAAATAAAAAGACTTATAAGACACGTGAGCCTTTAAACCAGAATACCCTTAGCCTTTTAAAATTATTATTTACTGGCCAGTTACTTTGACCTATACTACTGGAAAATAAATAAAAGTTATTTTTACAATGAGATATGTTACATCTTGCGACAATACTATTGTTTGACTACAAGCTACATTTTTAAAGGGAAATCTCCATTAATCTCTCTAAATTTTATGACATATAGGTAGTTTTGCCATAGAAAAATAATTACACATTTATTCAGTGGACAATTGCCATAAATGTTCCTTTTTGGTTAGTCACCCGTAAATTTATAAAACCACATATTTCACGTTATTAGACTGAACTTTATTCATTATGTTTCAATTTCACATACTTGACACTGTATTTCAATTAATTAACGTATTTCTTCGTTAGTTAAGTCCGATACAAAGTAATAAAGACAATTTAATGCATCACGTAATTAATGTCAGAGACGAAACCGTCATTGTAATTTTTGTGACAGCTTGAATCAAAATGGCGGCGGTGACACGTATAATCCATCTGGTTACGAAGACCATTTAGTCATATAATGATTTTGGGTTTCAGGATCTTCCTGATTTGGACGGATTAGGCCGCCATTGAAAACTCTGTCCGTTTCATACATCGGTTTTTACTACTGAGTTGCACCAGCCTGTCTCAGACTAAAAAGTACGGCCTGCGGATTAGGTAGGTAGGTACAATACCACACTATTAAACAAAACACAGAATGCGTGTGTTCCTTAGAAAAATGAATATATTCATTTTTCTAAGGTGTGTTCGGTGTCGGACGGCGGATGGACCATTTTTTTAAAATAATCTATTTTATGGCTGTGGCGGATGGACCCACCGGGGACAGTGTTAGAAGAAATCGTTCTAGGGTACTGGGTACTGGGGCGGTGCAACCGCGCTTCTTAGATAAACCCTAAATAAAACTACAAATAGCTAGGAAGATGCACTCAGAGCCATAAATTGTTTGATAAAAAAACCGGTAAGCCAATAGGTAGCTGTGCTCAAAGACGATGTAATAATTCACTCATTCTAGTTTTCTCTGACTACGTTCTTATTTCTGTTCAGTGTTGCTATGAAAACTGATTTCTCCTTATTTGCACAATTATTCATATTCTTTAAGACATCATTTAATATCTTATACGCATTTCGGCTGTGCGAGCTATTCAATTCTTGTTAAAAGGGAGCTATATAGGATATTAGAAAGTCGTGGGAAAATAAAAAAACCATCCGTCCTTTTTTTAAAGTAGTTGTGAAATAAGTTTTAACTTGTTATGAAACAATACACTAAAAAAAATATAACCTTATAAAAATCATTCAAAGTTGAATTGTTGAAACAATGAATAAATTAAAGATGTATAATGTTTACAGAAATACTTAATGACGCAAAAAACTTTATTTCAATAAAAATCTTTACATTAAAACTGATCAATAATCATTATTTTGAGGTTATTATTAGAGACGTCAGCTGGCCACTTTTCTTTCATTACATAATAATATGTGTCCACGTGGTGTTTATCATGATCCTAATTTAAAAATCAACAATAAAATAGATGGATTTTTTTCCAGGAAGGAATCTGAAATATGGCCATCTACTGAAGTGTCTAGTTGGCAATAGGAACATAGATAGTTATTCCATGAAAACACAATTTATTGCAAAATGTGTAATATTTTACATTTTCTGAATGCTTACATGCATCAAGTGATTAAGGTTGATAACTAAGTAATTTGATTACATACCGTAAAAATCAACCATAAAACAGCCAACTTATTAGAATGAAAATAAGTAATTACTACGTTTTGTTGTGTAAGCATCATCGCTGGCTTTCATTAGACAAAAACGGTAGAATTTTATGAAAATGTATATTATATGGTAACACTGATTTCAGCAGCTAGCCAGCATGCCATGGCCATGCTATGCCATTCAGTCATTCAGTTCACGTTCAGTCAGCGTCAGCCAATCCAGTTCGAGCAAGCACGCGATGGTTACTACTGTTCGAGAATAATTTTGTGGTGTGCTAAATTCGCAAAAATTAAATGAATAACTAATTCACGATTTTCCATTATATTTACAGTTATCATTTACACGTGAAGTAATTGTAAATTCTAGTTATTCCGAATTTAAGCCATTGAAGTAACGAATCAAAGTGCATATGATTGTTAGTCTTTAATTTTACTTGAGTATTTAATTGCCTTTCCTTTGTTTTTTCGGGAGTGTTTTAGTGCTTTTACGCGGGTCTTGCGATGGTCCGAGCTGTTTTCTAGCATCCGCCAGTTGTGTACAGTATTTTGGTACGTATTTTTTTTTATTATTCTCGTTTTATTTCTCTTGACAAATTTCACGTTCACTGCGAATTGAAGTGAGATATCATTTATTATAAAATCTAATTTAATTTAATTAACATTTACTCTAGTACATATACACGTGTCAGTTTAATCATATTCCCCTAGAATCCATATTTTGTCCATAGACTTGGTATTCCTTATTGTTGATAGGTACCTACTATTTTGCTTATAAAAACACAGTGTGGTGTATTCATGAAAAGTAGAACCTTGTGGTACCTATACCAAGGTAGAGATCTTGTTTAAAATGTTTCTGATTAAATTTTGGGGTTATAAAGTGTGTACAATACAAGCAAACCCTATATAGATTTAACTAAAAGTAGCTGAGTTTATACTATTGGAGAGTTCCCCTTTTTAAGGGCACTCTTGACAAGGATATATTTTAAATTATCTTTCTTCTGGGAGAGTAGGCACCTCGAAGTCACCCACCATGTTCATAGCTGCTTACCATATCTGACCACGTTTATCTCTCTGTATTGTCAGTCTTCAGCTTTACCAAGAAAATTCTAAAATATAGAAAGAGAGCCATCTGTATTTTGTAGAAGTCTTCATCTGCCACTTCGGTGTAAGGCACCTCCTGCATAAGATGGGACGGAAGTGAGAGACTCAACTGTAGTGAGGACAGGGACACGATGAAGCAATTGCTGTGTGAATGCTGCAAGAAGATTAAGTGTCCTGGGTGTGACTTACCCTGAACCCAAGGACTGCAGGGTCCTGTCCCTTAGCTGCATAATAGTTCGGTCTATGGGGGATTCAATTCAATTCAAATATTCTTTATTGTGCATCAAAACATATACATTTTTTAATAAAAACAAATCTTACATATAAGGATGAATTTAGTGTTACTAATGTTAATCCAGCTTCGCAAAATCTTTATTAATTGTATGCAAACTTGATTTTTAAAAGATGTGTAGCGTGAAGTTTGTTGCGCCGTTTCTTCTTCACAGCGCTAACACCTAGGAAGCGGTAGTCGATAAAAAAATGACGTGTATAAATGTACCAAGTGTACTCATGTGCAATAAATGATTTTGACTTTGACTTAGTGTACAACGGCGGCCTTATCGCTTTCAGCGATTTCTTACAGGCAACCTTTGGGTGGTAGTGAATTTTTTGAGGAGGGGATGTAAGATCCGTATAAACAGGGGCTGACACAAAGATCCCCCACAGTCTAAGCGTCGCTGGGTACACCTGGCTCCCTATTATAAGATAGGATTGTAGGTCTCCAGCCATTCCTTCATGTGCTTTGGTTGCTCCCTTCCTGTTACTGATGTAAAATTTAGACTATGTTTCTCAACTGGTCGAACGGGTGCGAATAATATTTCTTCCGTTGAGCTGTGGTGGTGAGAAAGATGATGATTTAAACATATGTACATCTATTACTATAATAAAATTGTAAATGCAAAAAAGTCTGTACATTTAATTTAATTCGGGAAAAACCAACCATAGTGACTTAAAATGAGTAACTGAACATGTTAGCTCTTTTTTTTGATCCTTGTTTGTCAGTTTGTTTGTTTTTCTGTTTGTACGGACATCACGCAAAAACTACAGAACGGATTTTGACGAAACTTAGTGTATATCCCGGAAAAACATATCTAATATTTTTATATTTTAAAGCCCTTTGAACTACTTCCTATGAAATGAAATGTTTTACTGAAATATAAACTTTATAATAATCCATAATTTCTTAATAGATGTTAGTGTCAAACATTCGAAACTATGTATTTTATTTTACTATCCTTGTTCACAAGCACCTCATCCCAACAAATTAATATTACAAATTCAAATATCATATGTGGCTATGCCCATCACATTGTCAGCCTATGTCCACTGCTGAACATAATCCTCCCCAATGGAATGCTACTTTTGACAGGCTGTCCATTGGGGATTTGCCGTAATTGCTGCCCGTCCCTGGTGCAATCCCTTAGTCGTCTTGACCACACCCACGTGAAGATTGGGTGTTAAGCTTTAAGTTAATAAATATAAAGCTCGTTGAGGATAAATTATGATCTTTACTGATTTACATCAAGTTTGTGAGGCTGGACGTTTTGAATCTATCAATCCGTTTAACTAAACCCACACATTGACTTTATTAAAAGTATGGTGTTCCTGGGTATAACTATAAATATCCATATAATAATCGTACTTAAGCTTCGAAAAATTCATTGGTAAGGGCGGAATTTGAACCCATGATCTCATGAATGTAAGGCGAGTACACAATCAATTAGATTACAACAGAAAAAAACGTCATCATCAGGTTATTTTTGTCTCCACTGCAGGAGCACAACCCTCTCTCATCTGCCGGAGACAGATTGAGTATTTGGCCTACACTCCCCGGGCTGGCCAGACGGTTTGGGGAGGCCTGATTGATGTTTTATAATGTATTTCCTTAGTCGCCTTGTACGACATCCACGGGAAGAGTCGGAGTGGTCCTATTCTATTCTACTGAAAACCACACGGCATTACAAAAAACTTAAATATTTCAAAATTTATAATAAATTCTGTTACTTTACAATCTGATGCATATTAGGGTATAGTTTGCCCTTCCTAACCCAAGGGCTAAGAGCCTTGGTAGCATGGTTGGTTGCGCACTCGCCTCACGTTCTTGAGGTCGTGGGTTCAAACCCTACCTTACCAATGGGTTTTACGAAATTTAAGTACTAATACCACAGGCTTTTTGGTGAAGAATAACATCTTGACGAAACCTGCATATGTCAAATCGGCTTGAGGCACCGTTGGTGGACAGGGGTTTGACACAAAAGATAATAAAGGGTCGAAGTGTCTCCAGGTCTTCCTGGCCCCCTAAGAAGATAAGATATAACCCAAAGGAATTACAGGCTTCCTACCTTTTCCTTAGCAGTATAACTTTTATGCAGCATACTCTTGGGGATGGAAACATCATACAAACAGGCAGGTTTCACTGGGCCCCCATAACAATAATAATAATCATCATCAGGTTATTTTTGTCTCCACTGTAGGAGCACAACCCTCTCTCATCTGCCGGAGACAGACGGAGTATTTGGCCTACACTCCCCGCGCTGGCCAGACGGGTTGGGGAGGCCTGATTAATTTTTTATAATCTTATAAATAAAATCGTAAACTTCGCGTGTCTGTACATTGAAAATATTTGCAAAAAAAATAATTGGGGGGTCTAAGGATAAGCAACAGAACACATTTCGATCATTTTTGAAATTTTTGTCTGTTTGTCTGTTTATCTGTGAGTTTGTGCACGCATCACTTAAAAACGACTGATCGGACTTTGATGGACTTTTCACAGAAACATGGGGCTTAATTTGGTGTAACATATAGGCTTTATTTCATCGCAATCGGCTAACTCAATCAAAAGTTATAGACATTTTTAGTTTTCAAATACATTAGTAGGTAAGGTTAGTATGCAATATATTGCACATAATAGTATTTCCGTTCTATTCAGATTGCGATGAGTTTGGATTACATTTGGAGCTGCGGGTGGGAATTGTAGTGCAAGTATGCGTGGGCGTGGGCTCGAGCGTGGGCGTGGGCGTGGGAAAAGGGTAGTGGGTGTAGGAGCGGGAGCGGAAGCGGAAGCCGGAGCGGGACCGGAGCAGGAGCGGAAGCGGGAGCGGAAGCTGAAGCGGGAGCGGGAGTGGGAATGGGAGCGATTCTGTAGTACACGCGAGCCGAGGTCACCTGGACCTAGACCTGGACGATACACTGCGAAGAATGCAGGGTGTAAATGTTCGACTGAATTCGTGAGCGGTAGCGGGAGCGGGTATGGTACCAGTGTAATTTGAGTGTTTGAAAATTCGCATAACTTTTGGCTGAGTTAACCGATTACGATGAATTTGTGGTATACGTATGCAACAAAGTAATGTTGGTAGGAATTTGGATTGCGATGGATTAGTTACGAGGACTACATTTGGAGAGACGAGGGAAAGAGGTTTGAGGGGAGGGTTGAGGGGAGGGTTGAGAGGAGTGTAGAGGGGAGGGCTGAGAGGAGAGTTGAGGATCTGGATCTGGACCTGCGTCTGGGCCTGGAATTGGATCTGGACCCGGACCCGGATCTGGACCCGGACCTACAATTGGACCTGGACCTGGACCTGGACCTGGACCTGGACCTGGACTTGGACCTGGACCGGACCGGACCGGACCTGGACCTGGACCTGGACCTGGACCTGGACCTGGACCTGGACCTGGACCTGGACCTGGACCTGGACCTGGACCTGGACCTGGACCTGGACCTGGACCTGGACCTGGACCTGGACCTGGACCTGGACCTGGACCTGGACCTGGACCTGGACCTGGACCTGGACCTGGACCTGGATCGGACCTGGACCTGGACCTGGACCTGGACCTGGACCTGGACCTGGACCTGGACCTGGACCTGGACCAGGAAGTGGGATATGGAGCGGAAGTAGGAATTGGAGCGGATCCTGTAGTCCACGCGAGCGGAGCCGCGGGCACAGCTAGTGTAAAATAATAATAATAAAATCTTTTATTCAAAAACATTAATACAGATTACAAAAAAAACCCACAAAACCGAATTCTCAGTTTGACTGAGGGGAGCAATCTCACACACAAACATTTGTAATGTAATCGATTGAAAGTTAAAGTTTACAATTTTAAACGTTATTGTATATATGTTTCACTAATGTACCTAATTATAATTTTTTAGTTTTTCATATGGACATTTGTCTGAATAAAAATATTATAACAAAAAGCTTCTTATGTTTCTAATTGATTTCGCTCAGGGCAAGTCACAGTTGCTGAGTAGGTATTCCCTATAAACTTTCGCGAATTTACGTATGTTACAATATCATTACATCAGCTTCATTACATTTATTACATTAGTTACATATAACAAGTGACATGCACTGCCGTATCTAGAAAGTTTAAGATTCACATTAAAAAACAACTTTGTAAGAAAGCCTATTATAAAATAAACGATTATTTGAATGACAAAGATGCCTGGTACTAATGTTGATTCAGCTTCGCAAAATCTTTATTAATTGTATGCAAACTTGATTTTTAAAAGATGTGTTGCCTGAAGTTTGTTGCGCCGTTTCTTCTTCACAGCGCTAACACCTAGGAAGCGGTAGTCGATGAAAAATGACGTGTATAAATGTACCAAGTGTACTTATATGCAATAAATGATTTTGACTTTGACTAGCCTTTTTATGCGCCCGGTGGGAGCATCACTGCGCCGTTGAAACTTTAGAGGGGCGCAAATATGATCTGGGTGCTCCCAGATTATTTTTGCACCCCTCCGAAGTCTGCGCCCCGTGCCTGGGCCCCACTGGCGCGAGTAACATGTGCGAAGTCTAACAGCTGATTGTAAACTTTGCCTTGGCGTCAGCTGACGGCACTGTGCGCACTTGGCGTGCGCGTGCGCCGTTTACATATTTATTCTTATTTTAGACTGTCTCGAGCCAAGCTGACACATGGAACACACGTTGTAGCTGTGTGTGACGTATGGTGGTTACAAATTTGTAAACATACAGGCAAAATGAAGATTGGAACTTTTTATTAGTATTCTGGTAAAATGGGATAAGGGTTCACACAATTCAGTCCTTGGGACTCGCCCTACCTTCACTGGTAGGTAGGTGTTATGTGTTGCGTAAAGGTTGCGTACCTCCGTTGATCCTCGCTCAGAGGAGTTGCGGGGGGAGAATGGTGAGGAGGTGGGAATGTCTTAGCAATTTAACATTCAAGAATATGTAAATAATAGGATGGTCTTTGGAGGTTTGACATTAAGTGTTCTATGGGTTGACGCCTCTCCTCCCACGTCCCCCCCCCCACTGTACCTAATATATAAAAAAATTGTAATCGGTCAAGCCTTTGATCTAAACATATTACAAGAAGTTTATCTTTTATGTGAAACTATAGTTTTACTTCGATTTTTCAAGATAATCTAAATTGTATCCTATACTTTTTATCCAAATTCCATTTAATCTGCTGTGATTATATGTAGATTTAGCAGTTAGATAATAAAAAAATATGTAAATGATTAGGATTATGAGTTACGACACATATTGTTATTAAGCTACGGTTTAATTTTAAGAAGCTTTTTTTTGCTTAATATAAATGTGTTCGATTTGTCACGCGTGTGTATCGTAGTTTAGTGCGGTTTGGTGTGCAAGTGTGCAATCAGAACGTCTGTATGTTAGTGTACGTACGCACACATTGATGATTAGTGGGTAACGATAGAATAAACACAGTATAACGCATACGATGACAGGTAAGCAACGATCTCTATGTACTACTAGATGGAGCGTACCAAACAATCGCTCTGTTCCACGCAAGTAGCCACAACTCTTTCACATTAACTTTGAAACTTGTGCAGTTACTACTCAGAACATTTAATTATTTTCTAAATATTGACATTATTTAACCGTAGCGTCCATATTTAGTAATAATTAAATGTTCTGCGTAGTAACTGCACAAGTTTCATTGTGAATGCGAAAGAGTTGTGGCTACTTGCGTGGAACAGAGCGATTGTTTGTAACGCTCCATCTAGTAGTACATAGAGATCGTTGCATGTAAGCGATTTGGAGAAAGTGTGATGCTAGCCATCGTGAACTATCCCACTAATATTATTAATGCGAAAGTTTGGATGTTTGGGTGTTTGTTACTCAATGACGCTTCAACCACTGGACGGATATAGGTTAGGTCCTGGAATAGGACACAGGATAATTTTTATCCCGAAAAACATCTCATTTCTACGGTAAACCAAAAATGATATCTATTTTGAAATGCAAGACAGTGTAAATATCGAAACCTTACCGGACGGAGTCGCGGGCAAAAGCTAATACAATCTAAACCATAAGAATGAGATGAAATGTAGCAAATTGAACAAATTACTATTACTCTGCTGGCTGGGTTTCAGTTGTTTTTCCCAGAGGAAAAGTTGCGCGTTAGGGCCAACGTAATCTCGGATAAAAATGTCCCCGATAAATCAAGGCTGCGTCGGCGACAACACGTCTGATTTATCTTTATAACCCCACAATAAAGTTGAAGTGAACCTCGCTTGTGCCTCGGTCACACTGAGCGACTAGGGTTCGCGATCGTTTCTATCAAAAAGACTCGATCATTAGTAACGTTACTGAAATCAGTTGGAACGCGTTGTAAGATAGATATCATCAGCCTGAAAGAGTCCATTGTTGGACATAGGCCCCTCCCAAGGCGCGCCACTGAACCCGTTTTTCGGTTCTTCTCATCCAGTCACTGCCAGCCGCCCTACCAGATCGTCACTCCATCTAGCCAGGGGGCGTCCCACACTAGCCCAGTCGCGGTCTCCACTCGACAACTCGTTTACCCCAACGGTAATCGGTTCTCCGACAGATGTGACCAGCCCACAGCCACTTCAGCGTACTAACTTCTTGAACAATGTAACTAAACAATGAAACTCCGAGCATAGCCCTTTCCATAGCCCGCTAGGAAAGATAGGTACATTATAATACACTTTATTGCACAAACAAATACAGTTACAAGTTTTAAAAGTAAAATAATATTACAATTTAGGCGGTTTCTTCTAGACAACTTTCGGGTAAGAAATATTATACAAGAGAAAAATATAGGTTTCGCTCCGATACTATTCACTCGTTTCTCGCCACGTTAAGGTCGGGTAAACATCGACAGAAAATCTGCAAAAGTACCATATTGCGCGATTTATAACTACGTAACTGTATCTTCCACTAGTGACCCCACGTGACCCCGAGGCATAACAGCTCGGCCACGACTTTTGGCTTACCGGGACGCGGCGCGGTGAGCGGCGCGGTTTCGGCAGGCGGAGGGTTGGCCGCTGATTGAGGCGCCTCGTGGCGTGCTGCTAACATTTTGGTACATTTGTTCTCGCCGCTCGCCGCCCCGCTCCTAGCTGTCGCTGGCAGCGGCAAGGTCGTGGCCGAGCGGTAATGGTGTGCGGAAATTCGGCACGCGCGAGACTGAAGTAAACAAGTTGCTATAACTGCTCTATGTTGATAGGATTTCTGTCCACGACACGGTAAAGAGTATAAAATAATCTTTATTTTCTCTTAATATACATACTTGTCAAATCCCAAACTAGGATTCTCTCCTGTGCTACGAAAATTCGACAGGTTTGGACAATTCACAAATATAACAACCAGACCGGGACCAAATTGTACAAAGTGGTTTGTCCCCGATGGGATCGAACCCACGACCTCTGGTGCTCGTGTCCAATGACCAATCCACTAGGCAAACTTTTGAGTCAGAAGAGTCAAAAATTACAATTTACAAAACTGCAAAGTTTTTAAAGAGCCACAAACTTTTTCTTGCCAACAATAAATAGTAATTGCACAAATATTTTTTTTTAATTAAAAAACTTATCTTTTTATTCATAAGAAAAATATCTATTTACTCATATATAAATAGTGTTTTTTTACAACAAATTAGATAATACATATATGGTATTATTAGATAATAACTTATTGGACTCGATTCTGAAGGCACAATGTTAAAATTTGACAGCACTAAAACTGTTGCTATCCTTGTCACTCAGTATTATGAAGATAGAGACGAAACCAATTTTAGCGCTGTCAAATTTTAAATGTGTGCCTTCAGAATCGGGCCCATTATTTAATTAAAAAATTAAACAAGGACTTTATAATTCACAAATATAACATCTAGACCGGGACCAATGGAATTAAAGAGCAGCAGCTTCACATCCAAAGAGCCGTATGTGGCTCGCGAGCCGCAGGTTGCCGACCCCTGCACTAGGCTAACGAGGCGGGCAACGGTGTAGATGAAGCGACTTGCGGCTAGGGTTGCCAGACGTCCGGATAAAGCCGGACAGGGTCAGGTTTTTGCATGTTTGTCCGGCCAAATTCGCCGGTGTCCGGCCCGTCCGGTTTTTGTTAGGTTTTTACATCTTGGGCCATCTCGCGGCTTGTGCACGAGCACGAGTTAATCGAGTCGCCATCTCACGGCTCATGCACGAGTCAATCGAGTCGGATGGAGTTCTAAAATCGTTGGCTTTTAGAGTGTCCGGCCTTGATATCGAAAAGTCCGTGTCGTGGCGTCAAGTCTCCTTGCTAATGACATGACTGGCTGACGAAGACGTGTTTAAATTTGGAAGACGGACTGACTGACAGAGAGAAAATTGGGACAGAAAACGACGGAAGAACAAAAAGACACGACGGTTATTTTTGATAAATACAGACATTTTTTAAAGAAAATACCAGTTTCTCTTGCCCAGACCGTACATAGTGGTCCATTGAGCGGACCGTTCATAGTGCTCCTTTGTGCCGACCGTACAGTCCGGGTAAACTGCCTGCCCAGTCCGGCTTCGCCGTATTAAGACCTGGCAACCCTACTTGCGGCTGTTAAAGTAGCAACGATCAGTCGTTCCTTGTGAACGGAGCCTTATCTACGTAGCAGGAATAGTGGCCATGTCGTTTGGTAGGATTAAAGATGGAGGAATCTATTGGAGTAAGGAAATTGTCTTTGCATATTTAAGCGATTGTTAGCGTTTGTGTTTGTAAGAAAGCTGACAACCAACGATCTCTATGTACTACTAGATGAAGCGTTCCAAACAATCGCTCTGTTTCACGCAAGTAGCCACAATGAAACTTGTGCTACTACGCAGAACACTTAATTATTACTAAATATTGACGCTACGGTTAAATAATGTCAATATTTAGTAAATACTTAAATGTTCTGAGTAGTAACTGCACAAGTTTCAAAGTGAATGTGAAAGAGTTGTGGCTACTTGCGTGGAACAGCGCGATTGTTTAGAACGCTCCTTCGAACGCAAGTTGGTAGAAAGCAACGATCTCTATGTACTACTAGATATAAATGTAATACTAAATATTGACATTATTTAACCGTAGCGTCAATATTTAGTAATAGTTAAATGTTCTGAGTAGCAACTGCACAAGTTTCAAAGTGAATGTGAAAGAGCTGTGGCTACTTGCGTGGAACAGCGTGATTGCTTGGAACGCTCCATCTGGTAGTACATAGAGATCGTTGCTGAGAACCCTCTCACGTTAATAACATAAGCAGGTGAGAGGTTTCTGGTAAATTTTCCGGGTAGTTCTTTTATAATTTGGAATGGCAACACTTTTTCCTAACTACACCAGGGTCTTTACTTCTGAATTATGCATAGTGGGCTCTGTGCACTGGAAGTCGGTGATCCGCTGCGAAATCAAATCTATACTTAGTGGCAGCGGACGTGCCGCTTAACGATTTACATGAAGAGCGGTGAAGCCGCTCGCCGTTAACGAAAGCTCGTCAGCATATTTAAAGTGGCTTGGATTGGCCGCGACCTCTGGTTTTGACGGACGGCTTACTATTTATTTGGACCAGAGCGGACAGTAAACGGGTGTGCACAGGGCCTTAAGTCTTTGTAATTACTTAAAATGTCCACGGCAATGAAACCAATGGGCCCGATTCTGAAGGCACACATTTAAAATTTGACAGCCCTATAATTGGTTTCGTCTTTATCTTCATAATGGGCTCGGTTCTGAAGGCATAACGTTAAAATTTGACAGCACTAAACTATTGCTATCCTTGTCACACAGTATTATGAAGATAAAGACGAAACCAATTTTAACACTGTCAATTTTTAAATGTGTGCCTTCAGAATCGGGCCCAATACTGTGTGACAAGGATAGCAACAGTTTTAGTGCTGTCAAATTTTAACGTTGTGCCTTCAGAATCGGGCCCAGTGTTGTCGGGACCAGGTTTATATCCTTCAAAGAATTTCCGAGAATAGAACAGAATTTTATTGGCTGCATCAAAACATACATGATCGTCTCGTTGGCCTAGTGGCTTGGTTATTGGACTCGAGAGCCAGAGGCCGTGGGTTCAGTTCCCACTGGTGACAGACAAATTTGTAAAAGTTACTCCCGGTCTGGATGTTATATCTGTGAATTGTCCAATTCTTGTTTAATTCCCACAGCACAGGAAAAAAACCTAGTTTGGGATTAGACAGATGTAGGTATAAGTAAATATATTATTATTATCATCATCATCATCATCAGCCTGTAAGAGCCCACTGCTGGACATAGGCCTCTCCCAAGGCGCGCCACTGAACCCGATCCTCGGTTCTTCTCATGCAGTCTCTGCCAGCCGCCCTACGCAGATCGTCACTCCATCTAGCCAGAGGGCGTCCCACACTCCGCTTGCCGATTATTATTATACATATTATTATATAGGTTTCTCTATATATCACACAAAACCTGCAAACAAAACCGCTTTTATACCTGAAGAAAAACATCACGGACAAAATGGACAAGGCAGATATTGGAAAGAATAAAACCCAATCAAATGAAATCCATCAGAGCGAATGGCGCTGGAAATAGCTTGACCTACTTGTCTGCGGACCAGGTAGACGGATCGACTTGACTATACCTACACTATACCTGGTCTAGACAGGGATATAAACAGACTACTTATTTATATACTTATATTTTTTATCGTGTAGGTTATAACTTATAATCTAGGTAAGTGGGTATATAGTTTATATAAGTGTATGTATGTATATGTATTTTTTTATTTACATACACACTATGTCTGCCTCTCTTATTTCAATTATCTCTCTCGCGGGTCTGCCGGAAGAAATCTCTCTCAGCGATAAGTTCGCCCTTTGTACTTGTGTTTCTTTTTAATGTATTATTTTTGTTTTATCTGTGTGTGTGCAATAAAGAGTTAAATAAATAAATAAATTACTTCATTTGTTTACAATTTACTAGAGGTTTAAACGGATAGTGGTTTGGCCGGATACCGGATAACGGATATCCGCCGGATATCACACAATTCGGAATTCAAACTGTAGAACATTAAAACTAATTCACTTTAACCGATTTCCAGTTAATCTAAGTTTGCATGCCGTGAGATAATACGCAAGGAGATTCTAGAACATGCAACGTAGCTCGATTTTTGATATATGCTGTAGACACAAAACAATTTAATACTTTAAAAAAATTAAGACAATATCTTTCTCTCTACGTTCAGAAGTAAAAACAGGTTAATAATTATTTATGTTATTTTAATTTTGTTTTCTCTTATTAAGTAATCAATTGGTCAGCGTTGATTTTAGGAAAATTAAATTCGGTATCCGCCGGATATTAGGCTACTATCCGGTATCCGGCCGGATTGGCCGGATACCGGATAGTTACCGGACATCCGTTTCATCTCTAAAATTTACTACCGGTACCTGCGATGTCTTAATCACTGATTCCAATCATTTCTTCAAAAGTTAGATAGATAATCCATTTATTTTTAAACACAGCACAAACACAGTGATACATATATAGGAATTAGGGTTGGAAAAAATTATATATTTTTTTTAAATGGCAATCAATCGGGTTTTTTTTATATTATGATTTATTTAGTGAGGCAACTATTTGGAGCGATAGCATAGGCAGCCTGTCAATAAAAACAAATGGAAATATCTCATTGAAAGTCAATGTTTTTCTTGTTATAATTAACAAGTCAATGGGCCGGATTCTGAAGGCACACATTTAAAATTTGACAGCTCTAAAATTGGTTTCGTCTTTATCTTCATAATACTGTGTGACAAGGATAGCAACAGTTTTAGTGCTGTCAAATTTTAACGTTGTGCCTTCAGAATCGAGTTCATTATCCCTTGAGTAATCTCAAGGGATATTTCTTGGTTAGTTAGTCTGCACTTTTAAAAGGTTACGTAGTTCTTATAATTTTTTTTCCTATTTCTTGCTTTGTTGGTTTTTTCTTTGTGTGTGCCAATTATGGTAGTAAATAAATGTTTTTTCTTTCTTTAATGCTAGATATGCGTTCAAGACACACACAGGTCTTAATATATCTTAGGACATTGGACGAAACTTGAGCGTCATCATCATCATCATTAGCCTATATGATGTATTCGGTACTTGCCGACGTTCGTTCTTTGCCGACCTTTTTGTATTTCATATATTTAGTTTGATTTTTGCCGAGTCTTTAATTTTTCATATATTTACCTCGCATTTAGCCGACATACGTCCACTGCTGAACATAAGCCTCCCCCAGAATGCCACCTTTGGTGGGCTTTCCATTGGGGGATTTGCCATAATCACCACGCTTGGCAGACGGATTGGTGATCGTAGTAATGTACTTAACATATACACACAGTAGAACGCTGCTGCCCATCCCTGTTGCAAACCCTTAGTCGCCTTGACGACACCCACGGGATGATTTGGGGTGGCCCTATTCTAAGCCGGGAACCACTCGGCATTGAGCGTCATATTTGAACCTATTACCAAAAGTACAATTTAAACTTGATGACTGAGTTGCCAGTCCAGACTTAGAATACCACCCGTGGGGTTAAGGCGACTGAGGAATTGCACCAGGGACGGCCAGCAGCGTTCTCCTGTGTATATTAAGATCATTACTGCGATCACCAATTCGCCTGCGTGGGGTGTGTGTG
This sequence comes from Esperia sulphurella, assembly GCA_947086405.1. Classification (NCBI taxonomy): domain Eukaryota; kingdom Metazoa; phylum Arthropoda; class Insecta; order Lepidoptera; family Oecophoridae; genus Esperia; species Esperia sulphurella. Next base: position 15,624,167 of record OX352267.1, read on the forward strand.
TGTGTAAATAATAATAATAATATTAAATCGTTTATTATGAGGCAACTTGGCCCATAGATAAATACCTTAACCTAGAAATACATACATTATTATAGTCTTAAGAGTCCCCGCAGACTGCAAACTTTATATCGGCCGATAATTTAGTCGGATTGAGCTGCTAGTGCGCACACTGGGCCAACAAATCGTCATGGTGTGCGCACTTGCATACATCTTTATACTGTTTACGAGCCTGACTAAATTATTGGCCGATATAAAGTTTGCAGTCTGCGGGGACTCTAATTACCATAGTTCATCTCATCACACTATTTTTGAGATTTTAATCGTTTATCCCTAAAACGTCTAAACACTACTCCCTCGGGCCAGAAGTCGGGACTGAGGAAAACCACGAAGATATCTACATGATGAAAAACATTATGGAACTTGATGAAAAATCTGCATCTGTCATCTAACTACGCAAGAGAAAGGTCATGAGGGCCAATTGGCAATGATTGCTGTCAATTGATTGGTGCCCTGGGCTGACGGCCGTTAAGGACGCTACCTTGCTGGCAATTTGAGCTTTCGTATAATATCCGTAGAACATAAAAAGCCATTTGCACTCTCTAACGGGGCATGTGGCATATTCTGATTAACGTTTGTCGTCTAACTTCGATAATAATTAAACCCTAATATCTAGTAAACTCGCCGAGGTCGCCGGCGCAAAACATGGCAAGCACTGGAGGAGGCCTGCATCCAAAGAGGAGTTCTTACCCAATGACTTATATAATAATAGTATCTTATCTTATCTTTTAATAGGGGGCCAGGCACGCCCGGCGACACATCAACCCTGTGGGATCTTTTGTGTCAGCCCCTTTGTCTATGCTGTGCTTCCGTCCCCCACAGTTCGTTGCATAAAATCAATTATGCAGCTAAGGGGCAGAAGCCTGTAGTCCTTGGGTTCTGGATAAGCCACACCCAGGACACTAATAATAGTAACATTTACACATATATTTTTTTTAAATTTTATAATTTACTTATTTAATAATTGTTATAATTAATTGTCTTGATTTATTATTGAACGCTGTAAATTCTTTTTTTGTTAGGGTAAGAATTAAATGGATTTTTTATTTTATTTTATTTTATCTAGTAAACTCATTAACGTAACTTCCATCTTTTTTGCTAATATCAAAAATAAAACTTTTTTAATTTGCTTTGCTATTCACCATTTGTGTGCAATAACGAGTTTATCTATCTATCTATCTCTACGTACTCTAATTACTGGACATACGTCAGATGTTTTTGTATAAGTTAATTAGAAACTCAAAGCAATTAGTGTATATTGTATTGTAAGTCGTCGTAAATGTTTCTCGCAATTTGTACATATTGTTGAAATATGTTCTGTCGAAACTCTGAAAATGTACTTTTAAATAATATCGTCATCAGCCGACATACGCCAACACAAGCCTCCCTAATAGAATAACACTTTTGGTGGGCTGTCCATTGGGGGATTTACCATAATCACCACGCTTGGCAGGATGATTGGTGATACCAGACGGGTTGGGGAGGCCTGATTGATTGTTTATAATGTATTCCCTCAGTCGCCTTGTACGACATCCACGGGAAGATTGGGAGTGGCCCTATTCTAAGCCGGGAACCACACGGTTTAAAATGTTTCCTCACAACGGTTACCGATTGCAATACCTTTTTTTATGTCCGTCCGTCTGTGTGTCTGTCCACCAGATAACTACTAGACGGATCGAATTGGAATGTTGCATGTATATATGTAAAATTCCCTGGCAGTGATAGGGGGGTTCACCCCCCGCGCGTACCCCTCACAAAAAGTAAGCGGGACGTGCCATCGTGAATTATACGATTTATACACGTGTGGTTCCCGGTTTAGAATAGGGCCACCCCTATATTTCCCGTGGGTGTCGTCAAGGCGACTAAGGGATTGCACCAGCGACGGCCAGCAGCGTTCTCCTGTGTATGTTAAGATCATTACTGCGATCACCAATCCGCTTGCCAAGCGTGGTGATTATGGCAAATACCCCAATGGACAACTTACCACAAGTGGTATTCTATTGGGGAGGCCTATGTCCAGCAGTGGACGTATTCAGGCTGATGATGGTACACGTGCCCGAGTATGTACAGTAAAAAGGGAAAAGCCAAGAAAATCACTATAATAATAATGTTTTTATTAAAGGCATAAAAAACCCATAAAACACACAATACAAAGGTTAAATAATTAAAAATTAAACTATTAATAATAATAATAATAAAATCATTTATTAATCTCTTAAAAAATATACATACAATAACTCCGCCAAACTGTATAATACAGTTTGTTGGCAGAAATAGCTCTCTTACTTTATACACATTTATGGCAGAGAATACTAAATATCATTACGCAATGGTTACGTTAATAAGTTTACTAGATATTTCTTATATTTAATTCTGAAAGTGTTTTTGTTGATTACATTGCTTCTGGTGCCTAGTGGTATTTTATTAAATAAAATAAAATGCCTACCAAAAGCGGTAAGGTGGTCATTACGTCACTAATACCTATTTATATTTCTGGTTCACGCTCCGATGAACTTTTATCCAGTACCTACATATAAGACAGAGACCATCTGTAAGCTCTAACAAAAAAACATTTTATGAATCACAACGGAATAAAGTTGAAAAGACCGCCGGAATACAGCCTTACAAAATATTGGAAAACAATACAAGGCAATTAAAACTTTTAGAACTCTCAATGAATACTTATTCCGAGAATGTTTTACATTAGTGTTTTACAACGATCTCTATGTTCTACTAGATGGAGCGTTCCAAACAATCGCTCTGTTCCACGCAAGTAGCCACAACTCTTTCACATTCACTGACGCTACGGTTAAATAATGTCAATATTTAGTAAATAATTAAATGTTCTGAGTAGTAACTGCGCAAGTTTCAAAGTGAATGTGAAAGAGTTGTGGCTACTTGCGTGGAACAGAGCGTTGTTTGGAACGCTCCATCTAGTAGTACATAGAGATCGTTGGTATTTTATTATCTGAAGCGAATGGGTCGTTTGGCAAAGGAAGAGAACTCCCAGTCTTAAAAAAAGGCAGCAGGTTGTAAGTCGCGTCAGTTGTGCAGTTTTAATTTAATAAGTTCAATGATTCAATTTTAAAGATTTTAAACCTATTACTTACCTATTGTGCCGTATGGTTTCCGGTAGAGTAGAATAGGACCACTCCAACTCTTCCCGTGGATGTCGTACAAGGCGACTAAGGGAATACATTATAAAACATCAACCAGGCCTCCCCAACCCGTCTCACAGTGCGGCCGCCGCATATTTGGAAGCGGTCAAAATTATTTTTAACAAATAATTGATGTACAATGAATGGAAACGTTTTAATTTATTTAATTTTCATTATTTTAGTCAATTTGACCCACTATAGAGAATTTTTTTAGGTTAGTGAAGGTAGGTAAAAGAAGTGTTCTTGTGAACTTTGTAAGTAAGAAGTCATTTTATGCTATAGATAGTGTTATAATAAGTATTATTAGGAAATCCTATCCTACTATCCCATCCTATCCTATTCTATTCTATCCTGTTCTACTATAATAGTTATTAAATAAATAAAAATAATATAAATGTGAAAGTTTGGATGTTTGTTACTCAATCACTTAAAAATAGTTGAAAGGATTTGAATAAAATTTGGCACGCAGATAGTTTATAACCTGGATTAACACATATGATACTTTTTATCTCGAAATCCCTGCGAGAACGAGTAATTCCATTTTAGGATCTACTAAAATGTACCCCACCACAATGTATCATATTAAAACTACTTCATCCGAGAGGCCACCTATCCCAAAATAAATTCACGAATTGTCAAGACTTTTTGGACATACCCCCCGCTATTGCGATTATTTTTTTTAACTTGGTAAGAAATAGTGTATTCAGGGTGGAACATAGAAGCGCCACCAGCCGATTATTTCTTAACTAATAAAGATACCCGAAAAATTCAAAATGATATTGCTACTAGGTGGTCTGATTCTATAAACCTAACTAAAAATAATAAAAAAACATGGAATAAGTAGGTACTATATTAAATAGTAGGTACTTACTAGAACAAAAGTGTTTTTTTTGTTTGCAAAAAAAATTTTGGAGGTCTAAGGATAAATAGGTAATAGAACACATTAAGATCAAGGGTAGAGGTGAGTTGGGAAAGCCTAACTTATTGCAAGATATTAAAATATAAAAAATGTTAATAATTATTTGATAACCTTTTATTTCATGATAAACACTGTAAATTTCAAAAATTAACCAACAATTCCGTAGTCCACATGAGTGGAGCCGCGGGCACAGCTAGTTAGTAATAATAATACAATGATGTATGTATTTGTAGTGTTTTTTTTATTATTGTATGTATGTATTGTATATATTTGTAGTATATGTATATGTAATGAATGTGTAGAACCATAAAAACTTAATATTTATGACTTCTTTGCTATTTTTTTTATTTTAGTCATATAAGTACCTATTTATCATTTAAATTTCCTAATCAGCGCAACCTACAATTTCTCTGGCTTAATATTTTCTGCCCAAAGGTTGTCTGGAAGAAATCGCTTAAAGTGATAAGACCGCCTAAATTGTACTATTTGTAACTTTTATAACGTGTAACTATATTTGTTTGTGCAATAAAGTGTAAGATGACTCCCCTGCAGTTGCCATTTCTCTTAAGTGCGTGACTTTTCTACGTTTCGATCTTTCACTCGTCGAATCAAAACTAGAACACGGACGACCAGGTCCAGCAGGAGAGGTGAAGAATGGGAATGTTTCACTTTGCTGCAGCCAATCACAGTATTTACTATACAGTAGGTCCTTTCTGCGCGCAGTACCGTAGTATTTTCTTTCAACATTATTAAAAAATGCTGAAATTCTCATTCGCATAGATTTTTGTTGGTCAGGGGGGCAATTAGTTTTCAATATAATTAATTCTTGTAAATGTTTTCCTTTACAATCCCAACTTTTAGCAGAATCTTGAAATATCAAGTCAACCAGTTCACGTCGAGTAAAATTGAGTACGCCACCTATGATAAAAAAAAATTAACAACGACAAGATTAGCAACTTTTAGCAAGATTTTTTTTCATATCGTAGTTAAATATGGTTTGAGGTATATTTTCTTATAAGTTTTGTTGCGAACAGTAACGAACGGTTGTAACTTTTACTCTCGTAAATCAAATTTTATTTGTAAAATTTGAGTGTATTAAATTCATCACTATTTTTGTAAAAAGTTAATGCATAATGTAAAAATCTATAGTGTAATAAGAAAATAGTTACCTTGAGCTACAGAATCCATGTTTTAGAATTACAAGTACTCGACTCGTTTTGAAATTATAAAATAACAAAGAACTATAATTTTTACTAAACGTATTCCGGTCAAATGATTGCAGAATGTTTAAACCGGTGTTATTCTTACACTTTGTCCTAAATCTACCTTCATATTTGCGCATTTTGATAAAGCAACTATTCAACAATATTTACCTATACCTTTTTTTGGCCTACCTTCAGCTTTTTAAAATTGGTTTTTGACCGACTCTGGCCGCAGCGTGCGTCTGGCCAGCGTGGGGAGTGTAGGCCAAATCCTCCGTCTGTCTCCGGCAGATGAGAGAGGGTTGTGCTCCTGCAGTGGAGACAAAAATACCCTGATGATGATGATTATGACTTATCTATTTAAAAATGTATTGTGAACATACTTATTTATTTATTTGTTGGTTTTCTGAAAAAAAAAAACCTTTATTTGGATAGCTGTTGCCCGCGACTTCGTCCGCGTGGTAACATAACATTACAACTTATTAAATATTTCCCGTAGAAATAAGATGTTTTTTCGGGATAAAAACTATCCTATATCCTATTCCAGGATCTAACTTATATGTGCTAAGTTTCATCCCGTTCCAGTGGTTGAAGCGTGATTGAGTAACAAACATCCAAACTTTCGCATTTATAATATTAGTAGGATAATTATCAACAGTTACGATCCATCCTCCTCACTCGGCTTTTGACTCAAGACTCAAATAAATCTGTTCAGATTGAAGTTCCCATCTCTATTAGTCTATATTGGTTTTGGAAAACTGGCAAACGCCATTTTTGTTTATAACCACGGAAAATTGAAAGTGAACAAACCATTCAATTGCATGTTTATAGAATTTCCTTTTTTTTTCTAGACAATTTTACATACATTGATGTTTCTTATTTCATCTCAATCAGTAGTTTTTTAGTTTTCCGGCGGACGAATAGACCGATAGACAAAGCAACGTCACTATAAGGAAACCTAAAAAAGTATTTTTTTTTGTGAGATGCGCTAAAGCCTGCCTGGATAACGGCGGTGCTTCCGGGATAGCGCGGGATTGTCGATCGATGCCCGACCCGCAATGCGGCTCATCTGGGGCTAAACGATTAGAATAGAATAAGAATTATTTCTAGCACACAAAAACAATACCATAATCAGACGACCTCCGTGGCGGAACTGGGTAGCTCTCGGGCTGCCACGCCGGAGGTTGCGGGTTCGAATCCTGCTAGGGGTAAATGTTCGTATTATGAATATGAATGTTTGTACCCAAGTCTTGGATGTTTATATATTTATTTAAGTGTGTGTATCCGTTATCTAGTAACTATATCACAGACTCTGCCTAGTTTGGGACTGGATAATTGGAGTGAATGTCTGAAATATTTATTTAATTATTTTTGACAGAAATACTTAAATAATTGATTAGGTCTGTTTTCGAAACTTGCTTATTGTTAACTCCAGCGAAGTATCTGGTACAAAGCCTAAGTCTACAATGCCTGAAGACCAGTTTTCAATTAGTGCGTCCTGCCCGTAATGACTTACGACGGCGAAACCTGGACACTACAATGGGACAAAATTGAAGGTCGCTCAGCGGGCTATGGAAAGGGCTATGCTGGGAGTTTCTCTAAGGGACAAGATGGAAGAGCCGTGGTAGACGGTTGGTTGTGCACTCGCCTCACGTTCATGAGGTCCTGGTACAAACCCCGCCCGTACCAATGAGTTTTACGAAACTCAAGTACGGTTTATTTATAATACCACAGGCTTTTCGGTGAAGGAAAACATCGTGAGGAAACTTGCATATGCCGAAGAAGAAATTCTGAGGCGTATGTGAAGTCCACCAAATCGGCTTGGGGCACCGTTGAAGGTCAGGGGTTTGGCACAAAAGATCCTGAAGGGTCGAAGTGTCGCCAGGTCTTCCTGGCCTCCTAAGAAGATAAGATAAGGGACAGGATCCGAAATGAGGCGATCCGCCAGAGAACTTAAGTCTTCGACATAACTCAAGAAGTTAGTGCGTTAAAGTGCGGGCAACCTTGTAGCAACTGCGATGTTTTTTCGGTACCGAGTACGAGAAACGGTAAAATAAAGGTACGTCTTATATATATCATGATATCTTTCCGCAGATATACGTATATCAGCGATCCCTGCCAGACTCAAAACTGTGTAAAAAAATAAGGATATCCTCACTAGAAGAAAATAACTAAATTGACAGAACGGAATCTCCTGTCGTTAAACGGTTTACGCAAAGTGTGAACAGCAAGGCTGCTGTTTATTTAGCATGTACCCTAGTTTATTTAGGGTACAAAGTCCTCACCCAAGCAAAGATTTATCTACCGCATAACCCGACAGACAAACATGCCGAGTTATACGGTCTATCTAAGATAGTTTGACGCCAAACCCTTATCCGCATATGTCACATGCACTCGAGAGTACGTCGTCAGCCGAAATGAACATACTGAAGAACATAAGCCTCCCCAATTAAATGCCACTTTTGATGGGCTGTCCATTGGGGGATTGGTGATCACAGTAATGATCTTAGTATATACAGAATTTGCCGTGTGGTTTCCGGTAGAGTAGAATAGGACCACTCCAACTCTTCCCGTGGGTGTCGTACAAGGCGACTGAGGGAATACATTATAAAACATCAATCAGGCCTCCCCAACCCGTCTGGCCAGCGCGGGGAGTGTAGGCCAAATCCTCCGTCTGTCTCCGGCAGATGAGAGAGGGTGGTGCTCCTGCAGTGGAGACAAAAATAACCTGATGTTGATGATGATGATGATGAACACATATAGGTTAGGTCCTGGAATAGGATATAGGATAGTTATATCCCGAAAAAACATCTCATTCCTACGGGAAATACATAATAATTTGTGATGTTAAGTTGTCCACGCGGACGAAGTCGCGGGCAACAGCTACTTCGTAGAGTAAGCCTGCAGTTCGTTTTCAGAAGAATACGGCACTTCTGGTGTTGCGAGGTGATTTGTTTAACTGTGCTGATGTCGCAAAAAGCGACTCTAAAACCAAGCTAACAAGCTCTAGAAACTGGTTTACTTTTGCAAATAGAACAGGTTATGGAGCGAACGAAATCAAAAGTAGTCTATCCTCAAGACGAGACTACTATTTTTAGTTTAACTGTTTTTCTCCACTTTAGCGGTCACTCTATTTCGGTTCCGTAGGCTTAACGGTGTTGTTATCGCGATTGTAGTAAAGATTAATGGATTTATTGCGTTAGGTTGCGGTTCATTTGCATGGGTAATTAATTGTTGCCAGTGGTAAATAAGAATGAATAAATACAGAATCCATGACGAAATTTAACTAAAAAATACACTAGGTAGCAAATTAGGTACTAAATAATCTCATGTATTTATGAGTTCTTTCAATGGGGGTAGACGATTTCTTACACGGGGGTAGATACATCTACCCCTTTGGAACGCTTTTTTCCATGTGTACAAAATGCGTTGCGTTAAACTTCGCGTGTCTGTAAATTGAAAATATTTGCAAAAAAAATAATTGGGGGTCTATGGATAAGTAATAGAATACATTTCGTTCATTTTTGGATTTTTTGTCTGTTAGTTTGTGCACGCATCGTGGAGACAGCGGATCGGCACGCGCAGGGTGGGACGCCCCGCCGCCAGGTGGACTGACGACCTGAAGAACCTTCTTCAGGTCGTCGGTCCACCTGGCCGGAAGCGGCTGGATGCATGATGAGAGCAGTTGATGCTGATGTGATGATGATGAGAGCAGTTCAGAACAAAGAGCTCGCTCACACCAAATATAACTTGTTATAAGAACAAAGAAATATTTTGTTCCTCTACTCAGTGAGTTGTTATCACTTTAACTATAAGCTAGCTAGCTGCGCACGTTCGAAGCTATATTGCATAACGCTCGTTGGTGATAACAAGCAAGTCGACTGTTGTACTTGCAGTGTTCACGATTGTATTGTTTTAATTCCCCCTGCCATCACCGCACTACCAGGCGTACATACCTCACATATATAATAAAATCCCTAAAACGATACAAGATGTAGATGAGATGATTTATTAAAAAAAAAACTCCACGATCTGTTGACAGAAAAATGTTATTACGAAATGTGTTTGACGACCTCCGTGGCGGAACGGGTAGCTCTCGGACTGCCACGCCGGAGGTTGCGGGTTCGAATCCCGCTAGGGGCAAATGTTCGTATAATGAATATGAATGTTTGTACCCAAGTCTTGGATGTTTATAAAAAAAAATTTAAGTATGTATATCCGTTATCTAGTAACCATACCACAGGCTCTGCCTAGTTTGGGACTGGATAATTGGTGTGAATGTCTGACATATTTATATTTATATTATATTTATATTTATAGTTTGGAAGAATTTCTTGTGAAGGTTCAATTTAAGGTTTCAATTTGTATCTAATTAACTCTTAAATTTTTGTTTTTTTTTGTAACTTTGTTTTTAAATGCATGCTTTACTGCGACACAATGTTGTATGCCCACGTGGCGGGACATAGCTGAGCTCTAACTATGACATGTAATCCTTTATATACCTATGATCCACAATAAAGATATTTCATTTCATTTCAAGGGAGGTACTTCATTCTTATGTAGTTCTGTTGACAAACATTAATGGGTACTTTGGTGATAATTACAGAACTAACACTGCCTCCTTAATGCCTGCCACCGTATTTTAAAAGCTAATATAATAATAATAAAATCATTTATTCATCTCTTAAAAAATGTACATACAATAACTCCGCCAAACTGTATAATACAGTTTGTTGGCAGACATAGCTCTCTTACTTTATACACATCTATGGCAGAGAATACTAAATATCACTACGCAATGGTGAATAGCAAAGCAAAGTTACAAAGTTTTTAATTATGATATTAGCACAAAAAGATTGAGGTTACGTTAATGAGTTTACTAGATATTTCTTATATTTATTTCTGAAAGTGTTTTTGTTGATTACATTGCTTCTGATGCCTAATAGTGGAATAGTTTATGCCCTTTCGTTACCTTGCTCCTTTGTGATAAAGCTGGTTATTGTCTACATTTTCTAAATAAAATCATGTTGAAAACATTCTCCGGGCAAGCCAATTAGCATTTTTGAAGCCATGAATAGCGTTGTCTAAGTTTGTAAGCGAAACTCGGGAAATAATACGCTTTTCATTGCTTCTACAGCGCGCGGAACCGCATAAAGAATTATAAACTCCTTTCGTCGGTTCAAATCTACGCAGAAAGGGGATATCTTTGCTCCAGGAAATGTCATTATGGTGAAATGATAATGTCGATTTGCATACTGAATTTAAAAGCGATTTGTGAACGCGTGAATTTTTTGTTATTTGCAAGAAGTTATCCTTTTTTGCTCTAATTTTAAAACAGATACTTATTTTGTAGCAGAGATGCCTAAATCTTCTCCCCTCAACCCTCCTTTCAAACCTCTCTTCCTCTTACCGTCATCATCATCATCATGTCAGCCTTTAGACGTCCACTGCTGGACATAGGCCTTCCCCAATGAATGCCACCACACCCGGTCCTCCGCCCTCCGCATCCAGCCGCTTCCGGCCACCTTCTTTAGGTCGTCGGTCCATCTGGCGGCGGGGCGTCCCACCCTGTGCGTGCCTGCTCTTACCGTCGTCGCCCCAAAACATCAGTCAGGCCTCCCCAACCCGTCTGGCCAGCGCGGGGAGTGTAGGCCAAATCCTCCGTCTGTTTCCGGCAGATGAGACAGGGTTGTGCTCCTGCAGTAGAGACAAAAATAACCTGATGATGAAAAAGTTAGGGATCCCTACTAAAACTTCAATTATGTAATTCCAGGTGTAATAACAAAGAAGTCTAATTTTAATGTTCGGTACTATTCAGATTGCGATGAGTTTGGACTATATTTGGACCTGTATGGGAGTGGTAAGGGTAGCGGATTCTATAGTCCACGTGAGCGGAGCCGCGGGCACAGCTAGTTAATACAAATAATTGAATATGAATATGACCGGTTCTGCATGCCCTATATTGGAAGCCCTCCTGAGTCTACCGGGAGTTCAGTATTTCCTGCATAGCACTTAAATAAAAGTGTATTTTCATGTAGAATCTAATTCACTTAGACTCAGTCCATTAATCGAGGGAAAAAGCCTCTTAGGGATCTGACTGTACCTAATTGACAATAATGCCGCTGTGCGTCCCCTAAGGCTCAGTGTTTCACGTCCTTGAGCTGTCGACCTCGACCTTCGCTTCAGCTTGGGTGAGCTCATGTCGCATGTTTTATGCGATTATTAAAGATCCAGTTGGGGTACACATAGGACTGTTGAAGAAATGTGGCAGTTGCATATAGCGTCACTGAAATTAGTTACACAAGTATACATGATTTATATAAGTATTGCCGTGTGGTTTCCGGTAGAGTAGAATAGGACCACTCCAACTCTTCCCGTGGATGTCGTACAAGGCGACTGAGGGAATACATTATAAAACATCAACCAGGCCTCCCCAACTTGTCTAACCAGCGCGGGGAGTGTAGGCCAAATCCTCCGTCTGTCTCCGGCAGATGAGAGAGGGTTGTGCTCCTGCAGTGGAGACAAAAATAGCCCGATGATGATACATACACTTGTCTAATCCCATTCTAGGATTGTTTCCTGTGCTATGATAATTAAATAAGGATAGGAAAATCCACAAATATAACACCCAGACTAACTTGTACAAATTGTACAATGTTGTCTGTCCCTGATGGGGATCGAACCCACGACTTGTGGCGCTGGAGTGCAGTGACCAAGCCACTAGGCTAACGAGTTAATTCAGTCTGGTCAGTTTTCTATTTGTATCTTATTTGCCATGGGCTGGTTCACCAGAACGTTCTAGACACGTGTGGTACATTCTAGAGACGCGCGTGCGTCGTCGCGCTGTCATTTCCGTCCATTTCTTCCCACGCCTATTCGAGTGTACTGTTGCTTTGAGATCATTTCGTTATTTTTTTTTTAAACTAAGGCGTAATAATATCACTAATGTCAGACTTAGTCATTAAAATAGGTACTTTAGTTTTATATGGTACATAATATTATGCGTCCCGCTATTCCGGCAAAAGCAGTTACATTACCTAACGGAACCCTTTTTTTATTAGGGTTATGTGTTCACTCCGCGAACTTTTTTCCTCAGCGTTACCTATTTGGGAACTATATATTGAATTACTTGTCCGGAACTCGGTACTGTTACGTAGAAAATTTGATATTTGTCGGTGAATGAAACGTATTAAATGGAAGGTTATAATAATGTATTCTTGAATCAAAACGTAACTACATCAGTGAATCTACAGTAACTTTTTGAACTAGGATAAGGCTGCTTTTTAAATATCTTAAGATATAATATAATAATCTAATATATAATAATATATTTATTTAAGTATGTGTATCCGTTATCTGGTAACCATAGCACAGGCTCTGCCTAGTTTGGGACTGGATAATTGGTGTGAATGTCTGACATATTTATTTATATATATTTTAAATCTATATTATATTTAGTACAGCCATAGTACATAACTTTATTTTTTGTTTGTTTTTGTTGTTAATTTTGGTACAATAAACCCTTTACATACATACAAACATACATAGTAAGTAGTACATAAATGTATATACTAGGAGTTTTAATTTCTCTGTCTGTGTGTGTCATCCTGAAATTGCGTGACTCAATTTCGACAGGATTACGTGTTCATATTTTTGTTTTGTTTATAACAATTTATGAACACAATGCTGTCGAAATCATCCTAAAACTGAGTGAATCATTTTCAACAGCATTATGATAATATTTTTTTAATTTAAAACAATTTATGAACTTTAGACTGTCGAAATCATACTGAAACTGCATGAGTCAATTTCGACAAAATTATGTTAATTGATATACCAAAATACATTATATAATATTCTCACGGATAATTTCACAGCTGATTAGGAGGGCTAAAATCTACGTTCGTTGATATAAAAGGGGTAAAGTCAATGTCCAGGAACTTGAATTTTCACATAGAAGTTCCTTAAATGACGACTAGGCCAAAATTACTAAGATGGATTTTTTGCAGTTCTACAACACGAAAGTCACGTTCAACAGTTAAGCTCCTTTTAGAACGCGTCGGATTTTCGTTTAAAGGTTACCGCGCACGTAGTATCACGGCTTCGGATCAGCATCGCCTCCAGAATTATTTGTATGAAAGTGTCACATGTCCCGTTAGGAAGTACAAAATGTCATTTTAGTTAACGTTTATTAGCTGAAATGCTTATGGAGTAGGCCGAAGTCTGCGCAGGCATTGACTGCAGCCGTAACAGTTTCAACAGCTCAGATCTACCGAACAGATATGATGTCGCTCCGATGCTAGGGCCACGTTGATCCGATGCCGCCCAACTAGCACACTTGCCAAATAAACAGCTGTTTTACAGCTTCAGAGCTCAAGGTGTTATAAGCACTTACACTGATATTCATACACACACAAACCCTGCACATACACATTCGCACGCATGTTTTTTATTTGTACCTATCTGTTATTTTACTTATAATTGTCATGAGCATGTAATTCAAATTCCAATTTAAGATTATGGCTCCATCGTGTTGACGATGTTCTGCCAATGTCACGGTTAGAGAAGCCACAGTGCCTTAAAGTTTGTGTGGTAGCCTGGTCGAGGTTCAGTTGAGTGAGCATGTAATTAAACGTAAACGTCAGTTTTGACAGATGTCATCGATTACCGCGCTCGTGTCTACCTTGTGTCTTGCCTCGTACTGAATACATGTCTTTGTTCAAGAAGTCCTATTTTTATTTATCAATTGCTGGTCCATCCTGTCCACAATAATTTTTGTTGTTTTTTTTGTTTACGTTATGCTTAAGTTTCGTAGAGCCTGGTGATTTATCATAGAGGTTTCTATCTAGTACGGACACCAGTCTCTCGCAAAGGTTTTTATGATTGTATTCCACTCTTGTTTTTCTTTATCTGTAACCTTTGTGTAGAGAAAATGAAGAAATATTTTATTTTTATTATTTATTATTATACTAGCTGGTGCCCGCGACTTCGTCTGCGCAGGATTAGTATTTCGAGTAGCTTATATTAGCGTGGCGTGGAAAAGAACTAACATTATGACATCAAAATTATAATTTTATGGCGCACGCCAGAATAGCTCGCAGATGGTAGATTTTTTCCTATTTACTTGATATTTTGGACAATTCACACAATATCTTTATAAATTGGAGCCTATGTGTTATTCTGATGTATAAGCTATATTATTGTAAAGTTTGATTAAAATCCATTCACTAGTTTTTACGTGAAAGAGTAGCAAACATCCATCTATACTTACAAACTTTCGCGTTTATGATATTAGTAGGATACTCCCACTATATAACTGTTTTGGCGTTCTGATACGTATGCGATAACCTTAACAAGCTCCACTTACAGCATACCTACCAAACGGTACAGATGTAGATGTATAAAACGGGCTTTCACTTGACGATACAGGTCCGCAATGCCGTCCTTTCAAAGAAACTTCCTTGGGCCTTAGTATTTGCAATTCTTTCTCTCCAATGCCTTTGTTCTACTTTAATCCTTTTCATATTGCGAAAAGCCTTTTATGATGCATGAGAGGTAAAGGTAGCAGGATTCTAACATCGCCCTGTTAGTCAAGTAAGTTATACGTGGGGAGGGATTTCATCCTTATGTAGTAGACATACCTTGTTCTCTCATAGTATCATCATCAGGTTATTTTTGTCTCCACTGCAGGAGCACAACCCTCTCTCATCTGCCGGAGACAGACGGAGGGTTTGGCTTACACTCCCCGCACTGGCCAGACGGGTTGGGGAGGGAGGTTGTGCTCCTGCAGTGGAGACAAAAATAACCTGATGATGATGATGATGGATGACAGGGACCGTTTACGTTTATGATTGTTAGGGCAGACGAGTTCTGAAGTGGAGACCGCGGATCAGCACGAGCAGATGGATTGACGACTTGAACAAAGTGGCCGGAAGCGACTGGCAGAGTGTGGTGGCGTAAACTGAGATGTACTATGTTCTAAATTAATAATTTGTGCAGTGTTTTTTTTTATCAGTATGTTGTAATGTAATTGCTTGGTACGTCAAAGTGATGCGCCCAATGTCCGAGGGGTTCATCCTTTTTTCAGGCACCAGTATCTCACAAAAGATAACATAGAGCGCTAGCACCTAGGAAGCGGTAGTCGATAAAAAATGACGTGTATAAATGTACCAAGTGTACTCATATGCAATAAATGATTTTGACTTTAACTTTGAGTTAAATTTGTACTCTTTATTTTCATTTTATAAGTTTATAATTATTGTAAATTTTTGTGTTGAGATAATGAATAAATGTTGTATTGTATTGAGGAAGGCAATTGCCCAGCGGTGGACGTCTAATGGCTGACATGATGAAGACCGTTTGTCATCAGGCGGGCTGTCATTTTCCACTTCAGACTTGCCTTTAACTTATTTCTCAAAGCCTTTAAGGCTTTATAAAAAGGGAAGAGGTAGTTACATAATATGCTAGTTACAATGTGTTTGGGTTTCTCTGAGGGAGGAATCAATTTCTTGTAAGTCACGCTATACAGCGATTAGGGAAAATTTATCTACTCCCCAGGTTTTCCATTAGTATCCGAACTGATTAACTACCTATTATATATGTTGTTTTTGGTTCAATATGTTTATATAGACAGTTTTCTATACTTTATTTTAGCGATTCTTAAAGGATTTTTTTGCGTACCGCCAACGCTGGCCTATTTTTTATAAATAAATATCTCAGACATTCACACCAATTATCCAGTCCCAAACTAGACAAAGCCTGTGGTATGGTTACTAGATAACGGATACACATATTTAAATAAATATATAAACATCCAAGACTTGGGTACAAACATTCATATTCTTCATACGAATATTTGCCCCTAGCGGGATTCGAACCCGCAACCTCCGGCGTGGCAGTCCGAGAGCTACCCGTTCCGCCACGGAGGTCGTCATTTTTAGATCATCATCGGCCGAAATACGTCCACTGCTGAACATAAGCCTCGTCAGTAGAATGCCAGTTTTGGTGGGCGATCCATTGGGGGATTTGTCATAATCATACACGTTTGACAGGCGGATTGGTGATTGCAGTAATTGCACAGCTGAACGCTACTCTCCGTCCTGGTGCAGTCACTTAGTCGCCTTGACCACACCCACGGGAAGGACTGTGTGGGGGTGGACCTATTCTAAGCCGTCAACCACACGGTAAAATTTCAATGAATAGTGAATAAATAGAAGACTTTTAGAATGTACTTATCTGTTATCATTATAAAATGTACCATATTCTGACAATCATTTGGACTCTAAGCTCTGAGACAGACTCTAAACCACAGAAACGGATATAGTTAGAAGGGGTACAACACTTTCAATGTCTCGTGCGTGTCGTTTTTCCGACACAGCGCCCCCCTCCCGCCCACTTTTTTTGCTTCGTGGTCACGTTTCTAGTGAGTAGATACAGTTATGCAGTTTGAAAACGGGCAATATTTAATTGCAGATTATTGTCGGGTGTTTACCCAACCTTGATTCGGCGCGAAACGATTAAGCGTTTGACAGTTTCTGCAATATATTGCAAATTGTTGGCACGCGTGTCGGCGCTTACTTCCCCATTCTATCTCATTCATTTCTATGCTCTAAACACTCATCAGAATATATCATCATATGTCCCGTGTCAGAATATGTTAGCGATTACATAATATATTTTTATGTTTATTTCTTAGGATGTTATTTTAAATACTTACGGAGTAGGCCCCTACACAAGTGTACCTACCTGTCTAAGCGGCATTTTTATTATTTACTAGCTGTTGCCCGCGACTTCATCCGCGTGGACAACTTAACATCGCAAATTATTATGTATTTCCCGTAGGAATGGGATGTTTTTTCGTGATAAAAACTATCCTATCTCCTATTCCAGGATCTAACCTATATGTGTGCTAAGTTTCATTACGATCCGTCGTGGTTGAAGCGTGTGTAGAGCTCCGATGAATAGGATGTGATATAATAGAAACTCCGGTTGATCAAACTTAATATATTGGAACACTTTAACATAAAACTCGTCCTCTCTACAATAATTAGATGCAGGACTGCGAGACGGACGCGCTATGCTCTCGCGTGCGCTCCTGTCTCACCCCTACTTTAGGGTATAGACACGTGATTGAGTAACAAACATCCAAACTTTCACATTTATAATATTAGTAGGATTTCGTGATAATTGAAGTGGCAACATGGAACAACCTGTCGTTAACCAACGCCGACGTACGTCTGAGAATAACGACGCCAACTTGCGGGGAGGCAGACAGCATTTGATTAAAATGAATTTTTATTTTATTCAGGGTTGAATGTAACGGCAACTCTAATTTGGCTTGTCTACCGAAGCTCCAGACGCGGGACGTAGTAGATGTTACCTACAGAGCCTGCTGGGTCCGTTGACCTCGTCTGGAAGCTGGAACCTTGCCACTGAACCGAAACTAATTCAGCACGTGCTTTTACAAGAAGCTTTGTTGTCTGACTGAGTTACTAGTAAATAAATAAATATGTCAGACATTCACACCAATTATCCAGTCCCAAACTAGGCAGAGCCTGTGGCATGGTTACTAGATAACGGATAGACATACTTAAATAAATATATAAACATCCAAGACTTAGGTACAAACATTCATATTCATCATACGAACATTTGCCCCTAGCGGGATTCGAACCCGCAACCTAGTAGCAAAAGAGGTTCACAATCCCAAGGGATTTTAGGGTTTTAGCGAAGTTTTTATGTTTGTTGTACCTTCAATATGTACAAAAATTCGGCAAATTCTAGGACCTCACATAGGACAACTACATTATAAAACATCAATCAGGCCTCCCCAACCCGTCTGGCCAGCGCGAGGAGTGCAGGCCAAATCCTCCGTCTGTCTCCGGCAGATGAGAGAGGGCTGTGCTCCTGCAGTGGAGACAAAATAACCTGATGATGACATAGGGCTGGCACTAAACGATCGTCTTAACTCTCCAGCTGCAAACGTTCGCCCGTCGAAATAATATACTGCTACATTTAATATATACGTAATGTTTTTTATGGAGTTTTGCTTCCTAGCGCTGTTAATAAGAAACGGCGCAACAAACTTCCCGCAATTACCTTTAGAATGCCGTTGCCACTGTCCCGCGTCCTTCGCATCACGGACCTTCGCACCACCCTATTGCCTCTGATGAAGTCATCAGTAGGCGCTTCGGCAAACATCCTCGCGCACTACCAAAGCGGGGCAGTCGCTAAACTCTTTTGAGTTACTAAATTCATCGTTAGCATACTCGTATTTGCTATCGTCTGTAGCGTATAGGTATTTGTATGTTATCTCAGTTGGCGACATTTATCTTCTGTATATATGCCGGGTACGGACCTCGGAACTGTCTTAATTAGATACCGTAGCGTATTGATGTCATACAGTAGTGACACTTCGTACTAATACTCTTAATATTATAAATGCGAAAGTTTGGTAGTTTGTTACTCAATCACGCTTCAACCACTGGACGGATCGGGATGAAACTTGGCACACATATAGGTTAGGTCCTGGAATAGGATATAGGATAGTTTTATCTCGAAAAACACATCTCATTCCTATGGAAAAAGCGGTCCATGCCAACGAAGTCGCGGGAAACAGCTGTTTATTTTAAACCATTATGTAATATTACTTTGGTGGCTGATTTCAGATGGATTTTCTGATGTTCAGTTCAGAATGTGGTCGCCTTACCTTCGAAGTAGGGGATTCAGACTCGTTCCAATCAGTTTGTGAAACTTAAAGTACGAATAAATACTCAATACTAGATTTAGCCGTTTATTTCCTAAAAAAAAATTCCAACTTTACAGATTTAAAAAAATACATAATGGTGCAATCACTTTTATGCTATATAGATAGACGAAACAGGCATTCGTCTCTCTAGCATTCCCTTGCATTCCGTCACCAGCCGTCCTATGCTGGCCATATATGGCTAAAGCCGTAGATATATCTATTCTGCTACATTGTTAATCTAACCAACATTCGACAGTGTGAGTAGGAATGCTCTATGCAAGAAAGAGGCGGATATAGTATCGCAGCCCGCGCGCGTCTCTAGAATATACCATACAGTCGCGAAACAACGCCGTGCGTCTCGCACGTTCCTGTCAATCTGATAACCGGCTGGATTTTTACGGTTTTTGACAGTTTTTGTTTTCAGTCTAACTATAGCCACGAATCATTACCATCAAAGTTATCCGACACTGTTAGGTCTCAGCTGAAAGTCAGTGCTCTGCCCTCACAGGCAAAGCAATATGCTGAGCTGGGGCCTGTTTGCTGCTGCAGCACACATACTGTGTCTACCACAGTGTCGCCACACTGTACTGTGGCCCCCTCCCCTACAGGTCGGTCGCATGCCTTGATTCTACTCCCGGTTTGTCGGACAAGTTCCTCGCGTTGTTTCTGCTCCTCGTGCAAGCGAATCTAATATTAAATTATCGTCCGACAAGCCGTGTGACGTGATCGCGGCGTGTGCACCCGACTCTTAGTTGTATATTATTTTTGTTTATGTGTAATGTTGCACTGTATGTGTTTTGTTGCAGTCAATAAATGAATATTCTATTCTATTCAAAGTACGTAAAGAGTAGTTTTAAAATTCGACTAAGGAACAAGATCTGTAGCTTCACTGTTCGTGTAATGTTTATATCATAAAGCGTTTCTTGTTTATTTGTTATACGGTTAACGGGAATGAGATGAGTTTCGTGTGCGAGAAACGTATGTTACTATTATTAAGTTCTTCGACTTACGTAAACTCATTTAGTCGAACGGATATTTATCTTCCAGGTGTTTTGAATCATTACACATCGCAACTCTTTTTTCTTTGCATTCTAATGCTCACTATATTTTTCAGTATCGTGTGCAGATAAAAAAAACATATTTTAGGCGTCTAGTTCTTTTCAATAGGCAAGTTCTTGTGCCCGATTCTGAAGGTACTCATTCAGAATTTGACAGCACTAAATAAATCATAATTAGCAAAGCATAAGTTACTACGTACGTAATATTACATAACTTAAATAATAAAAAATAAATAATAAAAGAGAATTTATTCAACGACATCATTCAGTTCAACAATTAAGTATTTATAAGTAGTACATAGTCAGATGAATTGGCCGATGCCTCAGCGAAACGCAGCTTTTCAGGCATCGCCATTATGATTATACATTTATGGACATACAATTTTATATTTAAACTGCGACATAGTTTATGAAAATTGATTTTTTTATTTTTATATACATTGTTATTTTTTGTACACTAAGTTATGACATTGTTATAAATCTCATACACGAGCTGTGTAGAATTGACATTTTGTATATTATATTTTTACATTTTATTTTGACATTTTGTATACTATTTTTTTTATTATTTTTTGACGATTACATTAACTCTGACCTTTTACGTAAGTTAATCTATGTATTAAAATTTGTAATGTGAAATAAAGAAATCTAATCTAATCTAATCATCGCTAAAATCGAAGCTAGAGAAAAAGGAGTGGTGATCGTAAAGTATTGTAATTTTAATTACACGTAACCAAGTTTCTCCATGTGCCTTCAGCGAAAATGGGAATGCAGTTCTTACTGCCATAACCTGTGTATTTGTGTGTGAATTCATTAGGCGAGCAATTACCATACTGTAAGCCCTTACACTGGGATCTATTACATATCATATTACCACTATCTATGAATTTGTATATTGTATTATATTGACTTAGGAAATTATGTAGACTTGAAAACGGACTCTATTTAGCAGTTGCTTGCGGCTAAATTGCGACTAACTAGGTTATTACCTATAAGGTCTGTAGAAATATATGTAAATAGCTATATATAGGCATATATAGCCCGCTATGAGAAGAATAAAAGGAGGTGTATCAAAAGGTTGTTGAATGTGAGTGAGGCTAGTGAGGTGTGTCAGGATCGCGCAAACTGGCGATCCATCGTCTCTGCCTATCTCTCTGGGACCAAGGCGTGATCATTATGTATGTAACTATATATGCAAATACATACATACACTTGTCTAATCCAAAACTAGGATCTTCTCCTGTGCTATGGAAATTAATGGAAATTGGGACAATACACAAGTATAACATTCAGACCGGGAACAGCTTGTACAAATTGTACAAAGTTGTCACACACAAAGAAAAACCAACAAAGCAAGAAAAAGGAAAAAAAAATTATAAGAACTAGAGAAAACAATTTAAAAATTTTAACATAGTTAAAATAGTAAAAAAAAACCATTTCGATACCTGTCGTTGTTACTTAAGTCATATAACCAACTGCTGATTTTGTTAATCGTTCAAAATACGTACTTTTTGTATACGTACGTACTGTGTAGTCTGTGCAAATGATGGAATATGTAAATATTCGCATAACGCGCCGTCAGTTCATTGTACTGCGCCTACGCAGCTCCTGCAATTAATGTAACCTTGTCCTTTTCTGTTTACTCTTGGCATTGTCTTCCCCATTCGTTCAACTTGCTCTATTTCGATCGCACCTTCGTCTTCAATCAGCATGGTTACGTCGTCTGCGTCATCGTTTGCAGTTTATTTGGCAGCTTTCAATCTGCTGATACTTCGGATTTGTTTTCAATTAGCAGTTTTCATATCAGGTTTAGTAAGTGTGATCTTCGGCGTAGAACAGGGCCTCCTTTTCCGTGGGTGTCGTCAAGGCGAATAAGCGATTGCACCAAGAATAGGCAGCAGCGATCTCCTGTGTATATTAAGATCATTACTGCGATCACGAATACGCCTGCCAAACGTGATGATTATGGCAAATGACAGCCCACCAAAAGTAGCATTTTAATTACTAGAATCAGGCTTTACTGTTGAACTAATAGTCTGATGCAGTGTGCGCCTGGGGAAGTAACATAACGTCTTACCTATTTCTGTATACCTAGTCTATATTGCTGTGACCCAGATTTACACACGAGGTATTCGAGTCCTAAGGGTAAAAATACAGTTGCCAAAGCTTAAGTTTAGGACCCTTTGCTGCTTCGAATCGTAAAAACAGATGACGTCAGTCTCCGTCATTACTAAGTGCTATTCACTCTTATTCACTATGTTTTATGGGTGTTTACATAGTTAGAAAAAGCTGTTGCCGGCGACTTTGTCCGCGTGGACGACTTAACATCACAAATTATTTTGTATTTCCCGTAGGAATTAGATGTTTTTTCGGGATAAAAACTATCCTGTGTCCTATTCCAGGAACTGACCTACATGTGTGCCAAGTTTCATCCTGATCCGTCCAGTGGTTGAAGCGTGATTGAGTAACAGACATCCAAACTTCCGCATTTATAATATTAGTGGGATTCTTAGCATCTATATCTGTACAGATATTATGTCATATTCCGTATGAATAATAATTGTCATTAGCAAAGCTTTTGGTAGACTTGGAACCTGTTAATGTTAACTTTTGACCTCTGTTGTAAGTTGCTTGACCACTTACTCAATTCCTGGGTCTATCGTATTTCGCCATTCAGCGATAAGTACGTAATTTAATGTCGCATTGACCGAGGACGTCTCAATAGATAATCTTTTATCTGGCTATTAAATAATGAGTCGACGGGAGCGCTCGGCACCGACCGGCCACTTCGCATCTGCGTCTGCGCATGCCCGTGTCTGGTCCGTACTCGCGCGTGTCGTATCTTGTTCGACATTTCCTACTGTTACATCTATAAAGTCTTCACTTACACCTAATCCTACTCCATTACAGTGTTATTTACCGTTTCGTGCAAATGTGATGTGAATTACGAGTATTTTGTTAAAATTTGTGATAGAGACAGTGTTTATTCTAGTAATATTTGTGTGAGAAATGCGGTTAAAGAGTGTATTGGCTTTTGGCAAGCAGCTTGTCGGCGGAGAGAGTGCCAAGATGACGTTACATGAGGTTTGTTTGTTTACACTCACCGGCTTGGAAGTTGGAGAAGTGAGACAGTTCGAGACATTCGTATTTTCTTTCGCTTTGGACATTTCTGTGTCAATAACGATCTATAGCTAAATTTATATGTCAGTTTTATGTATTCTCGATGACAAATATAGTTATTTCTATTTTCGTTTGTTTAAAAAGGTCTTGGGTATATTTTTTTGCTAATTTTATAAAGTGTGTAAGTATCCGATTTTTGAGCAGTATTTGGCAATTTCAAAATTATGTTTTGACCCAATTCTGTCTTTAAACATTCTGAGCCCTTTAATGTATCAAATGAATAATTTATTGAAGATTTAATCCTCCACTTGAAATTCATCGGCGTTCATTACCATAATTCCAGAAATTCGAACGATCCGCACTCGACTTGCCTCCGTAGGCTCCGTTTCTGATCGCCGGTATGTTCTGTGAAATGCCATTGTTTAATATTTTCGTGGGTCAACATTGAACAATTGTCTTCCCCTCGCTTGTTTGCACAACATTTATATTGATACGCTACGTTGGTGATTTGTGAATCGTATGAAGGTATGATAATGTCGAATAATAATGATATAGTCGAGTCATTGGGGAAGGCCTATGTCCAGCAGTGTACGGCTAAAGGCTGACATGATGATGATGATGAAAGTCGAATAAATGGAAACGGTTTCATTAAAATTTAAAAAAGTTGGCAATGTGCTTACAGATTGTCTGTTTCCTATAGTGATGTTGTAACTACTCAGGGTCAGACTTTATTTAGTAAGGGCTACATGTTAGTTTTTTCCTTAATCTCTTGTTTTATTATCTTCGATAATATTTGCTTATATTGTCCTCATTAGGAGATTATTTCTAGGAAATATTTATTTCTGTTACGATGTCTTATTATCAAGTAAAATTATTTGTAAAATGCGTATTTTTATCACTGTGTGTGATTATTAATTAATGTTGTTGACATATTGTTAATCTCTTTCAGTACGTTGTCTTTTATTTACTCTACATTTCGAAATATTCAACATTTGTCTGTCTCACTTGTCTACCTGATTATATAAACATAAACATTTCTTTCCACCTCTTATATTTTTGCCTTGTTTTTTTATTATATTTGATTTACAATTTCGTTCATCATTATTTCTTTTTCTTTCTTCCTTCAGTCTGTTTCGACTTCTGTAGGAAAGCTTTAGGTTACACTCAGGTTTAACATAGATTATCAAGTTTGCAATTGAAAGTAAATGTAATTAATTAGTTATCAAAGTTTAAATTTAATTTGTGGTACTATCAGTATTGATTTATCATGTGTTCACACGAAGTGCACTTAAACTAATGTACTTTGTAACTCAGTTTGAGGGAGTTCTATCGTTTGTCGATAACCTAAGCGATTTGTTGGCAGTTGCCAAGTTTTAAAAGTTCAGTCCTTTTTGCGGGAGTATCAACTTGGTTATTTTGTGTTTCTGTTATTTCCGGTCGTTTGTTATGTAATAAAATTAATCTGAAATATTCATTATTAACATGCATTATCTTATCGCTACCTAAGACGGATACTAAGTGTTTTTGCCAAAAAAAGGGGTCGAACTGGTTTTCTAAAATTCTAATTCTTCAATTGGCGAATAAACTCTAGTAACTTTCACAGAATTCTAGAAAACTAAACTGGTTCCTTTTTTGACAGTTGCCAAAACACTAAGCCACCATCTTTGGTAACTAGTCAGTACTATCAAGTATATATTGTACAACAGTTAAATGTTTAGTAGTTGATATCTTTCTGTTATTTATGTAATCTTCTATCTTTGTTTTTCCACAAATTAAACAATTTGGTCACCTTAAAATTGCCTCTGATGGGTATCGTACTTTGCATCGGACGTTACCGGGTGACGGGCCTAGTGACGTATCCAATGATAACCACCGCGCTATCGGTCCGTGACCGGCTGGGTCACCAGATTACAGTATAACACTTTATTATTAATCCTTATCATTTCTAATTATTCACAACTGACGAAAATAATGAAATAGAATTCTATGTAGTAAGTTTAACGATCTTAGTTCCACCCGTTCTTATGAATTTGGAAGATGTGAACAGACATCCGGCTTGAAGGACCAAGTTGACCCTTCGAGCCGGATCACTGCTCAAAGTAGCATTTATTATGCAATTCAAACGACAATAAATCAACCGATTTATAATATAGAATGATAATTTTGCATCTGTGCAAGACGTGCATACTGAGATGTAGTAGATCGACTGACCTTATAATGAATGAACAAATATGGTTATATGATAATTGTATTATAGTTTAAATATTGCCGTGTGGTTTCCGGTAGAGTAGAATAGGACCACTCCAACTCTTCCCGTGGATGTCGTACAAGGCGACTAAGGGAACACATATTATAAAACATCGATCAGGCCTCCCCAACCCGTCAGCCAGCGCGGGGAGTGTAGGTCAAATCCTCCGTCTGTCTCCGGCAGATGAGAGAGGGTTGTGCTCCAGCATTGGACACAAAAATAACCTGATAATGATGATAAATGATGAGTTTACATATAAAGTAAAAGGTAAAGAATTTTCTTTAACACGATATTTCGTATACGATTTTACTGCTTTCTCTTTTTAATTTTAAGGTGTAGAGAAGAACAAATAGAGCATTTTATTTTTCTTTACAAAAAACCTTTCGAGTCAAAGCACGCGACGCATGTGATAAAGTCCTTAAAAATTAAACTTGTTATTACTAAGCCTAATTACATAGAGTTATTATCCCGTTACTAGATATTAGAACTCTTCGCGTTCGGTCTAGAAAATTGTTTCAACTTTTCCCTGCATTGGCTCTAACTGGTTCTCGGTAAGCACAGCCTCTGCTAGTGACGTCACATCTGCAACCACCTGGCGCCGTGCCAAATCCACCCGCTTGGCAAGATTGGCCTTTATTCCTCTTTCATTTCGACTCAGTTTATCATGTTTATTGCCCATGGGATATTATGTGGAAATATTAATGGTATAAGTAAATCAAGAAACGTTAGGGAATGGCCTCCGCTGACTTGGTTTAGTTTCTGTCCTCGCATATTCTTAGTTAAGAGAAAGGAAATGAAGCAATGAGTTGTGTCCCAAATTGACGACTCTCATAAGGACGACGTTCTTATATTGTGATGAAAGTTGTAACATCCGTTCGCTAGATGGCGCTAACATCTTTCTACAACTTGATATGTAATTGTGCTAGGGAATTAATGTAGTGGATCAATACTTTTGTACAATGTGTATGCTTTGCTGGACTTTGCTTACCAATAACAACCCTATTTATACTGTATTGAAGATGAGAAACCAAGGTTTCGATACCGCATGCTGCTTAAGTCGCCTTCCATAATGCTGTACTAACTCGATTCCTCCGGCTTTTTATTTCTACTCCCGTTACTAATGTATTTGAAAACTAAAAATGTCCATAACTTTTGATTGAGTAAATCGATTGCGATAAAATAAAGCCTATATGTTACTCCGAGCTAAGCCCTATGTTTCTGTGAAAAGTCCATCGAAATCGGTTCAGTAGTTTTTACGTGATGCGTGCACAAACTAATAGACAATCAGACAAAAACTCCAAAAATGATAGAAATTCGTTCAACAATTTATCCTTAGACCCCCTAATTTTTATTCTGCAAATATTTTCAGTGTACTAATACATGAAGTTTGCGTTTTTATTTATTAGATATAGGTATTTCATCCTCATTATCAGCCTGAAAGAGTCCACTTTGTGCTGAGCTGGGGCCTGTTTGCTGCTGCAGCACACATACTGTGTCTACTACAGTGTCGCCACACTGTACTGTTGCCCCCTCCCCTACAGGTCGGTCGCACGCGTCGGTTCTACTCCCGGTTTATCGGATACGTTCCTCGCGTTGTGTCCGCTCACTCGTGTAAGCGAAGTGTGCTGTCTAGATTTCGTTTGCCGTTTCCATATCTTCTCATTAAACTATAAAATGCATTCGACATAGCGACTCGGCGAATTTTATTTAATAAATCAACGAGAAGCTGCTAGAAGCTGTTGTGAAGTGACGAGTGACAACCGGGGAGTGATCTAGTTGTGTCAAGTGGATAATGAGTTGAAACAAGGATGACACGTGCTTAGCGCCGGCGTCTGCTGGGGAGCTGGAAAGTAGCTGCTTTTATAGGAGATGAATTTAATAGTTTTTGCATATATATTATACCTATATATTATAACTTGTTTTACCAGGGTTAAGACTAAGTAAGGTCAGCAAATCGTTCACGGGGCAATGTATACGCTTCTACAACAAACTACCAGAGGAAATCTTAAATATGACGGACAGAAAGTTTAAGATTCATATTAAAAAACAACTTTGTAAGAAAGCCTATTATAAAGTAAACGATTATTTGAATGACAAAGATGCCTGGTACTAATGTTAATCCAGCTTCGCAAAATCTTTATTAATTGTATGCAAACTTCATTTTTAAAAGATGTGTTGCGTGAAGTTTGTTGCGCCGTTTCTTCTTCACAGCGCTAACACCTAGGAAGCGGTAGTCGATAAAAAAATGACGTGTATAAATGTACCAAGTGTACTCATATGCAATAAATGATTTTGACTTTGACTTTGACTTGACCTGTGGTTTCCGGTAGAGTAGAATAGGACTACTCCAAGTCTTCCCGTGGATGTCGTACAAGGCGACTTAGGGAATACATTATAAAATATCAATCAGGCCTCCCCAACCGCGGGGAATGCAGGCCAAATCCTCCGTCTGTCCCCGGCAGATGAGAGAGGGTTGTGCTCCTGCAGTGGAGACAAAAATAACCTGATGATGATGATGATATATTATACTAGCTGTGCCCGCGGCTCCGCTCGCATCGATACAGAATCCGCTCCCGTTCCCACTCTCACATCCTATCCCACTTCTACTCCCGCTCCAACTGTAGTACAAACCAATCGCAATATGAATTGTACAGAACATAATAATTATACTTCTTTGTTATATTGCTTTTATTCACCTTGGGTTACATTATTGACGTTTTAGTAGGGATCCCTAATTTTTTAAGCTACACACGGGTAGATTGAGGGCGGCCGGGAACCACATGACTAACTGATGGACTGTCTGTTTGTAATAAATGAAACTGTTTATTAAATTGGGTAGGTGCCATTAGGCAGTCTCATTATCGCTGCATTAGTGCTCGTTGTGTTTTAAGGGTGTTTGAAATCACCTGGGAAATTATGTCGGAATATACTATTTGTTTTCAGGTGACTCTGGCACAAGTCCAAACTCTATTTGCTGCATTTCTTTTGGAAATACTCAAAGAACTATTTCAGTACAATTTCTATACATAGGGGAAGGTTTGTTGCCAAACATTCTGATTATTTATAATGGTTGACGTAAGAATCGCATATCGCAGTCTGGAAGACGGCCAGTCTGCGTCAATAACTTACATCAGCACCATACTGTGACATATGGAAATATTTTATGATTTCCCTCTTGGATTGTTCGCTGTCTGGAAATGGCGTCAGTATTTTAATACCTTTGGCACAGATTAATAAGTACATCACCCTATTGTAAAATGAAAATACCGACGAACGCCACCACACCTGGTCCTCCGCCTCCCGCATCCAGCCGCTTCCGGCCACCTTCTTCAGGTCGTCGGTCCACTTGGCTGGCGGAAATACCTACGCTTTAAATCCCACTTATAGACCATACATGCAAAAATGTGCCTTAGGCGCTCGACTAAATGTTGTTATTACTTCGTACAGCGCGCGATAGGCGGATAGCGTTTGACGTGGCAGTCAGCGCGCAAAAACATGTCTAAGGCGCTCGACTTAGCGTTGTTACTGTTCCTTCGCGGGGCAAGTGCACCGCCGACGCGGTGAAAAAGTATAGGGTATATGTATTTATCGCAGTACGGACGTATGTTTGACGGAGGCTTGCCTGTGGTATGTCTCATTGCTTTTTATACAAAATACCTAATAACAAATGATTATTATGGGTATTATAGGTTAGTAGCTAATAGCTGGTGTATTTAAGTCTTTGAATTGTCACTTGTTTGGTTGTGGGTTGATTGCGGGAATATGTGAGTGTGTTGTGGTCGAAAGGAATATAGCCCAATGAGAAATGAGAACTTTATTCGCTGGAATATGGTTAATAATTAAGTTTTAAGTAATAGGTAGTTCAACATATTCTGCCATATTCTGCCAAATATGTGACAGTAAAAATATTTAATAATTATAGAATAGACATGCACATATTATAAGTTGACAGATACTTTGATAATGAGGTTGCGAGGTCTAAGTTATATGATGGCGGGAAAGCGTTATGCAACCGGCCAATTTGACTACTCAGTAAGTACTGGTTTAAAAATCATTCTTTCGCTTAGACCTCACAAGACCCGCTATCTTATTCTATAACCCTACCTGGTATTGCAAGAGACTTAAACATTAAACAATGCCAGGGAATAACTGTGTTTCACAAAAAATGCGTTTAAGTCTCTACCTGAGGTACGTGGTGTATATCGCCACACTTGTAACACTGGTTTTTTAAGACTTGTCTAGTGTTTTTAAAAGTGTTCACTGAGGGGGCATCGATAACGTCCTGCGGTAACTTGTACCATGTGCTCACGACCCTGTTTAAATTATGTTTTAAACAACCAAAGTGTTGTCTTTGTGTTGTTGTTGTATGTGAGCTTGAGCTTGCGGGATGATTTGTCCCTGAGTAATTTTGAAAGTAGTCAAAGGAGTCGGCTAAATGGGCCCCGAACTCCTTTGAAAACGAAACAATCCTTAACTTTCTTTTGATTTAACGTTTCCCTGGAAGAAGTGACGACAAAAGACGGAACGCTTAAAGGAGGGTCAAAGAACCTCTCATTTTATTATTATAATCAAATATCTTCCTTTGTTAGTCGCCCAAAAGTTTTAATGATAGAAATTAAGACACCCAGCAAAGGTAACAACGCATTTCGCTCCAAAGTTGTAGATTCATGGACGACAGCATTTCTGAGGCTCCAGTGAAAAATAACTTAGAAATTGATACTTTTCAGGAGACCATTATTTTTATACCTTAAGTCCCACTCCCCAATCTTGGTATATAAAAAAAAAGCGGCCAAGTGCGAGTCGGACTCGCCCATGAAGGGTTCCGTACCAGCAAGTAACATAATATAAAAGTTATAGTAGTTCGTTGTAACTTTGATCGATGTTTTAATAATATTATTGTGGTTTACTATTTATGACGTATTAAAAAAAAACTACTTACTAGATCTGGTTCAAACCAATTTTAAGTGGAAGTTTACATGGCAATGTACATCATATATTTTTTTAAGTTTTATCATTCCCTTATTTTAGAAGTTACAGGGGGGGGGACACACATTTTACAACTTTGGAAGATTCTCTCGCGCAAACTATTCAGTTTAGAAAAAAATGATATTAGAAACCTTAATATCATTTTTGAAGACCTATCCATAGATACCCCACACGTATGGGTTTGATGAAAAAAAAATTTTTGAGTTTCAGTTCTAAGTATGGGGACCCCCAAAATTTTTGATTTTTTTTCTATTTTTGTATGAAAATCTTAATGCGGTTCACAGAATACATCTACTTACCAAGTTTCAACAATATAGTTCTTATAGTTTCGGAATAAAGTGGCTGTGACATACGGACGGACAGACAGACAGACAGACAGACAGACAGACAGACAGACAGACATGACGAATCCATAAGGGTTCCGTTTTTGCCATTTGGCTACGGAACCCTAAAAACCAACTAGGTGTATCGCGCACGACTGTCAATGTTGCGTGATTTTGCGGTTTAGCATAACATTGACTTTCTTTCATGCGCGCTGGATTCAAATTGGCTTGCATTGAATTTTGTACGTACGAGAAACTGAATATGCTTTCTTAATGAATGCCGAGTTCGTCTTCTCTACCTATACTATTACGTATTTTGTATAATTATCCTACTCATATTATAAATGCGAAAGTTTGGATATTTGGATGTTCGTTACTCAATCACACTTCAACCACTGGACGGATCGTGATGAAACTTGGCACACATGTAGGTTATATCCTGGAATAGGACATAGGATAGTTTTTATCCCGAAAAAACATCCCATTCCTACGGGAAATCCTACTAATATTATAAACGCGAAAGTTTGTAAGTATGGATGGATGTTTGTTACACTTTTACGTAAAAACTACTGAATGGATTTTAATGAAACTTTACAGTAATACAGCTTGTACATCAGAATAACACATAGGCTACAATTTATAAAGATATTGTGTGAATTGTCCAAAATATCAAGTAAGTAGGAAATACATAATAATTTGTGATGTTAAGTTGTCCACGCGGACGAAGGTGGTTTTCTTGGTATCCTGAAAAGAAGCATTTTATAAGTTAGATCTTTTAACTCTAGGCACAGATTTGTTTTCTCGTTTGCCGTTACATATTTTTCGGGTGCCAATTTCCGTCTTTACGAAACTAATAATAAATAGAAGGAACTGGGGAGAATTGGCCGTGTGGTTCCCGGCTGAGAATATGACCATCTCGTGGGTGTCGTTATTAGCTAGAATCTCAGAAATGTTTGATTATACACGTAAAGTCTCCTTAAGGTCTATAGGCCAAGGTGAACATTGCAATATAATTGCTGGTCGCAGTAAAGATCTTAACATACACAGATAACGCTGCTGCCCATCCGTGGTGCAATCCCTTAGTCGCCTTGAAGACACCCGCGGGAAGATTGGGGATGGCCCTATTCTAACCTGAGATCCAGTTTGTACTTACGCGGTGTCTCCTCTAGCCGACAATTTCCAATTTCCAGAGGTATAGAATTCTTTAAGGTACCAAATATTGCCCAGTTCTTGGACCAGTGATCGTGGATTCTCCAAGGGATTTAGGTGAGGGACCCTAGTGGTTTTTTTTCTGTTCCTTTAAAAATCTGAGAATAAAACTTACTCACAAAGTTGATATACCTTTCGGTTTCGCTCGGGCGCCAAATGTCACGAAAAACAGGTCTGCGGCGACTGACTGGCGCTGTACATACATACATAATGGTCACGCCTTGGTCGCAGAGGGGTTGACAGAGACGATGTATTGCCACTTTGCGCAAGCCAATGTCGCAGAGCGACTTTCCTTCTCCCGCTTTTCGCTCCGTGAAACCCCTTGACGTGATGTGTTGCGAACAACATCACCGCCTTGTTGAGGTACCACGATTACCTAGGGAAATAATTGTCCACCTCGTCAGAGCCCCGCATGACTAATAGTGCCCGGAGTTCGCCCAGCTCCGGGATGTCGGCACGCTTACGACCAGGCTAGCCCCTGGACACGCATCCATCGGCACGGCAGACCTTGGATTGGCGGATGGGACAGGGATCGTTGCGAGGGAGACACGAGATGGGGGTATGGGTAAGGAGTATAGGTTAGGTATGGGATACCGCTATTACGGAAGGATAGTGGGATTGTAGTAGCGATAACTCTGTAAGCCGGGACCGCATACCGTGACTCATCTGGACAGCACCGGACAGGTAACTACCAGAACCAAGTCCCCTGACTCAACCAAGTTCCCTGACTCACGACTGGCTGCGTGGTGTTTATTATAAAGGGTCTTTCAACAAGGACGGGTCGATGTTGAAATTGAATAAAACAAGCTGTGTGAGATATTAACGAAATTATTTTTTTATTTGAAAGGCCCATGTATGGAATAGGACATCGGTCAAATGTCCGCCGCGGCTTCGAACGGTAGCACGGATCCGAGAGGTCCAATTTTTAATGACTACTGCATCATCATCATCAGGTTATTTTTGTCTCCACTGCAGGAGCACAACCCTCTCTCATCTGCCGGAGACAGATGGAGGATTTGGCCTACACTCCCCGCGCAGGCCAGACGGGTTGGTGAGGCCTGATTGATGTTTTATAATGTATTCCCTTAGTCGCCTTGTACGACATCCACGGGAAGAGTTGGAGTGGTCCTATTCTACTCTACCGGATCTCACACGGCAGTGGCTACTGCATAGATCCGGCTGAATCTGAGCGATGGCCTGCGTTATGTTGACTTTAAGGCGCATCGGTCGATTGCGGCTTATTGGCATAGACCTGCGACTTCAAAAAGCCCCACAAGGATAAGTCTAACGGAGTCAAATCGCACGATCTTGGTGGACAATTTACGTCACCTCTGCGAGAGATAACCATACCCTTAAACCGTTCATGCAGAACGTCCATTGTGTAGTATTTCAATTAATGCCAGTTTTTACTTGAGAAAACCGATATCCCAGTTGTCTGTTTCATTCTATCGAATGATCGTCTCCTCATTTTCAACAACATGATAAAACTAGTACTAAATTATTGCTTTCTTTCTCAGTCTTACCAGTTTACTTATATTTCAAATCAATCGTCATATGAAACCAAACTCAAAGTTCACATGGCAATACAAACCTGTTTTTGCTGCTACTGACCCTTTCGTGTCTAGTTACCGAGACGCAAATAGCGAGGGTTTTTGTGAAACTATTGGTTTGGAATGAAATATACCTCTTTACAGATAGCCTCCCCAATAGAATACCACTTTTGGTTAGATGTCCATTGGGGGATTTGCCATAATCACCACGCTTGGGAGGCGGATTGGTGATCGCAGTAATGATCTTAATATACACAGGAGAACGCTGCTGCCCTTCTCTGGTGTAATCCCTTAGTCGCCCCGTCCCTGGTGTAATCCCTTAGTCGCCTTGACTCCACCCACTGGAAGATTTCGGGTGGCCTTATTCTAAGCCGGGAGCGACACAGCATTCATAATTGATTCTTATATTAAAAGTCCTCTTACTACCTAATCATGGCTGACACGTAAAGCAACACGGTTAGAGGTTTGCTCGGATGCAACCTTCTAGCGTTTTCTGCGGAGATCGTGTATGACACATCGTCGTTTATTCGGCAGTATTACAACTTCTTCCGTGTTGCTCGATTGATGACGTCATAATTTAATTTAGCGACGTTCTGACCAAATCCGGCTCATGTGAACTGTGTCAACAATTTAAGACCAGGTCCGTGTCGTCGCACCGAAATCGGTGGTCAATTTGATTCGGCCACATAATAGCGACGCCTGCAGCGGATGCCCAATGTGCTAAATCGCCAGCTGCGCCGGCGCTGATGAGCGGACAATGCGAGAGGCCGGGACTCGATCGTGGTATTTATAGCTCATGCTTTACAATCACGATGAGAGGCGCAGACATGACATGTTTTGGAGACCCTTGGGTGAGACGCAAATGTGTGTCCAGAATCCAGACTCCCAGCCAGATGGACGAATCTGGAAACCCTTCTAAGACTGAAGAATATACATTCAGTCAAAAAAGTATCGGGAATGGATGATTTGTTTATGGTTCCAAATTCAATATTTTTGTTTTTTTTTTGTTGTTGGATTGGCACTACTTTTTTCCATTTTGGCGCAGTCTATGCATAATCATCATCATCATCATCAGGTTGTTTTTGTCTCCCCTGCAGGAGCACAACCCTCTCTCATCTGCCGGAGACAGACGGAGGATTTGGCCTACACTCCCCGCGCTGGCCAGACGGGTTGGGGAGGCCTGATTGATGTTTTATAATGTATTCCCTTAGTCGCCTTGTACGACATCCACGGGAAGAGTTGGAGTGGTCATATTCTACTCTACCGGAAACCACACGGCAATATGCATAATATGCCTATGCATATGCAGACATATAATATACCTATGCATATTATATGTCGGCATATTATAACTTACTCTTTCAGTATGTATCGTATGCTATTCGAACCGCATCTTGGCTCCTCCAAACGGACCATTGTTGTCGTGACCTATAAGACAATGCCCTGTTGACACGACCACTTGTCTGACCTTGTTCATCGATCGCGTCTAGTATATAACGTCTTTTTTTATATGCACACTGTACCATTCATAAATATTAGGATGTCTATAATGTCGATCTTATCTTCTTAGGGGGCCAGGAAAAGCTAGAGTCACTTCGACCGTTTAGGAGCTTTTCTGCCAAACTAAAGTCCACATACGGTGCCCCAAGCCAATTTGGTATGCCTTAAAATTTCTTCATCTGGTTCCTCACGATGGTTTCCTTCACCGAAAAGCTTGTAGTATCTCAACCCACTAATATTATAAATGCGAAAGTTTGGATGTTTGTTACTCAATCACGCTTCAACCACTGGACGGATCGGGATAAAATTTGGCACACATATAGGTGACTCCACGATCTGTGGACAGAAAAATGTTATTATAGTTTGGAAGAATTTCTTGGTGACGGTTCAATTTAAGGTTTCAATTAGTATCTAATCAACTCTTAATTTTTTTTTGTGTTTGTTTGTTTTTAAATGCATGCTTTACTGCGAAACAATGTTGTATGCCCACGTGGCGGGACATAGCTGAGCTCTATGACATGTTCTCTATGACATGATCTACAACAAACGTGATTGAGTAACAAACGTCCAAATATCCAAACTTTCACATTTATAATAGTAGTAGGATAGGATAGTAGGATTCACTGACAATAGTGCAATTTTCTAGATGCTACAAATACGCATTTGCGTCTCAAAAACAAAACAATTGATAGTGTTCCTAAGTGGACTGCAAAGTTTACATGGCAATACAAACTTAATTTTTCTGCCGAGAGGCAAATAAGTTGGTTTTCGTATGACATTGGTTTGCAATGAAATATAGATGCAGCTTTCAAACTAGGATTCCCTGTTCAATAGGACCAAATGATTAATTCACTGAAGCGCACGCTGCAGTGTTATCCTTTATGCAGTAGGGAGTGATGCACCGAGTGACCTGTTTTACAAACAGGGTCGAACGCACAGCTTTCTGTTGCTCACGTGTATTCCGCAGCGCAGCGTCGTTTCCAGGAAAATTAGCTCGTTTGGCTAATAGCGTATTTACGACACCCATAACGCTGAGCCACGTAAATTATTATATTCTACTGTACCTCTTTTTTAAAAGTCGTTGTAACCTATTTAGAGCAGCTAACTTGAACCCCAGAAAATTACATCTTTGCAACTGTTTAATTATTAAACTTTATTTATTTGTCTGACATATTTATATTTATTTATTTATTTATTTATTTACAGGAAGGTCTCGAAATACAAAATTTTTGATCTTCAGCCTAGAATAGGAAAACCCTCAACCTTCCCATCAGGGATGGGCAGCAGTGTTCTCCTGTGTATATTAATATAATTACTGCGATCACCAATCCGCCTGCCAAGCGTGGCGATTATGGCAAATCCCCCAACCGACAGCCCACCAAAAGTGTGTATTGGGGAGGCTTGTGTTCAGCAGTGGACGTATTTCGGCTGATGATGAGGCCTTTCTCAAGAGAGAGAGAGAGAGAGAGAGAGCGAAACGCCTATATGGCTCCACGTATTTTGATTAATGTATTGTATTGTTGCAGCATGAGGTCACGGCGGTGGTGCAGGGCCCGCATGGAAGCGCGGCGGGCTGGTGAGTCGGCGCCGCACTCGCGCGCTGCCCCCCGCCGCGCCCCGCCGGCATGGACCGCGCGCGCCGCTCGCCGTCGCCGGACGCCGCGCACCATCGGCCGCTCCAAGGAGGACCCGGCGAAACCCGCGACACTCCCGCGTCGGCCCCGCAGGCCAGTGCGGACGCGTTGAGCGACCCAGAGACTTCGCGGCCCGCGCCGCGCGCGCTGCCCCCCATCCCGGAGAGCGAGCCTCTCCTCCGTGAACCGATCTCAGTCAGTGCTATCAGTGAAACCGCGCGGAAACAGAATGGCAGAGCGCTCCGCGTCAAGTTCGACGCTCAGTCGCCGCCGGCGCCGGTGTCCGTCGGCTCCAGCTCCAGCTCGAGCTCCAGCGATGACGAGGATGTGTCCATCGCTGAAGCTCGGCCTCCAGACGGCGGCTGGGGCTGGGTGGTCGTCTTCGCCTCGTTCATGGTGAACCTCATCGCCGACGGGATCACCTTCAGCTTCGGCGTGTTCTTCCCGCACTTCCTCGAGTACTTCGGCGAGGGTAAGGGCAAGACGGCCTGGATCGCCGGCATATTCATGGCGATGCCGCTGCTCTCCGGCCCCATCGCCAGCTTCCTTACAGACAGATACGGATGCCGTCGGGTGACCATATTCGGCTCGATACTGGCTGCTTTAGGATTTGTGATTTCTGCTTTTGTAGATAACATGGAGACGCTGTTCCTAACGTTCGGCATCATGGCCGGGTTCGGTCTGAGTTTGTGCTACGTAGCAGCAGTCGTCATAGTTGCTTATTACTTTGAGACGAAACGCTCGCTAGCAACAGGTATTTCCGTGTGCGGGAGCGGTATTGGAACCTTCATATTCGCGCCTCTAACCTACGTTTTGCTGGACGAATACGGTTGGCGTGGAACAACCTTAATACTTGCTGGCCTGTTTCTGAACATGGCAATCTGTGGCCTGTTAATGAGGGACCTCCCCTGGACTGCCACGATGAACGAAGAGAGAGCGAAAGAAAGGAAACGACGTAGGGAGAGGAAGCGAAACAAACGCTATGGATCGTCAGCGGACAGTTTCTCGGACAGCAAAAGTAGCGCCGCAGGATCCGCCAAAGTGCCAGAAAATGGAGGCGTCGAGACGGTAGCATCGCCTAACGTACCGCAATTTAGTTCCTTAGTAGATTTACCTACGTTTATGACTGGTGGTGAAGGTGTGTCGTTAGAAGTATTCGAATTAATGTCAAATAGAGGCCGAGCGTATGCTATATTAGCTCAAAATTATCCTGGAATCATGTTGCCGTCTAGAAGCTTTAGTGATAGTGGACGATTGAATGAGCAGTCGCCTCCTAGGGCGTTGATGTCGCCTGGAGCTATGTCGCCTGGAGCGATGTCGCCAACGTCAGCTCCTCCGGCCAACGAGAGCAACAATACTGCGCCTATGAACGAGAAAGCTCTGGCGCTGTGGTTGAAGAGGCAGCCTTCTACTGGAGTGGCTAAAAAACCTCCAGCGTTCCTGAAGGACCTGCGAGTGCACCGGCACTCTCTGACGTACAGAGGTGCCATGCTGAACATAAATAGGTACAGGCTGCGAGCTT
This sequence comes from Esperia sulphurella, assembly GCA_947086405.1. NCBI lineage: Eukaryota > Metazoa > Arthropoda > Insecta > Lepidoptera > Oecophoridae > Esperia > Esperia sulphurella. The sequence goes on from OX352267.1 coordinate 15,662,400, forward strand.
CGTCCTGTCCTAACATCTTCAGGAACTCGATGACTACCATTGCTAAGGAAAAGGTGAGGATTTCTAAATTAATAATTTACAACATCTACATTGTTATCTGTTTGCCTCCTTCAACCTCTTCCACTCCTCTCTATCTCTCGCTATCCTTGTTTACGTTTTCTCTGCTATATCCTTTAGCTCGTCCTCCCACCTTTTAAACTGTCTCCTCTAAATAATCATCTGCTTATTTATTTAATTTCTAAATTCGTAGGTCATTTGGAATGATACTTTGCCATTTTGAAGCTCTAGTATTGCCAGATCATTTGCGTTGCCGTTTTTTCACTTCAAATTAGAAATATAGTTAAAGAACATCATGTTTGTTTGTTTGTTTGTTTGTTTGTTTGTTTGTTTGTTTGTTTGTTTGTTTGTTTGTTTGTTTGTTTGTTTGTTTGTTTGTTTGTTTGTTTGTTTGTTTGTTTGTTTGTTTGTTTGTTTGTTTGGTTGTTTGGTTGTTTGTTTGTTTGTTTGTTTGTTTGTTTGTTTGTTTGTTTGTTTGTTTGTTTGTTTGTTTGTTTGTTTGTTTTTTGTTTATTTTGCCATAAATAATAAATAGATGAATGTGTCAGACATTCACACCAATTATCCAGTCCCAAACTAGGCAGAGCCTGTGGTATGGTTACTGGATAACGGATACACATACTTAAATAAATATATAAACATCCAAGACTTGGGTACAAACATTCATATTCATTATACGAACATTTGCCCCTAGCGGGATTCGAACCCGCAACCTCCGGCGTGGCAGGCCGAGAGCTACCCGTTCCGCCGCGGAGGTCGTCTGCATAAATTACATGTCATTTACATAGTGGAATATTATTATTTAGTGGTTTCAATGTAAAATTACCCAAACTGTGTAGCAAGTAAGGTATATTTCATCAGATCAAATGGTAATGTCGCTTAAATCCAAAAACTTCTTCAGAGATAGGGTCACTTTTGTATTTGAAAGATTTTATTGCTTTAGTATTTTTTTAGGTCGTCCTAGGAGGACGTTCAAGGATCAAATTAGTAACGTCCTCAAAAAGGCTGGGGTCCGCAGTGAGAAGAATAAAAGAAGGTGCATGAAAAGGTTGATGAATGTGAGTGAGGCTAGTGTGGTGTGTCAGGATCGCGAAAAGTGGCGATCCATCGACACTGCCTACCCTTACATTATGTATGTATGTTATTGCCGGACTATCAATTTGTGTAACTGTAGGAACTTAAACTCAATTTATATAACCTCTTGTTTCAACTTCTGTTGTCTCAAATTGCAGGTCCAATGGTACGCCGGCCTGTGGGATTTCTGGGACTTAGTGGTCGACATGCTGGACTTCTCCCATTTCCGCAACCCCGCCTTCCTCGTGTTCGCCGTCTCCAACTTCCTGCTCTACATGTGGTACGACGTGCCCTACGTGTACATCGCCGACAGCGGCATGAGCATGGGCTTCAACGAGTCGCAGGCCTCCATGCTGATCTCCATCATCGGGATACTCAACATGTTTGGGGAGGTAAGGATGCTCTTTGCAGTTCGGTGGGAAAGTCTTACTTCGGTACAATATATGGGCGAGATCGCGTCTGAGTCCGAAACCAAGGTTATGTTGAATGAATTAATGAACGACCGAACGACCCAAAGACTGACCGGCTGACTGACTGACTGACCGACAGACCGAACGAATGAATGTTTATTGTTTATATTGTTTACATATTATTACGACAATTTACACACTTTCTTAATTCTAACACAACTCATACGAGTATATGGGCCGAGCATGCGTTATGGAACGACAGTGTGTGTCCAGAGAAGCCCCAATAGGCCATACAGCCCGTGCCGGGACTATCTCTCAATCTTTACGACAGGTTTTAATGCCTAGACGAATTATATAATGAATTATTATTATTATTATTTAATGAATGAATGATTAAATGAATGAATGAATATGCGTTATTGCACACCAATCACACAAAAACATTGGGAGAAATATATAGTAAATGCACAAGTGGCGGCCTTATCGCTTTTTCGTCCAGGCAGCCTTATAGTTAGCGAGAATTCAGACGGATTAGCGGACATAGCATCCTTGGAAAGACTAAGGTCTGCTAGTTTAAAAGTTTACGATACAATGGGAAATAAAGGATGGACCGAAAAGGTGTGGAGGCGGTAGGGAGGGAGCAACCGCCTCCACACCTTTTCGCTCCATCCTTGTAGCAGGCTGGCAAGGAGAGTTGCGAAAACAGGGAAGCGACATCAAAGACGTTTCAAGTAAAAATGATTCCCCAATTATGTTTATTAGAAAACTGTTTGAGGCTTGTAGAGTGGGCAATGCGTGCGTTACTAGGGTTCCGAATGAAATTATTAACTTGTCTGAACAAAAATTCAAATCTTCTATAAAAGTTAATCTGTACAAGAAAGCCTACTGTAAGTTAGATGACTACTTAAATGATAAAAGTCCACGGAGTGCTTGATGGCTCAGCATAGGTAATGAATAAGATAAATCAAAGGTAGGGCCCTGTGCCGTTGGGTTTGTTGCCACTTCTTCCCCTCGGTTATACAGGTGGAAGTGGAGTAGTTTTAGGCAGAATTTGACGTCAAAAAGAGAATAATGTATTCCAATTTTGAAAATAAATATTTTGATTTTTGATTTTGAATAACTCCTAGTTCATGAAAATTTCGTTAAGGCTCAGACTTTGAACACGAATGACAGTTTCAAAAGATAACGTGGTTGGTTGACTTTAAGCCAACCAGGCCAAGATTAAAGGTGCATGCTATTTTAACCTTAGTTATCAAAGCATTAGATATTATTTTCTATAAATATTGTTATCATTATGAAACATATAGACTTTTACAGAATACCTACTACCCGAAAGATTCTATAACCATTCTAATAATGCAATCTCAACGATCTCTATGTACTACTAGATGGAGCGTTCCAAACAATCGCTCTGTTCCACGCAAGTAGCCACAACTCTTTCACATTCACAATGAAAATTGTGCAGTTACTACGTAGAACATTTAATTATTACTAAATATTGACGCTACGGTTAAATAATGTCAATATTTAGTAAATAATTAAATGTTCTGCGTAGTAACTGCACAAGTTTCAAAGTGAATGTGAAAATGTTGTGGCTACTTGCGTGGAACAGAGCGATTGTTTCGAACGCTCCATCTAGTAGTACATAGAGATCGTTGTGCAATCTATTTTTTTACCGACTTCAAAAAAAGGAGGAGGTTCTCAATTCGACGACATTTCTTTGTATGTTTGTTACGCGATTACTCCGCCAGTTGTGAATTGATTTTGATGATTCTTTTTTTTTATCACTCACATGCTTAGTAGCACGAAACCTGGTCTGTTGCAGAATGGTACCATATGACTGATATGGTATGATTTTAGGATTAAGAATATGTGATTAAAAATTAATATGCGAAAAAAAAAGATTATGGGTCTCCCTTCTGCAACTGACATCTAGGTATTGATATGTGGTAGTGATGGGCGATTAAGGGAATACATTATAAAACACCAATCAGGCCTCCCCAACCCGTCTGGCCAGCGCGGGGAGTGTAGGCCAAATCCTCCGTCTGTCTCCGGCAGATGAGAGAGGGTTGTGCTCCTGCAGTGGAGACAAAATAACCTGATGATGATGATGATGATTGATATGTGCTTAATTAATAAAAAATAAAAAATATTTCAATTTGTCAAATTGAAAATGTCTTCTCTATTCAAACTTATGTCTTAATATGCAATACTAATTGCCGTGTTGATTTTGCAAACGAAAATAGATCTTGTCAATATGACGTACAATTGATATTTAGTGGTAATGGAATTTATTAGGTGACTCTACGTTACAGTATCTTATCTTAGAGTGCCAGGTAGACCTGGCGACACTTCGACCCTTCAGGATCTTTTGTGCCAAACCCCTGTCCACCAACGGTGCCCTAAGCCGATTTGGTGGACTTCACATACGCCTCAGAATTTCTTCTTCGGCATATGCAGGTTTCCTCACGATGTTTTTCTTCACCGAAAAGCCTGTGGTATTAAATAAACCGTACTTAAGTTTCGTAAAACTCATTGGTACGGGCGCGGTTTGTACCAGGACTTCATGAACGTGAGGCGAGTGCACAACCAACCAGCTACCACGGCTCTTACGTTACAGTACAATCAGGGTTGGCAATAAAACAAAACAATGTTACGCATAGCGATCTAATTTATCGTCTTAGAGATAATTTTGCCTTACGACAAAATGCCAGTTTCTCTCAGCGTAATTTGGTCTTTCCAGTGACGACATATGACGTATTTGTCGATAATTCATGCGTTACCCACGTGTAAAATCAACGTTACTACCGCTAAGCAACCCCAGTAATTACGTAACATCTCATATCGGATCTGTAACGTTATCGCTCAAATTGCGATGTAATGCAACGATTTAAGTGGGTCAAGTTAAACAATACCCACTCTAGATAACAACTACGCGACTCTAAACACTGATAATGTAAATACTATCCCATCAAAACTTTACTGTTGAAAACGGGCCAAGTTGTATGTATGTATGTATGTATGTATGTATGTATGTATGTATGTATGTATGTATGTATGTATGTATGTATGTATGTATGTATGTATGTATGTATGTATGTATGTATGTATGTATGTATGTATGTATGTATGTATGTATGTATGTATGTATGTATGTATGTATGTATGTATGTATGCATGCATGCATGCATGCATGCATGTATGTATGTATGTAAACGCTTTATTGTACCAAAAATAACAACAATTATAAAATAGGAATTAAACTGTGTACAAAGGCGGACTTATCCCACTTAGGGATCTCTTCCAGTCAACCTCAGAGTAACCGAAAGGACAAGTATAATGCGTTTAGCACCAAATTTGATAAAGAAATTGGAATTGGAATTTTTTTAGTTATCTTCCATATTCCTGCATATTAAAGATCAGCTTTTGCCCGCGACTTTGTCCGCGTAGGTTTCGATAGGAATTATAAAAAACTATCCTATGTCCTATTTCAGGAGCTAACCTATATGTGTGCCAAGTTTCATCGCGATCCGTCCAGTGGTTGAAGCGTAATTGAGTAACAAACATCCAAACTTTCGCATATATAATATTAATGGGATAAGACAAGTGTATGTATAGAATAGGGCCGCCCGCAATCTTCCCGTGGCTGTCGTCAAGGCGGCTAAGGGATTGCACCAGGGACGGGCAGCAGCGTTCTCCTGTGTGTATATATTAAGATCATTACTGCGATTACCAATCCGCCTGTTTTTTATAGCTGCCTAACACCTCATACCACGAAGCGAAATAATTTTTCGTAGCTCATAGTTTCACCAAAAGTCAAAGTCAAAATCATTTATTGCATATGAGTACACTTGGTACATTTATACACGTCATTTTTTTATCGACTACCGCTTCCTAGGTGTTAGCGCTGTGAAGAAGAAACGGCGCAACAAACTTCACGCAACACATATTTTAAAATCAAATTTGCATACAATTAATAAAGATTTTGCGAAGCTGAATTAACATTAGTACCAGGCATCTTTGTCATTCAAATAATCGTTTATTTTATAATAGGCTTTCTTACAAAGTTGTTTTTTAATGTGAATCTTAAACTTTCTGTCCGTCATATTTAAGATTTCCTCTGGTAGTTTGTTGTAGAAGCGTATACATTGCCCCGTGAACGATTTACTGACCTTACTTAGTCTTAACCCTGGTAAAACAAGTTTATTTTTTATTGTATATTTAAACTGTTTTCCTTTAAAATTGACACTAATTGGTTATTAAATTAGATAACAGATGATTTGAAAATGTGCATCTGTTATCTAGTTTAATAACCAATTATTGTTAATCATGAAGGTAAAAACTTTGAAGTGACCTATGAGGTGCGTAAAATTATTTTGCTTCATGGTATCATGTCAGCCTTTAGAAGTCCACTGCTGGACATAGGCTTTCCCCAATGAACGCCACCGCACCCGGTCCTCCGCCCTCCGCATCCAGCCGCTTCCGGCCACCTTTAGGTGGTCGGTCCATCTGGCGGCGGGGCGTCCCACCCCGCGCGAATTTGCTTCATGGTATCCCTCCGGAGCGATCGGTCTACTTTCCCCATCGGTCTACTTTCCCCATCGGTCTACTTGTCTAAATGGTCAACTTTCCTCTTCGGTCCACTTTCCTCTTCGGTCCACTTTCCTTATCGGTCCACTTTCCCCATCGGTCCACTTTACCTATCGGTCCACTTTAAGAAGAAGTGATATAGTTTTTGATCGCAAATGAGGTGTAATAAATAAAAATAAAAATGGCAGATCCTCCTCGGCTGGGTGGGCGACTGGGAGTGCGTGAACCCGAGCCTCGTGTACGCGGGCTGCATGGTGCTGTGCGGCGCGGTCACCACCGTGATGCCGCTGCTGGCCGGGTACGTGTCGCTGGGCGCGGCCGCCGGCGCCTTCGGGGCCTTCATCGCCGCCAACTACTCGCTCACCAGCATCATCCTCGTCGAGCAGATCACGCTCGAGAAGTTCACCAACGCCTACGGCCTGCTGCTGCTCATTCAGGGCGTGGCTAATTTGATCGGGCCGCCGCTTGCAGGTCAGTTTTTTATTTGTCTACTCAGTCGAGTATTTTAGTGAGTGACAGAGCGGAAATTGGCGAAGGGAGTCGCGCAGAGTGGGGATGCATCGTCTCTGCTTACCCCCCTAGGACCAGGGCGTGAGCATATTATGATTTTGATTTTAAATGTCTTTATTGATACTTTAAATAAAATACATACTTGTAAATCTTAGACCCAGTCACGGTATACAAGAACTTAACTAAAATGTTTATGAGGCTAACTTACTTATTAAAACTTATACAAGTGATACACTAATGTTTAACGCATGAAGGGACTATCATACTTAGTCGTGGTAGCCGGTTGGTTGTGCACTCGCCTCACGTTCTTGAGGTCCTGGTACAAACCCCGCCCGTACCAATGAGTTTACGAAACTTAAGTACGGTTTACTTATAATACCACAGGCTTTTCGGTGAAGGAAAACATCGTAAGGAAACCTGCATATGCCAAAGAAGAAATTCTGAGGCGGATGTGAAGTCAACCAAATCAACTTGGAGCACCGCTGGTGGTCAGGGGTTTGGCACAAAAGATCCTGAAGGGTCGAAGTGTTGCCAGGTCTTCCTGGCCCCCTAAGATGATAAGATAAGATCATACTCAGTCGAGTGGCGACTAAGGGATTATATATTTATTTAAGTATGTCTATCCGTTATCTAGTAACATAGCACAGGCTCTTCCTAATTTGGGACTGGATAATTAGTGTGAATGTCTGAGTATTTATTTATTTAAATGGCTTATTCCAGTAATCCCCAGCGAAGGGGACTTGGACTTTTTGCCCAGAAATCTCTTTATCTATTTATTTACATTGTTATCTTAATAAAATCAAATACAATTAACTAATTACGTAATAATCAGTCTTTATTTTCACACAAAAGCTCTAGTAACAAATAAAATCTTACGTTGATTAAAAACATTTTCTGTGAAAATATTATTTTCGTAGTTATTTCTCTAACCACACGTTTCTATAGTTGTAATAGACCACACTTACAGTCGAATACCAAAATTAGTATAGAAGGTTTTTGCCTGAGACTTACTTAACCTGAGTTTTGTCCACTGCTGGACATAATATGCCTTCCCCAATGAACACGGCCACAAAATAAGTATTGTTGCTGCTCATGGAGAAATTTTGCCCATAATGACCACGCTGGGCTAGTGGTGGCCGCCGCAGAACTAGGCCTTGCATCGATCTATGGTATTTATGTCGGTTCTACCGCTATTGTCAATCAGTAGACCGTTGGCGTCCAACTATCAAAGTTACACATCATCAGCCAAAATACGTCCACTGCTGAACATAAGCCTCCCCAGTAGAATGCCTCATTTGGTGGGCTTTCCATTAGGAGAATTGCCATAATCACCACGCTTGGCAGACGGATTGGTGATCGCAGTAATGATCTTAATATACACAGGAGAATGCTGCTGCCAATCCCTTAGTTGCCTTGACGACACCCACGGGAAGATTTGGGGTGGCTCTATTCTAAGCCGGGAACCACACGGCAAGTACTCAAGATTTTAAATGAATAAAATATCTTTTCCAGGCTGGATATTCGACATGACCGATTCCTACGACCTCTCCTTCTACCTGGCGGGCGTGTTCATCGGCGTCTCCGGGATCATCCTGCTGGTGTCGCCGCTGTGGGGGCTGCTGCGGAGGCCCAGGGCTCTCCCGGCCGCCGGGGGGAACGGTGCGCACGCGCAGGGGGGGAAGGTCAATGGAGACGTGAAGCAGAACGGCAAGCTTGTTGTGTAGGTCGTTAAGTTCATATTAGAGTGACTCACGAAACAAACGAATTAATTATTGCAATTAGTTATCGTATTCATCATCTTAGCCCTTAGGCGTCCACTGCTGGACTCTGCCTTCCCCAATGAACGCCCCCACACCCGGTCCTCCGCCCTCCGCATCCAGCCACTTCCGGCTATCTTCTACTCGTCGGCAGATCGTCATTAACTCAATACTACTTAAGTATTACATCGATCAATCAAGTGTTTTTCTGTAAGGTAATAAAATCACAAACGATTTCCCCTGACCCCCCCCCCCCCCCCCCCTCCTCTCCGCCACCAAGCGTAGTCCTTGCGTATTTAATTTCGGGGGATCAAATATCGTTTGTTTCTCCGAGTCGCTGATTAGTATGAACTTGTAGGTGAGAGGGCATGCCTATAAAATAGTTTGAATAATATAGAATAGACTTTCTTAGGTTGGACTATGTGAATCGAGAAATAAATAATAGCAACTAGTGTTAGATCAAATTTTATTACAGTGCGTGCGCGCAAGCACAATCCACCTGTCATTTTCACCCATAGACAGTAAACTGTCACGTCTAGCAGATAGAACGTAACTTGTTAGTATTTTGGCGGTGTGGCCCTTATACTCGGTACCTTATCTTGATTGACAAGTGAACTGAGGTTAATACCAGCCTTTCTGTTACTCTTAAGGCCTTTTGCACATTATAAGACAATTTCTTGTGTCTTATGAGAAATGTCTTATAAGATATCCAGTCGCATTGGTTGTTATACGAGACCATACATATTGCAAGACATTTTTTCTTATGTCGGATAAGACACGCGCATAGAAATTGTTCTTATCTGGTGTCTTATGTCTTATAATGTGCAAAAGGCCTGAGGTAGGCTGGAAGATATCGCTTAGTTGGGTAACTCCGTCTTTGTACATATTGTTTATACTATTTTTTATTGTTAAGCGTTTATATAAGGATACACGTCCAGCTCACGACGGCTCGCCCCACTCTTTCTCTTAAATGGCTTACATGTCTGCATGCATACGTATCGTTATGCACTAATCATCAATGTGTGCATATGTACATGTATTCACGTTCGGATTAGCTGCCCGCGACTCGCGGTTACCGCGGGACGTGCCATCGTGAATCGAACGCCCTATAACTAAAATATTTATAACTGTAATGACATTAGTACAGTACATCTGCGATCTGCGGTAAGCTAAGCATATTGCCTATACTTATATCTCGCTCTGGCTTCCAGCGACTTCCCTATACTTCCGTCTCTTCCTCACATACCGCAAGGTTATAGTGGATCTCAGCTGTGGCGTACTATTGTAAATACTCGAGCGTTTTGACGTCATTACCGTCACCAGTTCATCATTTTTATTAGACAATAAGTTTCTGGTCCTAGTACAGATTTTGCATTGGTGAAATATTTAATTGAATATATAGTTATTCATCAACTTTTTGGGGTTAATGACGATTTGAACGCCTGAATATTCATCCACTAAGCCTGTAACTGCATTTGTAAAAAATACATACTTCTAAGTATAAACTATACAAATTATGTATAAGTAAAGCGTGTTCTCTCACTTTAGATATAGGGGGAGTGAAACTTTGTAATCGGAGGTTCTAAACACATTGTCAAGTAATTTATATTAAAAATAGTGTAATAGTACGAATTTCTGAGGTTTCTATTAAATAAGTAGATTGTTGAAGTGATGTAATTGAATCGGTTGATAGACGTAGGTATTATATGGGGAACGAACATTTGATTAGGTGTAGGGAAGGTAGCGTTAGAAAGTAGTTTAAAAAATTTACAGTGCCCAATAGTTATTATCATATCGTTTATAAAAGCAATTTGCCTATATAGCAAAAAGCCTACAATGCCTAATTAACAAAAAAACCAATTAACTATGATTTTTTTTTATTTAAACGCATTATCTACTGCGTAATTTGCAAAACGCCTGAAAAGCAAATTGACTATATAGGCAAATTGTTTTTTTTAAACGTTTTTTAAACATCATACACAATTTGAGATTGAGGCATTTTATTACTCAGGCGTTTTACATTTTAGATATTGATTTGAGGCTTTTTGCTATATAGGCAAATTGCTTTTTAGAGAATTTTCGCCAGTTTGATTGACCAAAGCTTTATCGCAAGAGGCTAATGGTGTTTGTATCTCGTGAATTAACAAAAATAGGAACATAGCTTTTATGTGCTGGTAATTACAGTAGAATATTAAATAATTCGATGATCGAGACAGACAACTTTGTACAATTCTACACGTTTGTCTCGGTCAGGATGTTATATTTGTGAATTTCGCCAGTGTGCTAGTAGGTCCTGTATGCGTCAAGGTAAACTAAGTTTTTTTCTAAATCCGCCATTATGGGCAATGTTTAAATTTCAAAGAGCACATAACAGCTATGTTGATAATTGGATAATTAAAAAAAAATTACATTAATAAAAATTAGTATCTAGCTATCCATCTAATTATAGGTTGTGCTATTTGAAATTGTCGATGTCGACGGCACTGTTCCTCCTATTTATTACGTAGCTAAATGAATAGTGTTGAGTATCGATAAAATAGATATAGGCATTATAATCGATGAAAAGAGAACCCTAGTAATTGTAATTAGACTAAAAAAATCTATCACCAAAGACTGCCTCACGTTTTCGAAATCACTGAAAAAATATTAATGATCTTCCCGTGTTTTAGGCTTAAGTAGAGTAGCGGCTGAACAGCGATTTCCTTTGCCACACTCGACGGATATATTTTTAAATTTACGAGCTTAGGCAAAGGAGATCGCGCCGTCAGCCTGTTTTATCCATTTCCCGAGTAGATATTTAAGTATATCCTTCAAATATGTATGTATTATATAATCCACTGACTTGTATATTGCACTGGACTGGTTCTGTCAAACTATTTTGCGCCTTAGTTTCCGCCATTTTGGCGCTGAAGGCTATGGCGACTAGTAACGTGTGTCCGAGGAACTAAACATGTTGTCGCTTTTAATTCCAGAGACAAACGCAGGTGGCGCTCAAATCGTCACAATTAGCTGTCAGTTAGATGGAATAGTCGGTCCAGTGTAAAAGTGATAGAGGATATAATCGAATGATTGTAGTTTTAAGTAAAAAGTGAATTATTCAACTATGTGTACCAAAAAATTCGTAGCTTTGTTTGGCTTTTTCGTAGACATAGGTGTTTTGGCGCCTTCCTTGCTGCGATTTGAAATAGACTTACTCGCGTTGTATACTAATTCCTTAGCTCGAAATATTTTATATTAAATCATCATCTGTATAGATTTTTATATATCGATGGGTCAGTAACTAAAAAAAAATTATGTTTTGAGTAAGTAACGCAATCGCTTTGCCCTAGTCGGCATTCACCAGTTCAGTAAGACACAGTAACCATACCATACATACATACTATAAAACCATAAGTATACATACATAATGCTCACGCCCTAGTATGGTATCACACATATATATGTATATTGAATGTACCTATTAAAATTAATAACAAACTATCATACACAATTCCTATATATATATATATACATACATACATATATATCATACTCACGCACACACACAAACACACCACTCACACACGTTGATTAAATATATATATAATAAGATATAAGTATGGAAGAGCGAGGCCCTCTGGCACAGACATTTTTATGTCTAAAAGAGGGCCCCAACTATCCTCTGTAACCCCCTGAGTTTTTGTAATAAACATTTTTGTATTGTATTGTAGTCCCAGATGGGTAGGCAGAGACGACGCACCATGATACCACTTGGCGTGATGTGTGGCGAACAACATCGCCGTCTCTGTGTTGAGATACGTTGCAGTACCGCGGTTAGCTAGGGAAATACTTGTCCACCTCGTCAGAGCCCCGCATGACTCGGTAAGGCTAATAGTGCCCGGAGTTCCTTAGAAACCTATACTAATTTGTATGAGAGTCAAACATTTAACAGTTAACTGTCTCAGAACAGTGTTTTTCTAGTTATTACTACTGAACTGATCCATCGATGTGATTTTATGTAATTATAATAATAATTCATATCGCTTGACTCATATAACGACAATGGGCCCGATTCTGAAGGCACACATTTAAAATTTGACAGCGCTGAAATTGGTTTCGTCTTTATCTTCATAATATTGTGTGATAAGGATAGCAACAGTTTTAGTGCTGTCAAATTTTAACGTTGTGCCTTCAGAATCGAGCCCAATGTCTACTTTTTCACACAACTTGGTGCGGCCTATTTTGCTAAAAACGCATTATTTTGCTAAAAGTGTATTAGTTATTATGTGAACCTGAACTTGTTCTAAGGTCTAGACTGTTACTACCAGTGATTGGGTATTTAGAACTACTTTTTCTATAACGTTAAATTAGTAATTCAACACAATCCTGGAATACTGGGATTCCAAAAACATGAGATGCATGTAATATTTTTTTTTATTTTAACTTATTGTTTTTTTGTAATTTCTAATGAGTTTACGCTTGACCTCACTCTGGTAAGTGCCGATGGGGCCTATGAGGGAGCGCGCTTACCCAGAAGATGCCTATTCGCTCTTGCTTTAAAAAGATTCAAATTCTACTTGTCAGGAAATACCATATATGAGAACAGAATTTCTCACGAAACTCTATACCTGTTTAGTAAAATTATTCATATTAATGTAATTATATTTCATTCCAGATTAATAGTCCTATGAAAACAAACGCATTTGCGTCTCGAAAACAAAATACACAATAGATGGTGTTCCTAAGTGGACCGCAAAGTTTACTTGGTAATACAAACCTATTTTTGCTGCTGGTGACCCTTTCATGTATATGTTACCGAGACGTAAATAGCGTTGGTTTTCATAGGACTATTAATCTGGAATGAAATATAAATACATTTATTTAGAAAGTATATTCATACTTCAGTTTTTATGTAATTACTAGCTGTTGCCCGCGACTTCGTCCGAATGGACAACTTAACATCACAAATTATATGTGTTTTCCGTAGGAATGAGATGTTTTTTCTTGATAAAAACTATCCTATGTCCAATTCCAGGACCTAACCTATATGCGTGCCAAGTTTCATCACGATCCGTCCAGTGGTTGAAGCGTGATTGAGTAACAAACACCCAAACCTTCGCATTTATAATATTAGTGGGATATTTCACGATTTTGGAATTCCGGTATTTAAAAAAAAAAAAAATTCATTAAAGAGATTTGAATTTCCGTTCACTGGTGTACTACAAGTCATGAAAGTAATATACCAACAATAATACTACTGGTTCTTGAAAACCGAGACGAACGATACGGCCTGCGAGTGTACTGTCTCTTTCTTTCATCAATTATAAATCGTTCAGTTCACGATGGCATTCCCCACTCTTTCTCTAAATCTGTCACATGTCATTGTATGCGTTATAACGTATGTATGGTAGTGTATGTATGTGTGCATACGTACACTTACATACATACGTTCGGATTAACTCCCCCCCCCCCCGCCCCCCCCCCCCCCGCCCCTCGCAAAAAGTAGCGCGGCGTACCGTCGTGAATTGATCGATCTATACACCAATGTATATCAATTGTGTATGCTTGTAATAACGAATAAGTATGTATGAAAGTCAACGATAATGATACGATAATCGTGATACGGTTTTACGATAATCGTGTTAGTGAAAAGGGAAGTGAAGTAAAACAAGCTAAAATAAGGTTCTTGTGGGGATGAAACGATACGATTATTACGATAACCGATACGAGTGACGAAGTTATAAGTTAGAAAGGGACACAGATATGTCTCACTTGGTTCGTTTTTACCTCATCACGATATACGTATTACCGTATAATTTTTTTATGTTTTTAATTTTAAACAGAGAGCCATTTCTGTCAGCGTATTACATCCATGCTTCTATTGAGCAGTTTTCCAGTAGGTAAACTAAATTTAGTTGCTAATTTTAACAATAGATGGCGTTCATTGACTGTCACTGTCAATCGAGAGTCGAAAATAATGACATAAATTCATCTGGACATAGGCCACTGAACCAGCCCTTCAGTCTGCTAGCCGCCATACGCCTCTGCCTTCCCCCTAATACCCGCCAGCCATGACACCCGTCCCACTCTATGGTCTGCCCAGTCGCGGTCTCCACTTGACAACTCGTTTACCCCGACGTGACTAGCCCACTGCCACTTAAACGTTTTAACTTCTTGAGCTATGTCGAAGACTCAGTTCTCTGGTGGATCACGTCATTTCGGATCCTGTCCCTTAGAGAAGCTCCGAGCCCGCTGAGCGACTAGTTCCGCTGTCAGTGTCCACGTTTCGGCGCCGCAGGTCATTACGGGTAGGACGCACTGGTTGAAGACTTTTGTCTTCAGGCACTGTGGTATGGGCGAGAAGATATGATGCCATCTATTGAAGTGTTTTGAAATCATTTCTTTTTTTCATCTGGAAAATCGCTCTTTTCCTCCTATGCCATGACATCACGCAGAAAATGGTTACTTGTGATATTTGTAGAATTTATTTGTGTAGTGTTTAAGTGGAAATGAGAAATAATTGTATGTTCTTGTCTGATGATTTTCTAATGTTGCAACACTGGTGGTTTTATTGTCTGTAGATATTTAAAAAAAAAACTGCAAATGAGTGCCGTCCCATAGTATAATTAGTTACAAGTGTTTTATATCTCTTTATAGGACTGACTGGACGTCTCAATCAGTAACTAAATAGATGTCGCTGCTTAAATTAAATAAAATTGCTATTCGAAATAGATAGTTATAAAATAGAACACTTATAGAGCGACATAGTCATGTTATGACAAAGCTCTTTAATAAAGATTAAAAAAAAAATCAACTTTCTGGCAACACTCTGAAGTCTTGTTTATCAAAAAGACTTAGCATCCAGAGCCGTAAAACACATTATTAAAAAAAATGAATTGTCGGAGGTTCCAAGCGCCGTAAATTACATTAAAAATAGTTATTGTCAGTAATTTGTATTAGGAAACTAGCTTCCAGAGCCGTAAAACACACAAAAAATACTTATTGTCGTTAATTTGTATTTAAGAAACTTGATTGACAATTTCAGAGTCAAAAGTTGACGGTTTAACTGGCAAAAAGCAGTCTTACATATTTGCTCCAAACCTGTTATTCTTTCCGACAGATTCTCTAGTCCGATTCTTTAATCGGACATCGGACCAACGTTGTCACATGTCACAGGTTTTACACATAATCAAACTACCAGTGCCAACGCCTTTTAGAATGATTGTAACCACACATGAAGACTTTTTATATCAGTTTCTTTGATAATTCACAAACTTTTAAACATTTACTGTTTTCAAAGTACATATATTATTCACCTTTTATATGACATTGGGTCAGACAGCTTTATAATTGATATAAAAATAGCTTGTTCATAGAGCATTGTCCAAATTTTCATTGTAACACGTCGCTTCAAATTTCGTTAATATATTCCATTTGCTATTGAATATTTCGACGTCATGCGACCGCTGAGCACGTTATCAGTGACATACGGGTTGGAAACGTAATCTAAAGGGTTTAACCCCAAACAAGTATTAAATATGGACTTTTATGTAAAATAACAAGTATGTATAAAACCCTATGTTTCCTTTCCCATGAATAAGGCCCGAATCCGCTGCTGTTTGATGTCAAGTGCTTTAGAATACTTTGTTTTTACGCTGGAGATTCGACTATATGTTATAGAACGTTCAGCTCACGATGGCATGCCCCACTCTTTGTCTAAATCGTTTACTACTACTTGTTATATTGTACGCGTACACTAAGATATTGACTTGCAAAGAAGTGGGATGTGCTGTCGTGAATTGAATAAGTAGTGCTATTCTCTAAAATACAAACTCACGTGCGAGTCTCACTCGAGTGACTTCACTCAGAAACCTAATCCATTGGCATTCTGTAAACATTCCAGAGCACTGTCGAAGTGAAGTGAGTTCTTTGTTCACTTCACATCGATAGTGCTCTGGAATGTTTACAGAATGCCAATGGGTTAGGTTTCGAAGTGAGTGAAGGCACGTGAGTTTGTATTTTAGAGAATACTACTACTGTACTTCATATCGGTCAACAACTATGTGTATGTGGGTTAATATACGAGCGTTTGAACCGCCGCCATTATCCTCACCACCAAAAGTTGATGAAAAATAATATATTTCATTAAATATTTCACCTGTGCAGAATCTGTGCACGGACCAGAAACTTATTTTATAATAAAAACGATGAGCTGGTGTTGTCTCTTCTACTTTTGAAGGGGAGGATAATGACGGCGGTTGGAACGCTCGAATATTTACCCAGGCGCAAGACAGAAGGATGTCATGGGCGACGTGGCGCGGACGTAGCGTCTATCGTATATTCAGGGATATACCTTTTTGGGGCAGTTAGGTAGTTAGCTATCTGGTTCGCTAAATATATCGATAATATTGTTTGTACGTAGCTGTTTTTTTATATAATAGCTTAAAAATTATCGCTGTTTATACTGCGAAAAGAAATTATCTCATAAAAGCAAATTGTTTAAAAATAAATACAAGTATATATTTTTTAGAAATACATAATGTTATCCAAGTTTGAAATAATTGCTTTTCCGGTTGACTGTCTTGGGAAGTATGCGACCAGAGTCCAGGCTGGACAGTCCCAGGCACTGGGAAGCTGTCCAGCTTGTCGACAGCAAATGTTAGAATAATATTTTTGTCTGATTCACTGACAAACTACACTCTATGGATCACAAAATAAAAAGAAAAAAACGCAAACCATGCTGAGGCGAGTCCGCCGTCTGTACCGCGTCTGCTCCACGTCCGCTCCACGTCTCCTCCACGTCCGCTCCACGTCCGCTCCACGTCCGCTCCACGTCCGCTCCACGTCCGCTCCACGTCCGCTCCACGTCCCAACGTCCCTGACATGATACAAAATATTCTCCCACAAACACCTAAATACGAAGTGGTCGTGCGAAAAGGGTTTACAAACGTATTATGTTATGTATATATATTTGCATTGCACTGTGTACGTGTGTGCTTGTCCTTAGTAAAAATCTTTTTTGAATTCTTTTTTGTTTTATTTTTTTATACTCCAAATTTTTTTTGCTAGAATAATATGTTTAAAAATATTATCAGTATAAGAGAGAGTGACTGAGGTAAAAGTATGATCTACAAATACATAGTATGTAAGAGGTAATATAATTCTTATTGTTAGAGGTTTGTGTGAATAATTATAATCTGTGCTAGACATGTCAAAACCCTGCCGGAGCTGTGTTAAAGGCAACGATCTTTATATACTACTAGATGGAGCGTTCCAAACAAACGCTCTGTTCCACGCAAGTAGCCACAACTCTTTCACATTCACAATGAAACTTGTGCAGTTACTACGCAGAACATTTAATTATTTACTAAATATTGACGCTACGGGTAAATAGCGTCAATATTTAGTAAATAAATGTTCTGAGTAGTAATTGCACAAGTTTCAAAGTGAATGTGAAAGAGTTGCGGCTCCTTGCGTGGAACAGAGCGATTGTTTGGAACGCTCCATCTAGTAGTACATAGAGATCGTTGGTTAAAGGAATATCGACTATCAATCAATCCTTCAATCAATCAATCTCCGCACCTCAGACACTCTCTGTTACCTGGTCCTTAGCAATATACAGTCTGAAAAAAATACTTAACTTACACGATAAATAGTGACTAGTAGGCAATTTTATTGATCTTTAAAAGTATAAACTAAACGAATGTGATATAATAATTATAAATAATACTTATGACAATATTTCATTCCAAACCAGTAGTCATACGAAAACCAACGTTATTTGCGCCTCGCTAATATGTACATTAAAGGCTCACCAGCAGCAAAAATAGGTTTGTATTACCATGTTAACTTTGCGGTCCACTTAGGAGCACTATTTATTATTAATTTTATTTTCGAGACGCAAATGCGCTGGTTTTCAAATGACTATAGATTTTGGAATGAAATATACAGTGTAGTAGAAATTCGAATTACAATCAAATCTGATACATATATGATCTATATTTATATTTCATTAACTCTATTTATCATTGTATTGTAGACTAAACTATATTGCATTTAGGTGCAATTTTCTTTGGCGATAATAGCGCAACTGGAATGGAGGACTATAATATGTGAATTTAAGATAACGAAAATTTTTATGTAGTAGGGCAGAAACTGTTATTTGTGACTGAAACACAACTATAATCAAAATATAAAAATTCTACTCAGAGTTCTTATATACATACATAATTGTCACACCCTGGTCCCAGAGGGGTAGGCAGAGACGATGAATTGCCACTGCGCGATTTTTTTCATTAGAGCAAACATTACTAAAATAATAGACTATAGAAATGGATTGTACTCGCAAACATTAATTAGAGTAGTTGAAGTTTAATTACAATTGGATAAAGGGAACTTAATTTAAATTAAACACAGAACACAATGTACATATTAACAAAAGATTATTGTTTTTAAATAATAACTGTTAATAACCAAATTTTTTATTAACTACATACTACATTTCCATATACTACATTTCCACATACTACATTTCCACATACTATATTTCCACATACTATATTTCCACATACTATATTTCTACAAAATAATCTGTCATGTTTACATACTTAGCTAAGTACCTATATTTCATTCCAGATTAATAGTCCTATGAAAACCAACGCTATTTACGTCTCGGTAACATATACATGAAAGGGTCACCAGCAGCAAAAATAGGTTTGTATTACCATGTAAACTTTGCGGTCCACTTAGGAACACCATCTATTGTGTATTTTGTTTTCGAGACGCAAATGCGTCTGTTTTCATAGGACTATTAATCTGGAATGAAATATACACATATTCCTACTGTTAAAGGTAACATTACTTCGTCCATTCCTAATCAATTATATAAACTTACGAAAAATTTATAATCACTTCATTACAGACCTAGTACCTACTTAATATTCTATCTTTGATTACAGTTGCAATTTATAATCATACATACTTTATTGGTCTTTACGGGTATGGGCTACCGGCCCTCTGCGATATGGAATTTAAAAGTTATGTGAAATAAAGACCATTTTAGCTTGAACTTTGTTTTATTCTGTAAAGATAATTTTAGTTGCTAATATTCGCAATAGATGGCGTTGCATTAGCGTCAACTGTCATTGTCAAAATGATAATCTAGACTCGAAAAGTCAAGTAAAATGCCCAGACTCTGTCTTCAAGTTCTAAAATAGCCTGCATATAGTCAAATGTGGTTGCCGTGTGGTTTCCGGTAGAGTAGAATAGGACCACTCCAACTCTTCCCGTGGATGTCGTACAAGGCGACTAAGGGAATACATTATAGAACATCAATCAGGCGTCCCCAACCCGTCTGGCCAGCGTGGGGAGTGTAGGCCAAATCCTCCGTCTGTCTCCGGCAGATGAGAGAGGGTTGTGCTCCTGCAGTGGAGACAAAATAACCTGATGATGTATGTATGATGTATAGGACGAATACAAACATGGAGAGCTCGCTTTAATGGAGTAAAGCTGTGGGTTGTGCCACTAAAGCACCGAGGGAGAGTCGCTCAGAGCAAGGGATATCACCATAACCTTCGATCTGCCCACGCGGATTGTCGTAGAGAAGCCATACAGCTGCACAAGTGCAAACGATATTGCAAAGCACGAAGTTATTGGAATTATTGATAAATTAGTTCTATTCAAAAACACTTTGAGTAGTGTGGTCACAGTAAATATCGCTAAAACCGAATAAATCCAGAGGCCAAATAATCTAGCACTCCCAGTGGTCAGAATAAGGCATAGGCAACGATTTCTATGTACTACTAGATGGAGCGTTCCAAACAATCGCTCTGTTCCACGCAAGTAGCCACAACTCTTTCACATTCACAATGAAACTTGTGCAGTTACTACGCAGAACATTTAATTATTACTAAATATTGACGCTACGGTTAAATAATGTCAATATTTAGTAAATAATTAAATGTTCTGAGTAGTAACTGCACAAGTTTCATTGTGAATGTGAAAGAGTTGCGGCTACTTGCGTGGAACAGAGCGATTGTTTGGAACGCTCCATCTAGTAGTACATAGAGATCGTTGGGCATAGGTATCTTTTATTGTGAGGCAGGAAACCACTTTCCGATGCCACCAACAAACCCCTTTTAAATGGCGGCGAAATCTTGTTTCTTACGACTAAATCCGATTAATTAAGGACATTTTGTATCTACTCAGTGATTTAATATATCTAAGATGCCTGGTACTAATTTATATTCAGCGTCGCACAATCTTTATATAATTGATGCGTGAAGTTTGTTGCGCCGTTTCTTCTTCACAGCGCTAACACCTAGGAAGCGGTAGTCGATAAAAAAAGCGGCCAAGTGCGAGTCGGACTCGCCCATGAAGGGTTCCGTAGCAGCAAGTAACATAATATAAAAGTTATAGTAGTTCGTTGTAACTTTGATCGATGTTTTAATAATAGTATTGTGGTTTACGATTTATGACGTATTAAAAAAAACTACTTACTAGATCTCCTTCAAACCAATTTTAAGTGGAAGTGTGCATGGCAATGTACATCATATATATTTTTTAGTTTTATCATTCTCTTATTTTAGAAGTTACAGGGGGGGGGACACACATTTTACAACTTTGGAAGTGTCTCTCGCGCAAACTATACAATTTAGAAAAAAATGATATTAGAAACCTTAATATCATTTTCGAAGACCTATCCATAGATACCCCACACGTATGGGTTTGATGAAAAAATTTTTTTTGAGTTTCAGTTCTAAGTATGGGGAACCCCAAAAAAAATTTTTTTTTTTCTATTTTTGTATGAAAATCTTAATGCGGTTCACAGAATACATCTACTTACCAAGTTTCAACAGTATAGTTCTTATAGTTTCGGAATAAAGTGGCTGTGACATACGGACGGACAGACAGACAGACAGACAGACAGACATGACGAATCCATAAGGGTTCCGTTTTTGCCATTTGGCTACGGAACCCTAAAAAATGACGTGTATAAATGTACCAAGTATACTCATATGCAGTAAATGCTTTTGACTTTGACTTGAGCAGTGGGCCGGCTGTCATTGAAGCCGGAGGTTTGCAGCGTCTGTTGTAATTTAATAAACAGTTTTATAATATAATTAGAAGAACTATATGATGCATTAATTAGTAAGAATTAAACAAGGGTAGAACTGTTCACAAATATAACATCCAGAACGGAACTAGGTAGCTTGTACAATAAAAAAAAACTGTATTTACTAGTATACTAAATCTCTTTTTTTTAATAAACAGTTTAATTAGTGAATTCAGTGTGTTTCTGTTATTAAAACCAAAGATAGTTAGAACCTACAAACTTAATACTCAGAATCTATTCAGAATTGCAATCCATGTTTAGCCGGAACACGGCCAATAAAAGGTATTCAAATCTTCTATAAAAGTTAATCTGTGCAAGAAAGCCTACTTTAAGTTAGATGACTACTTAAATGATAAACGTCTATGGAGTGCTTGATGCCTCAGCATAGGTAGATTTAATGATTGTAATGAATAAGATAAATCAAAGGTCCCTGTGCCGTTGGGTTTGTTGCCACTCTTCCCCTCGGTTATACAGGTGGAAGTGGAGTAGTTTTAGGCAGAATTTGACGTCAAAAAGAGAATAATGTATTCCAATTTTGAAAATAAATATTTTGATTTTGATTTTGAGGTATTTTGTTACAATTTCTGTAGATTGTTACTATATGTAACAAACAATAGCTATTTCAATTTGTTAAAGTACAAGCAATAAACGTATTCACACACGTCGGAGCGGTTACGGGGGCTGTAAATATTTTATGATCAAAACCCGACTGCGCTCCAAGCCTGCTTGGTTACTTTGTAACGCAACCTGTTATCGTGTGGAACGTTTGTCACCAGATCGGCAAAGTATATCATCTGTCTCTGCACCACATCTAGTCAGTACGGTATAGATTAGATTAGATTAGATTTCTTTATTTCACGTTACAAATTTTAATACATAGATTAACTTACGTAAAAGGTTAGAGTTAATGTGATCGTCAAAAAAAGAAAATAGTATACAAAATGTCAATTTTACACAACTCGTGTATGAGATTTATAACAATGTCATAACTTAATTTACATAATAATAACAATGTATATAAAAAATTGAAAAATTCATAAAATGAAGTTGCGGTTTAAATTCAAAATTGTATATCCATAAATTCTTTGACAGAGTATAATTCTTTACCCAATTTTCTTTTTCAGTCGGCGGCTAAACGTTTCATCATTCGTTTCGTTCTGTATGTCACCAGGGATATGTTGGTAGTATAGATCGGGCTCATGTTCTCGTCCGGATCAAGACCAACTTGTGCAAGTTGTCTATCCCCAGTAGGAATCGAAGCCACAACCACTGGCGCTTGAGAGTTAAGTCCACAGTAAACTGCCTTACTGATATTCTGTTACCAAGGTTACGCCGTGTGGTTTCCGGTAGAGTAGAATAGGACCACTCCAACTCGTCTCGTGGATGTCGTACAAGGCGACTAAGGGAATAGATTATAAAACATCAATCAGGCCTCCCCAACCCATCTGGCCAGCGCGGGGAGTGTAGGCCAAATCCTCCATCTGTCTCCGGCAGATGAGAGAGGGTTGTGCTCCTGCAGTGGAGACAAAAATAACCTGATGATGAAGGTTACGCAGTCTTTCCCAAAAGGAAGCTACACACCCAAGATTACGTGGTCATTCGACGCAAATAGTCGTGTTTTCGATTAGGTACTACTGGGTCAGACAACTAGTACAAGTTGATCCTGGTCTGAAAGTGTATACAATAGGGCCATTCCTATTCTTCCCGTAGGCGACTGAGGGCACTAGGAATGGACAGCAGCGTTCTCCTGATTATTACTGCGATCACAAATCCGACGGTTCCATCCTAATCCTAGCTAATCGTGGAACCTCAACAAGGCGGCGATGTTGTTCGCAACACATCACGTCAAGGGGTATCACGGGGCGAAAAGCGGGCGAAGGAGACTTTGAGACATAGATTGCGCAAAGTGGCGATACATCGTCTCTGCACCCCTCTGGGAACGAGGCGTGAGCATTATGTACGTATGTACGAATCCGACTGTCAAGCGTGGTGATTATGGCAAATCCCCAATAGAAAGCCCAGTAAAAGTGGCATTCTATTGGGGAGGCTTATGTTCAGCAGTGGATGTATTTGTGTTGACGATGAAGGACTGAATCCGGACTACGATTAACTTAGAAATGTTTCCTCGCCCAGTGGGATCGAGCACGGAACATCGCTGCAAAAAATCTACTAGGCCAGCAACAAGGTCGTATGTTTATCTTTAAACATATCTCAGATAATTGTCTAGTTTCTGGCTACAGTTTGATATCACTATCACAGCGAGCATATCACGATCACACTACATGTTTGTTATCTGATTGTAATCGAATTTTGATTGAGTGTTTATCAGCTGAGGCTGTTTGCCTCCGATCATCAAGTTTTTAACGTCACGAATGTTTGAGGAGATCCGATAAAGAACGAAGGCCACCGACATAGCCGAAACGATTAGCAAGCAGAAGGGCAGTGGGCCATTTCTGTCGCAGAACCGAACGACCGTTGGGGCAGACGAGTTCTGGAGTGGAGACCGCGGATCGGCACGCGCAGGGTGGACCCCGCCGCCCTGAAGAAGGAGGCCGGAAGCGCCTGAATGCGGAGGGCGGAGGATTGGCTGTAGTGGCGTTAATTGGGAAAGGTGGACGTCTTAAGGCTGATATGATGATGCTGATGATTACATAAAAAATTAATCAATTAAAACTTACAGTTGCAGATCTGGAAAATTTAAATGGAAACTGGGTCCGATTCTGAAGTCACAAGGTTAAAATTTGACAGCATTAAACCAGTTGCTATCCTTGTCACACAGTATTATGAAGATAAAGACGAAACTAATTTTAGTGCTGTCAAATTTTAAATGTGTGCCTTTGGAATTGGGCCCATTACCTACCTACTTACCCAACTTTAAATAATAATGTACCTACCCAAGACATTAATTAGGTAGGTACTTTATCTAACTCTCTACTTTACTCTTATCTACTTGAGTCTATCCAACGTCGATTTTTGAATATATTTAGGTATACTTATCGTATCGCAGAGTGCGAGGGGGGGCAAAGTGTAAGGCAAATTGCATAATATGCTACATAATCTAATAAATAAAAACGTGAACTTTGCGTGTCTGTACATAGAAGATATTTGCAAAAAATGGGGGTCTAAGGATAAGTACACACGTACATTAAGATCATTTTAGAAATGTATGTCTGTTTGTCTGTTAGTTTGTGCACGCATCACGTCAAAACTACTGAACCGATTTTAATGGACTTTTCACTGAAATATAGGGCTTTACTCGGAGTAACATTTAATCTTTATTTCATTGTAATCGGCCTACTCAATCAAAAGTTATGGGATTTATTAGTTTTCAAATACATTACTAGGTAGGTATGGAATATAACAAAGAAGTTATAAGAGCGGGAGCGGAAGCGGGAGCGGGCGTGATCGTAGGCGTCGCGGTCGGAGTCGTAGTCAAAGTCGGATTTAGAGTGGGAATTAAAATAACTGTGTAGGTAGTCCTAGAGAACGGAGCCACGGATACAGCTAGTATTAAATATAAAATGCGACGTTGGTTTGCACGTCTACGTCAGTATGTTTATAGAGCATATACCTAGAAAAGATTTCACGATTGTATAAAAGATTTCTCTTCGTAACATATGATAACAAAGGAATAAGATGTAACTAGCAATAAAAACGAGGGCGTAAGTGCAACTAGAGAGTTCACAGGTTCGAACAGAAAAGCATCACTAGCAGATTCATCATCAGGTTATTTTTGTCTCCACTGCAGGAGCACAACCCTCTCTCATCTGCCGGAGACAGACGGAGGATTTGGCTGACACTCCCCGCGCTGGCCAGACGGGTTGGGGAGGCCTGATTGATGTTTTATAATGTATGTAGCAGATTATTACTTCATTAATAAAGATATCTGAAACATTCGAACTGACACAGCTACTGGGTGGCCTGATGCTAGAAAGAATGTTGTTTTTACCATTTTGGTACGGAAACCTAATAACAAAATGACATGCGAATAAGACGTGAATCACAGTATGCGACAAAGATTAAATCAATACGCATAATATGTTGATACATATCATTATTGCCATTATCAGACTTTAGGTAGGCCTTTGAGTAACATAACAATGATAAGATATGACCTCAGCAGTCTTAATTACTAGTCAACGAAACACGAGCCGAGAAAGACGTCAAAATGTCGAAGGATCTTAAAAATAAAATGGTGGTTGTTACCGGTGGAGCTCAAGGTATTGGCTACCAACTTGCAGACAGCTTTCTACAGAAAGGTGCCAGAGTTGCTATACTCGATATTAATGAAGCAGTGGGTGTTGAAGCTGTAAAAACTCTGACTGCCAAATATGGAGACAATAAGGCTGAGTTCTACAAGTGTGACGTAACAAAGGATCTGGATGCAGTTTCAGAGAAACTTATAAATAAGTATAAAACAGTAGATGTGCTAGTGAATAACGCTGGAGTGATCGACGAGACTTCTATTAAGAGAGTTGTTGGAATCAATGCTGTAGCAGTAATGGAATGGGCCATGAAGTTCTGGGAGCACATGAGAGTCGACAAAGGTGGAAAAGGTGGCACTATTATCAACATGGCATCAATGTATGGCTTCCTTGTAGATCCATTCCTTCCGTACTACAAAGCAACGAAGTATGCAGTTTTGGGTTTCACCAAAACCCTTGGACATGAGTTGAGTTATCGGAAATATGGTGTGAGAGTCGTGGCTATTTGTCCCGGCTTTACTGATACAAAGTTACTGGACCTTCCGGCAGCGCAGGAGATGGTAATGAAAGAAGAGTTTATGGAATTTATGAAGGGGACTCCTTGGCAGACGGTGGAAGAAGTCGCTGATGCTACAGTGCAGGTTATTGAAACAGCTGACAGTGGTACTGCATGGTTTATCCAAAGTGGGAAAGATATTGTGAAAGTTCCTGATACCATAGATCATCCTTACGAGTTATAAATATATGTTTTTAAAGTCGTTTCCTTTGCTATTTCGCACGCTTTAGAAGTTCTAAAATGGCTACCTAGCAATACAAATATTAAAGCAATACATACCTACACAGTGCAGTCACTATAGAAATCCTTTCAAGATAGAACGGTTATAGTCATTTGTTTACTTCAGTCTCGCGCGTGCCGATTTTCGGACACTGCGCATCCCTTCCGCGCGCCCTTTATACCTTGCGGTCATATTTCTACAGTTATGCAGTTAGAAACCGCTCAATAAAGCATTTTTACTGACTTTTTGTCGATATTTACCCGAACTTGACTCGAAGCAAGCGTTTGATAGTTTTTGCAATATATTGCAAATTGTTGCCACGCGTGTCGCGCCTACTTCACCATTCTATCTTGGTAGGATTTCTATGACAGTCACATTCCGAAATAAGTGACCAGCCCTACCACCTTATCCCATGACGATAACGTTCAAATTAGAATAAACTTGTTCATTTGTCATAGCGCACTGATTTAACACTGTACAATAGTGCGGTTGTATCTTAATTTATTAAGGGATCGCTTGCGACGATGATGATCCAACACAAAAATGTTTCTATATACCTCTTCATTGACCTTTTGCTTGGTAGTGGGTTCTATTCTCAAAGTCAAAGTCAAAATCATTTATTGCATATGAGTACACTTGGTACATTTATACACGTCATTTTTTTAATCGACTACCGCTTCCTACGTGAAGAAGAAACGGCGCAACAAACTTCACGCAACACATCTTTTAAAAATCAAGTTTGCATACAATTAATAAAGATTTTGCGAAGCTGAATTAACATTAGTACCAGGCATCTTTGTCATTCAAATAATCGTTCGTCATTAAACTCACTAGGAACAGATAAATTTGGACAAGTTTGTCCTTGCCTGGATGTTATATTTGTGTATTGTTAGGGAATTTTCGTAGCAAACGAGTGACTAGGTAGTTTGGGTTTTGATATAGGTGGAAAAGAAGAGTATCACCAGCCTATTATCGCTTAACTAATAAAGAAAAATCCAAACCGGCTGACAGTTTGAATTTCTCGGATTTCTTTGCTATAAGTAACTACAAAAAAATCTCATAAAATAACCATAATGAAAGTGTTTCTTTTCAAATATAAAAGTTAACTGTAACAAACTCATTCTCAACTTTGTGACCGAGTTGTCGTCAAGGCCACTAAGGGATTGCACCAAGGATTGGAAGCAGTATTCTCTCATGTATATTAAGATCATTACATTTTTAAATTGTACAATTTTTAATTTTTTCTTTGCTTTTTAATTTTCGTTTATATTTTTCTTTAATGTTGTTATATTTTATATTAGTGTAATACTTTTTATAGATATTTTATTGTAACAGTTACAACTAGTATAAGTGTTCCATTTTCCCATCCGACGGACTGTTGTCACTGACATCCTGCGACACGGCCAACTGGTCAGTGCAGGTGCCAGGAACTGGTAATTTGCGAGTGTGAACACGGCATTTTTAAATCCGCTTTTCTTGTATGTAATAATGTAATGTAATGTACTGCGACCACCAATCCACCTGTCAAGCGTGGTCGTTATGGCAAATCCCCCAATGGACAGCCCAATAAGAGTAGCATTCTATTGAGGAGGTTCATGTTCAGTAGTGGACGTATTTCGGCTGATGATGATTTTAAATATGTTTTGAACATTAACTAGGTAGTCGGTTGGTTGTGCACTCGCCTCACGTTCATGAGGTCCTGGTACAAACCCAGCCCGTACCAATGAGTTTTACGAAACTTAAGTACGGTTTATTTATTAGCACAGGCTTTTCGGTGATGGACACATCGTAAGGAAACCTGCATATGCCAAAGAAGAAATTCTGAGGCGTATGTCCAGTTGGTGGACAGCGGTTTGGCACAAAAGATCCTGAAGGGTCGAAGTGTCGCCAGATCTTCCTGGCCCCCTGAGAAGATAAGATAATATAAGTATGTAGTCGCTGTTACCTACCTAAGTATACAGGTTCAAGATAAAGATGTCATGCGATATCTTTTGCGTAATTTAAGTAATGAGTAAGTTACATAATTTAAAGTTGTTGTTAGGCCAGATAACTGTAATAACTAGTGTCCGATGGAAGGTCGATTTCTAGCCGAAGCCGATCGCCATAATCTTCGTTCGAAGTCGATAATAACCCTGAGAAATGGTCAACCCCAACATTTGCATCTTAAAGGTAAAGGCGAAATCTAATTAGCACATGGGGTAGTCATCATCATCAGCCTGTAAGAGCCCACTGCTGGATATAGGGACATAGGCCTCTCTCAAGGCGCGCCACTGAACCCGATCTTCGGTTCTTTTCATCCAGTCTCTGCCAGCCGCCCTACGCTGATCGTCACTCCATCTAGTCAGGGGGCGTCCCACACTACCCAGTCGCGGTCTCCACTCGAGAACTCGTTTACCCCAACGGTTATCGGTTCTCCGACTGCCATTTCAACGTACTAACTTTTTGAGCTATGTCGAAAACTTTAGTTCTCTGGCGGATTACCTCGTTTCGGATCCTGTCCCTTAGAGAAACTCCGAGCATAGCTCTTTCCATAGCTCTCTGAGCGGCCTTTTCGGACTAGTCCCACTGTCAGTGTCCACGTTTCGGCGCCGTAGTTCATTACGGGTAGGACGCACTGGTTGAAGACTTTTGTCTGTGGCACTGTGGTATACTCGACGAGAATGGGGTAGTCATTAGTAATCAAACGACATTAGATTTTGAAACTGTAAATAGACATTGTAGAGATGTAGATGTAATTTGTGTCTAAGTGTTAGAGAGGAGATAAATAGACATATTACGAAAGATGCAATATTTATTAGAGATTTGATCCTTGACTATCGATAAAAGTACAGGATACAGTATTTTTTCGCATTTGTATCAGTTTGATTCACGACTGAGGCTAGAAAATCCTACTAATATTATAAACGCGAAAGTTTGTAAGTATGGATGGATGTTTGTTACTCTTTCACGTAAAAACTACTGAATGGATTTTAATGAAACTTTACAATAATATAGCTTATACATCAGAATAACACATAGGCTACAATTTATAAAGATACTGTGTAAATTGTCCAAAATATCGAGTAAGTAGGAAAAAATCTACCATCTGCGAGTTATTCTGGCGTGCGCTGCCAAAACCGCTAGAGTTACACATATGTAATGTATGATAGCCAAAATAGTGAACCATCGTGATGAAACTTGGCACACATATAGATTAATTAGGTCCTGGAACAGGACATAGAATAGTTTTTATCCCGAAAAAATATGGCATTCCTACGGGAAATACATAATAATTTGTGATGTTAAGTTGTCCACGCGGACTAAGTCGCGGGCAACAGCTAGTTAAAAATAAATGCAGTTTTACTTGTTTTTGAAAATAAGGAATGTTTTCTTTGAGTACAATTTGCTATCATAAAAATTTAAGGTATAGTTTACCTTGAGGGGCTGTTCATTCTTTAGACCTTAGGACTGCTATGTTTAGCAAAGTAAGTTCAAGATATCAATAAAGCGATCGATTCTCTTAATAAAAATCTTGCGTTGATCAACCTCGTCAAATATTTATTTTTGCAGAGGAATTTTCTGTTTCTGAACGAAGATGTTCTATTCTATCCAAAATATCTTTGGGTATCATAGACAGGGCGGGGTTACATATTCTATCTTATTCTTAGAGGGCTATGAAAACATGTCGACACTTCGCCCCTTCAGGTTCCTTGTGTCCAGCCACGGAGCCACAAGTCGATTTACTGGACTTCACATACTCATTAGAATTTCTTCTTTGGTATATGTAGGTTTCCTTACAATGTTGTCCTTCACCAAAAAGCCTGTGGTATTATAAAAAACCGTACTTAAGTTTGGAAAACCTCATTGGTACCAGAGGTTTGTAACAGGGCCTCATGAACCTGAGGCGAGTGCACAACCAACTAGGCTACCACGACTCCACTGGGGTTATTTATTTATCTTACGGCATCATCACTACTAACATCTCTCTCTCTCTCTCTCTCTCTCTCTCAGTAGCATAATAAACAGAAGAGACGATTATAAACTGTTTTATTGAACCAATATTGTACATGTTTTGCGAGTAACCAATAATAAAATTTGTATACGAGAAGCGATGTGAGCGATTCGCAATAAAACATGTTTTGATGTAACGTGCCTGAACCAGTAATGTAATAATACTTTGACGTCAATAATAATTATGTCGTACAGCTATGACGTAATTAATATGTTTTATCTGCTCTCGTCCCGACAAATGCGTTACATTACTGTTCAGTCTAGTGCATCAGGGTTCTCGATATCATGTCCTAGGATCATATATACCTCAAGAAGAAAAGTAAGGGGATTTGTTTTATCTAATGTTTCATGATTTAAGATCCAGAAACACAGTTCTTATGTTCTCGATGACGATGTGAAGAGGATAGGTAGGTGTATGTCCAAATAACAGAGGTTGTCAGCTTGAAAATTGAATAATGTGGTCTATTTTCGCCGTGGCCACATTCGTAATAACATTTTCAGCTTTTAAAGTAACGTTTACTTGTATTTTTATTTTCGGAGCGCTGTCGGCTCTGCTGGCGGCGGTGGCTGGCAGTGACAGCGCCAAATTAAATCCCACTCGGGGCGGCACTTATTAAAATCTGCCCGAAAAACTGCTCTTTTGCGGCACAATAGGTAATCTAGCGGCTGCGGAATGGGGCTTGCCTGGGCGGGCTGCCAAGTCAAAAACGTTGGGCGTGTTAATTGTTTTTGGTATGGCGTTTTAGCTCGGTTGCATTTTATTTCGGTTATCCGACACTGTTAGATCTCAGCAGAAAGTCAGTGCTCTGCCCTCACAGGCAAAGCAACATGCTGAGCTGGGGCCTGTTTGCTGCTGCAGCACACATACTGTGTCTGCTACAGTGTCGCCACACTGTACTGTTGCCCCCTCCCCTACAGGTCGGTCGCACGCCTTTGTTCTACTCCCGGTTTGTCGGGTAAGTTCCTCGCGTTGTTTCTGCTCCTCGTGCAAGCGAGTGTAATATTAAATTATCGTCTGACAAGCCGTGTGACGTGATCCCGGCGTATGCACCCGACTTTTAGTTATAATTTTGTATTATTTCTGTTTTTAGGTAATGTTACCTTGCCGTGTGGTTTCCGGTAGAGTAGAATAGAACCACTCTTCCGGCCTCCCCAACCCGTCTGGCCAGCGCGGGGAGTGTAGGCCAAATCCTCCGTCTGTCTCCGGCAGATGAGAGAGGGTTGTGCTCCTGCAGTGGAGACAAAAATAACCTAATGATGATGATGTAATGTTGCACTGTATGTGTTTTGTTGCAGCCGATAAATGATTATTCTATTCTATTCTATTTGAACATTTCTTCGCTGCCATCGAGGATGATAGGACAATTACAGATCTATTGAACTAAATATCCAAAGACACACTGGGCATCGGAGTTAAACGATCGTAGGAGGAATGAGAGGGCTATCTAATAATGTAGTTATGACAATGCTTGTTATTTACTGTCAAAGAAATTACTTTAGCTAATCTGCACAAGACTTGCCGCCACAGTTAGTAACTAACCGATGATATTATAACTGTATACTATTTATATCATAAATGTACCTATATAATCTAACCACATCCAGTTATATAACATAAATAAATATGTCAGACATTCACATAAATTATCCAGTCCCAAACTAGGCAGAGCCTGTGATATTGGTTACTAGATAACGGATACACATACTTAAATAAATATATGAACATCCAATACTTGGGTACAAACATTCATATTCATCATACGAACATTTGCCCCTAGCGGGATTCGAACCCGCAAGCTCCGGCATGGCAGTCCGAGAGCTACCCGTTTCGCCACGAAGGTCGTACATTTGTACAACTACACACACACACACACACACACACACACACCTCCACACCCCCCACACATACAACACACACAATCACTAGACTGTAAAATAGATAGATAGATATATTGCAAATCCCTTATGTGGTATTATTGTTCTATATTTATATAAACGTGTAAAAATATAAAAAGATAGATACATAATAATAAGTTTGTTTTCTTTCTCTCAGCTCTGCAATTGCAGTATTCCCCCCACTATAGTTTCTCCGCTACCCGCTCCCGCTATCTCTCACGACTTGCCTCATTTACCCGCGTTAATATTAAGCGCCGTTATTAAATTAATTTCCCGACGTGTCGCGTCACGACACGGACGCGATACGATCGTGACGTCACGTCACACGCAATTCCCGACTTGTATCTGACTTGTGATATTGCCTGTCTGACAATTAGACAGCCCGTGGACCGATTTCATATTTAAACAACAATTGCGGTTAGTAGTTATGGTGAAGTTTATTATATATTACTAGATGGGCCCGCGGCTCCGTTTGCGTGGCTTACAGAATTACAAAATGTATACCTACCTACTTATTTTTATTTATTTTATTTATTCTCATAATACAGCACAAAACACTTAGACAGATAACAGACATCAGAATATAATATGGTAAAACAGATCACAAGATAGAACAAACAAAAGAGAGGAAAACGAATAAACTAAAAAAGTTAAGATAACTTAAAGAAAAATTAATAGTTATTTGTTCAACAGGTGAGCAAAGTGATTTTTTGTTGAGAGTGCTGACTTTAAGTCACGAACAAGCGAAGTAGTCTAGGATTGAATCACGAGAGTACCGGGTCATTCTAATTATATACTACTGAGAACAGTGAGTGATTTAAATGCCCGAGACATAAAAAATTTGCTCTCGCCTGAAACATAAAATTGTTCACCTCTCCCAAGCGAGAAAAGAAAAAGTTTATTTTTTATTTAAATGTTGCATTCTGCAACTGCACTGCTTGAAATTTTTATAAAACCAAGTAAGCATGATATTTTTAAGTAAGCGAAATTAATATTTACTAGTAAATACTAGATAATTAATATTTATAGTACTATTTATAAACTTAAATTTCAATAAAATAACATACAAATTTGTTACCCTATGTGTTAAATTGAGTTTCTGAACGAACCATCGCCCAGTTCATTAATTAATTTTTTTCTTCAAACAGAAGAGATACAAGAATAATTAGAGGCTGATGTCTCCTTTTAGACTCTGAGAGCCTGTGTTGGGAGGCACCGCTCTTCCACACTATTTATTTTGTATGGAGTGAAAATTAAACAAAATAAAATAAATAAAAGGGTCATATACCGCGTGTACAATGTGTGTTTATATGTGTTATATATATGTATGTATGAGAGTGGGTGTATGTGTGTGTGTGTAAGGGGTGTGTGTGTGGGGAGGGGGGTGCGTATGTGTTTGAGTAGAGTTTAGTATTATTAATAGGATAAGATGTAGAAAAATACAAATGCAACTTCGAGTAACTGTCATTAATTATTATTTATCCTTCATCCCCCATTTTATTTTTGCAAATATTTTCAATGTTTAGTCACTTTACACTATAAAGCTCAACAGCATGAAAACATAATTAGACCGCCTCGTTTGGTCTAGTGGAGACTAGGCCAAAATCCTAGTTCGGGATTAGACAAGTGTGACGTAACTCTAAGTAACTATATGCGAAATTCGTTGTGTAATTAGTGTGTGAGTGGGGGGGTGAGTGGGGGTGTGTAGGGGTGCGTGTGTATGTGTTCAGGTGCGAGTGTGCTTGTTTGTGAGTTGGTGTGCGGGGGTGAGTGCGAGAGTTTGTGAGTGTCATTTACGAGTATGTAAATTATCCTAGCGTAAATCTACTTTGGCATTAGGAAAGTATATGTATATATGGCATGTTTATTGTGTGTATGTAATTGTGTGTCGGGGTTTGTACGTGTGCATGTGTTTAACTAATGAGACGTAATCTTGCCCATCACATAAATTTATTTATACCTAAACTACACATCATATTTAAACACTATATTATAGCTTCCCCGTACACTATCCTAGACAATTCTCAGCACAAAACCAACCAACCTAAATCCCATGCGAGTCGTTTGTAGATTACACTAGATGTAATCCCCAGCATTGTTAGGCTTTGGTGATAAAGTTTTGACTTACTTTCGGTCCTGCGGTTCGGGGTTCAGGGCCGTATTTAGTGTTTGTGCAAGGTTTAGCGCCCCGATTAGCTTAGTATTATTGAAGTGTACTGATGAATTTATTTTCGTTTTTTAACTATTAGTGCTGCACATGGAAGATAGAAAGATTTGTCATTGACAGTGTTTTGGAGTCAAATAATAGGTCCCACCCAGGTCGATAAACTTGATTTTAATGTTCACAGTTTGAATTCTAAGCCACGCTGATCGAAGACAGGAGCTTAACGGCGGAACAAAAAATAAATTTTATTATGTATTCGAAACTTTTACTTAATTTTTATATCAAAACATTTATTTTTTTCAGACACAAGTCCATAAAATGTTGTTAGTAACAATTAAACGGACTATGTTGGTAAGTAAACAATAAAATTGTGATTAGTTCGGTTGTTTGTGAAGAAAGTTTGTAGACTTTACCGGGAAAATTCTGAAAATCTACACCAAGTGGCGATAAATCTTATTACGCTTTGTCACGTTACCTTTTAAGATTCATGTCTTAATTTGTGTTTTGTGTCTGACTGTTTTTTTTTATAGCTTTACAAAAACAACTTCCTTATTTTGTAATGTAATCAATTTGCGCCTCTTTTCCCTAACTACGCTCTGTGGCACCTCACTACCACCCTAACTACAGCCCTGCCCTCAGCCGTAGTTAAAAGATAATTAATAGTCTAACTGGAGTGAGAAGATGAAGTCGCCAAGCCAGGAATTGGGTTTTAAACTTCGTCGTCAGGCATCTGCCGACAGATTCGCAGACTGAACACAAGTTTATTGTATTGTCAGCTATAAATAAAACACCATTTGTAAAGTGATAATATTTTTATATTATTTGGGAAACGCGTGAAAAGATTTAGGTAAATAAAATAGGTAAATAAATTGTTGGAGGTTGCGGGTTCGAATCCCGCTAGGAGCAAATGTTTGTATGATGAATATGAATGTTTGTACCCAAGTCTTGGATGTTTATATATTTATTTAAGTATGTCTATCCGTTATCTAGTAACCATACCACAGGCTCGGCCTAGTTTGGAACTGGATAATTGGTGTGAATGTCTGAGGTTTTTTTTTAATAAATATTACATATACATACACTTGTCTAATCCCAAACTATGAATTTCTGATGTGCTATGGGAAGTAAACAAGGATTGGACAATTCACAAATATAACATCCAGTCCAGGACCAACTTGTACAAATTTTACAAAGTTGCATGTCCCTGGCGGGAATCGAACCCACGACCTTTGGCCCTCGAGTAAAATAATGAAGATTTTAACTTACGCCAGCCCTGTCTCAATAATGCGGCACGGCCCCGATTTCGGGGCCAATCGGTTGGGTATCGCGAGAGCGATGAGACTCATTTGAGTAAAGTCCCGTGCCGCTCTACAATCTGAAAGCGTAAGTACCAGCCCTAGGCGAATCGTGTACGAATGTCAATATGTGCGGGACTTAGCGGTTCAGCGTAACATAGACTTTCTTCCATGCGCTTAGGATTCAATTTGGTTTGTATTGATTTGTTTAGGTAAGTTTATGGGAAATTAAACAAGCTTTCTTAGATAATGCCCTTCTGTACTTGTTGGTACTATTACTTATTCTGTGATTACGCTTCAGCACCTTAATTTTTTTGTATAAGTTCATACATATATAGATAGATAAACTCTTTATTGCACACAAATTAAGAATAAAAATAGGTACTAAGGATAAGTAATAAACACATTTCGATCCTTTTTGAAATTGATGTCTGTTAGTTTGTGCACGCATCACTTAAAAACTACTGGACCGATTTTGATAGACTTTTCACAGACACAT
This sequence comes from Esperia sulphurella, assembly GCA_947086405.1. Classification (NCBI taxonomy): domain Eukaryota; kingdom Metazoa; phylum Arthropoda; class Insecta; order Lepidoptera; family Oecophoridae; genus Esperia; species Esperia sulphurella. The sequence continues at coordinate 15,698,716 of OX352267.1, forward strand.
AGGGTTTAACTCGGAGTAACATACAGGTTTTATTTCATCGCAATCGATTTATTCAATCAAAAGTTATGGACATTTTTAGTTTTCTCATACATTAGTTGGTAAGGTTGGTATGCAATATAACAAAAAAGTATAATTGTAATGTTCAGTACTGTTTGGGCTAAGGCTCCAGATTGCGATGAGTTTGGAGTACATTTGGAGCTGTAGCGGGAGTGGGAGCGGAAGTGGGAAGGGGAGCGGATTCTGTAGTCCACGCGAGCGGAGCTGCGGGCACAGCTAGTACATATATAGCTCCGGAGTTCCTCGCGACAGCGACCGAAAGCTCGTAATTTTTATTATTGCAAGCGTAAAATAAGATATTACTGAAATTCCGACAGAGATCTCATTAAAGGTTCATCTGAACATTAATTCTGATGCGATGGTTAGGTGCTAACCAATGATTAAATATTATGTTAATGTCTTTCTTCTGAAGCTAAGGAGAGGGCAATGCTCGGGGTCTTGGAGGATATGATTAGTAATGAGGAGATCAGATGAATAAAGAAGGTGACCGAGATAGCAGAACCGACGGCCGTTGGGGCAGACGAGTTCTGGACCGACGACCTGAAGAAGGTGGCCGGAAGTCGCGGCGTTCATTGCGGTGTCATGATGGTCATAATGATAATATCTTCAGCTACTTTACAGACGACAATATCTGATGTGGTGAACAATGCTGTACATATGGAATGAGCACTTATATAATATGTCATTCACAGTTAAACTCTACGAAACATTTTCATTAAATCGTGACGTCACAGACTCATTAACGAAGCTATGAAACAAAGATGTCGAACGTTAATACTTCATTTTACAACCAAACTTCGAACTGATGACGAATTTAAATTCAAACGTCTATTAACTCGGCGTCATTGACGCCTTTGACTCCTTTGAATGACGTCATAAGACAGGGAACGTTAATACTCCTCCGGCGTTGGACTCCTTTAAATTTTATTGCGTTAATAAGGCTCGACGTTAATTAAGAGCTGAGACAAAACGGTGGAATTTACCTAACACCACGCGAAAGACAAATAATGTGTTTGCGACATTCGCGAGACGAATGTGCGTCATAATTATTGCAAGGACCCGGTTTCGGGTCAAATTAACCGGTTTATGGAAAAAAGTAAGCTTTCTACATTACAACAGCCATCAATATTACAATATCTGTCTACATTACAAAGCCTGCAGCAGCCATTTTGATTTTCCGACTACCTTTTTCAGGTCAGGAAAAACGACTAACTTATTTAGTATACATTACATGCTCATGCCTAGAACGGTAGGCAGAGACGATAGATCACCACTTTAAGTGACCTGACACAACTCACTAGCCTCACTCACATTCAAAGTCAAAGTCAATTATTGCATATGAGTACACTTGGTACACACAAGTTTGTTGCGCCGTTTCTTCTTCACAGCGCTAACACCTAGGAAGCGGTAGTCGATAAAAAAAAATGACGTGTATAAATGTACCAAAAGTACTCATATGCAATAAATGATTTTGACTTTGACTTTGACTTGGATCAACCTTTTCATGCACCTCCATTCTTCTCACTGCGGACCCCAGCCTTTTTGAGGACGTCAGCGATTTGATCCTTGAACATCCTCTAGCTGTAGTTCCTTCTACATTCTATATTACTGATTCCTGTTCAGGCGCGGTGCCCATGTATTCGTCGCGTGGGTAGTGGAAAGTCGTCTTAATCCTCATATTTATCCGGCGACCGCACGCCATCCCGCCCGAGCTGCTAATTATTCCTCGCAGACAGACACACCGACAGATACCCACGCGTGGATGTGGCATCGCTAACATCACATATGAGGCAGTAAGAGAAAAGTGGACTAAGTTCAACGATCTCTATGTACTACTAGATGGAGAGTTCCAAACAATCGCTCTGTTCCACGCAATGAGTCGCAACTCGGTTACATTCACAATGAAACTTGTGCAGTTACTACGAAGAACATTTAATTATTACTGAATATTGACCCTTATTGAGACCTTACTCTCTGTCAATAATATATCGTGTTATTTTTATTATATTGTATATATATCATATTATATATTATATTCTATTATATATACATATATATTTATGTATCTGTATCGGTATTTATAGTTTATTAGTTTATGATTATTGTAATTATATGATTATTTAATATATAGTAGGTACACGCGACTACTGCCTCTCCATAATCCCTTATCTTCACCGCAGGTTAGCTGAAAGAAATTCCTTTATAAATAAGCTGATCCTTTTGTATAATTTTCTTTTCTTTGTGTTGTTCTTTGTATATTTGTGTGTACAATAAATAAATAAAAAAAGTTTGTTTAACTATTTTTGCTTGCTAGTCAGAGAAATAGTTTTATTTCTTTTTCCTGTAATATTTACATAAACCTCTTTCAAATCTAATTGTTTCAGATTTTTCGCTATGCAAACTTCGGAGATAGGGGGGGGGGGGTGCTATATTTTCAGATATTTTTCGTTATAAGTCGAAAACTAGCGGCATAAAAATAAATAAAATCCTATTTTAGAATGTGCAAATGATGTCCTTTCATACAATACCCCATTTGGCCTAGTAACCACACTTTAAAATGTTGGCCCCTCCGTTACATACAGCCCCTTTTTCAATGAAAATATTTTTTTTAAATTCTATCATTCGCTATAAAGTTACTCAGCTTTGGTTGTTTAAAACTATTCCCAATAACGGACGGACGGACAGAATCGCACCATAAGGGTTTTAACCATTTTGGTACGGAACCCCAAAAACAACTCTGCTCTTTTGCCGCATCAAAACTTAATTAGCTCTCGTCCTAACTGAATGTTTCTAAGAAACGGATGGAGGTTTGTACACGCTTTGGCAAATACGAAGTTCTGGCTAGTATCTAAGAGACTACTAGGGTAGTAGAAACTGGCAGAAGCAGGTAGCAACTAGGCGATAGTTGCTGCCAACTAAAATATTGCTTGCTATCTCAGACTAGTTCTAGCTGAGCAAACTGTGGGTTTGGAAATACATTTAAATAGAAAGGAATAGAATATTGAACAGTGAAGTGTGGTTCTCGGCAGCGAATAGGGCCAACCCCAATCTTCCTATAGGTGTGATCACTAACCAATCTGCCTGCCAAGCGTGGTGATTATGGCAAATCGTCCAATGGACAGTCCACCAATAGTGTCATTCTATTGGGGAGGCTTATGTTCAGCAGTGGACGTAAATAGGCTGATAATAATGATGATGATTAGAATATTTTGGAAATCACAAGTTAAATTTATACATACATACGTAATTCACACCCCCTGAGCCTAGATTGGTAGGCAGAGACGATGTATCGTCTCTATATGCGATCGTGACTCAAATCCATCAAACTTTTCATGCAGCTCCTTTTATTTATCTTACTGCGGACCTTATAATCCAAGCTAGTATAAGTTGCTGATCAACGAGCCGTTTTGGCTTACCAAATAAAAAAATTTACCGTTTGAATGACGCCCAAACCATTTATATACTTTTCAAATGGGTTCATAGTTTATACAATACTTTATAATTGCATTAAATGTGATTAATAATAATAATAATAATCTTAAATACTTGACATTTGTAATATTTGGTAATTTATATTTGTATTTCAATTCTAATCTTTTATTTAATTTATTAGACATACAGAACCGATTACATTTTAGTTCTGGACGGTAACCCGAATAGTATTATTGTATAGTATAGTATCTGTGTTATTAATATTTGCACGCTGTAGTTCGGCAGAATATGTAGGAAAGAAACATTACCCTTAATATGTCATCAATTTTATCACCATATTCTAGGCAAATAAATTTCATTTCATTTTTCATTTCATTTCATTTCAATAAAATCATTTATTCATCTATAAAAAATATACATACAATAACTTCGCCAAACTGTATAATACAGTTTGTTGGCAGAAATAGCTCTCTTACTTTATACACATCTATGGCAGAGAATACTAAATATCACTACGCGATGGTGAATAGCAAAGCAAAGTAAAAAAGTTTTTAATTTTGATATTACCAGAAAAAGATTGAGGTTACGTTAATGAGTTTACTAGATATTTCTTCTATTTAATTCTGAAAGTGTTTTTGTTGATTACATTGATAACAACTAAGTTCTAAAATATTGGAAAGAGAGTGTGAGATGATCCGTGATTGAGAAAAGTTTCTCGACTTGCCGCTTGAACGCGTCTAAGGATTGCCAAAGTGTGATCGAAACAGGCCAGGTGTTCCGAAGACGTATAGCGTGAAGTGTTAAAGATTGATCGTGGAATTTAAAGGAGTGAGTAGCGACTTGAAGGTGATAGTTTTCAGAGAAACGAAGAGAACGGTCGATAGTGGACGAAGTAACATATAATTTTCGCACAGTACTCAGTTATTCGTACCGGCAATTTTTACGTGAACAGACGAACAGACAAAAATCTAAAAGCGGCCAAGTGCGAGTCGGACTCGCCCATGAAGGGTATGTGGAAGTATGGGGAACCCCCAAAATTTATTGTTTTTTTTTTTTCTATTTTTGTGTGAAAATCTTAATGCGGTTCACAGAATACATCTACTTACCAAGTTTCAACAGTATAGTTCTTATAGTTTCGGAATAAAGTGGCTGTGACATACGGACGGAGAGACAGACAGACATGACGAATCCATAAGGGTTCCGTTTTTTGCCATTTGGCTACGGAACCCTAAAAATGATCTCAATGTGTTCTATTACTTAGTCTTAGACGCCCATTTTTTTGGAATAGATTCTATGTGTAGACATTTATAAGATTACTAGCTTTTGCCCGCGACTTCCCTTACGTTATACATCTTGAATTTCAAAATAGATATCATTTTTGGTTTCCTATAGGAATGAGAGGTTTATTCGGGATAAAAACTATCCTATGTCCAATTCCAGGACCTAACCTATAACATCACAAATTATTATGTATTTCCCGTAGGAATAACATGTTTTATCGGGTTAAAAACTATCCTATGTCTAATTCCAGGACCTAACCTATATGTGGGCCAAGTTTCATCACGATCCGTCCAGTGGTTGAAGCGTGATTAACAAACAAACATAAAAAGTTTTGCATTTATAATGCACACTTTGATAGAGCTGATAGAAGAATCCAGTCATGGTGGGCAGCATTCGGAAAACTGCTTCAAGTCTTCACGTCACCTGTTTCAGAATGTTTAAATACAGAAGTAATCAGTGCCTCCTGCTTGTCATGACCACGGCGCAGAAACGTGGACTCCGACAGTGGGCTTGATCCACAAGTTTCAAGTCGCTCAACGAGCTATGGAGAGGGCTATGCTCGGGGTTTATTGGAAGGATATGATTTGTATTTGTATTTATTTATTTAATCTTTAGGTACATAAAGTACACTTAGACATGTCATCACAAAAATTGATTACAGTTATATTATAAAATTAATTAATAAAATCATGTCAGTACAATGTCAAAATGAGTAAAATTAATTACAAAATAAAAATAAGACATGTAGATTACAAATGTCAGTATAAAAAATTAATAAAAAAAACATAAATGTCATAAATAATGAATCAATTACAGATAATATACTACTTGGTACAAATATTAAAATGTCAAAATAACACAGTCATATACATCAAATACTTATCAAACAAAATGTCATGTCAAAGGTTTAGTAAATTCATTTAAAGATGATTCGAAATGTGCGATCTCCCAAGCACGACCTGGAGAAGCTCATCATTCTGGGACAAGTGGAGGGCAGGCGTGCCAGAGGACGAGGTGGTCACACCCGGTGAGGAGGGTGGCTGGCGGATCCTTGTATGAAGCAGTGCGGCTGGCCAATGACCGCTATGCGTGGAGGCGCATTTTATACGGTCGCGTTCCTCATCAGTGAGGGAACGACAGAGAAGAGAAGAAGAGATGATTCGAAATGAGGAGATCCGATGGATAACGAAGATGATCAACATAGTCGAAAGGATTAGCAAGGTGAAAAGCCACATCTGTCGTAGAATCGACGGCCGTTGGGGCAGACGAGTTCTGGAGTGAAGACCTCAGATCGTGGGACGCTCCGCCGCTAGATGGACCGACGACCTGAAGAAGGTACGAAGGAAGGAAGGGCGAAGAGAACCATATCTTAACTCCACACACCAAGATAGTAGTTCCCTTGAACTAACTCAGTTTGATAACTTGATCACGATTTTGTTTCAAACGATCATAAAAATGATTACTCTAGCTTTCATACAGCATCAAGAACAAATGCCAATTAGTTGACAACAACGATCTCTATGTAATACTAGATGGAGCGTTCCAAACAATCGCTCTGTTCCACGCAAGTAGCCACAACTCTTTCACATTCACAATGAAACTTGTGCAGTTGCTACGCAGAACATTTAATTATTACTAAATATTGACGCTACGGTTAAATAATGTCAATATTTAGTAAATAATTAAATGTTCTAAAAAGTAACTGCACAAGTTTCAAAGCGAACGTAAAAGAGTTGTGGCTACTTGCGTGGAACAGAGCGATTGTTTGGAACGCTCCATCTTGTAGTACATAGAGATCGTTGGTTGACCAGTATCTTCTCAGTACATAACATATTTATATAGCGTAACGTCTAGTAATGAAAAGAAATCTGATCTAGACGGTTTGACGATGACTATTGTTCAAGAAGGGCCATTATTTAGGTCTGGGAATTCTGTTGTCGCTGCCAGACATGCGTTGTTTGCTGCCTAAAGGTCATTTCAGACTAAGTGCTATGATTTTACTGTGCTATATAATAAAGCTCATATTAAACGTTTTTTTAAAGGCTTAGGCATCAAGGTGTTATTATTATTTATTATATGTATATATATAGTTCGGGTATTTAGTTATTATGTAGTCTATTATGCACTTATTTTGCCCCCCTCGCTTTTACTGCCTTGTCTCACACCCTGCAAGGTTGGCTGGAAGAGATCTCTTTTAGAGATAAGCTCAACCTCATCTGCACGTGGTGTACCCTGCTGGTTGACCAACGAGGCTCTGGCGACCGACAATGGCGGTATAACCATGCAAATATTCACTAGGCCATAAATACCACAGATCGGTGGCGGGCAGCAGCGTCATAGGCGCGAGGCCTAGTACGTGTGCCCAGCATGGCTATTATGGGAAAATCTCCCCGAAACTGTCAGTGGAGTTCTATTGGCTGACATGATGAAGTAACAAACAGACAAACACACATCCAGCCTGATGGTTTAAGCGACCAGGGCCGGCGTAAGGCGTAGCATTGCAATTTGAAGTTTGTCATTAAGTTGTAACGTTCCCTACTAACTTATCATCAGCCTAAATACGTCCACTGCTGGACCTAGGCCTCCCCTATAGAATACCACTTTTTATTAGATGTTCATTGGGGGATTTGCCATAATCACCACGCTTGGCTGGCGGATTGGTATTCGCAGTAATGATTTTAACATACACACACAGACGAACGTTGCTGCCTGTCCCTGGTGCAACCCTTACTCGCCTTGACAGACAAGGGTGGTTCTATTCTAAGCCGGGAACAACACGGCAACCGGGAACCACACGACAAATACCCTACTAACCAACGATCTCTATGTACTACTAGATGGAGCGTTCCAAACAATCGCCTCTGGTCCAGACAAGGAGCCGCAACTCGGTTACATTCACAATGAAATTTGTGCAGTTACTACGCAGAACATTTAATTATTAATAAACTAGCCGTTTCTCGTGACTTCGTCCGCCTGGACAACTTAACATCAATAATTAGTATGTATTTCCCGTAGAATTGGATGCTTTTTCAGGATAAAAACTATCCTATGTCCAATTCCAGGACCTAAGCTATATGTGTGCCAAGTTTCATCACGATCCGTCCAGTGATTGAGTAACAAACATCCAAACATCCAAATATCAAAACTTTCGCATTTATAATATTAAGTAGGATATTGACGCTACGGGTAAATAGCCTCAAATTGAGTAAATAATTAAATGTTCTGCGTAGTAACTGCACAAGTTTCATTGTGAATGTGAAAGAGTTGTGGCTACTTGCGTAGAACAGAGCGATTGTTTGGAACGCTCCATCTAGTAGTACATAGAGATCGTTGGTCTGAAGCATGTCTAATGGAGGAAATACGAAATATGAATCCATTGTTGAATGGCTCCATTGTATATACAAATATGTTTTGTTACCATCACTTACGCTAAGCATAACGTCTACACGATGCTTTATAATATATCTAGGTAATATTTAGTTAGTTTTCTTTGCCTGTTAGAGGTAAACAGGTATAAAAAAAACACACACACATACATACATTACACTCATATTTTCAGACTACCACCCACAATCACACTCTCACCCTCCTAATAATATAATATACTAACTATTACCCGCGACTTCGTTCGCGTGGACAACTTAAAACATCAATCAGGCCTCCCCAACCCGTCTGGCCAGCGCGGGGAGTGTAGGCCAAATCCTCCGTCTGTCTCCGGCAGATGAGAGAGGGCTGTGCTCCTGCAGTGGAGACAAAAATGATCTGATGATGTATTACTAAATCCTAAAAGCCTCTCTGGTGCCCGCGACTTCGTCTGCGCAGGATTAGTATAGCGAGTAGCTTATATTAGGGTTCACTATTTTGGCTATAATGGCTTACACATAAGATATAGATATATACTGTGGCGGGCTTTTTTGTAGGTCTATTTAAGATAAACATTTCCATCATACATTACATATGTGTAACTCTAGCGGTTTTGGCAGCGCACGCCAGAATAGCTCGCAGATGGTAGATTTTTTCCTACTTACTAGATATTTTGGACAATTCACACAATATCTTTATAAATTGTAGCCTATGTGTTATTCTGATGTATAAGCTATATTATTGTAAAGTTTCATTAAAATCCATTCAGTAGTTTTTACGTGAAAGAGTAACAAACATCCATCCATATTTACAAACTTTCGCGTTTATAATATTAGTAGGATTTTTTTTCTTTCTAACAATATTTATTCTGTCCCACAGTTTGTAATGTAACCTGGAATCTCAGACCCCCGGTACAGACTGCATGGTCTAGTGTGGGAGCTCTAATATGTATCGTCCTGTTAATTTTTCTGTTTTAATCGCACTCAATTGATGTAATCATATAATTTTAAGGATGACTGTAATAAGCTATGTATCTGGTAATTTATAATAATAAACTTTTTGAATTTGAAAAATCAATTCCCTTTGAAGCAAATAGTTTCAGTGTAACTTCATTAGCTGGCAGATTAAGTTCTGCCGCTTACGCCCTAAGGAAAATCAGACAATTAACTGATGTTGCTACCGCGAGGTTAGTGTACTTTAGCTACTTCCACAGTATCATGGCATACGGTATCCTACTGTGGGGTCAAGCAGCAGATATAGAGACCATTTTTATCTTGCAAAAAAGAGCAGTTAGGGCAATATATAGTCTGCGTTGTAGAGAGTCGTTAAGCGAAAAGTTAAAGAAATAAGCATATTAACAGTAGCTAGTCAATTCTTTTTAGAACATATTTTATATGTCAAAAAAAAAATATTTGTCTTTTTGAGGCACTGTGATAATAATAGTTATAATATAAGAAATAAAAATAAACTTGTTTTACCAGGGTTAAGACTAAGTAAGGTCAGTGAATCGTTCACGGGGCACTGTATACGCTTCTACGCTTCTATATAGTGCAAGAGAGACAACAGTGCAAGAGATGACAAACGCTCTACGATCAAACGCTCCTAGTTGGACGGGAACAAAAAATAGTATCCTTAGAGTCAGTCAGTCAGAGATTCCTCATACTTTCCACAGTTACAACATACTCGTACAAGAACTTTGGAAGTGTTAATCTTCATCTCATGATCGTCCAAAGTCAAAGTCAAAATCATTTATTGCATATGAGTACACTTGGTACATTTATACACGTCATTTTTTTATAGTCTACCGCTTCCTAGGTGTTAGCGCTGTGAAGAAGAAACGGCGCAACAAACTTCACGCAACACATCTTTTAAAAATCAAGTTTGCATACATTTAGTAAAGATTTTGCGAAGCTGAATTAACATTTAGTACCAGGCATCTTTGTCATTCAAATAATCGTTTATTTTATAATAGGCTTTCTTACAAAGTTGTTTTTGAATGTGAATCTTAAACTTTCTGTCGGTCATATTTAAGATTTCCTCTGGTAGTTTGTTGTAGAAGCGTATACATTGCCCCGTGAACGATAAGCCATAAGCGGTGAAGTCAGCGTCAGTAGTGTCCGTAAGAGGTATAAATAAATAAAAAATAATGGTCATTTGTTCCACATGACTTACATACTTCAGGTGTGAAATCTAGAATGATTGAATAATGTTTAGCCGAGTGAACAAAACCTAGTATTATATTCTACCCGTGGCATGCCACCCCCCAAATTCAAGCGCCCTAGGCCATCGCCTTGTTAGTCTATATGAACGAGCTGGCCCTGGAAATATATGTACATGCCTGTAACCACAGAAATCCTATCAAGATAGAACGGTTTAGACATTTGTGAACTGAATTCCGCGTGTGCCTATTTTCGGACACCTCCCGCGCACTCTTTATGCGTCGCGATTTCGTTTCTAGTGATGAGATACAATTATGCTGTTAGAAACCGCGCAATATGGCATTTTTGCAGATTTTTGGTCGAAGCTTACCCGACTTTCACTCAGCGCAAAAAGAGTTAGCGTTTGATAGTTTCTGCAATATATTTTCGACGACCTCCGTGGCGGAACGGATACCTCTCGGACTGCCACGCCGGAGGTTGCGGGTTCGAATCCCGCTAGGGGCAATTGTTCGTATGAAGAATATGAATGTTTATATCCAAGTCTTGGATGTTTATATTATTATTTAAGTATGTCTATCCGTTATCTAGTAACCATAGCACAGGCTCTGCCTAGTTTGGGACTGGATAATTGGTGTGAATGTTTGAGATATTTATTTATTTATTTATATTGCAAATCGTTGGCACGCGTGTAGCGCCTACTTCACCATTCTATCTCGATAGCGTTTCTGCGCCTATAACCTTGATTCAATAAAGAGATACGCAAACAGAGGATCATTTATAAAATCCTAAAAGCCTTCATGGTATTGAACAAAGCAAAATCAGCTTATTTTTCACCTCTGTGGGTGCGTAGGTAATCATACTAACAAATCTGGAAAAGTGCGTGTCCTATTTCTGCGTAAAGTGTTCTGTAGGTATCAATATGAATTTCAAATCGTTAGAGTGGCAACTGTTACAAGAAAAGGTCTTCGCATCCGACTACGATTTGGATCATTTTAAGATAGCATCATTATCATCAGCCTGACAGAGTCCACTGCTAGACAAGGACCTCACCCAAGGCACGCCACTGTACCCGTTCCTCGGTTCTTCTCACGTAAACCCTATCAAGATATAATAGTTAAGTAGGTGCGACACGCGTTACTCGTTTTGCGCTGAGTCAGGTCGGGTAAACGTCGACCAAAAATCTGCAAAAATGGCATATTGCGCGGTTTCTATCAGCATAATTGTATCTCATCACTAGAAACGTCGCTCGCTGTGTCCGAAAATTGGCACGCGCGGAACAGAAGTAAACAAATGTCTTAACCGTTCTATTTTGATAGGACTTCTGTAGTTCTTCTTATCTAGCCACTGTCAGTACTTTTGTATAGAACTAGTATGTCAATATAGTGTGTAATTTAGACTGTTATTGTTTGAAATAATGTTACACCACGTCTATAGACGTTGTATTTCGCACCGATATGTCCATGATGCGAAAAGTGGACGAAGGAGCGACGTTGGATCACGCAAAGTGGCGATGCGTAGTCTCTGCCTACCCCTCTGGGACCAGGGCGTGAGCATAACGTATGTATCTATGTCCATGACCGTGTTAACAACTGTACGCACGTAACAATAGTAAACTTTATTATTATTGTCAATAACGACAGTCACGTGACTCAACAACTTGCTAACCAACGATCTCTATGTACTACTAGATGGAGCGTTCCAAACAATCGCTCTGTTCCACGCAAGTAGCCACAACTCTTTCACATTCACAATGAAACTTGTGCAGTTACTACGCAGAACATTTTATTATTACTAAATATTGACGCTACGATTAAATAATGTCAATATTTAGTAAATATAATTAAATGTTCTGAGTAGTAACTGCACAAGTTTCAAAGTGAATATGAAAGAGTTGTGGCTCCTTGCGTGGAACAGAGCGATTGTTTGGAACGCTCCATCTACATTGACCTGGTTTTTCAGACCCATCTAAGGAACGCCAAAACCGTGTTTGTTTCAAACTCCGCCCGGAATCCCTGAATCGGCAGACAGACACTTACCCTGCAAATTGTGATAACGATGGCCTCTATTTATAAAAAAAAAAGGTAAAAGAATAGGTGAGAAATCCCCCTTCGAACCCACGGACAATGGAGTCCTTTGCCTTTAAGCAATTTCAGCACGCGTTGTCGTGACCTGCTTTTTAAAAATAATATATTCAAAGGGTCGTGGAGCAGTTAGAAGAGCGTTTGATTTACTGTCGTAGGGTGGAATTCAAACCTGGGACAATGCTGTAGTATGGATCGTTCAGATCACGACCCACATCTACTCTAAGTCATCATCATCAGGTTATTTTTGTCTCCACTGCAGGAGCACAACCCTCTTTCATCTGCCGGAGACAGACGATTTGGCCTGCACTCCCCGCGCTGGCCAGACGGGTTGGGGAGGCCTGATTGATGTTTTATAAAGTATTCCCTTAGTCGCCTTGTACGACATCGACGGGAAGAGTTGGAATGATCCTATTCTACTCTACCGGATAATGACGGCGGTTGAAACGCTCGAATATTCACCCGGTTACATTTTAATTCTAAGTGAATCCAACCCGGATACGGTTTTCCACTGAAGGGCGTACTCAAGAGATTCGCCCGTTAGCGTTTTTATCGTAAACAACCTTTCCAGACACTCGCACCATCAAAAAATTCTTTTTCTATTCAATTTACATCACCTCTTACCCCAATTTACCCCTAAACCTTGATCGCTTGCGAGCATTTTGTACAGTATGATGCAAATGTGTTGAATGTAGTCGCAATTTTAGATAGGAAAACACTGAAAAAGAAATCGAAGGTTTAGAAAGAGTTTTTTTTTTTCAATGACTTTTCATCGCATCGGCGCGCTGTTAACGGGACGACAAAAATGTGCGCACCTTTTCTTAAAAGATGATGTCGAATTTGTCATTAAAAGTGCAAAAATAATTCTCGACGAAAAAAAAGATAACAAGCAAAAAAGTGTAAAGATGTAGTAAAATAATTGAATATTCAATAAATATATTAAGGTTCTGGAAAATTTCATAATTATTCAATTTCACATCGTGTCACACTGAAAATTAAAAAATAAACAGACAAATATGACGCCATATTTTTTTATCATGCAAAATACATTTACATCGTGTTGAAACGGGACGAAATACTTGGGTGAGTCAGAATTAAAAATTGTCTACCGTATATATTTAGTGCATAGTACCTTTTAAGAGTTATCTCTCTCTCGCTCTAGTGTTAAATACATAAAGGTTTCATCCCACCCTGTGTATTCTCTAAGGGGTTAACTTCGTCGAACGAGGGCTGCCTCGAGGGCCAAATTAACGTGTAAGGTGCCGAAACCCACCGGATATTGCGGTGTTCGCACTCCCAGTAACAGGCTAATATTTATTACACACATATTACCTAAAGCAAAGTATTATCGCAATAAAGCGGTAATACACCTTATTTATATAATTTGTGTTGTTATTGCCGTGTGGTTTCCCTTGCCGTGTGGTTTCCGGTAGAGTAGAATAGGACCACTCCAACTCTTCCCGTGGATGTCGTACAAGGCGACTAAGGGAATACATTATAAAACATCAATCAGGCCTCCGCAACCCGTCTGGCCAGCGCGGGGAGTGTAGGCCAAATCCTCCGTCTGTCTCCGGCAGATGAGAAAGGGTTGTGCTCCTGCAGTGGGCACAAAAATAACCTGATGATGTGTTGTTATTATCAGACCTAGAATTTTTTCTGGTAGCATAATAACTTTCTAAAGACTTTATGGGACTCTCAGTGAATACTGCTTTAAAAGCACATTTTAAAGCAACATTTAAGGCCGAAACGATTCAGTATGGAACACTCCACACAGAGTACCGCTGCGGGAAAAGGGATTTTGTATGAAGTGTTCCGCTACCGCCACGCATTCGCCTTCTGTGTGTTTCGGGCATTAGCGCTGTGAAGAACACTTTGGGAGCTGGAACACGCTTAGGAGTTTATCGGCAACACAGTCACAAGCTAGGTATACTAGCAAAATCCTAAACAGAACCGTTCGCCTGGTCGTAGGAGCGTTTATCGTGAGGAACCTCCTGCATGACATGGGACTGTCAGAGATCGTCTGCTGTAGAGCCTGTGGAGAGGACGGCGACACGATGAAGCGATTGCTGTGTGATTGCAATGCACTAGCTGCAAGGAGAATGAGTGTCCTGGGCGTGGCTTACCCTGAACCCAAGAACTACAGGCTCTTATCCGTTTTTATGCAGCGGATTTTTGGTGACAGACGCATTATATAATAGAGAGGCTGACACAAAATATCTCATAGGGTCGACGTGTCATCAGGCATGCTTAGCCCCCTTTAAACAAGGTAAGCAGGGATTGCTGTTTGCAGTACCGTACCAGAAAGAAACATACAAAGAAGTACGTTGTACAAACTAGGTGGTCTTATTACTATAAGCGATTTATTCCAGACAATCTTCCCGCTTCTACACTTCACTGAGAAGTGTGGTTTGAAAGAAGATGTAGTAAGGAAGGTAGAGAGGGGTATGTTGCGTTGCCTTGACATTTAGAGCAAATGGGTGAAAGAAACGAAGAAGTGACGAAAGAAATTACAGCGCAACTGTGGAAGGAACCACAGATAAAGGTTGTCCTAAAATGTTCAAGGATCAAATTGGTCACGTTATCAAAAATATGAATGAAAGCAGGTGCATGAAAAGATTGATGAATGTAAGTGAGGCTGTTGAGGTGTGTCAGGATCGCGCAGAGTGGCGATCTCTGCCTACCCCTCTGGGACCAAGGCATGATCATTATGTATGTATGTACTTTTGCGCCAGCACACCCTGTCTTCCTAAATCATCATAGAGACAGTACCAGCAAAATTACGTCAGAAAACTCTTCTATTGAATATCAATTCTCTAGAATAATCATATACTACGAGAAGAGCGACCACCGAGGTACAGTCGCTTGTAATTACGAATGGCTTTGGTACAGTCGGAAACAAAACGAGCGACGCTTGTCGATAGACGACGCCGTTTGACGCAGGAGGCCTTTGAGGTATTTAGGGCCAGGGTTGTACTCAGTAATGAAGGCAAGGGGGTGTTAGGCATATTATAGTGTGTACTAATATTACTGAATCATCATTAACGCCGGTCCAAGTTCCATGTTGACGAGACGCTAATGCAGCCTATAATCTTTAGTGTAAGACCGAAACAGGATTTGCAGCCGCAACCGAACCTTCGGCCTCGGTCTCAGTTTCGACATGTTAAAATTTCTATTGTATGCTGAAATCTAGTGTGTTTTACATGTTATATAGTTAATTCGTGTTAAATTAAATAATAATAAAAAAATAACAATTAAAGTATATAATCTATACTTATAACAAAAATGTAACTGGTCTATGTCTGTACATGAGAGATATAAAAAAAATGTATGAGGGGTCTTTGTAGGGCCAATAAAAGCTCAAACAATTTGTATTTCTGTCTGTGTGTCTGTTTGTTACCTCATCACGCAAAAACTACTGAATGAAATTTGATGCAGTTGTCTTGCTGGTGGTCTAACTTAAAATCTGGTGCATGTTTCATCTTGATACGCCACTTAGAACCTGAGATATTAATAAAGTAAATTATATCGATTGATAATAAAACGACTGTTAATATTTCTGCCAGTAACTCAGTATCACATTTAGAAATCATTCTTAAAAAAAAACATCTATGTTTTACGAAAATGTGATAAAAAAATCCAATATTTCTCGAACGTACGAGTATGTTCATCATATGGGCGAGGTCAATGGCCGCGGCGCGGCGAACGGCGCGGCGCGTATGGGATTGAGTGAAATTTCGTTTTTGGGGATAGGGATGGGGTTGAGGTTGGGTTTCGGATTGGGATTTGAGAGTCTCAAGCCTCAAATTCCATAGCATAGAAGAAAATCCTAATTTGGGATTAGACAAGTGTATATGTAATATTTATTTGTTATTTATTTTATGATGAGATTTATTTTAATGGCTCGAGGCTTCACAGGTAGCGAACCTCGACTCGGAGCTGCAAGCTATTTTTTACAACACCACTTTACATGGTGGGGGGTCCAGTCTCTGGGTACGTCCCTCCTGACTACAGGCTTTAGGATTACCGGCTGCGAGTGATCAGGGAAGTTAGTTTTCTATTAGCGAGCGATCACTATCCATCTTAGTCCCTTTCGATTGGGAATAGTCGTTCGTTTGAAGCAAATTTGGAACCATTCGGCGGAGTAAAGCGGTATTCATCAAAGTTCTGGCTCCCTTTGGTATTCGCGCAACCTTAGTCTTCAATTTGTTAGCTAAATTAATCCTGACTATAGGAAATATTAAGAGCACCCCCCCCTCCCCCCCCTCCCCCCCCCTCCCCCTCCCCCCTGGAAGCTTCCGGTGGATGTCGTCAAGGCGTAATTGCGCCAGCGACTCGGTTATTGGATCTCTATGTGCTCGTGGCCACACGGTACCGTATCTACAATCTTCCCGTGGGTGTCGTCTAGGCGACTAAGGGATTGCACCAGGGACAGGCAGAAGCCTTCTCCTGTTTATATTAAGATCATTACTGCGATCAACAGTCTGTCTGCCAAGCGTGGTGATTATTGCAAATCCCCCAATGGACTCCAGCGAAAGAGGCATCTTGTGAAGGCTTATTTAGTGGACGTATTTCGGCTGACGATTGTTTTAAATACCATTTCTTTATATTGTTGATGGGTTTACGCTTGACCTCAGTCTCACCTGATGGTAAGTGATGATGAGGCCTAAGGCGGAACGCGCTTACCCAGAAGAATGCCTATTTATTCTTCCTTATTTTATTTTAAATACCTACATTCAATCAACAAGTAAGAACGTAAAAATACGCAAACCGTATTCACAAAAATACTATACTCACACTGTAAAATACTTTTTTGTATTCCATACTTAGCCCCAAATATTCTTATGTACTCCTATAATTGCCTGATTTAAATTTCTCTTTACTATTGAGACCTGGAGCCTCGGATACAGGTCGACAAATTTACGCGTTAACAATTTCATAATTAATTTAAATTACTGTCATAACTCCTGTAATTTTTGTCTAATGTGAACGTCCTACTAATATTATAAATGCGAAAGTTTGGATGTTTGTTATTCAACCACGCTTCAACCACTGGACGGATTAGGATAAAACTTAGCACACATTAAAGGTTAGGTCCTGAAATAGGACATAGCATAGTTTTATCCCGAAAAACATCTCATTCCTACTAGAAATACATAATAATTTCTGATGTGTAGTTGTCCACGCGGACGAGGTCGCGAGGCAACAGCTAGTAATTATATAAATTGAATCGTCATTTTGTTATCTAGGCTTTTCAGTCGAGTAACAATCAAAACTGGAGGGTGTTTTGTGTTTATTCATAAGACAACCACCAGGGCGGGGCCGAAACCGTTTCAAACGAAAATTATAGGGTAGAAGCCGAAATAAAGGGGCTAACCATGCGTGCGACACGCAACAACATATCAAGGCAGTCAGACAGAGGAATTTAGACTTTATGTGTATAATTTATGGGCACTAAGGTGTATTTAGGTAAGTTGGGAAGGAAATCACGTTTTGTTGTAGGGAAATCGTATTTCATGACAAATGAGTGCGGCGTATTGTAGGCGAGTTGGAAGAACGGCGCTGTTAAAATAAAAGATTGAAATTTTAGTTGATTATTTACTGAGCCTGCCAAGCGTGGTGATTATGGCAAATCCCCCAATGGACAGCCCACCAAAAGCATTCTATAGGGGAGGCAGTTCAGCAGTGAACGTGTTTCGAATGATCCCATCCCTCTAATATTATAAAGTAGCTGTTGCCCGCGGCTTCGTCCGTGTGGCCAACTTAACATCACGAATTATTATGTATTTCCCGTAGGACTGTGATGTTTTTGGGGAAAAAACTATCATTGCTACTATTCCTGGACCTAACCAATATGTGTGCCAAGTTTCATCACGATCCGTCCAGTGGTTGAAGCGTGATTGAGTAACAAACATTCAAATATTATTTATTTATAAAAATATCAAATGTTCTGCGGCACATGTGGCCCGCCTACTGCCACTACAGCTTGCTAATCCTTTCGGCTATGTCGGTGACTTTCGTTCTACGTCGGATCTCCTCAATACGATTCATATCCTTCAAAGAAACCCCCGAGCATAGCCTTCTCCATAGCTTGCTGAGCGACTTGAAACTTGTGGATCAGGCCCACCGTCAGCGTCAGTGTTTTACGGAATGCGCATTCTGTATTTGTACTCTTATTGTTATTCTGTGCCTTAACGTCACGTCTAATTATCATTTCCCGTGTGTCCAGTGTGGTTCCCGGCTTAGAATAGGGCCACCCCTATCTTCCCGTGGATGTCGTCAAGGCGACTAAAGGATTGCATCAGGGACGGACAGCAGCGTTCTCCTGTGTGTGTATGTTAAGATCATTACTGCGATCACCAATCCGCCTGCCAAGCGTGGTGATGAAATCCCCCAATGGACATCTAACCAAAAGTGGTATTCTGTTGTGGAGGCCTATGTACAGCAGTGGACGTATTCAGACTGATGAAGATGATTATCATTTCATTCCGCCTTGGTCTGAAAGTCTCCAGTGACATATAGCCTTTATTACCAAGGCAAGCCTGTCTGGCTAGATCTAGATTTACAGCAAACAGATATTTATTGCAGCCACCGCTGTAAATACTACTTAACTACGGAACCACTATTCTTTTACGTTAGTGTCGTCCGCGTTAATTTCCGATGCATTTGCTGCAGTGTCCGAGTTTTCTTATTTAGTCACTAGCTGCGCCCGCGTCGCCGCTCTCGAGGGCCATACATTTTTTTTATCTCACTCTCAATCCAACTCCGACTTTGACTTCCACCCTGACGCCCACGCCTAGTACCCATGCCTAATAACATATAAATATTCATCATCAGCCTGTATACGTCCACTGCTGGACATAAGCCTCCCCAATAGAATGCTACTTCTGGTGGGCTGTCCATTGGGGGATGTGCCATAATCACCACGCTTGGCAGGCGGATTGGTGATCGCAGTAATGATCTTAATATATACAGGAGAACGCTGCTGTCGACGACACCCAGGGGAAGATTTGGGGTGGCCCTGTTCTAAGCCGGGAACCACACGGCATAATATACAAATATTACGAATCGATAATATATAAATATGATCTTTGTTTGAACGTTAGAAACCACATTTTGCTACGCCGTAGAACTTCGTAGACATAAAGCGTCAAACAATAAACTAAGAGACTTACTCTGTTATAAATCATTTATATTTTAAATACTTTAAGACTATTCAATAAATGATCTTTGCGAGGACTTGTTGCTCTTAACATAATTATTAATTTATGCCAATGATCACAAAGTCAAGTGGAATTATGGCGCAATCTTCCATCAGAGCGTGACTTGTATAATTTCTATAATCTTCAGAATAACTTAATAGAAACGTACTTAGCGACTGCGTTAGGCTTTTTTGTCTTTTTAGGGTTCCGCAAGAAAATGGTGAAAGCCTGCTTCTATTGATGCTATTTGCAAATAAAAATATTTTTATTTTCATTGTAAAAAGAGTTCTACAAGTGGACCACAGAATCTGCTCCCGTTCCTACTCCCGCTCCCAGGTTAATATCTCAGGTTCTAAATGGCGTATCAAGATGAAACATGCACCAGGTTTTAATTTAGACCTCCAGCAAGACAACTGTGAAAACTGCACCAAATTTCATTCAGTAGTTTTTGCGTGATGAGGTAACAAACATACATACAGAAAGACAGACAAAAATTCTAAAAACAGTTATTTTGGCTTCTATTGGCCTACAAAGACACCTCATACACATTTTTCTACAATATCTCCCATGTACAGACATAGACCAGTTACAGTTTTATTATATACGTAATATTTGTGAACTAGCTGTGCCCTCGGCTTCGCGTGGACTACAGAATCCGCCTCCCCTACTCACCCCTCCCCTCCGCTCCTCACCCTTTCCTTTGATGATAAAAAGATGATAGATACATATAATAAGTTGGTTTTTTTTCTCTCAGCTCAGCAATTGCAGTACTAGTTTCCTGAAATACATTTTGCTAGAGTTAAATAAATCCACAGTAGTAGACTGATGATGATAACGGGACTTATAACATACTAGCTTTTGCTCGCGACTTCGTCCGCGTAGGTTTAGATATTTACACATCTTCACTGCGTTTAACGATTAATTTGGTTTACCGTAGTAATTAGACGTTTTTTCGGGATAAGAACTATCCTATGTCCTATTCCAGGACCTAACCTATGTGTGTGACAAGTTTTATCCCGATCCGTCCAGTGGTTGAAGCGTGATTGAGTAACAGACATCCAAACATTCGCATTTATAATATTAGTGGGATTCTGATTATCTACGATACTTCGACGCGTTTGTCCAAATTTGTTACATGATCCGTTAGAGAGTAGGTACAAAATGGATTTGCAGTTTGAAGGACATTATCCGGAATACCTTCTGCTCTTTACCTACACGCCATGACCACCGTGACATCAAAGCTCTCAATTTGGACAGAAAAACTTAATTCACCAAAAACAATTTCCACAAAGTACAGCTCAGGTAATACCTTCCTTCATAAAAAATTAACGCAACCATTTAAAGTGAAGTGCGCATGATCCGGCCAGGGATAAGAAACTTACACATGTCCTCTCAAATATTAAAATGGCCATCAAAAGGTCAGGGGTTGCCAATTTTCTCGTCCTTTGCCCGAAGTCGCATGAATTATTTAGCGAGACCTTTTCAATATTTTTATCACGTGTGGATTTTACTCATACACAAATTAGTGAATATTTAAGCCTTTGGTTACCGTTTTTTTTATTTAATTTCCCGTGGGAAATTTTATTTTATTTTACGCCTCAGAGAACGCTTTTATGTATGTAAACGCTTTATTGTACCAAAAATAACAACAACAACAATAATAAAATAGGAATTAAACTGTGTAAAAAGAGGGACTTATCCCACTTAGGGATCTCTTCCAGTCAACCTTAGAGTAAGTTTGTAGAGAGAGAGTAGAGCTTTTAAACAATAGTACGGAGATAGGTATTTATTCATGCAAGAATTTGAGAAGTAGTTTGTTCTAGAAGCGTATACATTTCCCCGTAAGATCTGTAAGTCTAAAGTTTTTTTTATTTTTAATTCTGGTATCCTAACTGTTATTGTCGTGCCTCAAAAAGAGAGCTACAGTTTTGCGAAAATCTTCTAATAAATAAAAACGTTAACTTAGCGTGTCTGTACATTGAAAGTATTTGCATAAAAATTATTGGCGGGTCAAAGGATAAGTAATAAAACATATTTCGATCATTTTTGGAATTTTTGTTTGTATATCTGTTAGTTTGTGCAAGCATCACGTAAAAGCTACTGAACCAATTTTGATGTACTTTCATGTACTTTTATGTTTATAGGGCCTAACTCGGAGTAACATTAAGTCTTTATGCCATTGCAATCGGCTAACTCGATCAGAAGTTATGGGGAACTTTTTGTTCAATACATTAGTGGTATGCATTTAAAAAAAGAAGTGTATTATAATAATGTTTGGTGCAATTCAGATTGTGAAGAGTTTGGAGACATTTGGAGACGGGAGTGGGCTTGGGCGTGGGCGTGAAAGTCGGGGTCAGAGTCGTAGTTGGATTGAGAGCGAGTAGTTCACACGAGAGGAGCCGCGGGCACAGCTAGTATAAAATAGTATGTAAAATGAATTGATACTTATTTCTTTCATCATCAGGTTATTTTTGTCTCCACTGCAGGAGCACAACCCTCTCTCATCTGCCGGAGACAGACGGAGGATTTGGCCTACACTCCCCGCGCTGTCCAGTTGGTTGGGGAGGCCTGATTGATGTTTTATAATGTATTCCCTCAGTCGCCTTGTACGACATCCACGGGAAGAGTTGGAGTGGTCCTATTCTACTCTACCGGAAACCACACGGCATAAACTACGCAGATTATAGATTGCCCTAACTGCTCTTTTTTGCAAAATAAAAATTGTCTCTATATCTGCTGCTTGACCCCACAGTAGGATACCGTATGCCATGATACTGTGGAAGTAGCTAAAGTACACTACAGTACATTTTTAGAGGTACAAATGGACCTAGATTGATACTTGATTAATTGGACTGGAACTGAATACTTCAATTGAGGCGTGAAATCCGACAGGCGTGCAACAGACTTATTCATTAAAATACGGAATTATCTGAACACGCGAACGTTATTCGATATCCACGCCTGCTTCGGTTCAAATGCATCGCCAATATATACGTAAAAGCAATTTATTTAGGAATTTATTGCATACAAAGGAAAGTATTTCAGAGATTGGAACCGATCGCGCTCATTGTGGGCGAACAAAATTGAATATTTTCACTACATACGCTCGCGCTAGTTCGCTCTGTTATTAAATTGCTGTGACTCCGGGAATTTGAAACGTGCTTTATGTTTTGTCGTCTGTGCTTGGTAATAAATGTTTGGAAGTTGAGTAACTGTATTTATTATTAAAGAAAAACCTATTTTAGGTTATGGGGCCATTGCGTCTCTATTAATATATCGCAGAAAGTTTAAAAATACAGTAATTATAAGAAATACAAATATTTACAACAGGTGTACGCCGTCCAACCCCGCGTGGTGAGGCATAGACATACGAGTAGACATACTTTATATTGATAACTTTCGTTACACGTCAAATAAAAAT
The DNA here is from genome assembly GCA_947086405.1 of Esperia sulphurella. Taxonomy (NCBI): domain Eukaryota; kingdom Metazoa; phylum Arthropoda; class Insecta; order Lepidoptera; family Oecophoridae; genus Esperia; species Esperia sulphurella. The sequence continues at coordinate 15,721,709 of OX352267.1, forward strand.
TATACACAAGTTAAATAAAATCAAATTATAGACAGGCAAATTAAATATAAAAACATCAATAACTAACATAAATATAAAAAATGTCAAATAAAATTCTTAAAACTAAATAAATTAAGTTAATGCGTTCTGAAAGAACTCTTCATAGCAATAAAATGCCTGCTTGACAAGCCAGGCGCCCAGTCTCTTTTTGAAAATAGGTAGGCTCGGAGAGCTGGTGACCTCAGTGGGAAGCCGGTTGTACACCGCGGGACCCATTACTCGTATCGTTTTCTCGCACTTCACTAGGGTGTGAGTGATGGGGCGAAGCCTTTTCGAGTGAAGGGTGATAGTCCCTAGGACGCTGGCGCTATTGCCTCGCTGGATCGCCAGGCTTACAGGCGCCAGCCCTGAGGTCTCCGGAGGCGTGGACCAGCCTGGTCGACAGAGCCTTTACGAACGCCTTCGTGTCGGCTGACCACGGGCCCAGGGCAACGGTGAAATACCAAAGTCTATCCGAATGAAAAACCATGCATTCGTCAACTGGGTCTCAGAGGATGTCACGGATGCCATGAAAAGAGAGATGCATGACACTCCCCTCCCCAGTTTAACATCGCCCGCAAAATAGAGCATGGCTGGCAATACTCCGTACTGGGCTGCCGCTTAACCTAATGGTACTAACTAATGCGCTGTGAACCACCGCCGAGAGATCGACGCTACTATAAGTTAGAAAGAGAAGCATTTATGTTGACATTGATCGACTATGTTCGCGCGCTGGGTGCAGTAGCCCTACAATAATTTACGCACACACGCACGTGTACGTACAGGCTGGTGCGCAAGTAGGTGATTAAATATGTTCGCTTCTATGGAGTGTCGGGGATGTGGTCTGGGAAAACCTCAGGAAGATGCATAAACATTTTCCACGTATGCAGCTTGCAAAAGTTAGCCTCTTGTAGTCATCATCATCATCAGGTTATTTTTGTCTCCACTGCAGGAGCACAACCCTCTCTCATCTGCCGGAGACAGACGGAGGATTTGGCCTACACTCCCCGCGCTGGCCAGACGGGTTGGGGAGGTCTGACTGATGTTTTATAATGTATTCCCTTAAGGCGACTAAGGGAATACATATATATATATCATCAGCCTAAATACGTCCACTGCTGGACATAGGCCTCCCCAATAGAGTACCACTTTTGGTTAACGACCATTGGGGGATTTGCCATAATCACCACTAATGAAGTGATCGCAGTAATGATCTTAACATACACACACAGGATAACGCTGCTGCCCGTCCCTGGTGCAATCCCTTAGTCGCCTTGACGACACCCACGGGAAGATAGGGGCGGCCCTATTCTAAGCCGGGCACCACACGGCATTATATATATTTACATACATATTTATATACATACATATTTATATACATACATATATATACACTTGTCTTACTCCCAAACTAAGATTTTCTCCTATGCTATGGGAATTAAACAAGGATTGGACAATTCACAAATAGAACATCCAGACCAGCTTGTACAAAGTTGTCTGTCCCCAGTGGGAATCAAACCCACGACCTCTGGCCCTCGAGTCTGAGACCAAGCCATTAGGCGAACGAGGCGGTCTAGGTAAGGTAGATAACTAGGCGGTAAATGTAGGTACTTTCGCAGTAGGTTCGTTCAAGTGACGGAGACTTATCTTATCTTATCTTCTTAGGGGCCAGGAAGACCTGGCGACACTTCGACCCTTCAGGATCTTTTGTGCCAAACCCCTGACCACCAACGGTGCCCCAAGCCGATTTGGTGGGCTTCACATACGCCTCAGAATTTCTTCTTCGGCATATGCAGGTTTCCTTACGATGTTTTCCTTCACCGATAAGCCTGTGGTATTATAAATAAACCGTACTTAAGTTTCGTAAAACTCATTGGTACGGGCGGGGTTTGTACCAGGACCTCATGAACGTGAGGCGAGTGTACAACCAACCGGCTACCACGGCGGACGGAGACTTGGTAATACTCTAAGTTTTACTATTCAACTTGAGTGCCTTTAATTTAGTTAATAATAATAATAGTGCTTATTTAAATAATAATCTCATTAAGTAGAGAACAATTCCCATTACAAACAAACTGCATGGAATTAATTCTTCTATTTCTATATGGGGCGGATTTAGGGTTGTCACATACATTAAGATAATTTTTATTTAAAGCATTGACTTGACTTTAACAAAATTCAATACTGCATAAGTATTATTTTTTTTTACTATTTAATTGAAATTGTTCTTTACTATTTAAATTAAATAAATATAGTTGAATGAACATAAATGATACAATACACACATCAAAGGATAAAAATAACTTAGAAATAAAAGTACTACAAGCTGAAAGCCGCTCAAGGCCGAAGCCTCAGTCCAGAAGCCCGCCCCGAGTCAAGCCCTGTGCAAACGTACCCATTACACTGGCCGCATTTCCGCGCTGAATGGCCAGTGCAATGCGCTGCGCCAGGTATGACTCGGCGCGGGCTTCTGCACCATTATTTCTCAAGCGCCGCCCCAGCGCTCTTACAAAGCCCTTCGCTTCCTGGGACCACACTCCGCTCACCTCCACCGCGAAAGGGACAAATAGGTAACTAGCCTTAAGGACTGTGTATTTGTGGTGCTTTTGAGCAGCAGCCCATTCCGCGGCCGCACCCGCCCCCCGGACAGTGCGCGCCAGGTGAGAAGCCGCGAAGGTACTGACACACGTCGCGTCCCACACCAGACATCGGCCTCTCTCCCAGGGGATCAATGTAAGCCCATCTGGTCGCTTGCCGTCCGTACGGCTCAACCCGGGAGGCTCTAAGGTGCACGGTACGCCAGCAGACACCAGGGCACGACGGATGACTTCGTTGAGCATGTGGTGTCGCGGGAAACGCCCTGCCGACATCCTACAGCTCAAGCCGTAATGACCCTTGGCATCTGCTTGCGCGCTGCATCTGCAACCGTGAGGCTCGCAGACGCTGCACCCTAATCGAAGAGCCACAGCCACCCTCAACGACCCGTCGTCAAGAGCTGTGCCCAGGTGGGGCGAAGGGAGGGCATGAAGCCAGGCCCCGGACTCCGGACAGGACGCCGCCCTGAGGCGAGCGATGTCAACACCTACTGCCGACTCCAGCAGTTCCATGGCAACAGCCCTGCAATGTTGCTCGTCCCACTGGTGCTGCGAGCATGGGTTTTCCGGCCGATTGGCGGTGGGGCACACCAAGGACCAAGCCGTCAGGGCCTCCGCCACATAAGGGATAGCAAGACTGTCACCTTGTACATTGAGTATTTTAGCAACTAGTCCGACTACCCCATGGGAGGAAGCCAAGAAGGCCGATACATTAGTGTCCCACACACGCCTCACGCCTAGTCCCCCGTGGCGAACGGGTAGCGATGCCTGCAACCACTGTGCCTCATCGAGGTGCACATTAAGGATGAGCTCTAAGGTATCCTTAATGTCTGCATCTAAACGAGACACGTCTTGTGGGAAAAGCCAAGTTGTTGCGGTCCTCATGATACAAACTAGCTTTGGTACTGAGAGGCAGCAGCGGAAGAGTGTAAGAGCAACATGGGCGGGCAAGTGGCGCAGATGCTGTTGTGCGTGAAAAAGTATGTCTCTCTTGACCTGTAGGGCAACCGGTACAGCGTCTTTAAAAATTGGTGTACCTAGTAGCGCGAACGATTGCCTGTCCAAGATCTTAATATCCGGTAGAATTTTTTGAAAATTAGCAATACACTCCCTCGCAGTGTCGCCACAGGGGTACAGCTCACATTTGGCGCTGTTGACGATAAGGCCAATGTCCTTCAACTTAGGAATAAGAGCCTCTAAATCTCCGGCAACGACGTCAGGGGCGCCGCCAACAGTGCCGTCGTCCAGGTACCACATATTAAGCGGGGGCGTATTTAAATTAATAATTTTTGACATAATTTTAAATAAGTAGTAATAGTTTATTCTATTTTTGACATGTAATAATAATTACCAATAAAATTGATTATGATTATGACTGTCAGTCAAAATCCGATTGCGGGAGAGGGGGGTGCCAAAATACCGCGCTTGCTTAGTGAGGGGGGTGGTCTGGGGGAGATAAGGTCTTTAGCTGTAATTTTTTTATTGCTGATGGGTTTGCGCTTGATCTCAAACTCACCTGATGGTAAGTGACGATGAGGCCTAAGGTGGAGAATGCTCACCCAGAAGATATATAAACAATGACGATAGAATTATATTGTCTGTGGTGAGAAATACGGGTATAATTATTATTCCATCCCACTAATACTATAAATACGAAAGTTTGGATGTTTGTTACTCAATCACGCTTCAACCACTGGACGGATCGTGATAAAACTTGGCACATATATAGGTTAGGTCTTGGAATAGGAGTAATGATAGTTTATATCCCGAAAAAACATCTAATTCCTACGGGAAATTGATAATAAAGATGTGGTCCAGCTGGACCCCCAGGGGTCCACGGGATACTCGACGGGGGTCTACGTTATATCTAATCTTCACATTTTTATTGTCGAGTTTTGGGAATATGGTAGAAATGTAGCTGCTGGAGGTCCACCGGAACCAGCTAAATTTTGAAAGTGGTCTATGAGAAAAAAAGTCTGGGAGCCTCTGGTCTAGCTAACTGGTGACGCCAACCCTAGCGGGCGAGTGCTACAGTCACGCACGGGGCACGGCGCTCGATTTCCCTCGAATTAACAATTCAAATGCCAAAAATTTCTTCTTTCTTGTAACACGATAACACTAGCATGTAACACGGTCATTCCTGGGAGAAGCGTTCTTCAAAGGAATGTCACCAAATAACTTAAGAATGTGGCTGATTTAATTATAGCTGTCAACTGGCCTTCTACTACGCGGTATTACATTGTGCACGCGCGTTAGTATAGTGGATAAATGTTTTGCTTTTTTTTTTCTTAAAGTTAAGGGGTGGACGATGTTGTGCAAGTGAGAGGACATTGTACCAAAATTAACAACAACAAAAACATACAAAAGAATAAAGTTGTGTACAAAGGCGGACTTATCCCACCAGGGATCTCTTCCAGTCAGCCAGAAAGGACTGGTATACTTAGATAAATATAATATAAGATAAATAAAAGAAAAAAGTAGTTCCTGGCACCTGCACTGACCTGTTGGCCGTCTCGCAGGATGTCAGTGATAACAGTATTTGGGTAGGGATATAATACAAGTTTTGTAGTACCTTGCTATAATATATACTTTACATGATTGAAAAATGAGACCTGTTACCTACAGATGATGAGATTATATCTTTAAGTTATGGGCTTTGCCTAGTAATAAACAGCCTCATTTATACTATTTGCTTTCATTGAAGATCTAATTACCAAGGTTTGGGTACCGCATTACTCGCAGCCATGATTTTCGCATGGACAATATGTCAGTTGTAATGTAAAATCTTTTATTTCATGAATTTCTACTTTATAATAAAATAAAAACATTAATTATTGTAAAAACATTACTTGCCGTGTGGTTTCCGGTAGAGTAGAATAGGACCATTCTAACTCTTTCCGTGGATGTCGTACAAGGCGACTAAGGGAATACATTATAAAACATCAATCAGGCCTCCCCAACCCGTCTGGCCAGCGTGGGGAGTGTAGGCCAAATCCTCCGTCTGTCTCCGGCAGATGAGAGAGGGTTGTGCTCCTGCAGTGGAGACAAAAATAACCTGATGATGAATTATTGTATTCCATGCGAGCGGAGCCGCGGGCACAGCTAGTTTATAATAATTGTACATCCTCCTGTAATAACTTCGGAAATAGAGACAGAACCTACTTATCTGACGCATGTAAAACAACACAAAAGATGCTAAAAGGTTGATTCTAAGCGTCTTTAAGTTAACGTGGCCTTTGTAATATCTAACTTCATAAAACCCAACGATCTCTATGCACTACTAGTTGGAGTGTTCCAAACAATGGCTCTGTTCCACGCAAGTAGCCATAACTCTTTCACATTCACAATGAAACTGGTGCAGTTACTACGCAGAACATTTAATTATCATTAAAAATTTACACTACAGGTAAATAGCGTCAATATTTAGTAAATAATTAAACGTTCTGCGTAGTAACTTCACAAGTTTCATAGCGAATGTAAACGAGTTGCGGCTTCCGGAGCCGCAGTTGCGTGGAACAGAGCGATTTTTTGGAACGCTCCATCTAGTAGTACACAGAGATCGTTGATAAAACCCCATGGCTGTATTCCAAAACAAATTTTATTTATAGTCCCGCCGTTAAAAGCTATATTTTATTCAAAATTATCTTTCACCTGGATATTCCAGCAAAAGGATGCTTACAATAAACTTGCTTGTTTTTATTGCGGCGTAATATTTAATGGGTTTGAGAATTTCAGACGAGTTGTGCCTCTTTGACAAATAACTCCTTCTTACCTGAGAACTCTAGGGATATTAGTGTGAAACATTTAAGGGATCGTATCCAAACAACGTGACACTTTCTTTTTACATTGTAAAATTAAAAAAAAAAGGGTCCAAAAAGGGTCCTACTTTTTTACTCGGTGACCACCCGTAGTATATGCCAAGACCCCCTCTCCTTCTAGTTTTCACGTAGTAATGCATAAATATGGTTTTACACCAATTTTTACAACCAGAAAGATAAAAGAAAAAAAATTGCTCATATTTGTCTTTATTAATACGGCGCTTGCAGCTTGACGGCATGAGTGCGTGCATTCCTATAATTACAAGTCAAAAAAATGTTATCAATAAGAAAAAAACTGTCAGTTTTCAATCAGCTGACGTCCGTGTTGCCACCTGTGAGTTTGAAAAGCGCTAAAAACTGCGCGCCATATTTGAATATAGCTCGAAAAAGCGTGAGATTTCCCTAGAGGATATTGACTACGTGACGAAAACCTAACCCCCTCACCCCTGTGACCAAGCATGGTATTTTGAAGACCGGGTCCCCCTCCCTTGAAGGGGTCCACGTAGTATGGGTACATTCCCTAAGGAAAAGTTATACGCAGGACCGGTTTTTACACAATCTAAAATCCAGATGGGTTTAACTTCTACACTAGAACCCTTGCAAAGAATACTAACTTTTAGTACATTAAGAAGCGACATTCACCTCCCCCGCTAGTTTAACGTCGCCTGGAAAATAGAGAACAGCTAGCAGTCTGGAAAGGTTGGTACGACTTAAGTAGCAGCCCAACTAGCAGAATAACGAAATATTCAGGTAGTTTATAGATTAATAGGTCCAAAGTAGGGGTCCATCATCCTGGGACAAGTGGAGGGCAGGCGTGCCAGCGGACGAGCTCCGACGAGGTGGTCAGACACGGTGAGGGTGGCTGGCGGATCCTTATATGAAGCGGTGCGGCTGGCCAATGACCGCTATGCGTTGAGGCGCATTTTATACGATCAGGGAACGACAGAGAAGAAGTAGAAGGAAGTAGGGGTATACTAGAGTTAGAGGCACGATATACCCTCGTTACTGACCTATTTTGGCTGCAAGAAAAGGACCAGGGATAATCAATTTACTGAGAGCTTTACTGAAAAATTATTTTACTAAAATAATAAATAAACGGGCAAAGGAAAATATAATGAGAGAAGAATTCATAATGTGTTCACAAATGATGTTAACTAATGGACAATTGAATGCTGGTAATTTTTTAGAACGCTTGAGATAAAATTGTAAGATAATAAAATGCAAAACTGTGTTTACTTTGATTGTACTTTTTTCTATGTATTTTCCATCATCATCATCAGCCCGAAAGAGTCCACTGTTGGACATAGGCCTCTCCCAAGGTGTTCAATGGCGCACCTAGGGAGAGGCCTATGTATTTTCCAGCCGTCAAATAAATCTGGCCAACGGGAGAAAATATTCCCGTTGGCCAGACTAGTCTGACCATCAATCTGAACACCGGGAAAAACTGGCATATTTCGCCAGTGGTGGGAGTAGATGATAAAATCTGTTCGCTTGTATATGACGTGTCGGGGATGTTACTGGTTACGGGCAGCCGCTGTTGGTACAAGGTTACTACGCCAGATATCGACCAGCATCAAGAGATCGACGGTATAACTCAGAAAGGAAGCACTTATGTTGACGTATCACGTTGTCTCTCTCTCGATCGACTAAGTTCGCGCGCTGGGTGGAGCAGCCCTACAATAATTTACTCTCACACACAAACGTGTGCTGATAGGCTGGTGCGCCAGACGGTGTGCTTATATCATTGATTTTATTTATTATTTTACTAGCTGTTGCCCGCGACTTCGTCCGCGTGGATAACTTAACGACACAAATTATTATGTACTAGCTGAGCCCGCGGCTCCGCTCGCGTGGATTACAGGATCCGCTCCCATTCCCACTTCCGCTCCCTATCCTACTTCCACTCAGACTTTAAATTCAGGTCCAGGTCCAGGTTCAATCCTCAACCCTCTCCTCAAACCTCTTTCCCTCGTCTCTCCAAATATAGTCCTAACTAATCCATCGCAATCCAAATTCCGACCAACATTACTTTGTTGCATACGTATACCACAAATTCATCGTAATCGAGTAACTCAGTCAAAAGTTATGCGAATTTTCAAACACTCAAATTACACTGGTACCATACCCGCTCCCGCTACCGCTCACGAATTCAGTCGAACATTTACACCCTACATTCTTTGCAACTATAAACTCGGATAACTTTTGATTGACTGCACCGATTACAATGAAATAAAGCCTATATGTTACACCAAATTAAGCCCCAAGTTTCTGTGAAAAGTCCATCAAAGTTCGATAAGTAGTTTTTAAGTGATGGGTGCGCAAACTCACAGACAAACAGATAAACAGACAAAAATTTCAAAAATTATCGAAATGTGTTCTGTTGCTTATCCTTAGACCCCCCAATTTTTTTTGCAAATATCTTTAATGTACAGACACGCGAAGTTTACGATTTTATTTATTAGATTTCCCGTAGGAATGAGATGTTTTTTCGGGATGAAAACTCTCCTATGTCCTATTCCAGGACCTAACCTATATATGTGCTAAGTTTCATCCCGCTCCGTCCAGTGGTTGAAGCGTGATTGAGTAACAAACATTCAAATATCCAAACTTTAGTAGGATTATAAACAAACCGATAGACAGATAAACGTTGCTTTGAGATTCTAAGAACACATGTTTATGACAAAGCAGCTGTCTCCATTGTTTTTCGCATTCTTTGTGGACAAAGTATTCAGAATATCAGCCTGAGGGGACAGTGTGGGACCGTTTGTTGCAGCGATCGTAACACATTTTGCGTCTTATGATGTGGTATGTGAACGCTGTCCAAGAAGACCGTAAAGTGTTTCATCATCATCAGGTTATTTTTGTCTCCACTGTAGGAGCACCACCCTCATCTGCCGGAGACAGACAGAGGATTTGGCCTACACTACCCGCGCTGGCCAGACGGGTTGGGGAGGCCTGCTTGATGTTTTATAATATATTGTAAAGTGTTTAGGCAACAAAAATGAAAAAAAAAAAACAAAATATATTTTTTAGAAAAAAAAAAACAAAAACCGACTTCAAGACTATACCTACTTGTACAAACTTAAACTAAAAAGTAGAAAATAATATTTTAATTACTTCAAAGCAAAGAGCATTAAAGGACAATCAACGAAATTGACGACCTCCGTGGCGAAACGGGTAGCTCTTGGACTGCCACGCCGGAGGTTGCGGGTTCGAATCTCGCTAGAACTATGATGAATATGAATGCTTGTACCCAAGTCTTGGATGTTTGTATATTTATTTAAGTATGTGTATCCGTTATCTAGTAAAGATACCACAGGCTCTGCCTAGTTTGGGACTGGATAATTGGGGTGAATGTCTGACATATTTATTAACAAAAATATATTGATACTCATATACCTATTTATAATTTATAATAAGTTATTTTTGGAGTCGGTGCCAGCCAGGAAGGATGGTTTAATTAACAATTTAACAAACAACGCGGGATGTGCCTGAGTGAAGTGAGGTATTTATTAAGTTTATTTTTACTTTGGCTGGCACCGACTTGTAAATAGGTATATGAGTATCAATAATTTCGCTGATTGTCCTTTAATGCTCTTTGCTTTGAAGTAATTAAACTTTCTACAAGTCGGTCCCGATCTGGATGTTATATTTGTGAACTGAACTTCTCTAATTCCTGTTATACTGGACAAATTCCTAGTTTGTGAATAGATCTTCTTCTTCTCTGTCGTTCCCTCACTGCTGAGGATCGCAACCGTATAAAATGCGGCTCCACGCATAGCGGTCATTGGCCAGCCGCACTGCTTCATATTTACATACACTTTTGTGAATAGATAAGTGTATGTAAATAGGTATATATACGCTCCAAAATGCGCTACATTGAAATCGCATCTACTAACAGCTGATTGGTTCCTAACTGTATCTTTAATTTGCTAAATTGCTCAGCTGTTTGTAAAGACGCGAGTATTTTCATCTTGTGCGCGAGGGTATACCAAAAACTTTTGGTGTCGTTGTATTTATCTAAAAAAGAAGTGAGCTATCGAAGGATCCGCTTCAACAGTATATGTGTATATGAATTGTTATGGTATTTATTTATTTAAATATATATGTATATATGCTGTATGTAATGGAGGGGAAAATATTAAAGTGTGGTTACTAGGTCAAATGGGGTATTGTATGAATGGGTATCATCTTGTATAGGTTTTTATTTATTTTTATGCCGCTAGTTTTCGACTTATAATGAAGTGTGCATAGCGAAAAATCTGAAACAATTAGATTTGAAAGAGGTTTATGTAAATATTACAGGAAAAAGAAATAAAACGATGTATCCGACTAGCACCGTTTTTTAGAAATCAGCAAAAATAGTTAAACTTATTATTTTTTATTTATTTATTTAACAGTTTATTGTACACACAAATATACAAAGAACAACACAAAGAAAAGAAAATTATACAAAAGGATAAGCTTATTTCTTAAGACATTTTGTCAAGCTAACCTGCGGTGAAGACAAGGGATTATAGAGAGGCAGTAGTCGCGTGTACCTACTATATATTAAATAATCATAGACATATAATACAGTAAGCATAAACTATAAATACCAATACAGATACATAAATATATATGTATATATAATATTGTAAACGAGAACAATTTGTACAAAACGTAAAGCTGTTACTTTATACGAAATAAAGTAGTCTGGATTCACCAACGCATGAAATCTTAATATATCGACATATGAATTGCCAGACGTTGCAATATTCGTATTGCAAGGCAAACATGTGTATGTATGTTTAGATATACATGTGTATATGTTAGAGCCGCAAATTTGATTGAATTGAATTCCACAAATTCAAACACGGCTCCAATCAGCCGCCAAACGGATTAGGGGTGTACAAATATGCAATCAAATATATATGTATGAGAATAATACTGATGGCATAGGGTGGAGGCTAATCGGCATTAAGATATTAACCATTTGATAACGTACTTGATAACGTAGAGTAGCTTGACACTCTGAGGTCTATGTAAGAAATTCTAGCTCTAGCTGTAGATGTAGCCATAGCCGTAGCCGTAGGCGTTGGCGTAGGCCTAAGCGTAGGGGTAGGCGTAGGCGTAGGCGTAGCAGTAGGTTTAGCAGCAGGTGTAGCATAAGGCGTAGCAGAAGGTAATCCTCTGTTAGAATCTTCTGCCCCCCTTTATAAGGTCGTCGGCCCATCTGACATCTGGCTTTGCCCAAGAGCAGTATGAGCAAAAGATTTGACTGAAAACTCCGTTTATCTGAAACCTCCTGTATATTCCGTCGATTTTTACTGTCTTGTTTCGTTATGAATATAAAAAAAGCTCTGAGCCAATTAGTTTGAATCACAATCCGAACTCGTTCAAGCCAGTTCGCTCGCTGCTTCCATTTTAAATGTTATTAATAGAAACGGAGATATTAGATTTTTTTTATAAACTAGTAATAAAAAAGAGGGGGGGGGGGGGAGAGGCTACAGATAAAAGATCTCCTCCAGCTCTGCAGAGGTTAATGTTATGTTTTTTTAAATTGGTTGAACAACTTGTTTTTTTCCCTGTTTATTGTTCTATGCCGTCTGGTTTCCGATAGAGTAGAATAGGACAAGGCGACTAAGGGAATACATTATAAAACATCAATCAGGCCTCCCCAACCCGTCTGGCCAGCGCGGGGAGTGTAGGCCAAATCCTCCGTCTGTCTCCGGCAGATGAGAGAGGGTTGTGCTCCTGCAGTAAAGACAAAAATAACCTGATGATGATGATGATGATTGTTCTTGTAGTGAGTGATTAGAAGCTGTTGGATGCGGAGGGCGGAGGACCGGGTGTGGTTGTGTTCATTTGTCACGGCCTATGTCCAGTAGTGGACGGCTAAAGGCTGATGTTATGTCCGCGGTCTTCACTCCAGAACTCGTCTACACTACCGGCCGTCAGTAATGACACTTCAGTTTGCTAAAACTTTCGGCTATAACGGTCACCTTCGTTCTTCGTCGGAGCTCTTCATTACGAATTATATCCTGCAAAGAAACCCCAAGCATAGCCCTTTCCATTTCTTTCACGATAAACTGTAATGAAGTTTTAAAACATACCATTATCGATAAAATCGACTCGAAACCCTGCGCTGAAGCAGCGCATGTATAAAATTCAATTACATTCAACTTCAACGATGCACTGGCTGCAATTTGGCGGAGTTAGGTGTTACGTTTCAACAGATTTTCGACGAGCATTGAAGACTGCCTAATTGAACCCAATTAAAATGTAGGTAGGGAATGGTTTTGTACGACTCAGTCCAATTATGTACCTAATTAGAGTGATCCCAGAAAGGATACTGAGGTAAATGAATGTAGAACTAATTATGTTTGAATCTTTTCTACATACTTAGGTATAGGTGAGTGCCGTGTGGTTTCCGGTAGAGTAGAATAGGACCACTCCAACTCTTCCCGTGGATGTCGTACAAGGCGACTAAGGGAATACATTATAAAACGTCAATCAGGCCTCCCCAACCCGTCAGCCAGCGCGGAGAGTGTAGGCCAAATCCTCCGTCTGTCTCCGGCAGATGAGAGAGGGTTGTGCTCCTGCAGTGGAGATAAAAATAACCTGATGATGATGATACATAGGTATGTATAATAAATAACAAAAAGTATAATACTTTATTCAGATTTGACTACAGACGACCTGAAGAATGTGGCCGGAAGCAGCTAAATGCATAGGGCGTAGGACCGGGTGTGGAAGGCCTATGTCCAGCAGTGGACGTCTAAGAGCTGATCCCACTGAGATTATAAATGCGAAAGTTTGGATGTTTATTACTCAATCACGCTTCAACCGCTGCATTGTGGTTCAGCATCCAAACTAAGGCGGTCAATTAAAAGAAAATAATGACTTAATTATTTGCGACGGATAGTTAACAACTACTATATTAATTCTAAAAATATGTTTTCTTGCAATAAAATTCTGAAATGTTGTGTAATTTGTATAATTATATTACAAAATACAGTAAAAAAATAACAAAATAAATTGAATAAATAGAATTCTTGCATTTACTAATGCAATATATTGCTTAAAGGTAACCTTAATTGGTTTTAACATATTTATAAGTGAATAAATCATGTGCAATTAAAATATAATAAAAAAAATACGTTAATGACGTTTCTATTGCTACCATTTTCACGGAAATGCACAAAGAAAGAACAAAATGATTTTTATGTGTTCTATTTTTTTATTTATTATTAATGCGTTTGCGCTTGACCCCAATCTCACCTGATGGTACTTATCCTCCATGCTAATTTTTTTTTGCAATTATTTTCAACTAGCTATTGCCCGCGACTTCGTACGCGAATAAATTAAGATCACAAATTATTATGTATTTCCCGTAGGAATGTGGATGTTTTTTCGGGATAAAAACTATCCTATTCCAAAAGAAAAAAAGGAAGAAAGAAAAATATTTATTCACTACCACAATTGGCACACACAAAGAAAAAACCAACAAAGCAAGAAAAAGGAAAAAAAAATATATTAATATTCCAGGACTTAACCTATATGTGTGTCAAGTTTCATCCCGATCTGTCCAGTGGTTGAAGCGTGATTGAGTAACAAACATCGATACGTTTTTATTTATATCAACCTAATTTTCAAAGATGCGTTTGTTTGAAATTTGTTGCGCCATTTCTTCTTCACGGCGCTGACACAAGAAGCCGTTGTCTGCGACCGATATGGCCCGCTGATTTCATATTGCCAATCAGTGATCGTAGTTCTACGTTGTAGTCGTCATATACTACTCTGTCAAGAAAATACCGGGAAAAGATCAATAATACACAAAATGTTAATCATTCATCCAACTTTATTACATCGCCTTCAAAGTATCCTTCAGAAGCGACACACTTACGCCAACGAATAATCCAATCATCAAAACATTTTTGAAACGCTTTTTCCGGAATTGAGTACAGTTCTCGCCGCGAAGTCTTCTATCGAAGTTATCTAGTTTACTGTACCAAAGTAAACAGCACCCAATTTTTAAGGTACACTATAATATTTAGGGTGTTACGCCGAATAAATTCCCGTGATATAGGGCGGCCCGGCGCGGGGGATAATCCTGAAGCATGTCCGTCATACGTCGTGGGAGAGGCGACTTTACAAAACCCATTTTGTAGTCCGCATGGTTTAAAATTTTGGAAGTTATTACTAATTTATATTATGCGGCTTTTGGCCAGAGTTATATACAATAGGAGTCATTCCATCTAATTTATTTGGAAAACCAACAGCTTACAAACATTTGCAGTATTACAATGAGGGATATGATAACATTTAGTATAGCTAACAATATGTTTTCACCTAATATAATTAAATAAGAACGGACATGTTTGAGAAGAAAAGAAAAAAAAAGATATGAAATAAGTTAACTTTGCAATGAGGCAATCACCGATTTTGATAAAATTTAGTTGCAGATGTTGCTCGGGTCAAATGATCTATTTGAAAGTTCACAATAATGTAATGAATTAAATGTAAACTTCGCGTGTCTGTACGTTGAATATTTTTGAAATCAATATATATATATATTTAGGGGATGAAGGATTAAGTAATAGAATCATCATCATCAGCCCGCCACATTTGAAGGTTTACCACCAAAAGTATGAATGTTTAAATAAATCAATTTACCTAAAATAATTTACCACCAATTGCCGTGTGGTTCCCGGCTTAGAATAGGGCCATCCCTATCTTTCGCTTGGGTGTCGTCAAGCCGACTATGGGATTGCACCAGGGGCGGGCAGCAGCGTTCTCCTGTGTGTGTGTATGTTAAGATCATTACTGGGATCTCCAATCCGCCTGCCAAGCGTGGTGATTATGATAAATCCCCCAATGGACAAATTACCAAAAGTGGCACTCTATTGGGGAGGCCTATGTCCAGCAGTGGACGTATTTAGGCTGATGATGATGATGAATTTACCACCTAATATGAACGGCAACGCTTGAAGGTTTTGGATAGTGTTGTGACCGGGTTTGTATTCACGCGCCCGCTCCCTGGATGTTTACTCATGTCGTGATCGGGGAAAATACTGTGAGGAGAAAATCTGGCTTTGGTGTTTCAAAAACATCGTGTTGGTAAACGTATTTGTATTTATTATAGTACTAGCTGTTGCCCGCGACTTCGTCCGCGTGGACAACTTAACATCACAAATTATTATGTATTTCCCGTAGGAATGGAATGTTTTTTCGTGATAAAAACTATCCTATGTCCTATTTCAGGACCAAACCTATATGTGTGCTAAGTTTCATCAAGATCCGTCCAGTGGTTGAAGCGTGATTGAGTAACAAACATCCAAACATCCAAATTTTCGCATTTGTAATATTAGTAGGAAAATAGCTTCGGACTTAAACCACAGATTACCTAACACCTACGTTTTTTTTATTGTTGATGGGTTTGCGCTTGACCTCAATCTTACCTGATGGTAAGTGATGATGAGGCCTAAGGTGGAGCGCGCATACCCACAAGATGTCTATTCCATCTTTAAAAAGGTCCAAATTGTACTTGTTCGGAAATACCCAAGCTGGCAGGGAGTTCCATTCCTTAGCAGTTCGCATTATGAAAGAGGAAGCAAAATGCTTAGTGCGAGAGCGTGGTATGTCTACTACATAAGGATGATGTCCAAGCCTGGTAGTCCGGTGAAGGAAGGGGGATGGGGGAATCAAATCGTGCAATTCCTGGGCACACTCTACTAAATGTAACCTGTAGAAAACCGTAAGATAGGCCACACTGCGACGATGTTTGAGGCCTGTAACTTGGTGTTTACCAGAGCATCGTCGCCAATAAGCCTTCGGGCACGACGCTCAACTGCGTCCAGAGCAGCCAGCTGATACTTAGCAGAGCCGTCCCAGGGGTGACTGCAGTACTCCCTTCAACAATAAAAAAAAATACGTTTTTACGCACTTTAATACGCGTCTGGGGTATTATATCAATTAAACATTTCGTAATTGAGAATGCTAAGTACGCATGTTAATTCTTCTTTACAAGACTCCTTTCTTTCCAAGCCTCCTTCCTCCTCAAAGGTACTCCTTGTTAATTGAGCCAGGCCCCCTAAAGACTCAAATTGAAATGGCGTAAGGGAACGTACTCAAACTACGTGACCCGTTCAGGGGTTGGAGGGGGGTCTTCAAAATACCACGCTTGGTCATAGGGTGGGGGGGGGGTAGGGTTTTGTCACGTAGTCAATATCCTTTAGGGAATTCTCGCGCTTTTTCGAGCTATATTCAAATATGGCGCCCAGTCTTTAGCGTTTTTTAAACTCACAGGTGGCAACACGGACGTCAGCTGATTGAAAACTGTCAGTTTTTTCTTCTTGATAATATTGTTTTGACTTGCAATTATAGGAATGCACACACACTTGGCCTTACGCGGCCAGCGCCGTATTAATAAAGACAATTATAAGCAATTTTTTTTTTTACTTTCTGTTGGCAAAAATTAGTTTATAACCATATTCATGCATTACTACGTGAAAACTAGAGGGGAGGGGGGTCTTGGCATATACTACGGGTGGTCACCGAGGGAGGAGGGGGGTAAAAAATTGTAAAAAATGGGTCACGTAGTTTGGGTATATTCCCTAAGCCGATTGGCGCCACGAAGTGGAGGGAGAATTAATACTCAAATAGGCTTTTGATCGAGTTTAAACTTGCAAAGTTGACAAGTGGCTGAAAACTGGAAAGTATTTAACATAAACAAAGTTGTTAGTCTTTTATTATCCAGTCATTAAATAATTTATTACAATTAAATTAAATAGTCAAGGGACTTGGTTCTGGTAGTTGGCTGTCCGGTGCTGTCCAGACGAGTCACGGGTATGCGGTCCCGGCTTACAGAGTTATCGCTACTACAATCACACTATACTTCCGTAATAGCGGTATCCCATACCTAACCTATACTCTTTACCCATCCCCCATCTCCTGTCTTACACCCCGATACCTGTCTTGTCTGCCAATCCAAGGTCTGCCGTGCCGATGGATGTATGTGCAGAGGCTAGCCTGGTCGTAAGCGTGCCGACATCCCGGAGCTGGGCGAACTCCGGGCACTATTAGCCTTACCGAGTCATGCGGGGCTCTGACGAGGTGGACAATTATTTCCCTAGATAATCGTGTTACCTCAACACGGAGGCGGCGATGTTGTTCGCCACACATCACGTCAAGTGGTATCACGGGGCGAAAACCGGGCGAAGGAAAGCCACTTTGTGACGTTTGTCACGATCACGCAAAGTGGCGATACATCGTCTCTGCTTACCCCTCTGGGACCATGTATGTATGTATCTCGGCATTATGTATGTATGTAGGTATGCAGGTTTTGCGTCTCCTGAAAAGTAGTGGTTTGTTCCATACGCCGATTTAAACTTCATCATCAGGTTATTTTTGTCTCCACTGCAGGAGCACAACCCTCTCTCATCTGCCGGAGACAGACTGAGGATTTGGCCTACACTCCTCACGCTGGCCAGACGGGTTGGGGAGGCCTGATTGATGTTTTATAATGTATTCCCTCAGTCGCCTTGTACGACATCCACGGGAAGAGTTGGAGTGGTCCTATTCTATTCTACCGGATTTAAACTTACGCGGACGATATTAGCGTAGTTTAATTATTCTGCAATGTACTCTGCTTTTATTGCATTGGAGAACAGTTTAATCGATATCTGGAGCTGTGAATTCGGATTATAACCGACCGATATTACCGGCTGCAACCGGTTATTACCGGCTCCAACCGGTTATTGTCTGCCGATATTACCGCCCACCCGGTTTAACGCCGGGCGGTTAATTAACACCCCGACGCAATAGCGGTTTTAATGACAGTTAGATAATGAACCGTTAAATTAGAACAGTCTTTTGTAAAATCATTTGAGTGAAAGAGACATTATGTATTTTGTTGTAGTGTATTCACTTTTAGAAATTAGCTAAACCTCATGAAGCAAAATAATTTTTCGCAGCTCATAGTTTCACCTAAAAGTGTTTTCCTTCATGATTGACACTAATTGGTTATTAAATTAGATAACAGATGCACATTTAAAAATCATCTGTTATGTAATTTAATAACCAATTAGTGTTACTGATGTTAATAATCAATTTAAGACCGAAAATTTATTTACACACGGCTATATAATAATAATATAAATTAATTAACTATTTATTTAATTATTAGATATACATATATTTTATTATTCAAAAATTCAGTCCGCCCGTAGGACGAAGGCCTCCTCCAGTTGCCTCCATTTGGTCCGGTCTCGTGCCAGCGTAGTCCAGATCGCCACTAGCATTCTCCTTATTTCGTTATTCCATCTTTTTCTTTGCCTTCCTCGTGATCTTCTTGTAAAGTATAGAGCATAAATAAATAAAGTACAGATGAATAAAAGGAGGCGCATGAAAAGGTTGATGGTGAGGTGTGTCAGGGTCGCGTAAAGTGGTGAGACATCGTCTCTGCCTACCCCTCTGGGACCAAGGCGTGAGCATTATGTATGTATATTTTATTAACGTAAATCGTAGAGCCTTTAATTAAAGCTTTTATCCAAAAACTAATCAAACCTCGTGCAAACTTTAAGGAGCAAATAAACAAAATTATTAGGAAGGCTCCATCTATCTTAAGGGCAAGCTGCAGTCGGCATTTTCATTAGAATATATTTAAAAGCAAATGATGGACCTATTTTGATGTCACTAATCTGACGTCAACCACAAACAAGTAGGCGGAAAGTATTTACGTGTGAAAAGCATTCCTCATTGTTTTAACGCGTAATGTCAAATACGCATTAAGTCCAATACGCAGTTTTTGTGAGCGACAATATATATTCTTTATTGCACAAATTTTAAAAGTAAATACAGTTACAAATTTTGTGCACAAAGGCGAGCTTATCTCTAAAAGAGATCTCTTCCAGCCAACCTTACAGGATGTGAGACAAGGCACTAAGAGCGAGGGGGCAAAAAGAGCATTATATACTACATAATAACTAAATACTGAAACTACTTTACACACACACATATATATATATATATATATATATATATATATATATATATATATATATATATATATATATATATATATATATAATAAATTATAATAAACATATTTATGTATGTTTGCCATCAAGTAGGATGCACTTTATATCATTAAAAAAAACTCAACGCATGTCAAAAACGCACCTACTCCAATACGCGGACTTTCAAATTGCAATACGCATTATACTCAATTCTCATTTGAGACCATAAGGTATTATGCCCATTACGCATTATACCCAATAAATGAAATAAAAGAGAATTTATTCGTCAACACAACAGCAAAGTAAGTTATATATAAAAGTACTTAATTATTATTATAGGGAGATGAAATATGGATGAAATGGTCGATGCCTCAGCGAAGTGCTCCTTTTCAGGCATATACGCATTATGTCCAATATACAATACAATAGAATCATGAAAGCAGGATAAATGCGGTTGAGATGCGGTCTTTAAGAAAAATATGTGGAGTGAAGTTATGTGACAGAGTGAGGAATTCAGTGATACGTGACAAGTGTGGTTTAAAAGAAGATGTAGTAACGAAGGTAGAGAAGGATATGTTGCGTAGGTTTGGACATTTAGAGCGTATGAGTGAATGAAGAGTGACAAAAGTAATATACAGTGCGAATGTGGAAGGAACTACAGCGGTCGTCCTATGAGGACATTCAAGGATCAATATAGTAACGTCCTCAAAAAGGCTGGGGTCCGCAGTGAGAAGAATAAAAGGAGGTGCATGAAAACGTTGATAAATGTGAGTGAGGCTAGTGAGGTGTGTCAGGATCGCGCAAAGTGGCGATCCATCGTCTCTGCCTATCCCTCTGGAACCAAGGCGGGAGCATTATGTATGTCCAATATGTCATTTGCGGTATTATTTTACGTATAGAACATAATCTCTGTTTACAATCTGTTAACGTAAATGAATTTATTAACGATAGAAAAATATAAATGTATAAGAATGCTCCCATAATCTTAAATACTTGACATTTGTAATATTTGGTAATTTATATTTGTATTTCAATTCTAATCTTTTATTTAATTTATTAGACATACAGAACAGATTACATTTTAGTTCTGGACGGTAACCCGAATAGTATTATTGTATAGTATAGTATAGTATCTGTGTTATTAATATTTGCACGCTGTAGTTCGGCAGAATATGTAGGAAACATTACCCTTAATATGTCATCAATTTTATCACCATATTCTAGGCAAATAAATATCATTTCATTTCATTTCAATCTCAAGACTGACCAATTAAATTATATTTGAGCAGTTAGCACTCATCTATTTGAAGAATTAGTAAACACTATAGTTGATATTGTTAATAATATGTAATGTTGGCATTATTCTAATTAAGAAGAATAAACAAATCATCATCATCATCATCAGGTTATTTGTGTCTCCATTGCAGGAGCACAACCCTCTCTCATCAGGCGGAGACAGACGGAGGATAAACAAATAATTGAAATGAAACCAAAGTATTTATTTAAAGCAATTTAAAGCACAGCCTCTTAATAACGATTAAAACTTCTAAAAGCTCTCCTTCTTAATGAGTAATTACAGCCTAAGAATAGGCAGAGTCGATATTATTCTAAGAAGTTACAGCTTATTTACTTTAAACTCTAGTTATAAAAGATCCTCTGCTCATAAAAAATACCTACAAGGAGATATTTTTAGATTAAGTCAGTAGGAGAAAGGTGTCTTTCTCCTTTTGATTTAATCTAAAAGTGACTCTGTTACAATTACAATGTTTAAATGAAAACTAGGTCCGGTCACACATACTCACGCAAGTCGCACATTCCATAGAACAATGACATAACTGCAATTAAATTTCAATTGAAATTTGATCTCTATTTTATTTGGAATAGTGTGTTTTATTGATAATTGCAAGAGCAGAATTTGCAATGCACAATATTTAAACAAAATTGTATTCATCATATCTTATCATCATATCAGCCTTTAGACTTCCACCTGTTGGACATAGGCCTAGGCGTCCTCCGCCCTCTGCATCTAGCCGCTTCCGGCCACCTTCTTCAGGTCGTTTTCTTCTCCACTCCAGAACTCATCTACCGCAACGGCCGTCGATTCTGCGACAGATTAGGCCTGCTCACTGCCACTTCAGCTTGCTAATCGTTTCGGCTATGTCTGTTACCTTCGTTCTTTGTCGGATTTCCTCACTATGAATCATATCCCTCAACGAAACCCCGAACATAGCCCTCTCCATAGCTCGCTGAGCGACCTGGAACAAAATTTTATTGTAATACGTCATTGTTCTATGGAATATGCGAATTGTGTGAGACTAAATGCACAAGAATAAATTTTAAAGAGTATTTTTCATTAAAATAGTAATAAGTAGCTGTTTCCCGCGACTTCGTCCGCGTGGACAACTTAACATCACAAATTATTATGTATTTCCCGTAGGAATGAGATGTTTTTTCTTGATAAAAACTATCCTATGTCCTATTCCAGGACCTAACCTATATGGGTGCCAAGTTTTATCACGATCCGTTTAGTGGTTGAAGCGTGATTGAGTAACAAACATTCAAACATCCATAGATCCGAATACCCAAACATCCAAATATCCAAACTTTCGCATTTATAATATTAGTAGGATAGTAGACGAATTTTAATCGAAAAACAAAATACAACGTTTTTGCCACTCGATTATGTTGTATTATGTGTGTTCTTTCCGATGAGAAACGCACGAATTCCCCGCTCATTTCACACCAAATTCCTTCAAATGGAAAAGAATATACTCGAGACCGCGATCCAATTGAATAACAAGGTGGTGTGCGAGCGAGACGAAGTCAATAATGTAATCAATTGGGTGTGAACGAGCGCGAGTCATCCACACTCTCCTGCTGCCGGCAATCATAGAGCGACACATAGCGAGCTTATTGGAATATGCCCCGTGCTCGCAGCACTATGACGTGACGTCACGGTAACGAGACCAATTAATAAACAATATAAATTTTAAACATAAAAACGTACACTCCGCGTGTCTATACATTGAATATATTTAAAAAAATTGGATAAGTAATGGAATAGATTAAGTTCATGTTTGGAATTTTTGTCTGTTTGTCTGTGCACATCATTAGGTTATTTTTGTCTCCACTGCAGGAGCACAACCCTTTGTCATCTGACGGAGACAGATGGAGGATTTGGCCTACACTCCCCGCGCTGGCCAGATGGGTTGGCCTGATTTATAGTTTTTTTTTATAATAGCCTACGTAAACTACTTACTTAGGAACCGATTCCCAAAAAAAATCAAAATGGCGGCACCGTTAGAATACAATTATTATTTCATACTTACAGTGACTGGCACCATCGTAACATAAAATCATTGACATTGGGACTAGAGTCCGAAAACTCAAAGTCGCTTAGCGAGTTCCGGTTATGGACAGAGTTATGCTCAGAGATTCTCTAAGGAACAGGATACAAAATGAGATGATTCGACTAAGAACTAGTCTTCGACATAGTTAAAACAATTAGTACGTTGAAGTGGCTATGGACTGATCACAACTGTCGGAGAACCGATTAAAAGTGGATGGATTCCACTCCATCCTGCGCAACAGAATTGCCTCCCTGATGCGCCGCGTGCGGGGCAGCACTAACAGCTTCCTGGCCACTGTACGTGAGAAGGTGGATAGCCCAATACTCAGGCACTGGGTGACTATCCACCTTCACAAACAAAACCAATTTAAATTTAATTTTATTTTATTGTCCGCTTTCTAACATAGACTTAAGTTTATTTATACTAACAACATTTTATGGACTAACGTCTGACTTAATAAATGATTTGATTGATTTGATTGATTAAAAATTGGGGGAAACGAGTTGTAAAGTGTAAACCGCGACTTGGCCGGCGTAATGTGGGACGCCCCCTGGCTAGATGGAGCGACGTAGCACGTAAGGCGGCTGGCAGGAACTAGATGAGTAGGTAAAGGATCGGGATCAGTGGCGTGACTTAGGCTAGGAGAGGCCTATGTCCAGCAATGGACTGCTGCAGGATGACGATGAATATACTAACATACACTCACGTACAAAACTAACGGATAGTTTTTTTCATACATTTAGGGTATCTTATCTTCTAAGGGGGCCAGGAAGACCTGGCGACACTTCGACCCTTCAGGATCTTTTGTGCGAAACCCCTGACCACCAACGGTGCCCCAAGCCGAATTGGTGGACTTCACATACGCCTCAGAATTTCTTCTTCGGCATATGCAGGTTTCCTTATGTTTTCCTTCACCGAAAAGCCTGTGGTATTATAAATAAACCATACTTAAGTTTCGTAAAACTCATTGGTACGGGCGGGGTTTGTACCAGGACCTCATGAACGTGAGGCGAGTGCACAACCAACCGGCTACCACGGCTCTTACATTTAGGGTAAGTCTGAGCTTTTAGATCTTAGAGCGGAGACGCCGGGGATCGATTTGGGTGAGGTCAGATCCTGGCTGTCCGGAAAACGGACGCAGAAAACTTAAAGAGCCAATCATTATCTCATTCGTGTCGTGGGACTGTGTGCACGCGCGATTTATCGCAACAATGATCGCTGATGAGCCTTCGATAGCCTGGCTGTGTTCGCGAAAATATGCGCTTCCATTGGTTCTAGCACGACTTCATTCGCATCGCGTCAAGGGCTCTTACATACATCCGACTGTGGTCGCATTCTTCATCTGTATTTATATATGTGTTTATTAAAATTGATGCGTTAGAGATGTGGTGTTGGAAAAGATTACTTGGTATAACATGGAAAGTCATCTGAACTAATGACTTTATTCTAAAAGTGCAATAAATAACAAACAGCTCTCCACTATATAATCAAACAGCTTTCGACGACCTCCGTGACGGAACGGTTAGCTCTCGGACTGCCACGCCGGAGGTTGCGGGTTCAAAGGAGGTAGCGGGAGGGGCAAATGTTCGTATGATGAATATGCATGTTTGTACCCAAGTCTTGGATGTTTATATATTTAGTTAAGTATGTTTATCCGTTATCTAGTAACCATACCACAGGCTCTGCCTAGTTTGGGACTGGATAATTGGTGTGAATGTCTGACATATATGTATTTATTTATTTACTATCTGCAATGCAAAGATTCTAAGCTTCTTCGATCTTATACGGTGTCCTAAGCACCACCTGGAGAAGCTCCTCATCCTGAGACAAGTGGAGGGCAGGCGGGCCAGAGAATGAGGCCTGACGAGGTAGTCAGACCCGGTCGGTGGCTGGCGGATCTTTGTATGAAGCGGTGAAAAGCGGGAAAAGAAGATTATACGTTGATACTTTGTAACGGAGAAGCTAATGCTTTAATAATCTTTTTGTTGCAATGTTTCTATTACACACTTCAGGATTTTGACTATATTAAATTTATTGTTTGTACTGAAGTCCTGTCCTGTATTTCAGATATTTTAAAGTTTGGTCAGTGACCGCGATTTTGAGAATTTTTCAAAATGGCCGACAGTAGGTGTGCCAGAAATGGGGTTATTTCAATAATCCCCTGCCAAAATCCCCTACAAAGAAATCCCGTTCTAGTGGCCTATACAATTTTTTTTGTCTGTTCGCTGGTATGGAAGGGTACATTACGGTCATTCCTGCGACCAACAGTCGTAGTCGCCTGAATCGTAAGTGTAACGTGACCCTAACGACCTCTCGCGGCGGAAATTAAAGTTATACGTGTTATTGGTGCGGAGACAATGGGGAAATCCCCTTTGTGCGTCCTGACGAGCAGTTCTTTCAAATTAATGAAGAACCAGCGCGTCACGTACAGGCCTTGTTATTCGCGAACCGCTGTGTATTACGACAATTCCCTTAGGGTACCGTTAACACGATAAAGCGAAGCGAATATCGTCGTTCTTATATTATACGCATGCTCTTTATATATATATATATATAACTATACTCCTACTTTTATTACTTTCGTCCCATTTGGTAACCAAATTTTTTATCTAAAATACTGTTTATCATATTATTTTTAATATAATTTTTATTTTTTAGCTACGCAACGGTTAAATAGCGTCAATATTTAGTAAATAATTAAATGCACTGCATAGTAACTGCACAAAGTGAATGTGAACGAGTTGCGGCAGGTATATCTTAGCAATATATACACAGTTATATATATCTTAGCACCAATTTACTATCTAAGTACTTCACATATAAAACAAACCCAAATAAACTGCACGCATTAGCACCAATTTACTATCTAAGTACTTCACATACAAAACAAACCCAAATAAACTGCACGCATTAGCACCAATTTACTATCTAAGTACTTCACATATAAAACAAACCCAAATAAACTGCACGCATTAGCACCAATTTACTATCTAAGTACTTCACATACAAAACAAACCCAAATAAACTGCACGCATTAGCACCAATTTACTATCTAAGTACTTCACATATAAAACAAACCCAAATAAACTGCACGCATTAGCACCAATTTACTATCTAAGTACTTCACATACAAAACAAACCCAAATAAACTGCACGCATTAGCACCAATTTACTATCTAAGTACTTCACATATAAAACAAACCCAAATAAACTGCACGCATTAGCACCAATTTACTATCTAAGTACTTCACATATAAAACAAACCCAAATAAACTGCACGCATTAGCACCAAGCTACTATCTAAGTACTTCACATAGAAAACTAACCCAAATAAACTGCACGCATTAGCACCAATTTACTATCTAAGTACTTCACATATAAAACAAACCCAAATAAACTGCACGCATTAGCACCAATTTACTATCTAAGTACTTCACATACAAAACAAACCCAAATAAACTGCACGCATTAGCACCAATTTACTATCTAAGTACTTCACATATAAAACAAACCCAAATAAACTGCACGCATTAGCACCAATTTACTATCTAAGTACTTCACATACAAAACAAACCCAAATAAACTGCACGCATTAGCACCAATTTACTATCTAAGTACTTCACATATAAAACAAACCCAAATAAACTGCACGCATTAGCACCAAGCTACTATCTAAGTACTTCACATACAAAACTAACCCAAATAAACTGCACGCATTAGCACCAAGCTACTATCTAAGTACTTCACATACAAAACTAACCCAAATAAACTGCACGCATTAGCACCAATTTACTATCTAAGTACTTCACATATAAAACAAACCCAAATAAACTGCACGCATTAGCACCAATTTACTATCTAAGTACTTCACATACAAAACAAACCCAAATAAACTGCACGCATTAGCACCAATTTACTATCTAAGTACTTCACATATAAAACAAACCCAAATAAACTGCACGCATTAGCACCAAGCTTCTATCTAAGTACTTCACATACAAAACTAACCCAAATAAACTGCACGCATTAGCACCAATTTACTATCTAAGTACTTCACATATAAAACAAACCCAAATAAACTGCACGCATTAGCACCAAGCTACTATCTAAGTACTTCACATACAAAACTAACCCAAATAAACTGCACGCATTAGCACCAATTTACTATCTAAGTACTTCACATATAAAACAAACCCAAATAAACTGCACGCATTAGCACCAATTTACTATCTAAGTACTTCACATATAAAACAAACCCAAATAAACTGCACGCATTAGCACCAATTTACTATCTAAGTACTTCACATATAAAACAAACCCAAATAAACTGCACGCACATCAATCTCCACAAATTTCCCCCAAAAAGCTATTTCCCAGTCTCTATTAAGAAACAGAAATAAGAATACGGCATCATATCGCCGATTGTTGCGTTATTATGGGCTTTTCCTTTTTGGCACTGGCACCACACCCTTTCAGCCAAACCTCTCTTCCGCAAAACTTACCGTACACTCCAGCTTTTGTTCATAAAGTTATTAAGTATAAGCTAGTAAAAGCAGCGATGGAAAGCGAATTGCAGTGGGAATTGTAATAGTTTGGTTAGGTAATAAGGGTGTTGTGGGTAAGATAAGGTTCAATGAGTTGTGACAAAATTGGCTGTCGCGTTTATTGTAGCGGTCGCCAGATATAAAACGGTTTTGGCGGCCATTCGGCCATTGTGGGCCCGAACCAGGTCACCTCTTTATGCGTTATCGTCGGAAAAGTTACATTTGCCCCCCCTCCAACGATTCTAGTGCTGGGTCCTTCTTGATCCTCCTTTCTATTTCTACCACCAAACAGCAATGCTAGCATTGACATTCATCATCATCATGTCAGCCTTTAGACGTCCACTGCTGGACATAGGCCTTCCGAAATACAAGTTTATTCTTAACTGACCTATCCATTTCATCTGACCTGCCGATAGCGCAAGATTTAGAACAGATCCTCAACCATGAATCTCCTCATAGGTCTGCACATTGCGGTTTCAACGCACGTTCCCACCGCACGCCCCTCAATACCAAGACACATAAACAACTCAGTCCGATGATCGTTCCACTCAATCAGGCTGCTTTTACGTCCGGTGCAAGGACAGAGTACGGCAACATGTATCACTGCAGAGCAATTAACACACAGTCACTCGGGCACATACTGCCTCGAAAAATACATTAAAATGTTGTATAATTATAAACAAATGAAAGTGTTTTTGTGAATATGATACAAAAAAAAATATTACAGAAACTTAGGGGGTTACAGAGAATAGTTTGGGCCCTCTTTTAGACATAAAAATGTCTGTGCCAGAGGACCTCGCTCTTCCATACTTATATCTTATATATATTTAAACAACGTGTGTGAGTGGTGTGTGTGTGTGCGTGTGTATGATATATATGTATGTATGTATATATCGTCGCTGGAAAGGCAAAATTGCTGAAGCGCCAAAGCGTCACATTGGCGCTTAAGCAATTTTGCCTTTCCAGCGACGATATATATAGGATAGATTCGTAACTTTGTCATTAAAGGTATATATCAGCTTAAAATAGAAAAGAATTCTTAGACGGGGGTAGTCTCTCCTTCAGCGTTCACCTGTGAACATTATGATCATTACTGCGATCACCAACCCGCCTGCCAAGCGTGGTGATTATTTCAAATCCCCCAATAGACAGCCCACCGACAGTTGCATTCTATTATAAGGGTTGTGTTCAGCAGTCTTAGCGTAGCGTCTCAGTATAGCGTTTCAGCGTAGCGTATCAGCGTATCGACTAAGCGTAGCATCTCATCATAGCGTCTCAGCGTAGCGTCTCAGCGTGGCGTCTCACTGTAGCGTCTTATTGTAGCGTTTCAGTGTAGGGACGCAGCGTAAAGTATCATCATAGCGTCTCAGAGTAGCGTCTTAGCGTAGCGTCTCAACGTAGCGTCTCAGCGTAGTGTTACAGCGTAGCGACTCAGCGTAGCGTCTCATCGTAGCGTCTCAGAGTAGCGTCTTAGCGTAGCGTCTTATCGTAGCGTCTCAGCGTAGCGTCTCAGCGTGGCGTCTCACTGTAGCGTGTTATTGTAGCGTTTCAGTGTAGGGACTCAGCGTAAAGTATCATCATAGCGTCTCAGAGTAGCGTCTTAGCGTAGCGTCTCAGCGTAGTGTTACAGCGTAGCGTTACAGCGTAGCGACTCAGCGTAGCGTCTCATCGTAGCGTCTCATCGTAGCGTCTCATCGTAGTGTCTCAGAGTAGCGTCTTAGCGTAGCGTCTCAACGTAGCGTCTCAGCGTAGCGTTATAGCGTAGCGACTCAGCGTAGCGTCTCATCGTAGCGACTCATCGTAGCGTCTCATCGTAGTGTCTCAGAGTAGCGTCTTAGCGTAGCGTCTCAACGTAGCGTCTCAGCGTAGCGTTATAGCGTAGCGACTCAGCGTAGCGTCTCATCGTAGCGACTCAGCGTAGCGTCTCATCGTAGCATCTTAGTGTAATGTCTTAGTGTAGTTTCTCCGTGTAGTGTATGATTTATACTTTCATTGTTAAATTAAATTAAATTCGTATTATCAAGAGCGTTTATATTTTAATGATGGGACACCTACTGTACCTGATAGTACTGTGTTAAACAGCGTAGTGTATCCTGATACATTGCAGCGCGTGACGCACCCACCGCCGCCGCAATCGGCATTTATCGATTTATAAATAATGGCGTAGGCGGTGGTGTACACCGAGTGTTACGTATTCATTACTATTGGAGGTAGTCGATGAGTTTTTTATGGTAATAATCAATGGATAGATAGACTAAGGATTCCCTTAGTGGCAGCCATTATGAAGGCAGTGATAGGTGATTTGTGTTTTGGATTTATTCATTTTAGCAATAGTTAGTGTGTAATGATCACCACAGTACTCATTCATCATCAACATCAGGTTATTTTTGTCTCCACTGCAGGAGCACAACCCTCTCTCATCTGCCGGAGACAGACGGAGGATTTGGCCTACACTCCTGGCCAGATGGGTTGGAGAGGCCTGATGGATGTTTTATAATGTATTCCCTCAGTCGCCTTGTACGACATCCACGGGAGGAGTTGGAGTGGTCCTATTCTACTCTACCGGAAACCACACGGCAGTATTCATTAATGTTTGTGAATAGAACTAATTTATTGATAACTCAATTGTTATATCCTTTGCACTTGTGCAGCTGAAGGCTTTTCTACGACAATCCTCAGATCAAAGGTTATGGTGATATCCTTTGCTCTGAGCAACTCTCCCTCTTTGCTCTAGTGGCACAACGCACAGTTTTTCTCGGTTAAAGCGTGCTCTCCATGTTTTTATTCTTCCTGTACACTTGACATTGGTAAAATACCTACAGAATACCTACTACTCGAATGATTCTATAACTAAGTTCTTTTTTTTTGCATATGGCAATTGCATCTTGCATTTATGCCAGAGTCAAGTTTATTTTCAGTTAAGTTTAAATAGTAGTCAAGTAGTCGGTATAATTTTGATAGAGATGATAACTAAAAGTATGAAATGTAACATATTATAATTCGATGGGTCGGATAACAAAGAATTCATATTTACAGGAAATGAATGTAATGAGAAATATATATAAGAATGATCATATAATGGACAATTAAAAAATATATGATTTAGGCTTCCTTCCTCCAAGCCGCATTCACACAAAGATGTATCTTTAGTTAATAAGTTCTTTATTTACTTATTACAAATAGTATAACAGCTAAATATGACATTAGTGTAATGTCAAGTTGTAAAATTTTTTTATTTTATATTTAAAATTACGTCAGACACATTGTGACAAAGATAGAAATACCTAACAATTGCCACAATGATCTTGCAAACGAAAATACACTTTTCATTCTCTGACGTGCAAATAATATTCAATCTTAAAGTGGTATTGTAATTTATTGCCGTGTGGTTTCCGGTAGAGTAGAATAGGACCACTCCAACTCTTCCCGTGGATGTCGTACAAGGCGACTAAGGGAATACATTATAAAACATCAATCAGGCCTCCCCAACCCGTCTGGCCAGCGCGGGGAGGATAGGCCAAATGCTCCGTCTGTCTCCGGCAGATGAGAGAGGGTTGTGCTCCTGCAGTGGAGACAAAAATAACCTGATGATGGTGATGTAATTTGTTGGGCGACTCTATAAAAAAACAGACAATAAAAGTTCCCACAACACATTTTGTACAGATGTGAATTCCAAATTGTCTTTTTCGAGTGAGAACTTTTCTCATAACGGCCCCGATACAATTGTGAACAGCACGTTTTTACTTCAGTTACGGCCATTTGCATTAGGTGAAAAAAAAAAAACTAATTTAGGTGCCCCCCGTGACCCCGTGGGGGGTCATTAGAAGCACATTAGCAACTTTACACGCCACTATAAACGGGGAAAATGCACTAGTCGTGTCGGGAGAGCCTCGGTTACCTTGCGGTGTGGTCGCACTGTCAGCGTGGAGAGATATATTTAATTCACTCTATGAAAGCTAGATTCACATCAACAGTGGTAGAATCGGACTAGATTATTGAGATAGAAGCTAAATACCACGAGAAAAACCGAGATTATAAAATGTGACAAGATTTTTTTTTGACAAAATACTTTCGAGTTAAAACGCAATTAGGACAAAAAAAGGTAATGATTCAAACTGTGTTCGTTCCAGCTATCTCACAAATTCTTAAAAAAATAAGAATAAAACGTAAAAATAGAGAGTTAGTAACAATTACACCTTATAACTACGTTAGTAACATAATATTAGAACAATAAAAATGACATTTTGGTTTCTTTGACGAACAATAAGGGCTAAAATAGCTTTCCGCTATTTCATGTGCATGGAAACATGAACAGTCATAATATTTAAAACAAATCGCGAAAACATCGTCTGCTGAACATCGTGCGCAGTAATAAAGAAAGATGTCAAGCACATAAGTACAAATTCAGTTTTTAACTTAAACTTTTAGCTTCGGAACAAGGGGAGAATGTTGAGATAGTTGAGCGATTTAAATGAGTTTGAGATCGACATCGAGGAGAGTGAAAACTTAATTAGTAACTTTATGGTGAAGGTGACTAACAAAGACGTTTATCACTTCAGAACTTAGTTAATGATTATACTAGCTCTGGGCGTGAAAAACCCTCCATCCAGATGTACCGATGACCGGAAAATGGACGCAGTGCCGGTTTTAGCACTACCAGCGCCCTGGGCGAGACTTCTACGGCGCCCCCCATCAAAACCCAAGAAGAAAAAGGCAAGGAATAGAATGATCGAAATAACCATTTTGTTGCTGGAAAAGCAAAATTGTTGACGCGCCAAAATGCCATTTTACAGTTGAGAATTTAAAAAATCAGCTTGGCTTCGGCGCCTCTGCAAATCTGGCGCCCTAGGCGGTCGCCCTACCGCGCCCCCCCTAACGCCGCTACTGAGTGGACGTCACTATGTCTGATGATTCTAGCTCTAGCTAGGAAGGACCTATTCTCAGCTAAAGAGGCACTGTCTCAGCTCTCGAGAGATCCCGACAGCAATGCAAACCCACCTTAATTCTTATCAATCTCACTCAAAATACGAATTGTCACGAATAAATTCATGCTATTTGATCTAAGGAGATTGAATACGACAAAAAAATATATATAAAACAACTTTTACAATCTTTTATGTATGTATGTATGTATGTATGTATGTATGTATGTATGTATGTATGTATGTATGTATGTATGTATGTATGTATGTATGTATGTATGTATGTATGTATGTATGTATGTATGTATGTATGTATGTATGTATGTATGTATGTATGTATGTATGTATGTATGTAAACGCTTTATTGTACCAAAAATCACAACAACAACAATAATAAAATAGTAATTAAACTGTGTACAAAGGCGGACTTATACCACTTAGGGATCTCTTCCAGTCCACCTTAGAGTAACCGAAAGGACAAGTATAATGCGTTTAGTACTAAATTTTGATAAAGAAATGTACTACATATGTACTTATAATAAAGTTTATCAATACATATTACATAAACGTACAATATATATATTTTATTATTGTATTGTTAAACTTAGACGGTATCAACGTTTTCAAAGTCAAAGCCTTTTATTACTACTGATTATCCTTTAGACGTCCACTGCGAGGCCTTCCCCAATGATTGCCACCACATCCGATCCTCCGTACTCCGCATCCAGCCGCTTCCAGCCACCTTCTTCAGGTCGTCGGTCCAGTAGCGGCTGGGCGTGCATTATTGATAATAATAATGTATTTGAAATATAATCATCTACATGTATAAGAAAAACTGTATTAGTTAATAATACTATAGGCGTTAGGCGTTAAGCGTAAAGAATTAGTGTAGATCTGGTGTCTAATATAATATATTAAGTATAATATTTAAATACAATGCGTCGGAGCTCAAACTCTAAAAATAAAACAGGATGACAAGGAAAGACGTCAGTTATGAAAACCAAAACAGAAATGATTTAATAAATAAAAGAGAATAGGCGGATGTCGTTGAACTTGACATTAAAGTGCGTAATACGTTTTGTGTGTGTGTGCTAGAGTGGTTGTTTGTGTGTTTATGTGTGTGTCTGTGTAAAGAAGAATTTAACAGGACCATTTGTATTTGCTTTAAAATAATAATGCTCGAAGAAATCTCTCTCAGAGATAAGTTCGCCCTTTGTACTTGTGTTTCTTTTAATGTATTATTTTTTGTTTTATCTGTGTGTGTGCAATAAAGAGTTAAATAAATAAATAAATAAAATACCAAACGAAATGGAAAATGAGAGAATTTTCGTATGGACTTAATTAAAAATGTGCTTTATTTTCAGGGCTTTGGTGATACATTTAATGAGTCGTTTGTTCAATAAAAGTGTTTTTTTTTTGTAAAATTCTCCCAATAATACCCACGATATATATTAAGGTGGCTAGCTTCACTAATTTCTACAATAGAACTTTTTCTTACTACCTAATTAAAATACCGACGAAAAAATTACTATTTCCGCTTACTCCCCGCTTTCATTGGGATCACAACCTTACGGAGCTGAGTTTACGATGTTGTGGTAGTTGACCTGTTGAAAGCCTAATAAAGGACGTTAATGCTGTAACTTTGTCATATCTTGTATATTTAATACCTTTTAGGTCATGAACCTTCCTTAATTAAGACCTAAGAGTGTTAAGACCTCATGCATTTGGGACTGAATGCAAAGAACATATAGTCTAACTATATTTTATAATTATCGCTTTGCTATAGCACTACGTTATAACCTCCTACGACTGGACGTAATTTGAAAAACGTCCAACGGTTAAAAGATGTCCATTCTGATCAACTTTAAACGTTGAAAGATGTCAATTTTGAAAAATGTGAAACATTGCAAGATGTCAATTCTGATCAACTTCAAACGTTGAAAGATGTCCATTCTGATGAACTTCAAACGTTGAAAGATGTCAATTCTGAAAATTTACAAACATTAAAAGATGTTGTTGCGTACTGGCATATTTATATTTCCTTTTTGATGCAAGTCTTTTGTTTTTTTACGGGAGTTTGTCTTGTGCTAATAAACAACACCTGGGTTCTATTTTCAGCAAATTATTTCAGCCCACAGCTCCTCAACAGATGTCCATTCTGAAAAACGTCAGACGTTGAAAAATGTCCAGCCTGAAAAATTAGGTTCTATCTAATTTGTATATTCACTTTGGACATTTCAGATTCAGCAAGTTTTTTTAAAGTCTCTAACAGATATAAAGCGGTAGTTTCCACTTCAGAACTATATAGTCAGTACTAACGGCCGTTAACCTAGCTCGTTTGGAATGCGTTTATCGTCGTTTCTCTTTCAACTGAAGCAAAGTACACCACACCAAGGTGAGGTTGGCATTTAGAACACTCGATATTGCTGTGCCCCCTTACATAATGAGCACAGCAACCACAACTGTGTGACTAAATCATATTGAACTGGTTTCCCTGCAATCAATCTATCAACTCGGTGTGCTCCAAAGTACTGAGTACCAATTAGCAGTCAATTAATTTGGTTAGTATTGCAGTGACGTCATGCAATAACTTCAGCAGAGCGATGCAGGGATATGACAATTGTATTGTGGTAGGATATAAAATGCTTGAGCTGTGCTTGGCAATTAAGGATTTTTAATGAGACCTGAGGCGCAATACATACAGAGGAGACGTAGGCGAAGAAATAGAAAAATATCACTGCCTGTCATGACCTACGGCGCAGAAACGTGGGCACTGACGGTGGGCCTGATGCTCAAGTTTAAAGTCGCTCAGCGAGCTATGGAGAGCTATGCTTGCAGTTTGTTTGAGGGATATGACTCGTAATGAGGTGATCCTACTAAGAATGAAGGTAATTAAGCAACGATCTCTATGTATTACTAGATGGAGCGTTTCAAACAATCGCTCTGTTCCACGCAAGTAGCCACAACTCTTTCACATTCACAATGAAACTTGTGCAGTTACTACGCAGAACATTTAATTATTACTAAATATTGACGCTACGGTTAAATAATGTCAATATTTAGTAAATTATTAAATGTTCTGAGTAGTACAAGTTTCAAAGTGAATGTGAAAGAGTTGTGGCTGCTTGCGTGGAACAGAGTTATTGTTTGGAACGCTCCATCTGGTAGTACATAGAGATCGTTGTAATTAAGTAAGTAAATTGAAATGGCAGTGGGCGGGCCACATCTGTCGCAGAGCGGACGACCGTTGGGCCATTCCTGCCTCATCATAATTCTCCTTTCGCAACTCCCCTGAGCGAGGATCAACGGAGATTCACTAACACATAACACCTACCAGTGAAGGTAGGGCTAGTCCTTGGGACTGATTCTACACTACCTTGGGCCCCAGGTAAATTAGACGTAGCCATTGGGGCAGACGAGCTCTGGCGAGGAGACCGCGAACAGCCACGTGCAGGGTGGGACGAGCGAGCTGAAGAAGGTGGCCGGAAGCGGCTGGATGCGGAGGGTGGCGTTCGTTGGGGAAGGCCGATGTCCAGCAGTAGACGTCTAAAGGCTGATATGGATGGCCCCACGTGGTATTAGTAACCGCAATTAACATAGGGAGTTAGGGTAAATGCAGACTGGAGCGGGTTAGTGGTCGCTAACGGTCGTGCACTGAGAGTTCGCTGGAGCGTGCTTTACGTCTCTGGTGCAATCCCTTAGTCGCCTTGACACTAACACAGGAAAATTTGTGTATCTATTCTTAACCGGGAACCACAGAGATTTATGATACTCATTACATGATATTCATTAGGTATTCTATTCTGATGCTTGTCGCTGATAAGCAAGCAGGGTAAAGAATCAACCCTTCATATTTTAACGCTAATGAAAATTTCGTTTATTTGCAATACTTTAAAATCCTGCAACTCTATTACTTTCCAGCTAGTCTTCTTCACATTAGAGTAATTATTACGGCTTGAGAGAAACGCAACAGCACCATCTGTGACATCGAGTGTGCGAAATGGGATACGCTGTGCAGAGTCCCCCATTTCGTTCTCAATAAAGCCGTTCACGGTATTCATGTTGCAGTAATCTGGCGACATATGCAATGCATTTCCTTTACGTCGTTGTCAAAATCATTTATTGCACATAAGTTCATTTAATATTTTTCACGATGAACTTTCCTTCCATACTTTGTTGGTGTTCGAGCTGTGAAGAAGAAACGACGCAACGCTTCTAGCAACACATCTCTGAAAACCAGGTTTAAATACAATATTATAAAGATAGGTTAGGGGACTTGGTTCTGGTAGTTGCCTGTTCGGTGCTATCCAGACGAGTCACGGTATGCGGTCCCGGCTTCCCGAGTTATCGCTACTACAATCCCACTACCCTTCCGTAATTTATTTTACATAAATTGGACCGGTTAGTACATGTAATAATAATAATAATAATAATAAGTATCTGGACCTGGCGCACGAGATTAACGACATGTGGGGTGTGACGTCGACCGAAATCGTCCCTATAGTCCTGTCTGCGAACGGATTAATTCCAACCAGCCTCGCTGACCACCTGAGGCGGTTGGAACTCCGCGTGGGCTCGCTTCCGGCGGTGATGCAGAAGGCGGTGCTGCTGGACACCGCCCAGATTGTCCGTCGGTTTCTCTCTCTATCGTCCTGACCTCCGGCCGCTTGGACTCCTCAGCCGGAGGAAGTCCGTCTGGCCATTTTGATTTTGCTGGCCAGGCGAGACAATAACTTAGATTTCTCACATAATAATAAAAATAATAATAAAACAGTGTACTGTGACCTTCATAACGCATCACGCACCTTCTGTAGTAACGGTCCTGGCAGAATATCAGCGTCGCGCCGCTGGGCTGGGACATTATGCTAAGGCAGAGCCCTTTCTGCAGCACAGCACGGGCCACACTGTTACTGTTTCATTGTTATGTTTACCTGGTACCTCTGTACCAATATGTGACCTATGTAACATTGTATTTGTGCTGTATCTAAGAATAAATGAATTATCTATCTAATGGGCTCGATTCTGAAGACACAATGTTAAAATTTGACAGCACTAAAACTGTTACACAATATTATGAAGATAAAGACGAAACCAATTTTAGAGCTGTCAAATTTTAAATGTGTGCCTTCAGAATCGGGCCCATCATCTATCTATGTATCTAACTCGCATTGCTGTTTGACAGATAATACAACCCCCTTCACAGTAGCTTTCATTTTCACTCAGTATCCCACCATACTTCTGATGTTTCAGCTCCCAAAGTGCTCTCAACTCAGCCGCCAGGTGTTGCTCCTCGGCATGTGTTTTAGAACAGTTCTGATGGTACCTCTCATCATCAACATATCAGCCCCTAGAAGTCCTGCTGGACATAGGCCTTCCCCAATGCCACCACACCCGGTCCTCTGCCCTCCGCATCCAGCCGCTACCGGCCACCTTCTTCAGGTCGTCGGTCCACCTGGCTCACCTCCAAAAAAAAAACTATTTTTGCTGCGGTGACCCTTTTCATGTACCTATATATTACCGACACGCAATAGCGTTGGTTTTCGTACGACTATTGGTTTTTTTTTTTTATATATGTATGTTCGGCCAACATTCCTCCGACATTTGGTCGGAGCCTTTGTATAGCTTAACACGGTTTGACACATTTTTTTTTTTGTCAGGTCTTGCTCTGTTTGATGAGCTCGGATATCACTTTCAATTTAGTGTATGCTTCGTTTTTATACTAGTTTATCTTACGGCTATTGTAATTTAATACCTTTTTTTCTCATATCTCTTTTTTTCTATTTTTTTTTCTTTCGCTTTTTTTTTTTTTTTTGCTTTTAATTCTTTTTCTAAGTTTCCTTAACACTATTGTACACTTTTTTTTTACCTGTCTTTATATACATACTAATCTTATTCTATTTATATCTAATATTATAATGCAAGTTATATATATAACATTATATATATGCTTACATCTCTTTCTTACTAAGTATTTTCTTATATGCTATTATTACATTACGTTACCACTTAATTAATTTTATGATTCTAATATATAAACTACATGTATATATTACATTCATATGTTATTTGGTCTTGTTTCTGTTTATTAATTCAATTGCTATATTTACACAGTAGTCTATAAATTTATCTTTGTATGTTTTACTAGCCATCAACTCGTACAATGTTTCCCTAGTTATATTTTGTTCTACTTCTGTTTCCAGGCTAAAACGATTTATGTGGTGCTTTGGACACTCTACGAGCGCGTGAACAATAGTCTCTTCTACAGCAGGGTCGCAAATGCAACCCGGGTCCCCCTTGCATTTAAATCTGTGCAGGTAATGGCCGAACCCGCCGTGTCCGGTCAACACCTGCACTAGTGTAGGCGTCAATTTGGTTTTTCTTATGACTTGGAATGCCGAGATTGCGTTCGGGAAAAACAATTTGGTTACCGCCGCTGTTTCCTCCTTTAAATATCTATCGTTCCATTTTTCTATGGTTTCTTTCCGGATATTACGCTTCACATATGAGATTGGACATTTGTCGTACTCCGGGGCCGTTTTCTTCCGTAATGCTGCTGCTTTGGCTAACGCGTCTGCTCTTTCATTTCCCTCCACCCCTACGTGTGCTTTGATCCAGAACATACGCAGTGTTCTGCCTTGTGCTTCGATGCTGCGAAGGTTTTCTTTTATGGCACATCCTAGAGGGTGAGAGCAGCCCCCGTTGCTCAATAATTCGAGAGCGGATCTGGAGTCGCTCAGTACGTTCATCTCCGCTTCTTTATTTTTCAACATGACAACGGTAGCCTGGTACAGCGCGTACAGTTCGGCTTGGAACACTGTGCAGAAGGATTCCAGCTTAAATTTGCTACTGTTAATTTCAGATCCACCTTTCCAGCAGGTCAAGGCGGCTCCCACCTTTCCCTCTATCTTACTGCCGTCTGTGTATATTTGTGGACCATTAATATTAAACGACGTCAGGGTCTCCGGCGCGGTGTCATGTAGACAGTCAAAGTGGAGGCCGCCCTCCTCCGCTGGATGCGGAGCCTGTAGGTAGCACACTCTTGTCTCCACTGACCTGTCGCACAGATACTCTTGAGGCTTCCCTCGTTTGGCCTCGTACAGCTTTGCTGCTTCTTGTATCCGGAGATCCAGTGGCAACAGGCCTGCCAAGATCAGAACGGCATTCAGCGAAACTGTTCGGTAGGACTTGCAAATTTTTTGAGCAAACCCCCTCTGCACAGTATTCAATTGTTTTTGCACGGATATTTTTTGCACAGCAGGAGCCCATACGCTTGCTGCGTATAAAACGATAGGCTCGATAACAGCTACGTATATCGTTCTCACTATTTCGGAACTCAATCCCCAGGATAATTTAGCCGACCGAGCCAGTTGCTTGTATATGTTTGTGGCTTTTTTACATATGTGAGTCACGTGGCTATTAAATGTCAATTTTCGATCAATTATAAGCCCAAGAATTTTCACCTCTTCGACAATTTGTATCCGTGCACCTCCCATGCATATAACCGGGTTGTCATATTTAAGTTTCTTTGTAATCACCATGGCGTTGGTCTTATGAGGTGCAAACTTGAGTTTATTTTTGATTCCCCAGTCACATACAAGGGAGAGCGTTTCGTTTGCCTGTACTTCAATGTCCTCCGTACGTGATCCTGAAAATACTATTACTATGTCATCCGCGAAGGCTTGACAATATACACCCATTTTCTCGAGTTCATCCAACAGAGGATCCAGTAAAATATTCCAGAATGTCGGCCCACTTATAGAGCCCTGGACGCAACCTTTAGTAGTATCTTTCTTGTACTCATGACCAGCATATAGTACTTGCACCTTTCTGTTGTCAAGATAACTTTGCACTAATTTCCTTAAGTTTAAGGGACATCTTTTGTTTTCTAATTCACATCTTATAGCCGGCCACCAAGCACTGTCGAAGGCCCCCTCTATGTCTAGGGATATTATAACATTAATTAGTTTCTTGTTCAGGTTTTCTTTTACATGACTTATCAGATCATAGAGGGAGTCCTCCGTACAGTGCTGTGGAATGAAGCCGTATTGTTTTGGATTTGCCTTAGGTAGGATGTGCCAGCGAATCCGTTTTACTAACATTTTTTCTAGTATCTTTCCAAAGACTGAAAGAAGACCAATTGGTCGATACGATTTTGCTTGCGTGTAATCGTCCTTCCCAGGCTTTCTTAGAACGATTATTGCAGCTTCCTTCCAGCGTGCTGGGAAATGTGCTAGTTCCAAGCATTTGTTGGCGATGCTAAGGAAGAGCTGTGGGTTTATGGAGATTGCCTGCGCACATATGTCTGATGTGAAATTGTCGGGACCAGGCGCCTTTTTAGGGTTAAAACTTGAGATGGAATTTTGGAGTTCCACACGCGTGAAGGGCGGGTCGTGTGCATCGCTCGGCGACTCCCTGCAGGATTCTTTAGCTATTTCGCGTGTTTTGGCATGATCTGCGTTATCTTGTTTTTCATCATCCTCTGGAAAAAATGTGTCTGCTAAGTACTTTACAGAATTCTCCGGGCTCTGCACAGTTCCATCCCTCACTAGTGGTAAGTCTTCATGTTTCCTCGCAGTTTTTCTGATAACCCTATAGATTCCATCCCATAGGCTCTCCCGATCCTGCTTGGAGCAGAAATCTTTCCAGCTTTTTATCTGTGCTTCATTTGCTGCTTCCTCATATGTTTTCTTTGCTTGCAAGTACTCATTCACCACATGTTCGCGACGCCTCGGTGCTGCACACTTAATCCTTCTCTTTTTTGTCATCGTTCCTTTTTTTAGAAGTTCCAGTTCCGTATTCCACCAAGGTAAGTTAACTTTTGTGTTTCTCTTTTTTAGAGGAATTGTTTTATCACAGATTCCCGTAATTGTATTTATATAAGTTTCTAATGCTATTTCTAATTTCTGTATTGTCTCTATTTTATCTATTTCAATCTCTGTTATATTCTCCTTTTTTAATTCTTGTTCTAGTTGTATTCTAAACTCCGTCCAGTTCGCTTTTTTAGTGTTATATTTTCTCGTTGTGCCAATATTTCTAGTTTTTGTTATCTTTTCCAGGTTAATTGTAAAAGTAATGGCGTTATGGTCGGAACTTATCATTTCTTTATCAACATTCCAGTCTCCTATCGTGTGCAGCATTTCCGCGCTGCAAGTGGTGATATCTACGTGGCTTTTGTATTCCTTACCTCCTCTTATAGTGTAGAAGGTGTGTTCAAGCCCTTCATTGAGAATATGCATGTCCATCTCCTCCAGGGTACCCGCAAGAATGTTTCCTCTCTCATCGCTGGTTTCACTACCCCACCAAGTGCTCCATGCATTACTATCTCCCCCTATTATCAATTTAATGTTACCTAATTTGTTTTTAATTGATTTTAATTGATCCAAATAAGGTTCTATTGGGAGGTAGTCCTCGAAGTAAACGGAAATGACGGCAATTTTCCAGGCGTCAGTTTTAAGAGTTGCCACTGTTATATTTTCAGTAGTTAAGGTAGGATTCGCTATGATCTCCACCCTATCGTCAATGACGATTATGGCAGATTATGACGACTATTGGTTTGGAACGAAATATATGTATTGTATTAAAGAGGCGTAAACACAATAACTGTTTTATCGCCGGCGATGGACGGTAACGGCCGGGCCGGACACAACCATCGCGCGACTATCGCGCGCCCACACAGGCGAGTCGGACCGTAACTACGGTTTA
Source organism: Esperia sulphurella (assembly GCA_947086405.1). NCBI lineage: Eukaryota > Metazoa > Arthropoda > Insecta > Lepidoptera > Oecophoridae > Esperia > Esperia sulphurella. The sequence goes on from OX352267.1 coordinate 15,763,658, forward strand.
CCCTATTCGGGTGACCAGGCTTCGTGTCTATTTACTAGTACAGTCCGCATGTAAATATAAAGGGAAAGTTTAATAGAGTGAAGAAGTGATAAGGAAGCACCGGTCATTCTCGAAGCGGGAATTATTTGACAAAGAGTAAATAAACAGACAGTTAGCTCCCAAGAATTTATATTATACCTAAATATTCTTGATATCTGTAAGTGGTCTAAGTAGATGGCTAATTAACTGAATAGGTTTGTCAATGATAACTATTATAGTATCATTAATTCGATTGTTCGTCTGGTTGACCGAACCAGTGAAACCGTTTACAAAAAAAATTATTACATATATACATACCCTTTTCTGATATCAAACTAGTTTCTTCCCTGTAGTATGGGAATTAAACAAGGATAATACATTTCACAAATACAACATCCAGACCAGCTTGTACAATGTTGTCTGTCTCCACTGGGGATCGAACCTGCGACATCTGGCGCTCGAATCCAATGACAAATCCACTAGGCCAAGTAGACCCTATAATTTACTGCTATTTAGATAATGTCAAATGTTCCCGCACCGAGAATGGTAAGAATGCCAGTGTTTATTACTCCATAAAAGCGAAAAGATTTAATTACCTATTTCTACTACAGGCGCAGCCTTTCCACACAGTATATGTGTGTACGTAAATTATTGTACGGCTGCTGCATCCAGCGAGCGAACATAGTCCATAGAATAGAATAGAATAGAACAGAACAGAACAGAAAAGAATATTACAGAGTAAAGTAGAGTAGAGTAGAACAGAACAGAATAGAATAGAATAGAATTAAGCTTTATTTTATATAATTCTTGTGACAATTATTTGGCTCGCCAAGTACGAGCAGTGTTGTTTACATATATGTCTTATGAAAGATCTAAGTGAATGGGGCTCAGTTCATACAAAAGTTGGCTCTCGCATACGCTATGTGTTTTATTTTAAAGGATAGGGACCATTCACCTAGTCCGTCAAGAGAGGGACAACATTATAGGTCAACAACATAACTTATAACGTCGATCTCTCAGCGTCGGTCAATAGCGCGCTGGAGTATTAACTTTGTACCAGTATTCTTTGTAATCGTAAAGAAATAAAAAAGGTCCAATAAATTGTTAGCTTATGATTTTAATTATAAAAGATAAAGAGAGATAAGTTGCAGAGATAAAGAGAGAAAATGCCAAAATGGGAATGAAATGACTGACAGCGACGAGTGAACAAGTGAGTGAATGGCTAATGTTTTTTTTTTAATAATGTGTTTTACGGCTCTGGTATGGCTAATGAATGGCGCGTAGTGTTGCCACGCGTTATATCCTATTATCCTACTAATATTATAAATGCGAAAGTTTGGATGTTTTGATATTTAGATGTTTGGATGCTTGTTACTCAATCACGCTTCAACCACTGGACGGATCGAGATGAAACATGGCACACATATAGGCTAGGTCCTTGAATAGGACATAGAATAGTTATTATCCCGAAAAACATCTCATTCCTACAGGGAATAGTTTAATAGTTTTATAATGTTAAGTTGTCCACGCGGACGAAGTCGCGGGCAACAGCTAGTGTTCCATAAAAATAAAACGCAAAACTTCTTTGCCAATTTTAAATGTCCCACACGCCGGCCGGGTTGTCACAACACGATAACACGTCGCGCGGACAGCGGACACCGGCCGCGAACACGCGCGTTTACCCTAATCTCGGAGATTTATTTCGGGTGGGTTTTGTATTGACGCGGCCGGGAGCATGCATGATTTATTTTGTGAGCGCGGCAGAATGCTGCCCCGCGACGTTGCCTGCTGTTTTAAGAGTTTATACAATACAGCATAGCACAGCACAGTCAAAGTCAAAATCATTTATTGCATATGAGTACACATGGTACATTTATACACGTCATTTTTTGTATCGACTACCGCTTCCTAGGTGTTAGCGCTGTGAAGAAGAAACGGCGCAACAAACTTCACGCAACACCTCTTTTAAAAATCAAGTTTGCATACAATTAATAAAGATTTTACGAAGCTGAATTAACATTAGTACCGGGCATCTTTGTCATTCAAATAATCGTTTATTTTATAATAGGCTTTCTTACAAAGTTGTTTTTTAATGTGAATCTTAAACTTTCTGTTCGTCATATTTAAGATTTCACAGTACAACCCAATTCGACACTGCAGCCATAAGTTGTAAAACAGTTCCATTGTGAGTGTATATCGGTGTACACCTAGCACATATATACCTCGACTATGGACCTATAAAGCTTTTAAATTGATCTCAATCTCACCTGATGGTGAGTGATGATAAGGCCAGAAGATGCCTGTTCATTCGTCCTATCATCATCATCATCCCGAAAGAGTCCACTGTTGGACATAGGCCTCTCCCAAGGTGCGCCACTGAACCGGATCTTCGGTTCTTCTCATCCAGTCACTGCCAGCCGCCCTACGCAGAGTGTTGCTCTATCTAGCCAGGGGGCGTCCCACACTACGCTTGCCCAGTCGCGGTCTCCACTCGAGAACTCGTTTACCCCAGCGGTAATTGGTTCTGCGACAGATGTGACCAGCCCACTGCCACTTCAGCGTACTATCTTTTTGAGCTATGTCGAAGACTTTATTTCTCTGGCGGATTACCTCATTTCGGATCCTGTCTCTTAGAGAAACTCCGATAAATTCGTCCTATAAAAATATCCAAATTGTACTTGTCCAGAAATACCCAAGCTGGCAGGGAGTTCTATTCCTTAGCAGTTCGCATTATGAGATTTTGCTTCCTCTTCTTGTGCAAGAGCGTGCTATGTCTACTGCATAAGGATGTAGTCCCTCACCACGCCTGGTAGTCCGGTGATGGAAGGGGGATGGGCGAATCGAATCGTGTAATTCCTTTTCATACTCCCCAAAATGTAACCTGTAAAATTTGGAACGACCTTGTATTTGTTATTCATCATCAGCCTACTAGTCCACTGCTGAACATAAGCCCCCCCTATTCAGGGCTGTTCATTGGGGAAATTACCATAATCACCACGCGTATCAGACAGATTGGTATGTATGTATGTATGTAAACGCTTTATTGTACCAAAAACAACAATAATAAAATAGTAATTAAACTGTGTACAAAGGCGGACTTATCCCACTTAGGGATCTCTTCCAGTCAACCAGTATTGGTGATCGCAGTAACGATCTCAGTATACACGGAGAAGCTGCTGGTTAAATCCCTTAGTCGCCTTAACGACGCCCAGGGGAAGAATGGAGGTGACCCCATTCTAAGCCAGGGCTAACACTAGGTTGAATACGTTATTGTTAACCAGAAACACCCCCTCCTATGCCCATAGAGCTGACACAAGGCAGGACAGAAGCTACCATAGACAGCTAGACCATTATACAATTGGAGACAGCACACAGCTCAAAGCCCAAGGGAAGCACTCACTGTGATTATATTCGGGTCTTTGTTGCCCCTGGCCTCTCGCCAGGAGCGTACTCAGTTTTAGAAGGGGGGTCATTACTTTTTTGAAATGTTTTCAAACTCGTAAACATTGATAGTTGGTCCTATATCTTACGAGACAAATCAATTGTAAAATTAAAACAATATTGGAAGGTTCTAAACGAGTTACCTGTTTGAATAGTTTGTACCCGATGTGCACTACCAGCGGCGGGTGGTACCCGTCCACCTTGGTGACCTCGTCCCCGCCCCGCCCCCGCCCCGCCCCGCCCAGCTCCGGGCTCGTCAGCACCACGTCTAGCACTCCGTCTCGCATATTAGTGACGCAGTTATACTCACATAAGTTACACATTGACATAAAACAGTTATAATAACACAGCGTATTTTCACTGGCACTATTTAAGTTTAAATCCCCTAGAATAAGAATTTTTGTAGTATCGCGACTCCTGCATATTTCAAACTAGTCCATGTACACTTCGTGTTTTGATTGAGGGCGTATGTACACGACACACACGTATAAATATTGTCCGTCAACTTCATATCTAGCCCAGAGAGCTTCAAAGTTGTTAGTGTCGGTATCGAGTTCGATAAGCGCTCCATCATGACCGGCGCGCGCGCAGCAGCAGCGTCCACTCGCAGCAGTCGCACACCTCGGCGTCCAGCACTGATGCGTCCAAGTTCGTCTCAGACATGGCTATGAGGTCAATATCATTTATAAGCCGAATGTTATTTCTTAGGTTAGCAAGCTATAGTCACGAAAGTGCAAGCTTATCCATAGGATGCGGGGGTCTTGACCCCTGCCCGGTACAATGCGCCCCTGCTTTGCTTCACTGACGTTTGATTTTTGTCAAACAACTTCAATTAGGTCTTTCGTTCATGTGTGTGTGTTCTATCAATCTAGTTGGAAAATAGACATACGGGTAAAATATTAATTGTTTTAGAGGATTGTTACCTTTCGTGGACACACCGCACGTGACGTGATGCAATACGACGTCCATAGACGTACTGTCACGTACGTAATGACATGTTTTATGTACCATTCAAAGTGCTAACATCAGCTACACGAATAAAAATGATTTTTCAGTTGTTAAAAATTAAGTGAAAGAGTGGTGGTAGCCCGATTGATTGTGCACTCGCCTCACGTTTTTAAGGTCGTGGGTTCAAACCCCGCCCGTACTACTGGGTTTTTCGAAACTTAAGTACGGTTTATGAATAATATCACATGATTTTCGGTGAAGGAATACATCGTGAGGAAACTTGCATAGCCAAAGAAGAAATTCTAAGGAGTGTATGAAGTCCACTTAATCGGCTTGGGGCACCGTCGGTGGACAGGGGTTTGGCACAAAAGATCCTGAAGGGTAGAAGTGTCGCCAGGTTTTACTGGCATAGGGTTTAAGGTGAAGCGCGCTTACCCAGAAGATGCCTATTCACTCTTCCTAAATATTCAAGTTGTACTTGTCCAGAAATACCGAAGCTGGCAGAGAGTTCCATTCCTTAGCAGTTCACATTACGAAAGAGGAAGCAAAATGCTTAGTGCGAGAGCGTGGTATGTCTACTACATAAGGATGATGTCCCTCACCAAGCCTGGTAGTCCGGTGATGAAAGGGGGATGGGGGAATCAAATCGTGCAATTCCTGGGCACACTCTACTAAATGTAACCTGTAGAAAACCGTAAGACAGGCTGCGACGATGTTTGAGGCTCTGTAATTTGATATTTACCAGAGCATCGTCACCAATGAGCCTTCGGGCGCGACGCTCAACTGCGTCCAAAGCAGCCAGCTGATACTTGGCAGAGCCGTTCCAGAAGTGACTGCAGTGCTCCATACACGACCGCACTTGCGCTTGGTAAAGGTTGAGAAGCTGTTCCGGTGAGAAGTACCGCTTAACTTAGATTATCCATTTGAATGGTGTTTTATTATTATTAAGATTAAGATACGAGGGCAACTGCGACTATGGGGCAACTGCGACTATAGGGCATATGTAACTATGGGGCCAAATGTAACTATGGGACATATGTAACTATGGGGCCAAATGTAACTAAGACTTTTTTTGTTACTAAAATGAGTAAGTTACGAAACAGCTAAAACAAAATTCATTTTCGTACTTTGTGATGAAAAATAGTTACAAAACCGGCATAAGGGGTTTTAACACAGCGAAGTACTCTTTATCTAGTACTCAGCCAGTCTTTTAGGGTTCCGTACCAAAACAGTAAAAACGGAAACCTTTTACTACCTTTCAAATTCATTCAATATAATATAATATAATATAATATAATATAATATAATATAATATAATATAATATAATATAATATAATATAATATAATATAATATAATATAATATAATATAATATAATATAATATAATATAATATAATATAATATAATATAATATACGATATATTATTGACAGAGAGTAAGGTAGTTACACAGTCCTAAAATGAACTTTATTGCGTGCTAATTATACCTATTATCTATTTTTCTTTCAAGGTACGGAACCCACAGTGATCGAGTTCGGTTTTTTAAAATCCGGTCAACGTTTTCCAGTACGTGCCGGTGACGTGGCATTTAGCGAGCGGTCACGTACGGCGGGCGGCCAATATCCGGGCGAGTAATGGCGGCCGGCGGAAACCACGGCTCGGCCGGGCGACATGGAGAGGCTTCCACGGGAAAATCCGCTTCGATAATGCAAGAAGGAGTTGAGAATTACGTCGCTATTACGTCACTGACAAGTTATTTCGTTATCGCAGTATCAGTTAATATTAAATATGACTACCACAGAAATCCTACCAAAATAGAGCGGTTATAGCCACTTGTTTACTTAGGGCTCGCGCGTGACGATTTTCGGACACAGCGCGCCCCTCCCGCGCACTAATTATGCCTCGCGGTCACGTTTGCATTGAGGAGATACAGTTATGCAGTTGGAAATCTAAGCTAATAATAAATATGACAGTTATGACAGGTCTGTCTCACTCCGCACTTCAGGTATATAAAGGCGCGGCCCCGATTGCCGGGGCACCCTTGCGAAGGCAATTTTGCGTGATTTAGCGGTTGAGCGTAACATTGACTTTATTCCATGAGCGTAGGATTCAATTTGGCTTGGACCTAATTTTGTGGGTAAGGCAATGAGTAACTGAACAAGCTGTCTTAGGAGTTTGCCTTCTGTACTATTCTATTACTTATTATTTCTCTTCTGTACTATTCTTATGGTCTCGGCTCTGGACCTAAACTGTCGCTAAGTGGGGCCAAAACAGACACCCGAGTGAAAGTAATGTGGAGTCCGTGGGACGTGTTTCGCGATACGTATTGTCGAATTCGCCATTACCGCGTTATTGGGCCGCACTCGCGGGCGACGCATAGTGTCTGGTTTTTCGTCCGAACTTAGGCTGCGGCCGAAAGTTCTGAAGTAATTCTTTGATTTGCAAAATCGTATGATACAATTGTGTTTTGATTTTACTAGATCTGCTCCTTCAACATCAGCTGAAATACGTCCACTGCTGAACACAAGCCTCCCCAATAGAATGTTAGTTATTGTGGGCTGTTCATTGGGGGATTTGACATAACCACCACGCATGTGTGGTGCAGTATAACAAAACAAACATTGTCGTGGTGTTGATATCTTGGTTTAAAAGTCGCCTGTTTTGGAAGATTGTAATGGGCATATAATTTATATAGCGGAGTAAACAGTAAAAATACTATATTAATCCTACTAATATTTTAAACGCAGAAAGTTTGTAAGTATGGATGGATGTTTGTTACTCTTTCACGTAAAAACTACTGAATGGATTTTAATGAAACTTTACAATAATATAGCTTATACATCAGAATAACACATAGGCTACAATTTATAAAGATATTGTGTGAATTGTCCAAAATATCAAGTAAGTAGCAAAAATCAACCATCTGCGAGCTATTCTGGCGTGCGCCATAAAATTATAATTTTAATGTCATAATGTTAGTTCTTTTCTACGCCACGCTAATATAAGCTACTCGAAATACTAATCCTGCGCAGACGAAGTCGCGGGCACCAGCTAGTAAATTATGAAATACAACGGAATATTCTGGGAAATTTCTTTTGAATATAAAAATAGGCAAATAAAAATAAACGATATATCAAGGACAAAAGAACATAAGACATAATGAAATGCTTGACGGGAAGGGGAAAAGAAAAGGCAAGGGGGAAAAAGAAAGAAAGTAAAATAATAATAATAATAGGAAACAAAAATAAATCAGTTAAAAAAAAAAATGTACAAGCATTAAATAGAGAAATATGGTCCTCGAAAAATAAATATCGAGGGACCTTAGGGAATAAGAGTTCAAAAAAAAACCACCACGCTTACAGGCCGACTGGGGATAGCATATACAAGAGAATGCTACTGCCCCTCCCTGGTGCAATACCTTAGTAGCCTTGACGACACCCACAAGAAGATGGAGGGTGGCCCAACCTTAAACCGGGTCTCACTCTTCCTGAATGTCTTACAAGCCGACTAAAAGGGATCGTCGGGGACGCAGGTGCACGGAGCGGGGGCTCTGTGCACCCATTCCATCCTACGCGTCCCCGGGGAGGGCGGCAGCAATGAGGTCTCGCTGCTGCTAGACCAAGTCTCCCCCCGAGACGGGCCACGGCCGCACGGAGAAGGGTGCAACCCCAATGGGATCTCCAGGGCTTTCGTCTGTGTGTCGGAGACGGCCACCACGAGGTTTTAGTCGGTGCAAACTCGAACGTTGTATAGCCACTTTGCGCAATCCAATATCGCAAAGCGACTCTCCTTCGCCCGCTTTTCGCTCCGTGATACCCCTTGACGTGATGTGTTGCGAACGTCTCGGTCTAAAGCTGCTTACACAAGAAAAGTCGAATACACACTCCAGTAGACCCTAGTTCGGCATTCTTTTGTCGGCATCTCGTATTCTTCAAGAGTTCCCTTCTTTCACTTTGCCGTTTCTTTGTTAGAATGTGTGTTTGATAATCGATTTTCTGTTTGCTTTAATAGGATTTCATGTTTCACGAGCTAGCGGTCCATGTAAACCTTTTTTCTACATACACTAGGCTCACGCCCCGGTACCAGAGGGGTAGGCATAGATGAGTTATCGCTACTTTGCGCAATCCTGACAAACACTTTCCTTTGTCTGCTTTTCGCCCCGTGCTACCACTTGGCGTGATGTGTGGCGAGCAACATCGCCGCCTCCGTCTTGAAATACATTGTGGTACCACGACTAGCTAGGGAAATAATTGTCCACCTCATCAGAGCCCCGCATGACTCGGTAAGGCTAATAGTGCCCGAAGTTTGCCCAGCTCCAGGATGTCGGCACGCTTACGACCAGGCTAGCCCCTGGACACGCATCCATCGGAACGGCAGACCATTTTTACAATAAAGAAGGAAACTGCTTCCGCTCGCAATTCCTCCAGTGGACAGCCGACCAAAAGTGTTATTCTGGGAGGCCTATGTTTCGCAGTGGACGTTTTTCAATGATGATGTCTAATCTGAGAAAAAAATAAGTAGCCCTCCTACTTACATAATGATAAACATATACCACTATTACATAAATAGCCGCCCCCATTATAAATGGTGTCGCCTACAACTGATTCAGTAGCCGGCTACATTATTAAGTAGTGTGGTTACTTAGTAATGTGGCCGGCTACTGAATCCGTTGTAGGCGACACCATTTATAATGGGGGCGGCTACTTACGTAATAGTGGTATATTTTTATTCTTATGTAAGTAGCAGGGCTACTTATTTTTTTCTCTGTGTGTCAGAATATGCCATTAAAAGAGAGTACAAGCTGACTTCTTAGTTCGTCGGATACTATCCGATATCGTAGAAATCCTATCAAGATAGAACGAAGTAGGAGCGAACGTGAAGTAGGAGCGAAATGCGTGCCAAACATGTGCAATCCGATATATTTACGGAGTATGCTCAAATCAATTCAATTACTCTTAACAATACACATACACAATAATAAATGAAATAGATATTACATAATGTACATACATACATACATACATACATACATACATACATACATACATACATACATACATACATACATACATACATACATACATACATACATACATACATACATACACTTGTCTAATCCCAAACTAGGATCTTCTCCTGTGCTATGGAAATTAAACAAGGATAGGACAATTCACAAACATAACATCCAGACCGGGATCAGCTTGTATAAGGCTGTCTGTCCCCTGTGGGAACCCACGACCTCTGGCGCTCGAGTACAATGACCAAGCCACTAGGTCAAAAGTAGCTAACATTTGTACATCTAGGCTGTCTTATCGTAGAAATTCCTTTCAGACTACCTTTGGGTAGAGGATAAGAAATGGGATAAGATCATTTAAATTTCCTAATCAGCGCACCTACAATTTCTCTGGCATAATATTTTCCACCCAAAGGTTGTCTGGAAGAAATCGCTTAAAGCGATAAGACCGCCTAAATTGTGCTATTTGTAACTTTTATAACGTGTAACTGTATTTGTTTGTGCAATAAAGTGTATTGTATTGTATTGTAAGAAGAGGCTCCCTGGTCAGGCTGTTGTAAATTGTATGTGCCAAAGAAAATATCATTAATATTTTTCTTCCATAATGAATTGGAACGTTAGTGTAAGGTATATGATTTACTAGGCCAGAGATTATGGGATAATAAACCTTAATGACGGCCGACATAATGCGGTAGAGTTAGTTATACAACTCTATTATGAGATAAGGGTAATGGGGCGAAGTAATATACTCTGCTAAGTACTGCCTGCAGTGTCCACGGACATATAAGATACTAGCTGTACCCGCGGCTCCGCTCGCGTGAACTACAGAATCCGCACCCGTTCCCACTTCCGCTCCCGTTCTTTTCCCACTTTGACTTCCACTTCCACTCAGACTCGAGACTCTCAATATCCCAATACCAACCCCAACCTCAACCCCATCGCCCCATGTTTTTGTGAAAAGTCCATCAAAATCCGTTCAGTAGATTTTAAGTGATGCGTGCACAAACTCACAGACAAACAGACAAAAATTTCAAAAATGATCGAAATGTGTTCTGTTGCTTATCCTTAGAACCCCCAATATTTTTTTGGAAACATCTTCAATGTACAGACACGCGAAGTTTACGATTTTATTTATTAGATGTAAGATAAGATATATAAATAAAGCAAACTCTAAAGTGCTTTAAAGGCCATTAAAAGACTATATTTTGGTGTATAAACTTACATACATACATACATAATGCTCACGCCTTGGTCCCAGAGCGGTAGGCAGAGACGATGTATCGCCACTTTGCGCGATCCTGACACACCTCACTCACATTCATGCACCTCGTTTTATTTTTCTCACTGCGGACCTCTTTCTGAGGACGTCTCCAATTAGATCTTTGAAGGTCCTCATAGGACGACCTCTAGTTGTAGTTCTTTCCACATTCTCACTGTAAATCTCTTTTGTCACTCTTCTTTCACTCATACGCTCTAAATGTCCAAACCAACGCAACTTACCCGTCTCTACCATCGTTACTACATCTTTTAAAATCATATTTTTATTACGTACTTATTTACATACTTACCTGTCTGCAACTAGGTACCATGGTGAAAGAACAAGGCAATATTTGGTACCCGACATTTCCATTAGGCATAAGAAGCGATTGAATTAACAAAAAAACACCTTCAAAATTAAATATAAGAGATATCTCGTGACGTAACTTCCATACATACATACATATTTACATACATACATACATACATACATACATACATACATACATACATACATACATACATACATACATAATGCTCACGCCTTGGTCCCAGAGGGGTAGGCAGAGGCGATATATCGCCACTTTGCGCAATTCAATGTCGCAAAGCGACTTTCCTTCGCCCGCTTTTCGTTACGTGATACCCCTTGACGTGATGTGTTGCGAACAACATCGCCGTAACTTCCATTTTTTTTGCTAATATCAAAAATAAAACGTGGATTAATTTGCTTTGCTATTCACCATAGGTGCGTAGAGATATTTAGTATTCTCTGCCATAGATGTGTATAAAGTAAGAGAGCAATTTCTGCCAGCAAACTGTATCATACAGTTTGGCGGAGTTATTGTATGTATATTTTGTGAAGAGATGGATAAATGATTTTTTTATTATTATCCGTTTTCCTTTGTTTTTCACCTTATGGGTAATTCCGACGAAGCATCGGCCATAACGGCTAAATGCTGTCGACTACTATAAGAGGTGGCGACGCACAATCGCCGTCGTCTCCAGAATCACAGCCTTTTGCAGACTGTTCCGTTCACTCACGGAGAGCCCGAGCTATATCATGTTCTCCGTGAGCGACTTGGGGACAATTTTTATTATTAATTGGGAAATCTAAGTTATTGTCTTGCCTGGCCAGCAAAATCAAAATGGCCAGACGGACTTCCTCCGGCTGAGGAGTCCAAGCGGCCGGAGGTGAGGGCGATAGAGAGAGTTTCTTTTTTTAAATGACGTTGCACGTAAAATGAACTTCACTGTATGCACTTAAAATGCACTTAAATGAACTTAAACTCGATCATACTCTAGTAACCGTTCACGTCACAGATATCATATAATAGTAGCTGAAAGACATTACGAACATAAAATGTCCACTGATTACCATCCACAAAACATACGACCCCTCTGTCTCGACCAGGGTCGGAAACTCTGACTGAAAACGAATCTCTTATCTGCGCCCACTAAAAGGGCCGAGTGCTGTTAGCTATACGATATCAGTTGGGAAAACTGCCAGTATTGTGGCACCAGTAAATACTAGGCCACAGTTATTTACTTGGTTATTCAGGTGGCTTGTACGTGGCCACTTTCTGTATAGTAGTGAGGCAGGGATGTAGTTAGGGATTGAGGATAGGTCAAATATTTAATTCGGATCAGAAATGACGAAGATACAGCGATTTCAGTGCAATAGTTCCAAAAACGGTAGTGAGCGGAGGTGACGTCATACGGCGCGTCATCAACATTTAATTATTTACTAAATATTGACATTATTTAACCGTAGCGTCAATATTTAGTAATAATTAAATGTTCTGCGTAGTACATGCACAAGTTTCATTGTGAATGTGAAAGAGTTGTGGCTACTTGCGTGGAACAGAGCGATTGTTTGGAACGCTCCATCTAGTAATACATAGAGATCGTTGATGTTTTATAATGTATTCCCTTAGTCGCCTTGTACGACATCCACGGGAAGAGTTGGAGTGGTCCTATTCTACTCTACCGGAAACCACACGGCAACTTGTAATTATTTACCGTTAAGTACTATTGTAAATTTGACTGGCTAAATGCAACGTACTTCGTTAAAAGAAATAAATATTCTGACTTCGCACAGACACCGCCGCGTTACGATATATTTTTCGTACTAGCTTGTAATTCATCAGTCAACATCAATCTGTCAAATCCAAATTAATGACATTTGAATATTACGTGCTCCAGGTCAGCGTTTTTGACCACAAAATGTACAATTTGGGTCTGGAATTATATTTAATCTCTTGAGGTGAGCTCGAGTTTGGCAGAGACCATAAATCTCAGTTATTATTATAATCTTTACTGCACATACATTTTACAAAAAAAGGGCATAACATAAAAGTGTACAAAGGTGGACTTATCTCTATAAGACATCTCTTCCAGCCAACCTTACGTTACGGCAAAGAATTTTCTGCAGTACATGTACAATATTATTATTTATTATAAGTATTTATTTAATATATATATGTGTGTGTGTTCAGTATTTAGTTATTATGTAGTATATTATGCACTCTTTGCCCCCTCGCTCTTAGTGCCTTGTCTCACACCCTGTAAGGTTGGCTGGAAGAGATCTCTTTTTAGAGATAAGCTCGCCAATGTACAAAAAATTTGTAACTGTATTTACTTTTAAAATTTGTGCAATAAAGAATATCATGATGAAACAAAGGCTGCGTGGGCGCCGCGGGAAGCGGGATTTGTATGGAGTGTACAGCTACCGCCACGCCTCCGCCACGCAATCGCCTTCCGTGTATTTCGGGTTTAAATGTCATTTTCACTGTCAGTATATCAATCTTTGTCAATGAACAAAGTTTTACCATTTTGTTGCCAGTGACAAAAGCAACAGGAAATTGTTAGTCTCAACATGAAACAAATTAATTAAGCGTTCCAAATAAAATGCAAATGTCTATGGAAACTTCTCTTTGATCACCCCAATAAGAAAAGTTTTGGGGAGCTGCTTGAATTTACAATTGACTTAATTAATTTTGTATAATACTGTATTAAAATAAGTCAATAATTACAAGTGGAAAGGATGAAATGGAAGACAAGTTTCCGAGATAACGTTATCGATACAAGAAGTAAGATATTAGCGATCTGACATATGATTAACAGAAAGTTTAAGAATCACATTAAAAACAACTTTGTAAGAAAGCCTATTATAAAATAAACGATTATTTGAGTGACAAAGATGCCTGCTATTAATGTTGATTCAACTTCGCACAATCTTTGTATTATTGTACACAAATTTGATTTTCAAAGATTTGTACCACGTACTACGAGCACCGCCCTGCCCTCGTAACGAAACCAACGACGAAATGTTTAGTAGACGACTGAAAAACCTTTTGTTGAAAATGAATATTATTCCGTTAATAAATTTTCTAAAAAAATGAAATTTGTGGCCCTCTGTCTGGTACTAATGTTAATTCAGCTTCGCAAAATCTTTATTAATTTTATGCAAACTTGATTTTTAAAAAATGTGTTGCGTGAAGTTTGTTGCGCCGTTTCTTCTTCACAGCGCTAACACCTAGGAAGCGGTAGTCGATAAAAAATGACGTGTATAAATGTACCAAGTGTACTCATATGCAATAAATGATTTTGACTTTGACTTGACTTATTTGGTAAAGCTTTCTCTAGACTTCTACCACGAGTAGAGCAAACAAACTGGTGTAAACTTCATCTGTGTGTTCGGCTTAAACTTTCGATGCGATGAATCGATCTAAGTGTTAAGGAACGGATGGATGCAAGGAGAAATCGTTGCAATAGCTTGTTATACCCAAAGATGCATAACAAATACAGCAAATAATTGCATAAAAATGTAGGGTTATACATGCCAATAAGTCAGCGTGGCACCCCAAATCAAGCCCCGTCACTGGTACATCCCTATCGCGATAAACACTTACTCTTTCACGCGCCGTCGCGGCTCACTCGCCCCGCCCACATCGCGCGCTGTACCGAGTATAACAACGCTAAGTCGAGCGCCTTACGACATATTTTCGGGCGCTGTCGGCATCATCAAACGCGTAGTGGTCCGCCTACAAAGAGCTCGCTGTACGGACTAGTAAAAAAACGCTAAGTCGAGCGCTTGAGATACATTTTTGCGCGCTTCCGGCACATCGATCGCCGCTGCGCTCCGCCCACATATAGCGCGCTGTACGGAGTAGTAACAAACGCTAAGTCGAGCGCGTTAGGCACATTTTTGCGTGTATTGTCTGACAGTGGGAAGAACTAGATGATGAATAGTGTAGGTATTTTAGTTTTACCAGGAAGTGGTGTATCTGTTCGAACATAACTATTAACTTATCTGTAACCAAAGCGTCTTTTAAGTCGAAACTGCTGCGACCTATCCGACTGGGGCATCCGAATTCGGATAGATAATCCCGCTCCCGTTCCAACTGCCACCGTCATCTCTTACTCTCGCTTCAACTGTGGTCCTAACTCATCGCAATCATCATCATATCAGCCCTTAGACGTCCACTGCTGGACATAGGCCTTCCCCAATGAACGCCACCACACCCGGTCCTCCGCCCTCCGCATCCAGCCGCTACCGGCCACCTTCTTCAGGTCGTCGGTCCACCTGGCGGCGGGGCGTCCCACCCTGCGCGTGCGCTTCCGCGGTCTCCACTCCAGAACTCGTTTGCTCCAACGGCCGTCGGTTCTGCGGCATATGTGGCCCGCCCACTGCCACTTAACTATAAGTGTTGCATAGTGTTTAGAAAAGTAATTCATGTGAGTTTTTGATAACTAATATAGATTTTCCTAACTTCTGGAGATATGTATAGTATTGCGATGAAATAAAAAGTAAATGTTATTTAAAATTAAGTCCTATGTTTTTTAAACGTTTCATCAGGATCGGTACAGTAGTTTTTAAGAGATGCGTGCACAAACTGACAGACAAAAATTCCAAAAATATTATCTTAATGTGTTACTTATCCTTAGACTTCCAATTCTTTTTGTAAATAGATTAGATTAGATTTATTTATTTCACTTTTACATCTTTAAAATTCAATTTTACATGTCATTATAATATGGTAAAAGGGATCGTCATAAAATAAAATAATGTACAAAATATAAATTACAATGTCAACAATTAAAATAATGTCATAGTATATAACATACTGTCTATGTCAGTATATAATACTCTACAGCAGGCCACCTTAAAGTACATGTAAGTAGCCCTAGAACAGGTCAAGGTCTTTTTGGGCTGTTACTGCCACACCATGTCTCGTTTATATACGCTTGCCCAAGTAGGAGTGTGTACCTATAACTATGGTGTAATATATTTGTCTGTGAATGTTGTTTACTATATAAATAAATAATATTAAAATAAAAATTTAAAAATACACTTGGTATTAAATTATCACAAATTAAATTAAATGTATTATCACAGACAATAGAATATAATAGAATAGAATATTATTTGCAAAAATGTCAAATCTTATAAGTAGCAACTGGTAGATCATGTCTATTTAGCCATCCATATCATCATCAGGTTATTTTTGTCTCCACTGCAGGAGTACAACCCTCTCTCATCTGTCGGAGACAGACGGAGGATTTGGCCTACACTACCCGCGCTGGCCAGACATCCATATAATAGCGTGCAAATGTTACACATTACAAATTAAACTTAATACTTATATGAATTTAAATTACAATGTCAATAGTAGTAATATGTCAATTAAATTTACGAAAAGTCATATATTCACACTGTCAGTATTTAACGTATCTACTGTTCTATGCATTAATTATGTCGTTATATTTCTGCCTGGTCTAGAAATTCCTGTACCGAGTAAAACATTTTTTGCAAAAGCCAACTGTGTAGTGATACTTTAAATCGATTGGTGGAAAGTTGTTTGATTGACTCGGGAATTTTATTATAAATTGACGTAGCCATGGCAAAACAGTTTTTATGGAAGCGCACCGTTTTAAGGACTGTACTAAGACCAAGCGAAGTTTACGTTTTTATTTATTACATTTGTGCTCCTCGAGCCGTCCCTGCCTACCTCCCGCCATCATGGCCGCCAGATGAATGCTATCTCCCTGTTTTGTGTCACGACCGGGGAAAATTAACACGTCTCGCGTTTCAACGTAACAATTAAACGCCACCTACCGACGCGACCGCAGGGCTAATGACAGACAGTGACGGTGAAAAAGTAAAATAAATTAATACATGAACCGTTAAGGTGATATCATTAAGTTTAGGGAACATTCCCATACTACGTGACGCATTTTTGTCAAATTTGAACCCCTTTTCTCCCTCCTGTATCCTCTAGTAAAATAAATATGTGAAGAGACCATTCATTTCATTTATTAATTCATATACTAGCTGTGCCCGCGGCTACGCTCGCATGGACTACAGAATCCGCTCCACTCCCGCTCCCGCATCCACTCCCAACCCCAAATGTAGTGCAAACTCATCGCAATTTGAATAGTATGGAAATACTTATACTTAATATTGCATACTAACCTTATCTGCTAACGGATTTGAAAACTTAAAATATCAATAACTTTTGATTGAGTAAACTGATTGCGATGAAATAAAGCCTGTATGTTACTCCGAGTTAAGCCCTATGTTTTTGTGAAAAGTCCATCAAAATCGGTTCAGTAGTATTCAAGTGATGCGTGCACAAACTAACAGACAAACAGACAAAAATTATTGAACTATTACTTATTCTTAGACCCCCATATTTTTTTTGTAAATATCGTCAAAATCTTCAGTCAGACACACGAAGTTTCCTTTTTTATTTATTAGAAACTAGCTGTTGCCCGCCACTTCGTCCGCGTGGACAACTTGAAATCACAAATTATTATATTTTCCCGTAGGAATGGGATGTGTTTTCGGGATATAAATTATTATATGTCCTATTCCAGGACATAAACTATATGTGTACCAAGTTTCATCACGATCCGTCCAGTGGTTGTAGCGTGATTGAGTAACAAACATCCAAATATCCAAACTTTCGCATTTATAATATTAGTAGGATAGGATACACATTGTATTCGAAATTAAATTAAACTAAAATAAAGTTTCCTTTTAAACGTACTTGATCTTATTTTCCTCTTTCACTTCCTTAGGCATATGGTTGAACAATATCACTGCCTATCACGGGCTATGTTTAATTACAACTAACTTCTTTTGTAAGTCCATTCGTCTTCCATTTAGTCGCCGATTCTTCTCTTCGTTAGATTCGAACAGATGACGAGCTTTTATGAAGTCTAAATTGTAATACCTCATAGACATTTATTATTGGTAATCGGCAAATACAGGTCATACAATTTTAAAATCTATAACATAACATAGTAATAAATATTATATAAAATGATTGTCTCATAAAACAATATAAAAGAATAAACAAACATTAAACACTACTAATTACATTTACAATGTAATAAATAAAATCGTAAACATCGCGTGTCTGTACATTGAAGATATTTGGAAAAAAAAATTGGGGGGGTCTAAGGATAAGAAACAGAACACATTTCGATCATTTTTGAAATTTTTGTCTGTTTGTCTGTTTGTCTGTGAGTTTGTGCACGCATCACTTAAAAACTACTGATCGAACTTTGATGGACTTTTCACAAAAACATGGGGATTAACTTAACTTAACATTTAGTCTATATTTGATCGCAATCGGCTAATTCAATCAAAAGTTATAGACATTTTTAGTTTTCAAATACATTAGTTACGTAAGGTTAGTGTGCAATATATTGCACATAATAGTATTTTCGTACTATTCAGATAGCGATGAATTTGGATTACATTTGGAGCTGCGAGTAGGAATTGGAGTGGGAATGGGAGTGGGTGTGGGAGCGGGAGTGGGACTGGAGCAAGACCGGAGCGGAAGCGGGAGCGGGAGTGGGAGCGGATTCTGTAGTTCACGCGAGCGGAGCCGCGGGCACAGCTAGTTTTCAATAAATTCATCAAAGCTGTAGAAAGTTTGCTCGATGAGCCACTTCTTCAGCCTCAGTTTAAATGATGGAGTAGAAGGTGCGTCTGTTATGTCCTGCAATATCCCTCCCACCCCCTAACACAGGAGAACGCTGCTGCCTGTCCTTGGTAAAATCCCTTCGTGCCTTGACGACACCCATGGTAAGATCTGGAACATATAATAATACTCACAGTTTTCTGGATTTAGGTTTAAATAAAATAAACGATAACCTTTATAACGATAACATACTATCAATTGTTTCTATATTCACCGAAATCACTTGATACACACTTGACCTTTCCGTCGGAGAGCCAAATGGGCGTGAACCGACCCGGATATAGAATCAGACCCCTCCGTGGTATACCACGAAGGGGGGTAAAGAAGGGTTGGACTTGAGGGGTATTATATCTCTTTGAGTAGAATCAATTGTATTTCATCATTATCTAACTATGACGACCTCCGTGGCGGAAAGGGTAGCTCTCGGCCTGCCACGCCGGAGGTTGCGGGTTCGAATCCCGCTAGGGGCAAATGTTCGTATGATGAATGTGAATGTTTGTACCCAAGTCTTGGATGTTTATATATTAATTTAAGTATGTGTATCCGTTATCTAGTAACCATAGCACAGTCTCTGCCTAGTTTGGGACTGGATAATTGGTGTGGATGTCTGAGATATTTATATATTTTTTTATATGATCTACAACAAACTCTCCGCGAATTTCAACCCGTACAGGAGAACCAGCCTTCAGACGTCCACTGCTGGACATAGGCCTTCCCCGACGTTCGCCACTACAACCGGTCCTCCGCCCTCTGGATCCAGCCTCTTCCGGCCACTTCTTCAGGTCGTAGGTAGACCGGTACCGTAGTCAGGAATAGTAGGTCTGCCGGGAAGTGGAGCAGTGGTTGGTTGCTGAACATGGGAGGCCTTTTGCCCATAATGGCCACGCTGGGCAGACTTTGTGCCAGATGACGCTATTGCCCGCCACCAAGGGACCATGAGAAGGAGGAGAGTTTGTGTTTGCGTCCAGCGTACCTCTTCAGGTCCTCGGTCCATCTGGCGGCAGCACATCCCATCCTGCGCGTGCCGATTCGCGGTCTTCACTCCAGAACTGGTCTGTCCCAACGGCCGTTTCATTGCTACACTCTCATTTGTTAGAGGGGAAGTGGTAACTCTCTTCCTACTTTGACTCTTTACTTCTTTAATTAAATTTGTCTGGGGCCCAAGGTAGCGTAAATTCATGACCTGGGACTTGCCCTACCTTCACTGGTAGGTGTCTTTGCAGTTACCTCCGTTGATCCTCGCTTAGAGGAGTTGCGGGGGGAGAATGGTGAGGAGGCGGGAATGTCCCAACTGTACCTGCGACAAATGTACCCCGACCTCTTCAGCCCTTCAGTATATCGGTGACCTTCGTTCTTCGTCGGATCTCCTCATCGCGAATCATATCCTTCAAAGAAAGAGCATTTCCCGAGCGTAAAACTTTAAGATTGTATCATTGTAGATGCAGATAAGATCAGTTAGAGTATTTCTTTTATATAATTTAACAAAGAAAAGCAGACAAGCTGTCTCAAATCAGGGGTCAGTACACCAGAAACTTGGCAGTAATTTTAAAGCAGCATCTGCGACTACAGCTCGCGACAGCTGTCGCGCACAAATTGCTTCATATAGACGAGACAAAAACTAAATCTCTACATACGTGGATAGAGTTGACAGGATGCAGCGGGGGAAGTTAGTTTGGATTGCAGCCAACTGTTGGTAATTCTATGGTGAATGACAGGAGATTGTTCTTGAACAAGTTTACTTGGATAAAATCGTGAAGAACCAGTCTTCAACATATAAGACCGCCTGGTCATTGGACTCAAGGACCAGAGGTCGTGGCTTCGATTCCCACTGGGGACATTCCCGCCTCCTCACCATTCTCCCCCCGCAACTCCTCTAAGCGAGGATCAACGGAGGTATCTGCAAAGACACCTACCAGTGAAGGTAGGGCAAGACCCAGGTCATGAATTTACGCTACCTTGGGCCCCAGACAAACTAAGTTAAAGAAGTAAAGAGTTAAAGTAGGAAGAGAGTTCCCACTTCCCCTGTCCCACTGGGGATATACAGATTTGTCCAGACCGGGGTCTGGATGTTATATAAATAAAATAAATATAAATATGTGGGGACATTTCACACACGGCCCCCTGATCCCAAACTATTAATATTTGTAAATGGTCCTGTTTTCCATAGCACACGAGAAAATTCTGAGATTAGGCAAATTGTACGTATAAATATAAGCTACAAGTATATTAAATGCGTCTGTCTTTTCCCATATCTTCGAAACTGCTGAACCTTAACGCAATTCATTTTAAGTGAAATAAATGATTAAGGGTCGACCCTAAGCCGGAGTAATAGTGCTGCTATTTATTGCCCCGAACCCTCCACGGAACCCCATAAAAATATTATTTGTCATACCCTAGACTTATCCTTTTAAATAAATTGAAATATGTAGGTATGTATTGAAATTGACAATAACGCAATTCTCAAAATATAACACAGCGTGTAGCAAAATATATATACACTACCTGTTGGATAACTTAACATCACAAATTATAATGTTTTTGACGTAGGAATGAGATGTTTTTCGAGATAAAAACTATCCTATGTCCTATTTCAGGACCTAACCTATATGTGTGCCAAGTTTCGTCACGATCCGTCCAGTGGTTGAAGCGTGATTGAGTAACAAACATCCAAATATCCAAACATCCAAATATCCAGACTTTTGCATTTATAATATTAGTAGCATAGGATTAGTAGGATGCCTTGTGTCTCCTGTTTCCTCCTAGCCGCTGTACTGAAACTTTGCCAAGAAGCTAACTGCAGGTATCGCTTGCGTTTCGTAGTACCCATGGTGATGATGACCATCCGACATATCATCATCATTAGGTTATTTTTGTCTCCACTGCGTGAGCACAACCCTCTCTCATCTGCCGGACACAGACGGAGGATTTGGCCTACACTCCCCGCGCTGGCCAGACAGGTTGGGGAGGCCTGATTGACGTTTTATAATGTATTCCCGTAGTCGCCTTGCACGACATCCACGGGAAGAGTTGGAGTGGTCCTATTCTACTCTACCGGAAACCACACGGCAATCCGACATATACATGTACATAATGCTCACGCCTTGGTCCCAGAGGGGTAGGCAGATACGTTGTATCGCCACTTTGCGCGATCCTGACAAACGTCGCAAAGTGACTTTCCTTCGCCCGCAAAATATATGTACCTAATTATATAATACAGGGGTATTAAATATCAGATACTTTAAAAATTTCATGCATTCAAACATTAGCCGTGTAGTTCTTGGCTTACAATAGGGCCACCCCCAAGCTCCCTGTAAGTGTCGTCAAGGCGACTAATTGCACCATGGACGGGCAGCAACGTTCTCCTGACCACCAATCCATCTGCCAAGCGTGGTGATTAAATAAAATTAAATAAATATGTCAGACATTCACACTAATTATCCAGTCCCAAACTAGGCAGAGCCTGTGCTGTGGTTACTAGATAACGGATACACATACTTAAATAAACATCCAAGACTTGGGTACAAACATTCATATTCATCATACGTCATCAGAGGTCGTCAAATTATGTCAAATCCCTAAATGGAGAGCCCACCAAAAGGGTCATTCTATTGGGGAGGCTTGTTTAGCAATTGATGTATTTCAGCTGTGATGATGTCTCTTTGCTCAAAACGGGTGATTCCAAAATTAGCAAATTATCAACAGGCTAACAACATTATTGAGACCGTTGCCTCCGACAAGAGAAGCAATCACGCCCGCCGCGACAGGTAACCTAGGGTTGTCAACAACAGCCTAAATTAATCTGTCTGGAACAGGCTGCTCCCATAGTGAAATGTAGGGTTGAACTCCACTATCGCGTGTTTGTATTGAATAGTGCCAAGATACAATACGTCTGGCCAGCGCCGGGAGTGTACGCCAAGTCCTCCGTCTGTCTCCGGCAGAGGGTTGTGCTCCTGCAGTGGAGACAAAAATAACCTGATGATGATGAAGATACAATACTGTTTTGTATCTAGTTCACCAGATCTTAATGATACACGCCTTTCGGAAAGTTTTTTTTTAATTTGTTTTATTTAGTTTTTATTTAAAGTAATAAGTAACTTTATTAAGTAAGTAATGTAAGAATTTTTTTTATAGTAAGAAACCTTTTGTATAATTTTCTTTTCTTTATGTTGCTCTTTGTATGTTTTTGTGTATATTAAATAAACTATTAAATAAATAAATAATTCTTTACGTTTATGAGCTAGAGGCATCTGAAAGACCAACAGACAGAGTTAGCTCAGTAATAGGGCTCCTTTTGAACTCTTTGGCTAAGGATTCATAAAAAGGAATGCATCCTTAGAGTTTATTCAGACAAAACCACACGACAACCACCAAAATGTGGTCGAACGCGAATGTATAATATGAAAACGCTAATATCATTCACTTGACCACACCACAATGACTGTCGCATCGTGTCGGTGCCATCGACCACACGCAACCACAGCGCAACTGCATCGTAACCACCGGGCGCCGGCGCTTGATTTGTCACTGCAACTAATTCAGTAAATCTGTAAATTAATTGGATTCCATAATGTTACACAGATGATAAAATTAAACACAGATAATCAAAGGAGAGAGGAGGAAGAACAATATTTGTTACATTATAAATTTGTTTATTTTATTATATAAAGTATAACACAAAATATGTAAGATTACATATTTTGTTTTATACTTTACATGACGCAACCACAGCGCGTCCATCGTTTTGTTGCTGAGATGTGGTAATGCTAGTCACACGTGACCACAGTCAGACCACATTTTGCGCGCTAGCGGCACAGCCCGGGCTGACGCGACGAAGTCAACTGACATAATGCGAATAACCACTAGGCAAGCTGGTTGGTGATCGAATTGGTGAAACCCTTAGTACCGCTTCTACCGGAACTGGTGGTGTGTGATTCTGGCTACCACACGTGGCAGCCCTAATCTAGGGTTGTGAATGGACGCAAATTGCTGCGTCTGGAAACACGACACGTGGTTGGTGGCCACCGGAAAATGTTTCCCTCCAATCTTTTGGCGACAAATTGGTTTCGTATTGTTGCTGAGTTGGTGGGAAATATGTTATTTGAAATGTAGCACGTTCTGACCGCTTTTATTAGGAGTTATTTTTAGGGTTTCGAAAAAAAAATATTTATGAGTATAAAAATATGTTCGGCGGATAACTCGGAAACTCATGGACCATTGAGCTAAAATTTGGAAGATTATGGCCTGTAAATATGGGAAACATTTTGAAATATGCTTAATTTGTAGTGACGATTTGCGTAAGGCGGCTGGCAGTGACTGGATGAGAAGAACCGAGGATCGGGTTCAGTGGCGCACCTTGGTAGAGGCCTATGTCCAGCAGTGGACTCTTTCAGGCTGATGACGACGATAATGATACTTATTTTCAGAGATATAAGAGGAAATTAAAAAAAAAAACGTAATCGAAGTGAACTGACAAAAATGCATTATTATCAAATTCAAATAATCATTATCAAACTTGAATTATATCCAAGTGGAATGAAATAATCAAAAAATAACAAAATCATTGTGAAATTAATAAACATTACACATATATGCTTGTCTAATCTAGGATTCGGTTTTGTGCTATGGGAATAGAACAATAAAAAAATATCACAATGAGAACTCGAACCATCTAAAAACCTGAACAGACTTTTGCTATCCAGTATAGGAGGCAGGTTCCGCTATGTGGTGTACCCGTTGATATTTCTAAACTGCTAAGCAGAACCTCGCATTTCCATTAAACATGTGTAATTAACCCCTCGGAAAATAATTAAAAGTAAATATTGACAACCCTGCGAGTTGACAATAACTCCCACGAATTGAGCGATACGGCAGTCGTTTTAATTTTAATTATCCAGAGGCATACTGTCGGAGCCATAGTCGTTACGGAGGGCCGTTTCGTTTTATCTGCTAACTAACTTGCTCCCGGACCCAGCCAGGGACGGAGTTAGTCAGGGTTGAGGGCTGAAGAGACACCTTAAAATAAATAAATAAAATTAATTTATTTCAAACACTAAGTGCATATTTTGTTAGTAAAACTACGTTAGTACATTCCCTTAGTCGCCTTGTACGATATGCACGAGAAGAGTTGGAGTGGTCCTATTCTACTCTACCGGAAATCACACGGCAAATTAAATGCTTGTTAGTGGGTAATTATTATATGGTTAGTATTTTACTTGTTGTACAATTCTGGTTATACCTTTTTCTATGTAAAAAGGTATAAAAAGTTCTATTAGCCTGGTCTGCCGTCTTGGTATATTCAAATTACCTACTCCTTATCTTATCTTGCACTAATTGATTCATAGTTAATAATTTGCTTGTTTAGAAAAGTTTTTCTTTTATTTCTGAAGTATCTTAAATATTGCATTTAAATAGATAAAAAATCTAAGTGTAGTAATAATGTATGTGATAAAGTCCATGGAACTCTCAACTCTCGCGCTACCAGCAGGCCTCTCTCAAAATATATGCCAGCTACGTGCCTGCCCCGGCCGGAACCGTGCCGTGTTATTTCATATGAGAATGTTCGACGGTAAAACGGATAGTAGAAATTTTGGGTACGGTATGCTTGAGGAAAAGTTTTTACTTGTACTACCTACTTGGTTATGAACTACCGATACAAAAGAGATGGTGGCCTCTATAAGTTTCAAGTCGCTCAGCAAGTTATGGAGAGGGTTATGCTCGGGGTTTGAAGGTTATGATTTGTAATGAGGAGATCCGATGAAGAACTAGTGGCAGTGGGCGGGCCACATCTGCCTTTGGGGCAGACGAGTTTTGGACTGAAGACCGCGGATCGGCAGACCACCTGAAGAAGGTGGCCGGAAGCGGCTGGATGTGGAAGGCGAGTGTGGCGTCTAAGACTGATTTATGATGATGAGGATACAAAGAGTTTTGTTAGTCTCGTAAATATTTTTTTCTTAAAATATACAGGGTGGAGCAGAAAAGAGTCACCAGCCATTCCTTAATAAATAAAGATATCCGAAAAATTCAAACTGATATAGCTACTAGGTGGCCTGATGCTAAAAAGATTGTTACTAAAAAGTACCAAAATAAAAGTGATAATTTCCATAAGGGGTATTTTTTGTAACGTCAATTGAAAGCTCTATTTATCATTTACATAAAAGGTTCAATTCAATTCAATTCAAATATTCTTTATTGTTCACCAAAACATATACATTTTTAAATAAAAACAAAACTTACATAGAAGGATGAATTTAGTGTACAACGGCGGCCTTATCGCTTTCAGCGATTTCTTACAGGCAACCTTTGGGTTGTGGCGAATTTTAATTTAATTTTATTTTTTTATTTTTGAAGGTTATGTACTACGAGGGCAAAATTCCAGTAGTTATCAAACTAGTACAATAATAAAGACGTACTGGTTTCGTATTATTCAACTGTATGTCGCTGTGGACGTCCTCAATCCATAATCTAGACAACCAGCATCAGATCTCACCCAATTTGATCCCCAGCGGAGATTCAAGGCCTCAAAGTTACCCTAAATATATTTAGTGATAATAAAATGACTCGTAATATCTTTTCCAGTATGACATTAACATTTTTTTCCAAATTGTTCATGAAGAAAATACGATATTTCTCAAACGTATCTATCTATATTTCATTCCAGATTAATAGTCCTATGAAAACCAACGCTATTTACGTCTCGGTAACATATACATGTAAGGGTCACCAGCAGCAAAAACAGGTTTGTATTACCATGTAAACTTTGCAGTCCACTTAGGAACACCATCTATTGTGTATTTTGTTTTCGAGACGCAAATGCGTTTGTTTTCATAGGACTATTAATCTGGAATGAAATATATATATACGCTCACTAGTCAAGGGGAGGGAACGGCGGGTAGCGGAGAGGTGTGGTGGGCAGCATCTAACGCCGCGCGTATTGTCCATGAAGTCGCATATTTTTCGGAAAACTTAAAAGCGTCATAACTTTTAATTTTTTGACTTAGTTGAAAAAGGAACGAAATTATATTTTTTATTTTGGTTACAGAACATGTTCTCAAAATATTTACAGACATTTTCTTATAACCCATATAGTAAATAGAAACCATTCTTTGCTCATGAGTGTATAAACGATTTTTAGCGATGTTTTCCATATTCATTCCCTTTATTTCATAAAAAGGTCTTCTGTTACGAAATTGGCTATTTAAGATAGCCCATCTCGTTGTACTGCCTGTATAAAGGCTACGCCGACATCAAATATCCATGCTAATATGCAGATGGTGAATTTATAGTCCACTAGGGCCCAGTAGTGCCGCCCAGGGGCCATAAATTTGGCCAATAAAATGTTTTATTCCCGACAAAATTCCTGCCTTAAACCATAGCGACAGTGTTTAACGTGCTCTTGTGATCGTTATGGGCCATATTTTGTTGAATTACCTCACCGCCACGCTGCCGCTGCTCTATTAAATAATCTGTGAGGTCTCTATACCATTTTCTGGTACTAGTAAACATTTTAAGAGTGAAATAAAATGTTTTTACGAGATTTCGATGAAATGAAATGAAATATCTTTATTGTGGATCATAGGTATATACAGGATTAAATGTCATAGTTAGAGCTCAGCTATGTCCCGCCACGTGGGCATACAACATTGTGTCGCAGTAAAGCATGCATTTAAAAACAAAGTTACAAAAAAAGTTTAAGAGTTATTTAGAAACAAATAGAAACCTTAAATTGAACCGTCACCAAGAAATTCTTCCAAACTATAATAACATTTTTCTATCAACAGATCGTGGAGTTTTTTTTTAAATAAATTAATCTCATCTACATCTCGTATCGTTTTAGGGATTTTGTTATATATGTGGGGTATCCTGCAGAATAGGCTTTTGTGTAACAAGGCAGTGTTTGCTGGTAACACTGCCATTTTATCTAATTGCCTCATACGAATTTTAAATGTGAACATGTTAATATTAGATTTTGCAAAAACCGCCGATTAATATATATACATACACGGGAGATGATGAGCGTCTTCCGTCGTCTTATAGACGTAATCAAGACCCTGTGGGATCTTTTGTGTCAGCTCCTCTATCTATACGATCCTTCCATCTCCTATAGTTACTACTAATACATAACAAGTAGATAAATGGGCCCGATTCTGAAGGCACACATTTAAAATTTGACAGCGTTAATATTGGTTTCGTCTTTAACTTCATAATACTGTGTGACAACTATTACTATCTGTATAAATATGACATACAATAATTATATAAACACTCGTACATATAATAATACAGACTTACAGACAGACAGATACGAAATTTGTTAATTATATTTATACAATGGGCCCAATTCCAAAGGCACGTATTTAAAATTTGACAGCACTAAAATTAGTTTCGTCTTTATCTTTATAATACTGTGTGACAAGGATAGCAACAGTTTTAGTGCTGTCAAATTTTAACGTTGCACCTTCAGAATCGAGCCCAATAAATACGTAAATGACTCTCTAAACGCTCCTCTAAAGCCTTCTTTATGAGTTTATATAACTTCAACTGTCCCTTAGTACAAAATATATCGCTCTCTTAAGGGCTGACCTCCACTCGACCAATCTATCTTCCTAATGTTACAGCCCAAGTGGAACGCACATAGTTTTTGCTCCGATATTTGTTTACATGCCAAACTGGCGTAAATTGGGTCATTTAGCTGCTGGGGGCAATTTACGGTGCATCTGGGGCCCTATTGTCAAGATTACACCGAAAAAGTGACAGTGACAAACTAACCCAGTAATTGACGCCCCAATTGTTTTTCTCTGCTGAGGGGTTCGCTGTCGGTCCCCAAATGGACAGCCTAACAAAAGTGGCATTCTATTGGGGAGACCTAAGGTCAGCAGTGGACGTCTTCCCGGTGGCTCAAATCGGTAGCATCTGGAGGTATTTTTTGATGCAATAAAATTAAAGAAGGTTTTTGGCGAGACTGGGATTAATTCTGAAGGCACAGTGTTAAAATTTGACAGCACTAAAACTGTTGCTATCCCTGTCACACAGTATTATGAAGATAAACGAAACCAATTTTAGCGCTGTCAAATTTTAAATGTGTGCCTTCAGAGTCGGGCCCACTATTTATTTAAAATACTTAAAGTATTTTATTACTATCTTTTTATCAAATTGACACCATTTTGAAATAGGATTTGACAAATTGACAAATAGATCTCTCGGATAAAATTACTAATATAACTTACTTTATTATTGAATCTGTGTATTTTTTTATGCAATAAAAAGTAATCGAACTGAATTAATAAATCTTACGTTTATTTATTTATAACTAGCTGTCACCTGCGACTTCGTCCGCGTGCACTACTTAACATCGCAAATTATTATGTATTTCCCGTAGGAATGAGATGTTTTTTCGGGATAAAACTATCCTATGTCCTATTCCAGGACCTAACCTATATGTGTGACAAGTTTCATTACGATCCGTCCAATGGTTGAAGCGTAATTGAGTAACAAACATCCTAATATCAAAACATCCAAACTTTCACATTTATAATATTAGTGGGATAGTAAATTTCCAACGTGTAAGGGAGCGCAAAGACATCCGGCGCTCCAAATGCCAACCTCACCTGCACGTGGCGCACCCTGATGGTTGAACAACGCGGCTCTGGCGACCGACAATGGCGGTATAACCATGCAAATTTTCACTAGGCCATAAATACCACAGACCGGTAGCAGGTAGCAGCGTCACAAGTTAGCCGTTATGGGCAAAACTCCCCCATGAACAGACAACAGAAGCCGCGACCCCCAGTTCCCGGCAGCTCTACTATTCCTGGCTACGGTAGCGGCCTAGGTAACAGTAGGGCGGGGGGTGCTAAGAATCCCCGGGTTACGGCAGGCTACCATAACAAACGACTATATTTAGCTACACTCAACAACCGGACACTGAGAACGGATGACCACCTCGCCGAGCTCGATTCAGAGTTAGGTAAAATAAAGTGGCACCTACTCGGGTTATCGGAGGTCCGAAGACAGGGAGAGGACGCGATAACCCTGGAGTCGGGACACCTGCTCTACTATCGAGAGGGCGACCAAAAGTCCCAAGGCGGCGTTGGATTTTTGATCAACTAAGTCCTTACTAACAACGTGGGGGAAATCAGCAGTGTATCGTCGCGGGTCGTATATGCTATAAATAAGCTGACCCAGAGATATTCTTTGAAGGTCGTACAGGCATATGCGCCCACGGCAAACTACGCTGATGATGAGGTCGAGGCCTTCTAGCTACCGTTAAAATGCTTATTTCTTTGAAGGGTTTGGGTTTAACTACGAAAGTTTGATGCCAAACAGTTATCCGAATATGTCACCTGATCCTTTAGAGAGTACAACTATCCGTAATACTTACAGAGTAGGCATGCATGCATGTATATTTCATTCCAGATTAATAGTCCTATGAAAACAAACGCATTTGCGTCTCGAAAACAAAATACACAATAGATGGTGTTCCTAAGTGGACCGCAAAGTTTACTTGGTAATACAAACCTATTTTTGCTGCTGGTGACCCTTTCATGTATATGTTACCGAGACGTAAATAGCGTTGGTTTTCATAGGACTATTAATCTGGAATGAAATATATGTATGTATGTAAACACTTTATTGTACCAAAAATCACAACAATAACAATAATAAAATAGGAATTAAACTGTGTACAAAGGCGGACTAATCCCACTTAGGGATCTCTTCCAGTCAACCTTAGAGTAACCGAAAGGACAAGTATAATGCGTTTAGTACCAAATTTGTATAAAGAAATGTACTACATATGTACTTATAATAAAGTTTGCAAATACATAATTATAGGCCACTGATCGCAACCGCGGACGTGCACGGGATCTCAGGACGAACGCAGGACCGCGTAGTTTGACCGGACCTTTATTTTGCTTTTAATTTTCCAGAGTCACGGCATAATGACATTAAATGATATTAGGTCAAATTTATGTATAAAATTAGCCATATTTTTTATTTTATTCGCGATAAATTCAAAAAGGTATGCAAAGTACATATAATTAAATTTGTAGGGTCGTCGATTGTTAGGCACCATTACATATATACTTTGGTAAATATTTTTGGAGTCAATTTTGTCACCGCTATTGGAAGGATCTGGCAGCGAATGATGTCACTCATCACCTCACAATATCTTCTTGTAACTTCATCATCATCAATCAGCGCCTAGACGTCCACAGTTCGACATAGGCCTAAGCACAATTTAAAAACTAAATTTGTGAAGTCACTTGACCTGGTGCTGACAGAATACCAGCGCTGGAGTTCGCGTAGCGTGCTGCAGCATTATGCTGAGTCAGCGCCATTTTATTGTTGCGACACATAGGTACCTTGATTATTTTTAAATTGTAATTTATTAATTTCTGTTCTGTTTATTTCTCATGTATGTGTGTGTCGTAGCTATGAATAAATGACCTATTCTATTCTATTCTATTCCCCAATGAACGCCACCACACCCGGTCCTCCGCCCTCCGCATCCAACCGCTTCCGGCCTTCTTCAGGTCGTCGGTCCATCAGTAGCTGTAGTTTGTTCAAATTCTAATATTATTTATTGAGCTATTTATATTCTTTACTAGCTGGTGCCCGCGACTTCGTTTGCGCAGGATTAGTATTTCGAGTAGCTTATATTAGCGTGGCGTAGAAAAGAACTAACATTATGACATTAAAGTTATAATTTTATGGCGCATGCCAGAATAGCTCGCAGATGGTAGATTTTTCCCTACTTACTTGATATTTTGGACAATTTACACAATATCTTTATAAATTGTAGCCTATGTGTTATTCTGATGTATAAGCTATATTATTGTAAAGTTTCATTAAAATCCATTCAGTAGTTTTTACGTGAAAGAGTAACAAACATCCATCCATACTTACAAACTTTCGCGTTTATAATATTAGTAGGATATGAAGAAGGTGGCCGGAAGCGGCTGCATGTGGTGGCGTTCACTGGGGAAGGCCTATGTCCAGCTGTGGACGTCTAATGGCTGATATGATGAATATTTACGCTTTTTTATAATATTTTACATAGTTAAGAAGTTCTATATTTGTTGCTAAAGCAAGATTGGCGTTTTGGTTCCAGTAACCAGTAACATAAAAGAACAATGACGCTCAAAATACAGCTAACTAAGACTAGCTGCTATACTAGCTATTGATGTACTTAATAAGACCATTTCATCGGCGTATCCCTTATTTGTTACTGTTAGTGGGCAGGTATCAGGTCCCGTACTAAAACGCCCACCATCCTTTATAATAATAAATAATAAATAAATATTTCAGACATTCACACCAATTATCCAATCCCAAACTAGGCAGAGCCTGTGCTATGTTACTGGATAACGGATACACATACTTAAATAAATATATAAACAACCAAGACCTGGGTACAACCATTCATATTCATCATACGAACATTTGCCCCTAGCGGGATTCGAACCTGCAACCTCCGGCATGGCAGTCCGAGAGCTACCCGATCCGGCACGGAGGTCGTCGAATCGATCCTGTGACAGAGTACTAAAAAAGTGTGAAGAATTAGGTAGCTATCTCAAAGGTTTGTAGGGTCGTTAATCATCACACGAGAACGCAGTTCATACATCATGTTTCTTTTTAACGTCAAAAGATAGAAAAATAACTAGATAGGTCGCGAACCTATCGGATAAACTTGTCATATTGTCTCTGATTTATTATGTTGTTAATATGTCAATAAAAATATCAGCGTGTCTACATCAAGTCGTTCACGTCGTCTATTTCACAATGTATAAATACAAAAGTCTTTAACCCACAGAAACACTATCAAGATAGAATGTCGAAGTAGCCGCGACACGCGTGTCAACGATTTGCAATATATTGCAGAAACTATTTTATTTATTTTATTTTATTCGGAAAACTTACAGCTATAGTAAAAAGGTAATATTACAAATATATAAAGCTATTAGCCATTAACTGGTTTTTCACATATTAAAACAACACACATATTTACTTAACATTAAAAACAAATCTACTTAAATCAGAGAAAACAACAAATACATGAAATAATAAACAATAAAAACCTTTCCATGGTGCTAGGGTGTTGGGAGCCCGAAATAGTTACCAACAGCTAGGCGCTTGATAGTTACGGAGCTAGTATTGTGTATATCAATAGCTGGGTGCTCAGACACTAAGCCATATCAAACGCTTACTCATTTCGCGCCGAGTCAAGGTCGGGTAAACATTGACAAATAATCTGCAAAAATGCGGTTTCTAACTGCATAATTGTATCTCCTCACTAGAAACGTGACCGCGACGCATAAAGAGTGCGCGGGAGGGGCGCGCTGTGTACGAAAATCGACACGCGCGGAACTGAAGTAAAAAAAAGTCTTACCCGTTCTATCTTGATATTATTTCTGTGCTTTAACCAGTGCGTCCTGCCTGTCATGACCTACGGCGCGGAGACTTGGACATTGACGGTAGGCCTGCTCCATAAGTTTTAAGTCGCTCAGCGAGCTATGGAGAGGGCATATGCTTGGGGTTTCTTTGAAGGACATCGCCGAAAGGATTAGCAAGCTAAAGTGGCAGTTTGCGGGCCACATCCGTCATAGACGAGTTCTGGAGTGGGAACCACGATCCGCGCGCGTAGGATCGACGAGCTGAAGACGGGTGGACGCGGATGGATGCCGAGGTTGGAGGACCGAGTATGGTGGAGTTGATTAGGGAAGGCCTATGCCCAGTAGTGGACGTTTAAGGGTCGATAAGTCTGATGATAAATCATAAATCCTTGAAAGCCTTCAAAATGTTTCATCGCAAATGCCTTACTCAGCCTTATCCTTATTAAGCAATCTTTGTTACATTTACCTTATGAAAAATCGCTTTCCAAAAAAATACATCGCTGCATTGGTTAAGGTTCAAATTTCATTCGCAATCGTGGATACGCAATGTATACGAAATAAGATTTATTAGGGTAAAACACCCAGTTGAGTACACCAAAGACGGGTGTTAAATTATTCATAGACACATGTATCTCGCTTAACGCATCATTTTTCCCCCGCATCGTTACCGCGGGCCGCGCACGTGCCCCCGGCACGTACCGTAAGCCGGGATGTGCGATAATGTATGGCCCCCAGTCGCACGCACCTAGCAAGGAGTTCCCTAATGTTTTATTTAAATCCCTTTACTTAGCGGGGTACGTGCAGGTAACCAGTCACGTAGCTAGGACAAGGTTGGGGGTTTTTCTATTATCATCATCAGGTTATTTTTGTCTCCACTGCAGGAGCACAACCCTCTCTCATCTGCCGGAGACAGACGGAGGATTTGGCCTACACTCCCCGCTCTGGCCAGACGGGTTGGGGAGGCCTGATTGACGTTTTATAATGTATTCCCTCAGTCGCCTTGTACGACATCCACGGGAAGAGTTGGAGTGCTCCTATTCTACTCTACCGGAAACCAGACGGTATTTTTATATTAGTACAGTTCTTATTGCGGGGTGAGTTTGGCCCCACAAACCCTGCCCCAGTTGCAGAGTTTCAAATGCATCTTACAGACTGATGCACGGACATTTAAATTATGCGTCGCACGGACCTTAATTTTCAGCGTAACATTATATAACAAGCCCTCGTTGTCCTCTTTAAGGCATGCCATTTGTACTGCACGGACGGAGATATATCGCAGGCCGATCTTAAAATTAGGCAGAACATAGCCTAGGCACATCGTGATCTGGCGCCCTTTCATTATGTGCCTGACTAACGCTTAGCCATATTGTGATAAGGCTAATTTACAACCGGGCATATCGATCGAAGACGAACGTTCGACGATCTGCCTTGCTACTCGCTTAGACATATCATGATAGTTAATAACTGTATGTGTGCCAAGTTTCATCCCGTGCCGTCCAGTGGTTGAAGCGTGATTGAGTAACAAACATCCAAACTTTCGCATTTATAATATTAGTAGGATTATTACGAGGGTGAGAGTTTGATTGGAGTTTGATTGGAGTGTGATTAGCAGAGATAATTTATTTTTGAATGTCATGTCATTCTTATGCGCAAGTAAGGCATGCTATCCGTGATGCACGGACTATAGCACGGACAGAGAATCATCATCATCATCAGCCTAAATACGTCCACTTCTGGACATAGGCCTCCCCAATAGAATACCACTTTTGGTTAGACGACCATTGGGGGATTTGCCTATGTTCACGCGCTAGGTGCAGTAGCCCTACAATATTTTACGCACACACCCAAATGTCTACGGACAGGCTGGTGCGCTTGAATAAGTAACTTAATTAACAGTGCCAAAAGGTATCACAGCTTGTCAACCCCCCATTTCCCTTCCTAGTTTCGGGCCTGTTTGCAACTTTGCCCATGTGATTCTGTAATTTATTAGGCAAAGTTGGAGCCAAAAAGATTTAACTGCCGTAAAACAAACTATTTTCGAAGGGCACGAAAAGGTTTATGATTCTGTGAAACGATTCACGAACGGTATAGTAAAATGGGGTGATAACATACTTTTCTACGAGTTCTCCTGTCACTGGTGATGCAGAGTTTAAAATGGGTTTTATACTTTTTAAGATAAAACTATTTCATCGTCATTTACTTCAGAGTAAAGAGCCGTGGTAGCCGGTTGGTTGTGCACTCGCCTCACGTTCATGAGGTCCTGGTACAAACCCCGCCCGTGCCAATGAGTTTTACGAAACTTAAGTACGATTTATTTATAATAACCACAGACTTTTCGGTGAATTAAAACATCGTGAGGAAACCTGCATATGCCGAAGAAGAAATTCTGAGGCGTGTGTGAAGTCCACTAAAACGGCTTGGGGCACCGTTGGTGGTCAGGGGTTTGGCACAAAAGATCCTGAAGGGTCGAAGTGTCGCCAGGTCTTCCTGGCCCCTAAGAAGATAAGATAAGATAAAATACCTCAGCGTACTACCTACTTCGTTAATTCTGCCTTGCTAGCTTAGACAGTAAATTGTTTTGAAAACCTTATGGAAATGGTCAAAAAGTGGTCAAGCGAGTTTATAATTCTATGAAAATTACTAGGGTTTCTTCGCCAGTTGAAGAATTAGAATTCATCAGTCGTAGAATTACATACATACACATTACATACATACAAACAAAGCTTAGGTACACTAGTTTCAAAATGTACCTAGGTAATTCTTTAAGAGGCGGAGACCTGGTGATCTGTACCACAGGTCGCAGCTCGAGGCCTATTACAGGCACCAGTCTCACTCAATCTGAATTATTTCCTAAAAACATATGTAATCTATACTTTTTAAACTAATTGTAAAAAAAAAACTACAAAACCAACGATCTCTATGTACTACTAGATGGAGCGTACCAAACAATCGCTCTGTTCCACCCAACTGCGGTCGCAACTCTTTCACATTCACTTTGAAACTTGTGCAGTTACTACTCAGAACATTTAATTATTTACTAAATATTGACATTATTTAACCGTAGCGTGTTCTGCGTAGTAACTGCACAAGTTTCATTGTGAATGTGAAAGAGTTGTGACTACTTGCGTGGAACAGAGCGATTATTTGGAACGCTCCATTTAGTAGTACATAGAGATCGTTGTACAAAACCAGTTTGACCCCTTTTTATTAAATTCCATAAGATTGCCAAAACACTTTAGGGTATTCTTAGCTGGTGGAGCAGTATTTAATTTTATGGTGGCAGAGACTACGGAAGTATTGCTAAGTTAGATAGATTAGTGTGTAATTATCAAAACAGTACTCCTTAACGTTTGTGAATAGAATTAATTTATCGATAATTCAAATAACCTCGTGCAGTTGCAATGTCCTTTGCACTTCTGCGCAGGGCTTCCCTACGGGAATCCACGTGGGCAGATGATAGATAGATAGATAAACTCTTTATTGCACACAAATTAAGGATAACAATAAAATAGGTACAGATGATGTTATGGTAGTATCCAAAGGTTATGGTGGTATCCTTTGATCTGAGCGACACTCCTTTGATCCAATAGCGGCACAATCCACAGATTTACCTACTCCATTAAAGCGTGCTCTCCATGTTTGTATTCGTCCTGTACACTTAATATTGGCAAAATTATAAGGAAGGCCAGTTTAGGAAGAAGAAAAAACTTTAAGAAACATTTATAAACATTTTTCAGAATACTTTTTTTAGATACAGACTTGTCATCCAGAATCGATACGAGCAAGGCCTTGATATCTCGTGTACCAGTAATTACGCTGTCTCTCTTACCCTTCAAACAGAAAACTAAACAAGATTTCTCCAGAAAAACAAGTTTCCCTTCGGGAAATTAGATACCTACTCCCGTCTATTGGCGATGATTTGAACATTTCTAGTAGAAAGAAATTACGGCGAAACTTTGATAGAATAACTTATGTATTAAATCGATTGGATAATGTTGTATGTTAGATTTGTAAGAGCCATGGCAGTAATTGCAGTGTCCCCCCGTGGGAGTCATGCAGAGATCATTTCACCAGGCTCAAGATACTTACCGTACCTTGTCTGTACATCCTGGTGTTGCTCACTAATATGGCAAAGCATCCGGGAAGATACGAACACCCAGATGAGGCTAGTGTAAGACAGCACACAAGGAGGAAAGATTTATTCAAGTCTATTAATCCAGGGTTAAGAGTTGTGCAGCACAGTGCTCGTTGTCAAACAGTAAAATTATTTAATGAACTGCCAAATGAATTTAAAGTTATTAATAATGTAAATGTTTTTAAACGCCGCTTGAAAGAGTTCCTACTTGACAAATGTTATTATAGTATTGAAGAATTTTTAGGACATTAAGTAATTATTTTCTCTCAGTTGACATTGTTTAATAATATATATCTAATTTGTTTGTATTATTGTTGCATGTAAATTTTAAATCTTATGCTAATATGTTTCCGACACAATGTAGGTATCTTGTTAAGTAATGAATAAATTGAAATTGAAATTAAATTAGGGATCAAGTTACCTGCTGCCAACTGCACTATTTCACAAAAACTTATAAATGCCCAATTTTTATATAAAACATAATTTATTGTACATAAATTCCATGTTAGATAACAAGCTGATAGAAACAAGTAAAATTTTACTTATAATCTAATTTACCCGTAAGGATGGATTAAAAAAATATTATCATTACATACGTCGTTTAAGGAACCTCTCTAGTTCCACTAGTTTTACACTAACAGAGATATCAAAGGATCATTTTCACAGACCACGTTATGCTAGACTGCACTTTAGTACAAATATTAGGGAATTAGATGAATGAATGAATGAATGAATTAGAGTTCATCTTTTTGGGAAACCACTTAACATATATTGTGCTTTTTCTGTAAAACTTCATCAAATTCTTGACGACTTAGATTTTTTCTTTTGACCTAGTTTTAAATGGTTACGAAATTAGAAATGTAATTTACCTTTTCTGTTCTGTAATTTACCAGTTACAAAATAGGACTCTGGCATCTCATTTGGTGACTAATATCCCAGTTTTTCTGCGAGTTTTTTTAGAAAAACAAAACTGTAAGAGAAAGTTTTTTTATAGTTTTATTTATTACTAGCTGTTGCCCGCGACTTCGTCCGCGTGGACAACTTAACATCACAAATTATTATATATTTCCCGTAGAAATGGGATGTGTTTTCGAGATAAAAACTATCCTATTCCAGGACCTAACCTATATGTGTGCTAAGTTTCATCACGATCCATTCAGTGGTTGAAGCGTGATTGAGTAACAAACATTCAAACTTTCGCATTTATAATATTAGTAGGATTAGCTGTGCCTGCGACCACTCTAAAATACCTGGCTTCTCCATGTCCCTCTCTACCTTCCTCCTTTTTTCTCCCTTTCTTCGCCCGCCCACTCTTTTCCGTTTCCTTTTTTCCTTCCCATGAAGCCCCTCCTAAACCCCCTGTCCTTCTCCCCATATTCCCCACAAATTGGGGGCAGGCCCCCTGCTTTCATCCCTTTCCCCACACTACACGCTTCACTACCCTCACACCTTCCCCTTTCTTCTGCCAAAATTTCTCGCATTATTATTCTTTTTCACAAATTTTTTCTTCTTCAAATATTTCTAATGTACAGACACCAAAAGTATACGTTTTTATTTATTACATAAGAAATATGAGTTCACATCAGCCTCTTCCTCCATTTTTAGTGCGAGCAGAATGTTGTTATTCAATTTGGTTGCTAGATCGATCACCGCCGACTCGAGTGTAATCATGTAATCCGCCGGACCTTCGCGTAATCATGTAATCAATGACGGCGGCCGCCCGGGTGATGGATAGCGGGCCCTACGGATGACAAGTTTATATTAGCCAAGTAGCTTATACTGAACGATGTCACGCGATTCGATGACGTGAAGTTAAAATATTGGGAGTTTGTAAAAACCGTGTCGAGTTTTTAAGAAATGACTTAGATGAAAGATTGAACGAATGAATGAACTAAGAAACATAAAAAAAAGAATCCTGACTGAGTTTACAGCGGTTCATTGGGGCCCTCTTTTAGACATAACAATATCTATGACAGAGGGCCTCCTCTTCCATATATAACTTAGGAGTGGATGGGGGCGGGGTGGAGGGGAGGAGTTGGGGGAGATAACAAATGGACGAACAATAAATGACTGCCTCATTAGCTTAGTGGCTTGGTCACTGGACTCAAGTGCCAGAGGTCGTGGGTTTGATTCCTCTTGGGACGGAAAACTTTTAACAATTTTGTACAAGTTTATCCCGGTCTGGATGTTATATTTCTGAACTGTCCTATCCTGGTTCAATTGTTATGGCATAGGAGAACTCTTAGTTTGGGACTTAGACAAGTGTATGTATAAGTATATATATATAATATTTATACGTATATAATGGGCTCGATTCTGAAGGAACACATTAAAAATTTGACAGCGCTAAAATTGGTTTCGTCTTTATCTTCATAATACTGTGTGACAATGATAGCAACAGTTTTAGTGATGTCAAATTTTAACGTTGTGACTTTAGAATCGAGCCCAATATTTACCCACTATTATATAATATTATAAATGCGAAAGTTTCGATGTTTGTTACTCAATCACGCTTCAACCACTGGACGGATCGGGATGAAACTTGGCACACATAAAGGTTAGCTCCTGGAATGGGACATAAGATATTTTTTATCCCGAATGATATCTCAGACGCGGACGAAGTCGCTAGTAAAAGTTAGTTATACATATAATTAAAATCAAAAGTTAACCATTTCCTTGACCTTGTCTTATAGGACCTTTAATTCTCATAGCACAGGAGAAATCCTTGTTTGGAAATCCTAAGAAAAACAGACGATTAATTACTGTTTGCTTCGTTGTTTTGACAGAAAAAATACTCAGAGCTGTCCTAGACATGTAGGCACATACACAACACATTGCATGTTTGGATGAAACACAATTAGGGCTGTCAAGATAGGACCCGATTAATACCCATAACACATCCGCAAGATACAAGATAAGGGGCGAGCTTGACGTGGACACATTACGCGAATTGGATTCCGAGCGCGTACGCTGTGGCCGGGCTAATTCTTGTCACATCGCATGTCTGGCGTACGGAGTTAATGTGTTATGAGAATTATTACTAGAACAGTCTTTTAAGCTCAGTTGGCAGTGTTTTAAAACACGGTAAGAGAAAGGTCTGGTCTTGTCGTAGGAGCGTTAACCGTGTAAGGCACCTCCTGCCTAAGATGGGACTATCAGACACACTCCAGAAAATAAATGAGTGTCCTGAGTGTGGCTTACCCTGAATCCAAGCACTTCAAACTCTTACCCTTACATTTAAATTCATATAAGTATTAGATTTAATTTGTAATGTGTAACATTTGCATGCTATTATATGGATGGCTAAATAGGCATGATCTACCAGTTGCTAGTTATAAGATTTGACATTTGTACCCTATTTATGCAAATAAATATTCCATTCCATTCCATTCCATTCCATTCACACAGAGTGGCAACAGATCTCATAGGATCAACGTGTCAACAGGTGTGTCTGGAAAGATAAAATAATATAAGAGGCACCTCCTTAATTAGATGTGACTATCAGAACTAGAACAGAGACTAAGTAGAGGACAGCGACACGGTGAAGTACTTGCTGTGTGAATGCAATGCGCTAGCTGCAAGGCGAATAAGTGATCTGAGTACAGCTTATCTTAAACTCCAAGACTACAGGTTCCTTAGCTACATTATAGACTTTATGCAGAGGGCTTTTTGGGAGCAATATCCAAACTCAGATCTTACACAATAGATCTCAAAAGTGAAGGCGTCATCTCATAAGATAAGGCCGAAGATCTAAACCAGGACCAATAAACGAAACGATAGTCTCACTCCGTACTTTAGGTATAAAAAAATATACCTACGCGCTCAGCCCCGATTTCGGGGCTTAATAAATAAATCTTCATTCGAAAGGTCCCCGTCAAGTATTCTTTATGTCAATAGTCAGAAGGCAGTCCAGTTTACTAAACGTGTAGTTTGAAGTTATTAGCAGGCAGGTGTAACAAATTCATGCGGCGTCGGCATCAAACATGCAAACTGTTGGCAAACAATCGCCAGTCGCGGTTTAATTAATACCGATGCTCATATCGGATGCATCCCTCATGGAGGGGGCGTTGGTCAGCTGTTAGACTGTTTATATTTTGTAGTTTAGAATGGGGACAGAAGGGGGAAAGTAGGGGGAAAGCGGGGGTAATGTTTGGGGGAGGTGCACTTGTAAATGTATACCCAGTTTTATGTATTTATTAATTTAAGACGAATTTAATGAAAGACGAATGAATGAAAGCGTTCCCTACTAGTCAATTTAGGAACCCGCTGTGAGATTGTGGTACACTTTGAACTCAATACACGTATTAAATTATAAATATATAGAACGATAAATACAATAGTTAATTTAAATGTAAATAATAAATGCAAATAAACATGCA
Organism: Esperia sulphurella; assembly: GCA_947086405.1. Lineage (NCBI taxonomy): Eukaryota > Metazoa > Arthropoda > Insecta > Lepidoptera > Oecophoridae > Esperia > Esperia sulphurella. Next base: position 15,805,234 of record OX352267.1, read on the forward strand.
CCTACATAAATAAAGACATATACATATTTTTATTTATAAATTTTGTTACAGGTTAGACCATCAAATTAATTACAAAATAAATCAAAAACACAATCAAATTAAATAAATTATCATAAAAAAATATGTCAAATGTAATTAATGCATAAATTTGAATCTAATTATGTCAATGAGTTCTGGAAAACTCTCCATTACTATAAAATGAATGCTTGACAAGCCAGGCATAGCCTCTTTTGAAACTGGGTAATATTTAATATGCCAGACGTCAGACCCAGAAAATGCTAGATATATTTTATATGCTTACTGTTGACTTCTGAAATGTTTGTTTTGTTAACAATATTTTTTCTTTTGCAAACTATACGAACACCTAAACTTGGCTTCTTGTTTTGATAATACTGACTTGAACCTAAATTAAATTCTTTAAATACAAAACTCTGTTTCCGCGTTGCCGTTATCATCTGTAATATGTGAGGGCTGCGATGTCCAAACGCGAAACTTGTCAGGCCTTTGAAATATTAAGTTATGTTCAACCCAGATTCGGTGTCAACTGCTAAAATATAGTTGCATCGCACGTCACTCAGTGTCTTGGCAGGCACTGGCGTGCAATCAAATTGCATACAGATTAGCTTCTAGATTATGTAGTGGCTTCTATTCATAGAGCTCTCGGTCCGAGGCATGTTAGTTATGTACTGGCAGGGTGATGAAAGATAGATTAGAGTTAAATCTTTTTGCCTGTATTGTGCACAATAAATCTTACTCTTATAATACGCTTAATATTTCAGAGCATGCTTCTACAAGAACCTTATATTATACAGATCATTTAATTCACAAATTTTTATAATAAACTTATTAACGTTTAAACGAGATTAAAAATGTCGCGGTTTAATGTTTCAGAGCCTTAGAAACGTTATTAAGTGTATTATAAGAGTTCGTGAAGTAAACGATCTGTATAAGATTAAATTCTTGTATGCTTCTACAAGAATTTAATCTTATACAGATCGTTTACTTCACGAACTCTTACAATACACTTAATAACGTTTAAACGAGATTAAAAATGTTGCGGTTTTATAATGTTTCAGAGCATACTTCTACAAGAACTTAATCTTATACTCTTATAATACACTTATTACTTTTCGATGAGCTAATCCGAACGTCAGTATGTTAGTGTGCGTACGCACACATTGATGCTTAGTGTGTAACGATAGAACTAATACAGTAACAGTATAACGCAAACAATTAAATGTAAGCGATTAAGGGAGAGAGTGCCGTCGTGAATTGAACGATATATACTAGCATAAGGTAATGTAATTATAATAGTAAGACTATAGCTTATAAGTATCTTATACATATGTCTTATAAACACTTTGAAAACTGAGTTACAATAATAAACATTTTGTAGTCAAATATTATTTGCTATTATATGTAAAACAGTAAATAGACATAGATATAGACATTACTTACAGGTCATACAATTGTAAAATCTATAACATAACATAGTAATAAATATTATATAAAATGATTATGTCTCATAAAATAAAATAATATAAAAGAAAAAACAAACATTAAACACTACTAATTACATTTACAATTTTCAATGAATTCATCAAAGCTGTAGAAAGTTTGCTCGATGAGCCACTTCTTCAGCCTCAGTTTAAATGATGGAGTAGAAGGTGCGTCTGTTATGTCCTCGGGTATCCGGTTGTAGACGGACGGGCCCATGGCACGTATCAACCTCGACGACTATAAATATCAATGCATCTATAAGAGGTTTATAAATATAAAATACTTATAAATAGATTATTATCATTTTATCTTTTTAATTATAAAATGATTATTACTTTATTAAAGGCTACAGCATTTCTTATATACCACCAGTTGATCCACTCCTTTGACTGTTTCATTGCTAACGCTTACAATATGACCTCCCCCTACCTTCTCCTTTCTCCCTCCCCCCCGGACCCCACAGGATCTGCTCCCGATAGGATTTGTAAACGAAGTAAACTCATTAGAGTGAAGCTTTGTCTGCAATCCGCGCGAGAAATAATATCGGACTGTGCTAAGGGCCGCGGCAGACGTGGCGAGTGACGGCGGGTAACGGCGGGCGGCGGGTGACTAGTAACACCTTTAACACCACTGTCAAACTGTTGTCTTTGTACAAGCTGTTACCAGAGTCATAGCTTCGTGAAATTGGAATTTCTTAAAATGTTTGTTCCTAGTGTATAAAATACCTTATGTTCAACTCCATGGCATATGCTATGTGTAGGCAAAATTTTATAGTGAAAGGTTGAATAGTAGAGTCGTGAAAGATAATGAAAGCTTTCTTCCAGACAGCCTTTAGGCTGTTATATTTGAGATTTGTTCTATTCTCGTTTTACTCCCATCATACATGAGATAATCCTGGTATGGGTTTGGAAGTGTACGTGTATATGAACAAATAATAATAATAAAACATACTAGCAATTTTACGTTTAGATTTATAATACTAGAAAAAATTCTTGTGAATTCTGTATTCTTGTAAAACTAAACGCTTATTATTCGAACAATAAGTTTATAATTGTTACTAAACTGTATGTACTCTATAAGTACATGAAATACTTATTAGTTTATATAATTTTAATTGTATCGCTCTAAGAGAATAAACTGCTACAAAAAACTTAAAAATGAAAACTACAAATCTTTGTCACAATCTCGACAAATAATTAATAAGCAGCTGTAAATACTTAATATTAGGTTAAGTTATAAAAAATCTGCACAGAATAAACGATGTTATTAGCGTTTTTGTAAAGCTATAAGTCGTTGCGTGTGCGATCGGCCTTAAGCATCTAACTAGACCTTCAGCTTTTATATCGCTTCGGGTCGGATTTTTGTCTCAATTCCTGTCTTGAACGCATCACATAATTCAAGGCTCTGTCTCATTCAGTATACAGATGAATTTGCCTTGAACAGATGGGATCGAGGGATCTGTTTTTAAATTTACTTTTCAATGTAAGCAGAAGTGCAGAATCATTCCGCTAGGAATTATTTTTTACACATCAAAGGAAATAAAACTAGACAAAGTGTTAGAAAACAGGCCCAAGTATTATGTAAATAATATATGTTAGTATCCTAAATTTAAGAGCCGTGGTAACCCAGTTGGTGGTGCCTCACGTTCATAAAGTCGTGTGTTTAAACCCCGCCCGTACCAATGAGTTATATAAAATTTAAGTCATCATCATCAGGTTATTTTTGTCTCCACTGTAGGAGCACAACCCTCTCTCATCTGCCGGAGACAGACGGAGGATTTGGCCTACACTCCCCGCGCTGGCCAGACGGGTTGGGGAGGCCTGATTGATGTTTTAAAATGTATTCCCTTAGTCGCCTTGTACGACATCCACGGGAAGAGTTGGAGTGGTCTTATTCTACTCTACCGGAAACCACAGGCAATATTTTGAAATTTAAGTACTTACGGTTTATTTGTAATACCACAGGTCTTTCGGAGAAGGAGAACATCGTAACGAAACCTGCGTATGCCAAAGAAGAAATTCTAAGGCGTATGTGAAGTCAACCAAAGTTGGTGCTTGGGGTTTGGCACAAAAGATCCTCAAGTGTCGAAGTGAGTGTTCCTGGCCCCCTGAGGCTGGATCATTCATAGAAGTTTACTTTTACTTTCATTTAATTAAGACTATGACAAGCAGCGTCCGAAGTCCATTAATCGAAGAGCTCAGCAGCACCATGTCATCGGCATAGCGTTTGTTATTAAAACTGACCATAATTTATGCGACATCCGAAATGCATGATACCGATCTCTAAAAATACTTCAGTCACATACAATTTTCTAATCTTGTAAAGCGCTTACTGAGAAATGAGTACTTTATATTAAGCTCATTGAATACATTTATATTAAGCATAAATATACATGCTTTTTACACGTTCTTTTATATTTCTATAATGTTACGGACGGTAAGAGTATTTTACCGTCTCATAACGATAATAAAATATGTCAGCCGTAAACGAGCGTTACTGCATCTATGTATACGGATGTAAGCCAGGTACGTAGAGAATATAAAATTTATTGCTTTTCCGAACAAATTTACTAGTTTTATTACGGGAATTCGTTCGGACCGTGAAATAAGTGTCTTTTCTTTTAAGGGGATGACCTTCTTTGCGTATTTATTTGCATCGTAGATTTGGGGTTTATAGGACGAATACAAACATAGAGAGCACGCTTTAACCACATACCTGGAACTTAAGTCTCCGCTGGAGAACTAAACTCTTCGACATAGCTCAAAAAGTTAGTAAGTGGCAGTGGGCTGGTCACATCTGTCGGAGAAGCGATTACCGATGGGGTAAACGAGTTCTCGAGTGGAGACAATGGACAAACGTAAGTTGGGACGCCCCCTGGCTAGATGGAGCGACGTTCTGCGTAAGGCAGCTGGCAGGGACTGGATGAGAACAGCCGAAGAGAGAAGCCTATGTCCAATAGTGGACTCTTTTAGCCTAATGATGATGAAGTGAACACGTTTGTGTGTGCTCGTAAATAATGGTAAGGCTGGTACTGAGTGCATGAACATAGTCGATCGAAAGAGAGTCAACAACATAAGTAATTCTCTTTGTAACTCATGGCATCGATCTCTGCGCGTGTCGGTCTAAAGAGCGTTGTTATTGTGGACCGGCGAGCGGCGCGGCGATAGCCGAACGGCGGTAGCCCAGTAGTGAGTATTGCCAGCCGTGGTCTATATTGCGGGCGACGTTTAACTGGCAGGGGGTGGGAGGGTCGCTTCTTTACCTAGAATCTTTGTCTCAGTGCTAATAGTGCAGCGATCCGTACGGAACCACTATGTTAATTCTCGCAGGTCTCGCGGGCTGTCAGTCAAGGCTGCGCGCTCGGTTACTTACATTTTTCTAGTCTATGTTTGTGTTATGAAAATCCTGCAACTTCTACAATACTACAATGAAAAGTCGCACAGAAATATTATCAAGATAGAATCGTGAAGTAGGCGCGACACGCGTGCCAACAATTTGCAACATATTTCACGAACTATCAAACGCTTACTTGTTTCGTGTCGAGTTACGGTCGGGTAAACATCGATAAAGAAAATCTGCAAAAATGCCATATGGCGCAGCTTCTAACTGCATGACTGCATCTGTTTACTAGAAACGCGACAGCGAGGCATGAAAGGTGCGCGAGAGGGGCGCGCTGTGTCCGAAAATCGGTACGCGAGGAACTGAAGTAAACCAGTGGCTGTAATGGAGAGTCTAAGGACTAAGGTCCAGACCCTTCACCTCCCATGGTCTTTCTACATCTAGGTCATACAGGCCAAATCACGGGGCAGGTGCCCGGTGCTTGCTCAGGAGCTCTTTGTCGGAGCACCCTGCTTGATCCTCCTACAAATAAGTAATTCTGTCCTTCGCCCTCTGTACCGCAACTCTCCACATTCAACGGCGCGACATCACGGCCTTGTCGTCGGGCTATCCAGTCAGTATCAGTCAAGTGACGTACAGACAATAAAGTCAGTTAAATAAATAAATATCAGCTGCTCCATTCCCATCTGTTTTTTTCCCCTCGTTTTTAGGGTTCCGTAGCCAAATGGCAAAAAACGGAACCCTTATCGATTCGTCATGTTTGTCTGTCTGTCTGTCTGTCCGTCCGTATGTCACAGCCACTTTATTCTGAAACTATAAGAACTATTCTATTGAAACTTGATAAGTAGATGTATTCTGTGAACCGCATTAAGATTTTCACACAAAAATAGAAAAAAAAAACCAAAAATTTTGGGGGTTTCCCATACTTAGAACTGAAACTCAAAAAAAATTTGAAAGTAAACCACAATACTGTTATTAAAACATCGATCAAAGTTACAACGAACTACAATAACTTTTATATTATGTTACTTGCTGCTACGGAACCCTTCATGGGCGAGTCCGACTCGCACTTGGCCGCTTTTTTTAGTATCTGATTATTATCGATGTTTTTAGTGACTAAGGTATGGACCTTAGTGCTTATGGCTACTGTACGCAAAAACTACCTCTCTTAGATAATAGCGGAAGTACTCATTTTGAATGGAAATGAGTACTTCCGCTATTATCTAAGAGAGGTTGTTTTTGCGTACAGTAGCCATCACCTTAAGTAAACTTGTTATCAGTCCAGCCGTACCTGCTCATTGGCAATCGAGTAAAACTTCCCGAGCATACCCTCCCCTGACGTTATCTGCTTTATGTGACTTGGTTGGTGTTTTACTTATCTCCGTGTTTCAACCGACTCCTTGGCCCCGGCCGCCGGGTTGAATGTTTTATCTTGAGGTGTCGATATATTTACACAGCTTTTATCAAGGAACTAGTTCTTTTTGCTTCGGGAAAGTCCATTGGTTGATCGAGGTTGAAACTTGACTATTTTATGCCTTTCGTGGTATATTTTCGTTGACTAGGTCATTTGTAAGTTCAGTCAGAGTTTTAAACCGCTGGTTTTCCTGCTGTTTCTATCAACCATGTATACCAGTACTTAGACGTCCACTGCTGGACATAGGCCTTTCTCAATGAACGCCCTCGTTCCCCGTCCTTCGCATTCAGGTCTAGAACTCGTCTATCCCAACGGCTGTCAGTTCTACGACAGATGTTATCCGCCCACTGCCTCTTCAGCTTGCTAATCTTTTGTGATATGTCAGTCACCATCGTTCTTCTTCGGATTTCTTCATTAAGAATCATATCCTTCAAAGAAACCCCTACACATAGCCCTCTCTGAGCGACTTGTGGATCAGGCCTACCGTCAGTGTCCACATTTCTGTGCCCTAGGTCATGGGAAGACACACTGATTTATCAGTTCAGTCCAGTCAGACTTGGTAGACTTCCATTTCATGAAAGCCTAACTTACTTCCAACTGAGCTACTGTGGCTCTATTATCATTGTTTATTAAATGAAATGAAATGAAATATCTTTATTGTGGATCATAGGTATCTAGAGAATTAAATGTCATAATTAGAGCTCAGCTATGTCCCGCTACGTGGGCACACAACATTGTGTTGCTGTAAAGCATGCATTTAAAAACAAAGTTACAGAGTTAATTAGATACAAATAGAAACCTTAAATTGAACCGTCACCAAGAAATTCTTCCAAACTATATTAACATTTTTCTATCAACAGATCGTGGAGTTTTTTTTTTAAATAAATTAATCTCATCTACATCTCGTATCGTTTTAGGGATTTTATTATATATGTGAGGTATCCTGCAGAATAGGCTTTTGTGTAACAAGGCAGTGTTTGCTGGTAACACTGCCATTTTATCTAATTGCCTCATACGAATTTTAAATGTGAACATGTTAATATTAGATTTTGCAAAAACCGCCGATTCATATATATACATACACGGGAGAGTCAGTATTTTTATTATTTTCAAATAATTACGAGAACGCAACAAACTTTCACGTTAATTAATTTCTACAAATTCATTATCATAGACATTAAATATCAACGCAGAAATACGAAATTACCAGCGAATTTACGACTAAAAGTACATTGAAACCACGTCTAGAAACATTGGTTGCAAAGGTAACTTTGTATTGCAGAAGTGCCTCTCAATTTTATTAAATTTTGTAGCGTAGTTAAGAGCAAGAGATGGTGGTAGTTCTAGTTTTCACCGGCTAAGTTTATTTTAATTAAATTTGCCAGCATTCACGAAATGGAAGTTCGCTTTAAAACGAGGCCGAATTCGCAGTTGTTTGCATTATCGACAGACAGAGGCCGAGGTCCTCTACGAGCGCATTAAAATCTTGTTCCCTTGAACTAACTCATGTCTTTTACACTAACTCAACTTGTTAACTTGAACATGGTTTGATTGCAAATAATTTCATCATCAGTTTATTTTTGTCTCCACTGCAGGAGCACAACCCTCTCTCATCTGCCGGAGACCGACGGAGGATTTGGCCTACACTCCCCGCGCTGGCCAGACGGGTTGGGGAGGCCTGATTGATGTTTTATAATGTATTCCCTTAGTCGCCTTGACGACATCCACGGGAAGAGTTGGAGTGGTCCTATTCTATCCTACCGGAAACCAAACGGCAAATAATTTTAAAATGATTATTTTCCAGTTACATAGTTTATCAGCATTTTTTATCAGTGTATGGTGGCACCTAAATAAATGCTTAGGTTTTGACATCAATAATCATCATCAGCATAAATATGTCCACTGCTGGACATAGGCCTCCCCAATAGAATACCACTTTTGGTTTGATGTCCAGTGGGGGATTTGACATAACCACCACGCTTAGCAGGCGAATTGGTGATCGCAGCAATGATCTTAACATACACACACAGGAGAACGCTGCTGCCCGTCCCTGTTGCAATCCCTTGATCGGCGAGCAAGGCCTTGTCCGACATCCACAGGAAGATTGCGGGTGGTCCTATTCTAAGCCGGGAACCACGCGGCTATATTGTATATCTTCCAGTTGCCTAAAAAGAATACGTTTTTATTTACCGATATTCACACATCAATTTTCCCGGTAGGTGCGTTACCGGTACAGTAATAATACCGTTAAAGCAAGTGCGGTTCGCGGTACAGTCGTCGACACAGGGTTATTTTATTACCCAACACTTTGGGTTAAGTGTTAACTGTCGTTACAATCTATTTTGAGAGCTATGTGCTGAGCTTTATGGTGGGTTTTAGTGGCGATATACGGAAAGGAATTGAATTCGTGTAAACTCGTCTATTTTATGTCGAAATCGAATCTCGGACCGTCTCGTTGGCTTAGTGACTTGGTCGTGGGTTCGATTCCCACTGGGGACAGACAATTTTGTACAAGTTGGTCCCGGTCTGGATGTTATATTAGTGAATTGTCATACCCTTGTTTAACTCCCATAGCATAGGAGACATCGTAGTTCGTGATTCGACCAGTGTACGTATATATGTTAAATTCATTTATAATTTTTTAAATTGGTTTGCCGTGTGGTCCCCGGCTTAGAATTGGGCCACCTCGAATCTTCCCGTGGGTGTCGTCAAAGCGACTAAGGGATTGTACCACGGATAGGCAGCAGCGATCACCAATCCGTCTGCCAAGCGTGGTGATTATGGCAAATCCCCCAATGGAAAGCCCACCAAAAGTGTCATTTTATTGGGGAGGCCTAGGTTCAGCAGTGGACGTATATGACGTATATGATGATGATGATGAAATTGTTTAAATGCGCAAAGTGGCGATATATCGTCTCTGCCTATCCTTCCGGGACCAGGGCATGAGCATTGCGTATGTATGTAAATTTTATTGTAACTAACAAATATATTTATAATATTCATATGAAACGCATGGTAAGTTAATTATTGAAATCTCGACTTCATCTCTTATATTACCTCGACTATGGCTCGGACATAAAAGTAAGTCTCGCGTAGCCTCGATTGAAATAATCAACTTTTACTCCTATAATCCTATTATAATATACTGTTAACTTACAGACATTTTTCATTATGACTGTACAACATTACAGGTTAGCTGGAAGAAATTTCTTTAGAAATAAGCTTAACCTTTTATATAATTTTCTTTTCTTTCTGTTGTTGTTTGTATGTTTGTGTGTACAATAAACTTTTACATTGTCAATAAAGTAAAATTAATATCTTAGAAGCCTTGCATACTGTAAACAAAATTAATTCTGAACGCAAACGCTTTGACACGAAAATCTCTTGCAGCGCGAAATAATTAAAACTGGTGTTTGGCTCCAGGACTACGAATTTTAGGGCTGACTGAAATTAGCGTTGGAAATACTCACAGAACGAAACGAGAATGGCCGTATTTGTACTTACTTCCTCGCAGGCAAAATTCCCTGGTCGTAGTGATGCCAGGGCTTCGATATTATATTCAAACCTAGCTGTGCCCGCGGCTCCGCTCGCGTGAACTACAGAAACCGCCCTCGTTCCCACTTCCGCTCCCGTTCCCTTCCCACTTCTACTTCGACCCCCACTCAGACTCGAGACTCTCAATATCCCAAACCCCAACCTCAACCCCATCCCTATCCCCAAAAACTAAATTTCACTCAATTCTTTTTATCAAAATTTTCGTAAAAAAGAGATGTTTTTTTCATGAATGATTTCTAAATGTGATACTGAGATACTGGAAGAAATATTAAGTCGTTTTATTATCATCCGAAATAATGGCTTCTAGAAAAATTTACTTTATTAATATCTCAGGTTCTAAGTGGCGTATCAAGATGAAACATGCACCAGATTTTAGGTGTAACAGAGTACTTGAAATTTCGTTGCAGATCGTGCGTTTTTCCATTTCCAAAATGATAGAGTTTAGTTTTTTTTTTAATTTATATACCTACTTAATTCATTATTATCTAGGTACACGTTTGACCTACATTTATTGCACACACACCCCAACACACATTTAATATGAGTGTGTGCAATAACCTAACAAATAAAAACGTAAACTTCGTTGACATTGAAAATATAGAAAAAAAAAGTTTTTTTTATGTTTGTTTGCACGCATTATGTACAAAATAACTGACCGATTTTGATGGAGCTTTCAGATTAAAAGTATAAAAGATTTTCCAGACTTGACGAAATTTGAACTTTTTTGCCGTAGACTTCTAATTAGTTATATTACTGTTTTGAATTAAATCTCTTTGCCAGATTTGTAGTTTGATTGAAGATTTCGACATGAAAATGAGTGTTCCAATAACTTATCCAGAAATGGGTCCAATATTAACGTTCGCGACTGTACTATTTCCTTTTTATATTTTCTATAGTTTTATTATTTCTTTCCAGAAATCATCGACAAAAATCCATCGACAAAGTTCTGCAATGTTGCCAGCGACTAGATATATTCAGCCATTTATGTTTGGTACAGGTTTTCTCTTACCGAAAAACCAATTATTTGTGTATTTTTACCGTTCACAAAAAACTTTTTTTAGCAAGCTTTCTCTTTTCGCTAACAAATTATTTGTGTTTTTATTTTAAAAAAAAACTAGGAACAGCAATAAAATAAATTGAACTAGAATATTTTAAATTGGAGTAGAACATTTTATAAGGGATCGGAAAACCGTTGAAAATAAAATAAATAATTGGACAGCCACTAAAAGAGGCATTCTATTGGCTGATGATGAGGAGACTCATTATCTTCACGACCCAGCAGAAACAACTTACGCATAGTAGTGAGAGCTCTCACAGGACATTGTGGCCTGAACAAACACTTGTTCAACCTCAAGCTCCGAACCACAGGAGCGTGTAGGCTCTGTGAGGAAGCACAGGAAACCCCCATGCACCTCCTGTGCGAGTGTGGCCCACTGATGCGTAAAAGAAATACATACCTAGGTAACTACTTGCTTCACTCTGACGAAGTAAAACAACTCAGTGCTAAAAGCATAGTGCAGTTTCTAACTGCTGCAAGGCTTACGACTTCATCTTCACGACCCAAAGATCAACTGGTAGAGAATGCCATATTGGCGAACAAAACACATCACCAGCCTACATTCGTCCACTGCTGAACACAAGCCTCCCCAATAGAATAACACTTTTGGTGGGCTGTCCATTGTTCAATAAAGTGCTTGTTTTAGCTCTTCCCACGGTGGGTACTGTAAGAGATATTTTATAGAGATAAGTCCACTTATGTACATTTTTATCTAAAGCCTTTTTTGAAAAGAAAAAAATTCCATCCCACTAATATTATAAATGCGAAAGTTTGTATGTTTGTTACTCAATCACGCTTCAACTACTAGACAGATCGGGATGAAACTTGGCACACATATAGGTTAGGTCCTGGAATAGGACATAGGCTAGTTGTTATCCCGAAAAAACATCTCATTCCTACGGGAATCCAAATTAATCGGTAAAAGCAGTGAAGATGTGTAAATATCGAAACCTACGCGAACGAAGTCGCGGGCAAAAGCTAGTAAAGAATATATGAAGTAAATGGTATTTATTAACAAAGTTCGGTATATAATTTTTGCCTTTATAAAGGCCAATAGAAACCGCCAGCTTAACAATTTCACAAATTAAAAATAATAGAACTTTTTACGAAGATTTATGAGTCTACCTGCTTGCCGTTTGAGATATTAATTAGTGCACCATCTGCCTTTCTCTCGCTCAAAAAGGGAAATTGCTGTGCAAAATTTAATGAAAGAAAAACATATTTGAATGGTTTAGGCGCACTGTGGCACGTAAAGGCTGGCTACACGTTTAGCAAATTACCAATTAAAGTATCTCGTGTGCAAGCCGGTTGGCTGTGCACTCGCCTCACGTTCATGAGGTCCTGGTACAGACCCCGCCCGTACCAATGAGTTTTACGAAACTTAAGTACGGTTTATTTATAATACCACAAGCTTTTCGGTGAAGGAAAACATCGTGAGGAAACCTGCATATGCCGAAGAAGAAATTCTGAGGCGTATGTGTAGTCCACCAAATCGGGGCACCGTTGGTGGGCAGGGGTTTGGCACAAAAGATCCTGAAGGGTCGAAGTGTCGCCAGGTCTTCCTGGCCCCCTGAGAAGATAAGATCTCGAGAATGTATGTATGTATGTAAACGCTTTATTGTACCAAGAATAACAACAACAACAATAATAAAATAGGAATTAAACTGTGTACAAAGGCGGACTTATCCCACTTAGGGATCTCTTCCAGTCAACCTTAGAGTAACCGAAAGGACAAGTATAATGCGTTTAGTGTAGTGTGTAATATATATATTTTTTTATTTTAATATTTTTATTGTATTCTAAAAACTTACAGATGTGATAATTATAGATGTAGTAGTAAGTTTACTATAATAAATTAGACAATTCTCGAGAGGCTTAACTAGTTTTGCACACTTGGTACATTTATACACGTCATTATTTTTTTATCGACTACCGCTTCCTAAGTGTTAGCGCTGTGAAGAAGAAACGGCGCAACAAACTTCACGCAACAAATCTTTTAAAATCAAGTTTGCATACAATTATATAAAGAGTGTGCGAAGCTGAATTAACATTAGTACCATGTATCTTTGTCATTCAAATAATCGTTTATTTTATAGTAAGCTTTCTTACAAAGTTGGTTTTTAATGTGAATCTTAAACTTTCTGTCCGTCATATTTAAGATTTCCTCTGGTAGTTTGTTGTAGAAGCGTATACATTGCCCCGTGAACGATTTACTGACCTTACTAAGTCTTAACCCTGGTAAAACAAGTTTATTTTTATTTCTTGTATTATTACTGTTATTGTCACAGTGCCTCAAAAAGAGAGATATATATTTTTTCGGACATATAAAATATTACCTAAGTTCAATTCGACTAGCTACTATTAAAATGCTTATTTCTTTTAACTTATCTCTTAACGACTCTCTATACAACGCAGATTATAGATTGCCCTAACTGCTCTTATTTGCAAAATTATAATATAACTAGCTGGTGCCCGCGACTTCGTCTGCGCAGGATTAGTATTTCGAGTAGCTTATATTAGCGTGGCGTAGAAAAGAACTAACATTATGACATTAAAATTATAATTTTATGGCGTACGCCAGAATAGCTTGCAGATGGTAAATTTTTTCTTACTTACTTGATGTTTTGGACTATTCGCACAATATCTTTATAACTTGTAGCCTATGTGTTATTCTGATGTATAAGCTATATTATTGTAAAGTTTCATTAAAATCCATTTAGTAGTTTTTACGTGAAAGAGTAACAAACATCCATCCATACTTACAAACTTTCGCGTTATGATATTAGTAGGATTTAATAGCTTTGGTTGGTAACTTACATTCGTAATTAAATAATTTTAAGTATATTTTTTTTACAGAATTGTTGCATTAACATATGATGTACAGTGGCGATATGAAAAGGTACGTTATTTTAAAGTTTCTTTTTGCTTGTACCTACTAGTGCAAGAAATAGTATTGTCAGTCCTCCTCAAGCACCGTTTATATCATGCTTTAAATATCACTTAGAATTAGGGATATTCGGTTTTTGGCATTTTAATCCAGAGCATTTTACTCGAGAATCTCGATAAATAATTATAATTTAATGTCATAATTTTCCTTTAATTTAAGAAAATATGTTACTTAGAAAAAATTGATTCTAATGATTGACGCTTTCGATCGTTATTATAAAAAATAAACCGTTTTTTCCATATTTATCCTTTACGATTTCGGCTCAAGTAGGTGATTTTTCAAAAATCTTTAAATGCAGTTCAATTTATTTTTAAAAATATATCAAAGTCTTCCTTGAGTAAAATCTTCAATTTTAAGTATTTTTCCTGTGTTGCATAACCGTTGGACGCCCTGTATAATAAGGAAATAAAAGTAACATGGCTTCTGAATTTTGTGTGAAAATTTTTCCGTCGAACTTAATGATGCAAGATAGGAAGCCGGCGGAAAGGTCTCGCGCATGCATAACCTTGTTATAGTATCCGATAAATCCCGTCTCATCATCAGGTTATTTTTGTCTCCACTGCAGGAGCACAACCCTATCTCATCTGCCGGAGACAGACGGAGGATTTGGCCTACACTCCCCGCGCTGGCCAGACGGGTTGGGGAGGCCTGATTGATGTTTTATAATGTATTCCCTTAGTCGCCTTGTACGACATCCACGGGAAGAGTTGGAGTGGTCCTATTCTACTCTACCGGAAACCACAAATCCCGTCTAACTTTGCCGAATATTCGGCCGGAAAACACATATTCGGACATTCGAATCGCATAATGTAACTCAACCCGTAATGTCCCGCCCAAAGCAGCAACAAGAACTGCAGTGTCTTAGATTCTCAGAAACAGGCTTTTTAGATATAAATGCTAATGTGTACTCAGCGTAACTCTCGCAGCAAGTAGATAAAGAGAAGAATTTTCATTTCGCTCGCACACGCGAGAGGTCAAATGGAAATTAATATTGTAAACGTCTCGTCTGACGTAGGTGGAGTGCTCAGAAATATTTATGAGTTTTGAGCGTTTTAACGCTTACAGTAACGCAATTGCTTTGGCGTTCACTCGGTTTGCGAGGAGCGTGAGTGCGCGTCTTTATTTATGAGGAATATTATTCTACTAGCTGTTGCCCGCGACTTCGTCCGCGTGGACAACTTAGCATCACAAATTATTATGTATTTCCCGTAGGAATATGATGTTTTTTCGGGATAAAACTATCCTGTGTCCTATTCCTGGACCTAACCTATATGTGTGTCAAGTTTCGTAACGATCCGTCCAGTGGTTGAAGCGTGATTGAGTAACAAACATACAAATATCCAAACATTCGCATTTATAATTATAAATTAAACGAACTTACCAAGTGAAGTTCCAATTTAATTGTACGAGCTGCATAGTCTCGAAATGATAAAGTAGACAGTGTAGTTTTCGCATCCGCCAGCCTTTGGTCACGAGTTTAAAGCAAATAGGCTTGACTCCAAAGCCTAAAAAATAAATAAAAAACGCTCCCACCACCCTCCGTACCAGTAATCCTTCAAACGTCATTTAGTTCAGAGAAGCCTAGGACCTTAGCCCCATGTCATATTATTTCACGGAACCAATCACGTATGGGTAATGTTTATCGAAGATAAGCGGGGTGGGTGGGATACTATATATCATTTCGAGACTATGCAGCTCGTACAATTAAATTGGAACTTCACTTGGTAAGTTCGTTTAATTTATAATTGTACTTCGCTGCATAGTCTCTTCAATGATAAAGTAGACAGTGTAGATGTTTAGAGATCAATACGTGAAATAATATTATCCTGGCCATGTGTAACCATTTAAAATACAAACACCTCAGACAATGTTTTGTCAATTAACAATTAAATAAAGAATTATATTTTATTATTTATTTTACACAAGTAATCTAATTATTATTAAATATTATATAAATATTATATAATTATTGATTAATTAATTCGCCACCACTCAAAGGTTGCCTGTAAGAAATCGCTGAAAGCGATAAGGCCGCCGTTGTACACTAAATTCAACCTTCTATGTAAGTATTGTTTTTATTTAAAAATTTATATGTTTTGGTGGTCATTATTACATACAATTAAATATTGATGAAAATTTATTATCATTTGCCATCGTCAAATCTTTGATATAGAATTAAGCAAAAAAAGGCTTGGATGACGCTCTTCATCCAGCGGACTTTTTCAGTGGTTTCAATACTAACACCAAAACGCTTATCCGCCGAGGTAGAAACGTGACATGTGCTATGAGCCGAAAATATATATATATATATATATATATATATATATATATATATATATATATATATATATATATATATATATATATATATATATATATATATATATATTTGATGGTACCGCTATCGACTAAGTGTCTGTGACGTCACCGCTATATGCGTTTTTTAAGCAATAAAAAACGTGGACTTTTTCTGTTATGAATTCTTTCTATGTAATTTTTAAGGCTCTTATTTTATGTTTTTTTTTTTTTTTTTTTTATAAACTGGTAAGACCAGGTTAGGTTGTAATACACCAGCTCGAGAATTTCAAATTAAGTCAGGATTTTTTATGTGAATTCTGTCATTAAATTCACATAAACATTGTAACTGTATTGTTTATGCAATAAAGTGTATTATTATATTGTAAGTTACTCCATATTACAAATTTTTATTAAGAAAATGTTTGAATGCGAGTTGTTATAATAGCTAATTCACCCATAAGCTTTTTTGATGTCTAGTACGGAAATAAAACGGACTATTTGGGACTTTTTGGGCAAAACAAATAATACTATAGATGGGTCCCAAACATCATACTTGCGGTGAGGATGACGCAATCTAAATATTCCTATTAAGAAACGGATCACTTTGTCATCATTAGTGAATTATGATCCTATCACAAGTGATAATGCTGCTCTGCAACAGCATACAACGTGCACCATATAATTTCGTCAGGAACGAAAGTATTTGAAGCAAAATATTTCAATACCTACAGTACCTACAGTATTCATATCACTGTTTTAGATAGGTATTGTACTGTATGATATACTTGGTCCAAAATAGAGATTTTTTGAACATATAATGAGTTTTTTAAGTACCAGGGCTGCGTGGTGCAGTCTGGTACTATTCACTATACCCTCCGACCGTTCAGAGATAATCTTTTTCAATAAACACGTTTAATATAGTCTGAAATTTTTTGTCATGAAGTTTACATTCAATTTCCGAATGTGTCAGTAACAACGTTTTGAGCGGATTTAATATAAGACAAGCTTACAGTTTTCACACCACTGCCATATTTGTTTTACAATAGAGTAAGTGTGGATATTGAACGCCACCCATGCGGTTAATGTATGAAATAACTGTATAGTGTTGTCAATGCGCACTAATAACAATACAATACAACATTTATTTATTATCTCAACACAAAAATTAAGTACATTAATAATGATTGTGATTAATATTTCACAATTGTGCATTTTAGTCAGAAAAGGCTTTAATGCCACAAAAGCAGCAAGCTATTCTAAATATTTGATGTGGTTCTCCTTTCTTCTTCATCCCACAACCCTATAGTTTTTTCATTTTCGCATGAACCTCCCCAGCCAATAAGGTAGGTCTAAAAAATAATAATTTACAAGTTTAAAATGGTCATATCTAATGGGGTTAATTAAACTTTCTACACGGGAGAACCACATTCCAGCTCCGAACTTTGAGCCAGTTCCAGACTATGGAACTTGTTGTTATAAATTTTAAATAAATTAGTTTTTGTCTTCTCAATTTCCATATTGGACAGCTGGACACGCAAACACTAAAAAAAAACCAATAAATTAAGCAAATTCGCTTATTTTACAGAAATGAATCTATGAAATACTTTTTTTAAATCTTTAATTTATTTTTACTCTTTTATCATTAAGTAATGCTAATTGATATTCTTTGAAACTTTACACATTTCTTTGGCATAGAAACTTATTTCAAAGTTAATAACAAATCCTGCATTCTCAACTAAATACCTCCTATCCCTAAACTACGACAGAACAGAAAATCTACTGCTCCCACTATCGTGAAACACACCCTGCAAGTGTAGCCAACTTAAGGACACAATATACCTACCCACCTTTTCACACACTAAAAAGCACAAATTTATCAACATCTCCTGCAGAACACATAAAAACATATATACATATACGTACATACATACATACATATATACATATATCTACATACATACATACATACATACATACACACCCCCCCCCCCCTCCACACACACTCGTTATTGCTGCTCCTTATAACATCCATTTCTCTTAAAAGTAATACTGTCTATCTAACATTTCTCCTTCCTCAACTCACTCGACATTGCCTACCCGCTCGCCTTCTCGTCTGATATCACTTTTATAGCTGGTGTTTATAGTACAGGTTTATCCCATTTTAAACACCAGCTGCCACGTGTAAAGGAAACGATGCATATATATTTTTTTTGTTACTTTATTTAATACCACATTGTAGACATAAGACCCATGTACCTAGAAAATAAGGAAAATATGTCTGTTGAACCTAAATAAATATTATTATTATTATTATTATTATTATTATTTGAGAGAACTTATAAGGTTATCTCAACATTTGTTGAACATTCATCAGTGGAACGTTCACAGCACCAAATGTCATCGAGATTACATATACGAGGCCCATTGACCTTGAATAGTGTATTTTTGTAAAATCATATGAAGCAGTGTTTAATCCAAATGGAAGAACTTGAAATTTGAAAGTTTGTTGTATCGAAAAAAATGTTTTAAAAAACTTTTTGTGATCTTTATACATACATAGATGTTAAAACGTAAGTGTCGTTCAGGTCAATGGTGTTCTAACTATTTATGTCATAAGTTTGGTGAGTGTGCAATCTCTTCAAGTTTAAAATGTATAAGTATATAAACTTATAGAGATAAGTCCATCTTATGTTATGCCTTTTTCTTGTAAAATGTATTTGCAATAAAGAATATATATAAACTTATTCAACTCTTTTAGATTAAAGATAAATCGCCTGGTTTGGGTACAGAGTGTTTTACACAAAGGTTAGAATAGGTTCTAAAAACTCAAAAATTGACAGTTCAATTTGGAAAAAACCAATAAAACCTCCTTGATAGACATATTGTTGTTCTTAGGGGTTTTATACGGTGTACAACTAAAGGGTATCATATAGTCATTAATCAAGCATAAATTCATGAGGTCTTAAAGTATTTTAACCAACTGCAATGGGGTTGATTGCTGTATATTAAATAAGCATATAATTGTTGGCAAACAGCTGAGTTGGTTTGTTATGTGCATATTGTTTTTGATTCCTCTGCTATTGCAGAGGAGCTGGTTTCCTCATATGCTGGTAATTGATTGTACACCCGAACCGAGTTCCTTGGTTTTTTCGCAGACTGCTCGATGGGCATTTGTAATTAAAATTTGGTTTCACAACTGTGGTTTCTTCGTCATGTTCATACTTATTATGTGACTAGACTTTTAATTGCTTTAGAAAAGCACTCTCCAAAAAACCATTCATTGATTTCACAGGTTTTTGTTGTAATCCCGCCAAAATGAAATTTGACCTAGTTGTGGGCTCCTAGTGTTCATGATCGTACTGATCATATGTAAGCGACAGGTATCACTTATGAATATGATATTAATCCTTATTTTTACAAAGCTTGCCGAGGGCCATGCCCAAGGCGGTTAGCGCACACCTGTTTTATGGTCATTGCCATATCGCGATTCACCGCTGCCTGGGCTGCCAAATTTAGTGTTGGAGCATCTATGGTCTTGAATTTTTTATCTGGCAAGTAGGTATTTATCTAGTATTTCCTTTTTCTATCTTTCTCCAGTTATGTCTGCCCATCTAGATGCTAGATCCTTATGGATAGGTAGGTGAACCAAATTTGGTTTCTCACTCAGCAGCGCAAGGAAATAAAGAAAAAAGGGGTAGGTACAAATAAATATTTGTACAAGGAATTTTTAATCTACTCAATAGTAGATTAAGGTATTATGGATAAATATCCATTTATTTTAGTACGTATATACTGAATATACGAGAGGAAAAAAAATGTCTTTCTATTACGCCAACATCAGTAGTAATTATTATATGATTACCTAAATAGGCAACACAATAAATAGCACCTCAATAGGTACCTATGGAATATCATCTAAATAGGTGATGTGTGTGGAAATTATTATATGATTACCTAAATAGGCAACACAATAAATAGCACCTCAATAGGTACCTATGGAATATCACCTAAATAGGTGATGTGTGTGGAAATTATTATATGATTACCTAAATAGGCAACACAATAAATAGCACCTCAATAGGTACCTATGGAATATCACCTAAATAGGTGATGTGTGTGGAAATTATTATATGATTACCTAAATAGGCAACACAATAAATAGCACCTCAATAGGTACCTATGGAATATCACCTAAATAGGTGATGTGTGTGGAGTGTGTTTAGATTTAAGGTCGTAAAGGCCATAGTCGTAAGAGGGAAAAAATTACGAAATTCTAACCTTTACGTTGAGGATTCCGTTCCAGACACGGTGGGGCCGGGGCTCGCCTGCCGTGTCGATTTTTGCACATTGGGAAGACCCTGTCATTCCATCCTGTTCCATAATAAGCTCCGGCTATAATTTCTGGACAGAAGGTGATAATGCCGGTGCCATCGAAGGGGAGGCCGACCGCCAAATGCCTCGCGTAAGCTTTTCTCCGTATTTTCTTTGTAATCGTTCTTTTGAATCTTCACGTTTCCTCTTTTTGACATTGTCGGGCACAAAATATACCCGGAAACACGATTAATTTGCTAAAATTTAATTTATAAACGAATAGTGAACCGACCGCAGGCTGCACGAAAACGATAATGACGTTTGAAGGATTACTGGTACGGAGGGTGGTGGGAGCGTTTTTTATTTATTTTTTAGGCTTTGGAGTCAAGCCTATTTGCTTTAAACTCGTGACCAAAGGCTGGCGGATGCGAAAACTACACTGTCTACTTTATCATTGAAGAGACTATGCAGCGAAGTACAATATTAGTAGGATTCGCCGTGTGTGTCTCGGCTTAGAAGAGAGCCACCCCCAATCTTCCCGTGGGTGACGTCAAGGCGACTAAGGGATTGCACCAGGGACGGGCAGCAACGTTATTCTGTGTATATTAAGATCATTACTGCGATCACAAATCCGCTTCCCAGTCGTGGTGATTATGGCAAATCCCCCAATGGACAGCCCACCAAAAGTGACATTCTATTGGGGAGGCCTATGTTCAGCAGTGGACGTGTTTCAGCTGATGATGATTGTTCTATTAATGTGTCATTAACACACATTATTTTTTTCGATAAAGCATAATTTTAAGTGTAATTTCTGTAATATTAACAGGATGGAGTCTGTAAAACAGTAAACGAAACGAAAGATTTATTCAAATGTTGGCAATACGGTTTCTAGCATTGGTACAAGCAAAAATATACTTTAAGACGACGTACTTTTTTATAACGCCACTAGACAATCCTACTAATAATATAAATATGAAAGTTTGGATGTTTGTTACTCAATCACGCTTCAACCACTAGACGGATCGTGTTGAAACTTTCCACACATACAGGTTAGCTCCTGAAATAGGACATAGGATAGTTTTTATCCCGAAAAAACATCCTATTCCTACGGGAAATATATAATAATTTGTGATGTTAAGTTGTCCACGCGGACGAAGTCGCAGGCAACAGCTAGTACCTACTAAATATTACTACGTAAAGAAGCGAATAGAGCACGGCTGGTAGGGTGCGCTCGCGCCACGCCCTCCGTCGGTATAGACCGTACAATTCACGATGGCCGAATGTCAGTACCTTAGTATAATTATGTACATATTATTGATTAGTGCCTAACTATAGAACTAATACAGTAACAATATAACGCATACAATGACATGTAAGCGATTTAGAGGGAGAGTGGGGCGTGCCGTCGTGATTTGTACGATCTACACAGACGTCCTATTGAGAGATCGATGCTAGAAGTTAGAAAGAGAAGCATCTATGTTGTTGACGTTTGTTTATTTTACTTATTTTTCTTACTTTCCTTCTCTGAACTATATAAATTCACCTTAACTCGTATTCTTGACTATTATTTTTATGTATCAGTTTGTGTAAATTTGTTGGGCTAATATTATATAATTCTATTTTATCTAATAATTGTACGTACATAAGAAATGCTGTTAATTTCCCATATTAAAAAAAATAAAAATAAAATAACGTAGCCCCTCTCTCGAACGACTATAATCGCGCGCTGGGTGCAGTAGCCCTACCATAACTTACGCACACACAAAAACAGGCTGGTGCGTCTATAGTAGTAGTTAAATTTGTTAGCTTGTATCGAGTGTTAGACTAGTCTGTAGGGAAAAGTACTTTGAATGGCTAAAGAAAGGTAGTATTGCAATTCATCATAGAAGCTACGGGGTTGATAAGAGTCTGTCGGTTTGTTTGTGAAGTCTTGGGAACAAAGGGACAGGCTCAGATATCAAATACAAACCGCCCAAACCTTTTGTTAAGGGCCTGGCACACTTCAAATTTAAAGGAGTTGTTGGCCGAGGGCGGTGGAGTCAAACATCTATCTCCCTTTATTAAAAGTCGAGCAAACTTAAATTAATGTGATTTATTAGTTTTCAAATTTTATCCAGTCCCAAACTAGGCAGAGCCTGTGGTATGGTCACTAGATAACGGATACACATACTTAAATAAATATATAAACATCCAATGCTTGGGTACAAACATTCATATTCATCATACGAACATTTGCCCCTAGCGGGATTCGAAAACGCAACCTCCGGTGTGGCAGTCCGAGAGCTACCCGTTCCGCCACGGAGGTCGTAAAAAGTTTGAGGACATTATTGTTAAATATTTAGTGTAAGGGAGCGCAAATACATCCAGTGCGTCAAATGCCAACCTCACCTACACGTGGTGAACCTTGATGATGGCCCAGGTGACTCACAATTGCCATAAATATCATATACTGGTGGCGGCAGCAGCGTCACCGGCGAGAGGCCTAGTACTGCAAAGGCCAACACGTCTGCCCAGCATGCCCATCTCTAAACAAATACCACGGCGCCCAGTTCCCGGCAGACTGGCTACAATAACGGTCTATAGGTGAAAGATAGTTACGTCTAACAAATCTGTTATTTCAAATTTGCCCATTAGATTATGTTAAAATGATTCAATGTTTGAATGGGAATTATTTATTATTAATTATTTGCATAATAATTTTATTAGTGTTAAAAATACAGTAATTATAAGAAAAACCAATTATTTACAACAGGTGTACGCCGTCCAACCCCTCGTGGTGAGGCATAGTCCCTAGGACGCTGGCGCTATTACCTCGCTGGATTGCCAGGCTTACACGTTGTGCGAGGTAGGCGCCAGCCCTGAGGTCTCCGGAGGCGTAGACCAGCCTGGTCGACAGAGCCTTCACGAACGCCTTCGTGTCGGCTGACCACGGGCCCAGGGTCTCTACAGCGAGCGCCGCGAACTCGTAGTCAGCCGTCAGGTTAGAGTATTTGCGGCGCTTAAGACTTGGCCTTGGCCGCAGCTGCACCGGCAACTGAGGCAGTGCCCTGGACATGAGACGGGGCCAAAGTATCTACACACGTGGCGTCCCACACCAGGGCCCGCCCCAACGACCAAGGCACCAGGGTGGCTCCGTCGGGTCTCTTACCATCGTCTCTAAACATACCGCTCGGCTCTAGGGTCGAGGGGATTGAGGCGGTGGCAAGAGCCCGACGGATGATCTCTTTCGTACTACGCGCCGTGCTTTATTTTGCGGGCGACGTCAGTAATATTTAGTTTATTCTCTGGTTGAAGTGATGTGATTGCATAAACTCCTTTAGAAGTCCAGTACGAGTATAAACTATGAGGGATGGGCTCACCGAATTTATGATTGGTCCCGTCTGCGGTTCGGTGCCACAACACTAGATACCCTGCGTCAATATTTACACTAGCCATCGTCACTCCATCGGGATTCGGGACCCGCTGGGATACTGAGATGTTTTGCTTTAATCACCCGAGTCTCTAAATATAATCAGTATTAATAGAATGGAATATAGGTCTGACAAATTCAGTCAGGTGGATCGACGACCTGAAGAAGGGCGGAGGACCGGGTGTCTAGGGAAGGCCTATGTCCAATAGTGGACGTCTAAGGGCTGATAAGAAATCTGTAAAAGGTGTCGCTTCTTATCGTACGAAAATTTAGTATTCTGTGCTACAGGATTAGAATTGAATTGAATTTATCGATGTGAGATGAAGGAACAGCACAGTTTTCTCGCAAGCGTGCCGGTTTCCTCAGGAAACACCCAGTACAGGTATGATAATATATTTCACACGGTTGCTGACCACGAGGCAAACTGCATACCTTATAAGGTAACATTATTCATGTTGAATACGATGGAAATATGAGTATGTTAGCGGTCGCTTCTTTTAAAATCATTGTTTGTGCGATGCTGAAGCAGAAATTCTAAATTTTATTACGTAAAGAAGCAATACTAACTTCCCCTTGACTGCCAGCTTCGATCGACAGCTATAGGTTAGAAAGAGAAGCACTTAGTCGGCCCCGTAGCCTAGTCTGTAGTACACCTGCCTGCGAATCTCGGGGTCGTGGATTCTAAAGGCTGGTGCACCTATAGTTGTAGTAGGTAATTAAATCTTTTTGCTTGTACAGTGTCGGGGATTTGACTAAAACAACACGAGTACCAGGCATCTTTGTCATACAAATATTCGTCTATTTTTCTTACAAAGTTGTTTTCTAATGTGATTCTTAAACTTTCTCTCGGTCATATGTAAGATTTCCTCTGGTAGTTTGTTGTAGAAGTGTATGCCCCGTGAAGGATTTACTGACCTCAACTAAACTAGGATTTTCTTCTGTGCTATGGGAATTGTACAAGGATTGGATAATTCACAAATATAACATCCAGACCGGGACCTAATTGTACAATGTTATCTGTGGGAATCGAACCCACGACCTTCTGGCGCTTGAGTCCAATGACCATATATACCTAATTTAATTATTTATTGTATTTTAAGAAAACTTACAGCTAATATAACTAAGTACAGTACACATATAGCAAAAAACAGCCAATTAAAAGTTTCCATTTTTAGAAATAAATTAAATAATAATTAACATTCATAATAACCTAATGGTTCAAATATATTAAAAAATAATACATACATACACAATACAAGCAGCAAACTACAACTGAAATCAACACTAATAAAGACAAATTGATTAAAAATAAATACATAATGGGATCGATTCTGAAGGCACAACGTTAAAATTTGACAGCACTAAAACTGTTGCTATCCTTGTCACACAGTATTATGAAGATAAAGACGACACTAATTTTAGTGCTGTCAAATTTTAAATGTGTGCCTTTGGAATTGGGCCTATTGGGCCCGATTCTGAAGGCACACATTTAAAATTTGACAGTGCTAAAATTGGTTTCGTCTTTATCTTCATAATACTGTGTGACAAGGATAGCAACAGTTTTAATGCTGTCAAATTTTAACCTTATAACTTCAGAATCGAGCCCATTATAAATACAACAAAGGAATATTTCTTAATACTAGCTCTAACGAAAGAATTTAGGCACTTAGAATTTGTTTCAACCTAGGAATGCTCATCCAGAATAAATCTAAGTCATCCTGCCACACTGCATTATTGACAGTCGCACATGCTCGCCACATAAGAGAGTTCTGCCTGTAATTGGTTGCTGCGTTATCTAGAGAAAAAGTCGAAATAGGGATTGGTCGACGTACGTGGACATACAGGTCCAGGTCCTTGAGTAGGCCTGGACAGTCATTACCAAGAGTCAGTAAATGGTACTTGCGGTAGGCCAGTGAATAGGCTGAAATTCTTGATTTTGAACGGCAGTTCAAAAACCTGACAAATTTGTGTTGAATTTTTCTAATGGCAAAGTTAAACCTATACCATCTCGCAGAGGTATGAACCGGGTGCGACCCGGATAAGACCAGACCGGCTATGACAGGGTAGAACAGGGTACAACGGGATCCGGTTCCTTTTGAGTTATGGCGACCGCACGTCCGGCGCGGCCCGTCCGGTTTTTGCGGAATATTCGCTATCGTTTTCGCTGTGTGGGACGACCGGAGCAGGCGAATTTATCGGATATGGCAGGATGTGTTGTTATTCTTTTGTGGGGGAATATAAATAAATAAATAAATATGTCAGACATTCACACCAATTATCCAGTCCCAAATTAGGCAGAGCCTGTGTTATGGTTACTAGATAACGGAAAGACATACTTAAATAAATATATAAACATCCAAGACTTGGGTACAAACATTCATATTCATCATACGAACATTTGCCCCTAGCGGGATTCGAACCCGCAACTCCGGCATATAAACATATGTTTTGTGATGAAGGGTAGATGAAGGTTTCATGTATGGTACATCATCAGCCGACATACGTCCGCTGCTGAACATAAGCCTCCCCGATATAATGACAATTTTGGTGGGCTGTCCATTGGGGATTTGACATGATCATCACGCTTCGTGATAGTTATGAGTCATCTGACGATAATCACGACGGGAAGATTGGGAGTGGTTCCATTTTAAGCCGGGAACAATATGGCAAATATGAAATAAAAATTATTAATTCAGACGTTGCCCATAGAGTATTAGTAACAATGATACCTTGAAACTATGTTAGTAACTTGACAAACTTAAAACACTAAAAATGCAACGATCTCTATGTACTACTAGATGGAGCGTTCCAAACAATCGCTCTGTTCCACTCAAGGAGCCGGAACTCGTTCATGTTCACTACGCAAAACATTTATTTATTACTAAATATTGACGTTACGGGTAAATAGCGTCAATATTTAGTAAATATTTAAATGTTCTGCGTAGTAACTGCATAAGTTTCAAAGTAAATGTGAACGAGTTGCGGCTCTTTGCGTGGAACAGCGATTGCTGCATGCATCGTCTAAAAAATTATGTATTTATTTGAGTATATATATAAATGTATATGTATTCTATCTAATTTTATGTATCGTAGAAGTATATGTAGTTTATATATTTATTTCGTATCGTTTGTTATGTTATCCATTGGGGGATTTGCCATAATGACCACGCTTGGCAGGTGGATTGGTGATCGCAGTAATGATCTTAACATACACACAGGAGAACGCTGCTCCCCCAATAGACAACTACCAAAAGTTGTATTCTATTGGGGAGGCCTATGTCCAACAGTGGGCGTTTTAGGATGATTAAGTAGTTAGTTCACTAAGTTTTCTCTGTGGCTGGTAGGTTGGCAGAAATGCATTACCATTTGTACATATATTTTTTTCTTCTTACTTTTATTTTTTTGTATGTATTTCCTTTATGTGTGAACCGCCGCCGGCACGCAATTTTTATGTATACATATACATATTTTCAATGCATAACCAGATTTATAGATTTCTTTTAGGATTTACTAATACATAATGATGTGTAATGTTAAGTTGTCCACGCGAACAAAGTCGCCGGCAACAGCTATTTGTTAAATAAATCGATTCGGAGTGTTACGTCAAAGTCGTAAAATGTCCAGTGTCTTTATTGGGTTCAGATCGTAAGAGGTCCATATCTTAAAGCGCCTAAATCGTGCGACGTCAAAGTCTAAAAATACGAATGATTTCACCAACTGAACTGTATTCCAGTTAGGTCGGTTATATCTGAGCTGCACTCGGGCGTGACTACAAGCGACGTACATTCTCTCCGCTTTGCATCCTAATCCGAAACTCAAATATAAATCAACTGTTGGAAACTCGATTCATACAAAATACAACCTAGCTTGAATATTATAACCTACTGGCAAGTTCCACTGGGGACTTTGTACAATTTTTTGTAGTTGTTGATGAAATGAAATGAAAATGGTTTCATCATCATCATCATCAGGTTATTTTTGTCTCCACTGCAGGAGCACAACCCTCTCTCATCTGCCGGAGACAGACGGAGGATTTGGCCTACACTCCCCGCGCTGGCCAGACGGGTTTGGGGAGGCCTGATTGATGTTTTATAATGTATTCCCTTAGTAGCCTTGTACGACATCCACGGGAAGAGTTGGAGTGGTCCTATTCTACTCTACCGGAAACCACACGGAAAATGGTAAATTTGCCAAAAGTACAGTGTTTTCCAAAAGATGTTAAGAATATGGTTAGTTCTAGTGAACTCAACCTGGTGCAGGTGTGCAAATATTAATATTAGGAATTATAATTAGATAATGGGCTCGATTCTGAAGGCACACATTTAACATTTGACAGCGCTAAAATTGGTTTCGTCTTTATCTTCATAATATTGTGTGACAAGGATAGCAACAGTTTTAGTGCTGTCAAATTTTAACGTTGTACCTTCAGAATCGAGCCCAATGAATAATTAGATCAACAAAATTATAATAAAAAGATTAATTATACATTATAGTTTTTTTTAAATTCTACAAACTCTTTGACACTGTAAAAGCAATGTTCTAACAGCCATGTTGTCAATTGTGATTTAAAAGCCGCACCTTTTAAATGTTTTATGTTCTCTGGCAGTGAATTAAATAATGTAATAGACATATTAAATACATTTTTTCTTATATATAACTTTGCGGCAGCGGGGTTGACACAACAAATTCATGATTTTAGCCCTCGTCCGCCTCTGAATAACTTCCTCTCGCGTCTTATAATATTGAGGGTGAGAGCTAACAAATACGCAAACTGTTTTTACGGTTTGCGCTTGGCCTCAATCTCACGTGATGGTAAGTAATGATGAGGCCTAAGTTCGAGCGCGCTTATCCAGAAGTTACCTATTCACTCTTCCTTTAAAAATATCCAAATTGTACTGGTCCGGAAATACCCACGCTGGCAGGGAGTTCCATTCCTTAGCAGTTCGCATTATGAAAGAGGAAGCAAAACGCTTCGTGCGAGAGCGTGGTTCTACTACATAAGTCAAAGTCAAAATCATTTATTTCATATGATTACACTTGGTACCATTATACAATAGGTTAGGTCCTGGAATAGGACATAGGATAGTTTTTATCCCCAAAAAACATCCCATTTCTACGGGAAATACATAATAATTTGTGATGTTAAGTTTTCCACGCGGACTAAGTCGCGGGCAACAGCTAGTTTTAAATAAATCTCGGAAAAATCCCGGAATATCCATACGCGAAAGTACTTATTTCCGATTGTTGGCAATTAAACTTGGCCTCAAATGCATAAAGGCAGTGTTTTCCGTCGAAAGCTAAAAAGTACTAAACGGTTATTATTTCACACCGCGTCCACACTCCTCCGAAACACGGGGGGCACAAAGGCAATGGGGGGGAGCAGGGGGGATGAAGGGGGAGGGTAATTTTTCCTTATTAATGCGGCTTTTCACTCATTTTCTAAGACGGGCCCCGAGCTTTTGTCTCATATAACATAAGAGAGTTTTACTGGATTTTTTTCGTTTGGTTCCTCTTCATGCAACAGTTAATGTCATGACACTAACCAGGGAACGGAATAAGATAGAGTCTATTATGTATCGTATTATATTTAGCTGTATGGTTTCCGGATTCAAATACATCAATACATGTATAATGCTTACGTCTTCGTTCCAGAGGGGTAGACAGAGACGATTCATAGTCACTCTGCGCGATCCAACTTTCATTTCTTTCCCATTTTCCTTCGTCCACTTTTCGCTCCGTGATACCACTTGGCGTGATTCAAATAGAGCCACTACCAGATACCACTAGCAATACCAGACTAAGGGATTGTACCAGAGATGGGCATCAACATTCTCTTGTATACATTACGTACATTACTGTGATCACCAATCCGCCAAGCGTCTGATTATGACAAATCCCCCAATGGACAGTCCACAATGGACCTTTTATTATTGTAAAATCAGTCTAGTAATTTTTGAGTGTATTCGCTACAAACATGCAAATCTTTCCTCTTTATTAATATTAGTGTAGATTACAGGCGAACCAACCAGTCCGTTCACGTTTGGTTGTGCGCGTAAACTATTGAGAGAGGGACAACGTTACACGTTAACACATAAGTGCTTCTCTTTCTAACCGGCTGGTACTACGCAACGTGCTAAACTGGCGGAGGTGAGTGTCGCTTCTTTACATAATTAATTAATTAATTCTGTACTTTTAACTGACATTTATAATTCACTGATTTTCTATTGTACAATTGACGAAAAAAAAATGACTCCCTACTAACCTAGTTTAAGACCTACTAATTATATATGGATTGTATATCTTTCTGAAATAAATAATTTTCATTTCATTTACGTAGTAATTATTTTTTTCTGGGGAAATTTTTATATCTTAAGTGTGGGTGAGACAGGCCAGTAACTTCTCCAGGACAGTAGGTAATGTCACATGAAAACATACGTAAGGTCGACTGTCCCAATTTTTTCTAAGGAACACTTTTCTTTATAACACTTAAGCTTTGGTCATTACGGTGAGCCATTGTCATAGACATTCTTCTCTGGTGGGTGTTCTCCATTATTGTACGGGATATAACTTATGGTAAGTTGGCGATTTTCAGTTTAGCAGAGACATTTAAAATATTGAAACTATACAGATTATTATTCCATTGCGTTACAATAATTTTTATGGTATAGACGAAACAGGCATTCCTCTCTCTAGCGTTCCCTTGCATTCCGTCATCAGCCGTCCCATGCCGTCCACGAACACGTCACAGTGTGGTGCCTCGGCGAGTAGGGAGCTGAACAGCTGCAGAGGATCATTTTGCGGACCTTTATGGTGAAAGAAGAAAAGAAAAAAATATTTATTCACGCTCACAACATTTAAATTACATTTATTATTTTCTAAGCTGTGAAAGTGAGAGGTCCCCAACTCAACAAAGTGCTGCATTCGGAAGGTGCAGCTCTGGTTTTCAGCTAGGGCCTGGGCTAGAGTGTCTCAAAGTGTGAGGGGTTTGTTGTTATGTTGGTGTTTGTACATGTATTATTTTATAAATATTGTATAAATAGCCTGCCCGACTCGTCTGGCCAGCGCGGGGAGTGTAGGCCGAATCCTCCGTCTGTCTCCGGCAGATGAGAGAGGGTTGTGCTCCTGCAGTGGAGACAAAAATAACCTGATGATGATGATGATGTATAAATATAATTAACAAATTTCGTGGCTGTCTGTCTGTATGTATGTATTATTATATATGTACGTGTACGTGTAAATATATATATATATATATATATATATATATAAAGGGTGTAAGGGACGGTCTTCCGAAAACTTTAACCATGGCTTCAGACCATCACCCTGAACAACGTACAGCAAGAATTTTTCGCCGGAAATAAAAAAAAAATTTCGACTCACCATACAAATTTTACAAATGACATGCCAGATTTGTATGAAGAGTCGATTTTTTTTTTTATTTCCGGCAAAAAATTCTTGCTGTACGATGTTCAGGGTGATGGTCTGAAGCCATGGTTAAAGTTTTCGGAAGACCGTCCCTTACACCCTGTATATTGTACGAGTTTGTATATAATTATTGTATTTCATATTTATACACGTTTAGTCGGCGACTGAAAAACATTTTGTTGGAAAATGAATATTATTCCAATAATTGTAAATTATTTTATTTTATGACGATCCCTTTTACCATACTAGAATGACATGTAAAATTGAATTTTTAAGATGTAAAAGTGAAATAAATAAATCTAATCTAATCTACAGATAATTATAAGTAAATTTAAATTATTCTATTTGCTATTTTCATATATGGTTTTTTTTTCACTATAATATGCACTACTGTCTGTCTATCTGATTTGACTTGTCTCTTTCACCCAAAGGTTTTGTCTGGAAAAAAACTCTTACAGACTTAAGTGCGCCTTTGTACATCATATGCTTAAATCAGTTATGTGACTTGTATTTGTATATAATAAATGATAAATAAGTAATAAGAAGAAAAAAATAGTTTATAGAAATAAATATTACTAAATAACTTATATTACCAGAGAACTAAAGTCTTCGACATAGCTCAAACCGTTAGTAGGCTGAAGTGGCAGTGGGCTGGTCACATCTGTCGGAGAACCGATTACCGCTGGGGTAAACGAGTTCTCGAGTGGAGACTGCGATTGGGCAGGCGTAGTGTGGGACGCCCCCTGGCTAGATGGAGTGACGATCTGCGTAAGGCGGCTGGCAGAGACTGGATGAGAAGAACCGAGGATCGGGTTCAGTGGCGCACATTGGGAGAGGCCTATGTCCAACAGTGGACTCTTTCAGGCTGATGATGATGTTGACTGGAAGAGATCCCTAAGTGGGATAAGGCCGCCTTTGTACACAGTTTAATTCCTATTTTATTATTGTTGTTGTTGTTATTTTTGTTACAATAAAGCGTTTACATACATACATGATGACAAACAAACATCGTCGCCACTCCACGATATATATATATATTAATGAATAACGATGAATATTTTTACCGATATCCGTCTGTCCGTAAACTCCAGTGAATGCCGCTATATTTAGAAAATACAGATCCCTTTGGATTATTGAAGAAAAATCCTTAGAACATTTGCCTTTCTTCTCAGATCGCTACAACGAGCTAAAGCTGTAACAAAGCATTTTTTTCGCGGAGATTCCATTAAAGAACGTTTATACAGCATTGATTCATTCATTCGTTCATTCTCTTAGTCGACGTTGAATCAATATTTGAACGAGATTACGAACTCGGGTAATAGCGGAAATACTTCTCGGACAAGAGAGTTTTGGAATGTTCTCTAAACGTCGAAAAGTTCTCGATGATTCGGCTAATTGTCTTAAAGTTCTCAAATAACTTCTCAAATTCAACCGACCGCTCATAACTGTAAAGCCTACAAGTTGATGAAAAATATTTAATACATACATTATTCTCCGTGGTCTCCACTCCAGAACTGGTCTGCCCCAACGGCCGTCGGTTCTGCGACAGATGTGGCCCGCCCACTGCCACTTCAGCCTGCTAATCTTTTCGGCTATGTCGGTCACCTTCGTGGCGAATTAATCAAACTGGTCAATTTATTTGTACAAACTTAGTAGTACAATTTATTAGGTTAGTAGTTATCTAGAAATCTACCAGCACTTTGGTTCTAAAGCAACGCTACGCTGAAGCTACGGTGCTACATCGTAGCAACGTAGCACTGTAGAAGCTGCTGAAGTAAAATCGTCCTTATGAACTGCAACATAGAAGTAACTGTGGGGTGTAGTGACAGATAACAGATGATTTTAAAATGTGCATCCGTTATCTAATTTAATCCTACTAATATTATAAACGCGAAAGTTTGCAAGTATGGATGGATGTTTGTTACTCTTTCACGTAAAAACTACTCAATGGATTTTAATGAAACTTTACAATAATATAGCTTATACATCAGAATAACACATAGGCTACAATTTATAAAGATATTGTGTGAATTGTCCAAAATATCAAGTAAGTAAGAAATACATAATAATTTGTGATGTTAAGTTTTCCACGCGAACGAAGTCGTGGGCAACAGCTAGTAACTGCATATGCATGTTAGTAATTTAAAATAGTTGATATTGTTGTGCCCTTAACAGGGTTCATGTTATGGATTCGATTTATTTTATATTCCATCCTTGTAACCAAATGATATACATACTCGTAAATTTGATCAAAATAATTATTAATCTAACTAAAAAGGTAGCTCAGCGAGCTATGGAGAGGGCTATGCTTAGGGTTTCTTTGAAGGATATGATTCGTAATGAAGATATCCGACGAAGAACGAGGGTAACCGACATAGCTGAAAGGATTAGCAAGCAAGGGCAGACGAGATCTAGAGAGGAGACCGCGGATCGGCACGCGCAGGGCACCGACGACCTGAAGAAGGTGGCCGGAAGCGGCTGGATGCGGAGGGCGGAGAACCGGGTGTGTGGCGTTCATTGGGGAATGCCTATGTCCAGCAGTGGACTTCTAGGGGCTGACATGATGATGATTCCCTAAGAAAGTTTGTTCTATTTCTCAAAACTTATCTACAACATTAAATACAAGCAAATAGTCAATATTACGTTGAACCGCACATTGACAGTTGTACGCGATTCGCCTAGGGCTGGTGCCTACGCTTTCGGATTGTGGAGCGGCACATGACTTGACGCAGTTGCTCACGGACCGTTTGGCCCCGGCAATCGTGGCCGCGCAGCGTAGGTATTATACCGAAAGTGCGGAGAGTGACAGGCCTGGATGTGTGGTGGCGTTCATTGGGGAAGGCCTATGTCCAGCAGTGGACGTCTAAGGGCTGATATGATGATGAAAAAATGTAACCTTATAAAATGACTGTGGTTTTTCAGCGTGGCGTGGCGTGGCTTGGCTTCAGTCACGGAACGAAGTTATTAAATCATCAACCATTCCTTTGAGCGGGGGTACGCAAAGATTTTATCACATCAATCGAACTGGAATTAATTCTGCTGCCTTTTTACGATGACGGGTTTCGTGCACGCAGTATAAAAAGTTGTTTTTAACGAGGCATGAGCTAAAGCTGTATTTAAATACCGCTTTGATTATCCAAATATAGTATCTATTTATTTAGTACTAGCTGCCCCGTAGAAAAAGTCTACCACGAAAATGTCTTTTCATTTTTCGGGTTTATATATAGCCTATGACACTCACAAATAAAGTGGTTTTCTATTGGTAAAAGAATTTTCAAAATCGGTTCAGTAGATCCAGAGGTTACCCGTTACAACCTCAAAAACTTTACCTCTTTATATGTAGAAGTATAGATGTATTAATTCATTACTATCAGCTCATCAACTTTGTATGTATGTACTTTATGTATGTAAACGCTTTATTGTACCAAAAATAACAACAAACAATAATAAAATAGGAATTAAACTGTGTACAAAGGCGGACTTATGCCACTTAGGATCTCTTCCAGTCAACCTTAGAGTAACCGAAAGGACAAGTATAATGCGTCTATTTATATTATAGGTATTAGGTTTTAATTAAGACTTTATTTCATCATCAGCCGAAATACGTCCACTGCAGAACATAAGCCTCCCCAAAAGAATGCCACTTTTGGAGGGCTGTCCACTGGGGTATTTGCCATAATCATCACGCTTGGCAGGTGGATTGGTGATTGCGGTAATGATATAATACAAAAAAATACAAAAAAAAATATTTTCAGAAACTTAGGGGTTGCAGCGGCTCTAGTTGAGGCCCTCTTTTAGACAAAAATGTCTGTGCCAGAGGGCCTCGCTCTTCCATACTTATATCTTATATAAAAATAATGTGTGTGAGTGGGGTGTATGTATGTGTGTGTGAGGGGGGGGGGGGGTCATCAGCACATACAGTAGCGTTTCCGCAGCAGCCGGTCCCTAAAATATTATTTAACTCGTATTATTTTTATATGAAAACATAAATATTATCAAAAATAACTACTCAGATAACACAGGGCTCAGAGAAAATACGCAAATATATTTGAGAAATAGGTAATTCAGTTCTCGCATGGACTTCAATGGAGAGATACTGTCATATCTGCTGATATTTCAAAGGGTTAAAGCCTATTGAGCACTCCACAAAATTATTTAAGTAGATATTTGCGGCGTTTGATGTTTAGTAAGAGAATTGACAGTGGCAGGTGTCTCTTATCAGAGGAGCACAGGGTTGTAGTCAGTGGGGGACCTGGGGCCCCCTATGAAATTTGGGCCGTGGAACTTATGTGGCATGCTTTGCTGATATTAAAAGAAAGATCTCCGCACTTTCGTTATAATACCTACGCTGCGCGGCCCCGATTGCCGGGGCCAAACGGTCCGTGAGCAACTGCGTCAAGTCATGTGCCGCTCCACAATCCGAAAGCGTAGGTACCAGCCCTAGGCGATCGCGTACAACTGTCAATGTGCGGTTCAACGTAATATTGACTATTTGCTTACGGCTAGAGTCCAGAAGCGTAAGCAGAGACGATGTATCGCCACTTTACGCCACCCTGACACACCTTACTAGCCTCACTCACATTCATCAACCTTTTCATGCACCTCCGTTTATTCATCTTACTGCGGACCTCACCCTTTTTCAGGACGTCACCAATTTAATCCTTGAACGTCATCCTAGGACTGTATACCTGTAGTTACTTCCATGTTCGTACTGTAAATTTATTTTACCAATATTCTCTCATTTAGTCTCTTATGCCGTGTGGTTTTCGGTAGAGTAGAATAGGACCACTCCAACTCTTCCCGTGGATGTCGTACAAGGCGACTAAATTAATACATTATAAAACATCAATCAGGCCTCCCCAACCCGTCTGGCCAGAGCGGGAAATGTATGCCAAATCCTCCGTCTATCTCCGGCAGATGAGAGAGGGTTGTGCTCCTGTAGTGGAGACAAAAATAACCTGATGATGAATATTCTCTCACTCATACGCTCTAAATGTCTAAACAAAGACAAATTGCTGATGCTAGGGATATTTTCTGTTGGTTCCAATGAGCTAGTTAGGAATCATCTATTGCTATAGTTATATTAATTTTTAAAAATCATTTAACCTGCGGGGTATCAAATCAAAATCAAAATATTTATTTTCAAAATTGGAACACATAATTCTCTTTTTGACGTCAAATTCTGCCTAAATCTACTCCACTTCCACCTGTATAACCGAGGGGAAGAAGTGGCAACAAACCCAACGGCACAGGGCCCTACCTTTGATTTATCTTAGTAAGTAAGGTAAGCACGATAGGAACAACATTCAACGTAAATAGTGTATATTGTGTGTGTGTTTTCAAAACGTGTGCAGCAAGTTTTCTTCCTCTGTCATTTTAAGCTGTGTTTGATCTTTTACATTTATTCTCTGGATTGAGAATATATAGGAAAGTGTGATAGTCTGAAGAACATAAGGTTTAACCCCGGAAGCGGGCGCTATGGGCAATAATTCATATCAACAGTGATCAATCCGCTTGCGCACATTTAGAATATCCGTCGCTTGGAGCCGCGCGTCCGCTGTCCACTGCGATCGCTCACTTCGGCGTACGGCCCGCTGTTACATGTGCCTCATACTTACAAACCCATATTAGAAACTGAGCCGCACACAGATCCTTAGTGGCTAGAAAATAAAATAGCCATAACTCCATCATTATTTCTTTTCACAGAGGAAGGTCTTGCACATCTGCAAACTAATGTCATGCATGAAGAGACCCCCACCAAAACAAAAGCCTAGCTGCGTACCTGGTCTATCAGATACAGTTGTTATTTTTATAGTACATTTACTTATAGTACAAAATTTATGCAAATTCATTCATTCACAAGTCTCTTGTGGGAATCGATCCTACGACCTCTGGCCATCGAGTTTAACAAAGAGGTCGAGACTTATCTATTTTTAACATTGATATAACATCGCCATTTCCTTGGAGCAAAGAGCTAGAAATATATTCAATTATCATAATCAGCCGAAATACATCCACTGCTGAACATAAGCCTCCCCGAAAGCCATTGGGGATTTGAGATAATCACCACGCTTGGCGGCCGGATTGGTGATCGCAGTTATAATCTTAATATACAGAGGAGAACGCTGGCTACCCGTCCCTGGTGCAATCCCTTAGTGGCCTTGACGACACCCACGGGTAGTTATGGGGAAAACCACACTACACATTCTCGTAGTTAACGAATTTAATAAATAAAAAAATGGGGACATTTCACACACGGCCACCTGATCCCAAACTAGGCAGAGCCTGTAATATGGGTATCAGACAGCTGATATACATACATAATATAATATATAAATAACATCCAGTCACAAGGCAAATACAAGTGCTTATCACACGAAAGTTTTGCCCTGGGCGGGATTCGAACCCGCGACCCCGAGCTTCGCAGGCAGGTGTACTACCGACTAGGCTACGGGGCCGACAATACAAGTGTCGCATCTAGTTTCTAATCTGTTTTACCTATATAAAACTGTAACTGGTCTATGTCTGTACATGGGAGATATTGTAGAAAAATGTGTATGAGGGGTCTTTATAGGGCCAATAGAAGTCAAAATAATGGTTTTTAGAATTGTTGTCTGTATATCTGTATGTTTGTTACCTCATCACGCAAAAACTACTGAATGAAATTTGATGCAGTTTTCACAGTTGTCTTGCTGGAGGTCTAACTTAAAATATGGTGCATGTTTCATCTCGATACGCCACTTAGAACCTGAGATATTATTAATTTTTTTTCTAGAAGTCATTATATGTAATATAACAAAGAAGCATAATTATTATGTTCGGTACAATTCATATAACGAGATGATCTGTAGCCCACGCGAGCGGACCCGCGGGTATAGCTAGTCTTAGAATAAACTAAGTCTTTTTTAACACTGGCAACATCATCATTTCCCATGGGAAAAAGGAAACAGCTAGAAATGAAACAAAAAATATATTCAATGATTTTTTTTTATTAATAATGACATTCAGACATTTCAATTTATTCTGTACAATAGACGATCTTATTTTTGATAAATTTTGACATACTCCCGACAAGCAATTTAAGATTATTAGAGTCAACCCAGAAACAGCAAACAAGTTAAACTTAGACAAAACTTATAAATAAATATTGGGCCCAATTCTGAAGGCACACATACAAAATTTTACAGCTCTAAAGTTAGTGGTATCTGTTTCAAACAATATTAGGAAGATAGAGACAGAAATCAGTTTAGTACTGTATTTTTTTAAAATTTGTGACTTCAGAATCAAGCCCATTGAAATTCTAATATTGCTTTTATAAACAACAGTAACTTTGGTCAAGTTACTGTCCGAAAACACGAATGGCGGGCTATGGAAAGAGCGATGCTCGGAGTTTCTCTAAAGGACAGGATTCGAAATGAGGTGATCCGCCAGAGAACTAAAGTAAACATAGCTCAAGAGTTTGTACTAAGAGGGGTCATCGGGGGCGCGAGTGTCTGGAGCGGGGGCTCTGTGCACTCTTCCATGCGTCCCCGAGTGAGCGTGCGGCGAGGCTGGTGAGAGGGGCACCGGGAGCGTGTGCCTTCGGTGGACCCGGAGTCCCTCGAACTGTGCCGGAGATGGCCACCGCGGGGTTTTAGTCGGTTAAAGCCCGACACAATTCACTCGTCCCCCCGAGGTGAGTGTTTATGCGTGGCATTTCCCCGCGTCAAAAAAAAATAGCTCAAAAGTTTGTACGTTGACGTGGCAGTGGGCTGGTCACATCTATCGACGATAAAATTACCGTTGGGGTAAACCTAGTTCACGGGTGGAGGCCACGACTGGGCAGACGTAGTGTGGGACGGTCCCTGGATAGATGGAGCGATGTGAGGTGTTAGGCGGCTGGCAGTGACTGGATGAGAAGAACCGAGGATCGGGTTCAGTGGCGAGCCTTGGGAGAGGCCTATGTCCAGCA
Source organism: Esperia sulphurella (assembly GCA_947086405.1). Taxonomy (NCBI): domain Eukaryota; kingdom Metazoa; phylum Arthropoda; class Insecta; order Lepidoptera; family Oecophoridae; genus Esperia; species Esperia sulphurella. Next base: position 15,844,440 of record OX352267.1, read on the forward strand.
GTGGACTCTTGCAGGCTGATAATGAAACAACAGCAAGGGATAAGTATAAACACTACTAAGAATAAATAATAGTACATACGACGCACTCTCTAAGAAACTTACTTCAATTTCTCAAAGACTTAAGTACAACATCCAATGCAAGCTAAATTAAATCCTATGCGCATGGAAGAAAGTCAAAGTTACACTGGCCCTCTAAATCACGCACTCATTGTCAGTCGCCATCAGCCTAGTGCTGGTAACTAAGCTTTCAGATTATGAAGCGAGACTTTACCTAAATGCGTCACATGCGATACATAGCTCTCGCGACACCCAACCCACTGGCCCCGGCAATCGGGGCCGCGCCGCGTTTTTATATTTTTATACCTAAGTGAAGAGTCAGACTGACCTGACTCGAGACTTTATAGGTATTTCTGTTTTCTTTAATTTGACTTAAAATAATGATAATAAAGGACTAAAGAAATGTAACTTAAGATATACAGGATGCCCCACGATATGGAATAAAGTACTTGAAATATTAAATATAGGAGATTTCATTTAAAAAAAAAATTTATAAGTTGAACTGCTTTTAAAGATTTGTCACAAAGCTTCTGCCTGAGGCGGGAACCGAACAGGAAAAAAAAACGAATACTAAAAAAAAACTTGAGGGTAGGATTTTTTACTAACCTAAAGAATACTTCTAGGAGCACAAATTGTCAAGAGTATGTCAATGTATTTATATAAAATTGACAACATTTACAATAATTTAAACATCAATTTAATTTTAAATTAAACAATATTTTTATTTCCACTTACATTATTGGCACATTAACATTGTATTTACACATAAACATAACTTCAATATCACACGGCATCGTATATTAATAACTTTATATAACATTTATAATTACAATATTTTTGTATCGTTGTCTTACAATCGATATAATGAAGTTGCTTTGAACGTAGTAAATAAATTGGTATAATTTTATTTTATAATATTTTAATATATTAATATTGAGGTCTTTCTTAAGCAATAGGAGAAAGATATTTTTAATATAAAATCTTAATAATAAATTATAGTTGTGCTAACAAAAATTGATTGTGACCGACATAGCCGAAAGGATTAGCAGGCTGAAGTGGCAGTGGGCGGGCCACATCTGTCGTAGAACCGACGGCCGTTGGGGCAGACGAGTTCTGGAGTGGAGACCACGGATTGGCACGCGCAGGGTGGGACGCCCCGCCTCCAGATGGACCGACGACCTAAAGAAGGTGGCCGGAAGCGGCTGGATGCGGAGGGCGGAGGACCGGGTGTGGTGGCGTTCATTGGGGAAGGCCTATGTCCAGCAGTGAACGTCTAAAGGCTGACATGATGAACAAAAATTACAGTTCTGGACCCAATATATGAATCACTTATTGCAAAAAGGCTCAATGGGGATTTTGCAAAAAATATTGTAGGTAGTTATTCGTAAGTCATTAATGCTAATGGAGAAGTGTTATTTTGTAATGGATTTTTCTGTACTGGTTATTAAATTAGATAACAGATAATTTTAAAATGTGAATCTGTTATTTAATTTAATAACCAATTAGTGTCAATCATGAAGGAAAACGCTTTGAGGTGAAACTACGAGCTACGAAAAATTATTTTGCTTCATGGTATGAGGTGTGTTTGTTTTTATTTAAAGTAAGACTGTTATATCTATTCGTGGAGTTGAATCCTGATCCGGGCGTTGTTCTAACATGTATACCACAGACTCTATCTCAGATTTCATTGTTACATTCGTCAATTCATTTCATTGTCTACGTTCGTATACAAGTTAGATATTAATCAAAAACCTTGTAATTTAACTCCGTAATGCAGCCCTCATCAATAATGGCAGGCCAACTGTCAAAGTAACGAATGGAAATTAATTGATTCACAGGCTCTATTCGAACTTCTGAATTTAACTTCCACTACTGTACGTAGTTGTACTGGGTAAATAGCTGGTACAAGAGGTCTCGTCACCACCTGAAGAACTTGCTGGGGTCGGCCTTGAGTATAAATGGTAGATTTTAATTTTAGGCTGTTATGTCGTCTAGAAAAAATCCATTCAGAATTGGCGGAGTAATCGCGTAACAAACATACAAAATAAAAAAATAAAAAAAATACCGTCGAATTGAGAACCTCCTCCTTTTTTGAAGTCGGTTGAAAATTAGTTCGTTACGAATATGCTACACATTTCATCTAAAAAAAGTTACTTAAACTCGAGTTTACAGCTTTAAATCTATTTTATATATATAAAAGGAAAGTGTGTGTATGTATGTCCAGCCTTTTCTCCATAACCATCCACTGCCATCCACTCATGGTTGCAGTGGTAGATAGCCCTTGGTCTGCACTTGCAAGTAAGGGAGTTTGGGAGGTGGGTGGTTAATGTGTGATGGGATACTTCTATCCTATTCTAACACATTGATCCAGAATGTTCTAGTGTTCTCAAAATTTCAAGAATGATCTGGGAAGTTCTGTTTATAATATCGGCAAAGCGAGGATTTTTGAAAGCTGTCAATTGTCATGTCGGCTATCTGCGGGTCCTTAACATTCGCACCATATGTAACTTATCCACGCGAACGAAGTCGCGGGCAACAGCTAGCATAACTGTAAATCGTGAGACTCAAAATTCTCAATAATCCAAAACTCAAATAGTTGAAAAAAGAACATGAATAAATTCTGACGTAATTCCATAGATCACGAAGCTGTATATAACAAAGATTAATTTAGACCAAATAATGTATGATATTACATATCAAGGGCATCGCATTAACGCCCTAACGGCCAAAGTGTGCTTAATGGCAATGTGAGCACACTTTTTCTTAGTCGTGTTTTCATTGTCACTTTTTTTTTCATGATCGTAAAGTGATGTAAAAACGTATGTTGAAGTCCTCTTAATTAACGTTTCTGGTTCTTAAGCATCATCGTCATCAATCAACAGCCCACTGCTGGACATAGGCTGTCCCCATTGGCCAGCATTGTACACAGCATTGTAACACAAATATTACCCTCGTTTCTTCGCGCGGTCAGAAGATCAGTAAAATAATAAGTTAACGCTAATTCATGTCAATTTTAATTTTTCGGTTAATATTCGAGCGTTACAACCACAGAAATACTATCACGATAGAACCGTTATTGCCATTCGCTTACTTCAGTTCCGCGCGTGCCGATTTTCGGAGATACAGTTATGCAGTTAGAAACCGCGTAATATGGCTTATTTGCAGATTTTTTTTACGATGTTTACCCGACCTTGATTCAGCGCGAAACGAGTAAGCGTTTGATAGTAAAAACGATGAACTCGTATTCTCATCAACTTTTGAAGGTGACGAAAATCAAGGCAGTTGAAACGGTCGAATATTTACCGATTATTGTAACTTTCAGAAATACACAAAAATACCTCAAAATACACCCATTGCTGTGTACAGGCTAGATTTTAAAGTGCAATATATGTTTATATCTACATCTAACTATATCCAAAAATATAGCATTCTCTCTCTTTGTAAAGATAGTGCCTTTTAAATTAAGCCATAGATTAAAAAGAGTGGAAGAGAGTTAGTGACATATTTAACAAATACTGAATCCACAGAGAGTTGCTGAAAGTCAGGTCGAGATGAACTTATTAGTATAAATCTAAAATATTGCTGCACAAGGCCGTTCAAAATTAACTACACAAACTTTTAGGGATGGAAACTACTAAGTTTTAGTCTTTTTCAGAAAAAAATCACATTAATGTCACATTATCGCCTTTTAATTTACTTAATTAACTTTAATGTTGAATAATGCTTAGGGGACTACTAAAACGGATGTCCTTACAGGGTAGCTTTTTAATCAGTCTGTCAGTTCGGTGAATTTTTTTTTTTTTTTTTTTTATTTCATGATAATAAAAACAAAAAATAACAAGGAGACCATGTTTTGTGCCACTAAGCATAAGTCGCTTGTCGTGACACAAGAAACGCAATCACATACACTCGGTAGTCGGAACATACAGTTATTAATTTTGCGTGGCGGGCACTTGGATAAACGTGAACCTGTTTGCTAGTGAATAACTCGGCAATATATCGGATTTTTTTCTTTTGACAGATATTACAATAAAGCTAAAAAAACTAATACGATCATTCTCTGCTGACTTTTTAAAATGTAATTTAGATTCCTATTTTACTGTTTTTTCTGGAGAACTATCTAAGTTAACAAAAATAAATAATAATAGCTAATTAAATGAAAAATATATATAAAGTTAAAATCTTATTGTTAGGGCTTGTAGATGGAACTGCCAAAGTTTGTGTAGTTCATTTTGAATTTTGTGTAGTTAATTTTGAATTTTAAGTAGTTAATTTTGAAGTTCATTTACTAAGTATTAGTATATTTTAGGTTCTAAAACCTATTTATAATACCTTGATATTAATAATTTACTTCAAAAACACAGTCACAGCGTCAAATACCTATCTTTGTATACGTACATAATAATTCGTCAATTTTAAAACCTTTCAATAATGTCCCAGCATTGTCTTTCATTTATATTCTTTGTTTTTAAATTCTAGTCTACTAGGAAAGGCACTTGGCTCCTCGCGAGGAGAGCTAACGTCCAGACAGACATCTCTATTCTATACCTGTGTATAATGCGGTTACTGCTACTGGCAACTGCATCTGGAAGAAAAAAAACAAAAATGAATACTGACTGTAATTGGAATTTGAATTGAAATGGAAACTCAACATTTGAAGCGCCATCTGTCAGCTGGGACTCGGTAAAAAACTTTTTGCGAGAATGTTTGCTAAAGCTCAAGAATCAAGGCTGTAAATTTGTTTAAAAATTTCCAACCGACAGTTAATTTCCAACCGACCGAATTTGAAGTTTTGGGTTAGGAGAAAAGTTATTGTGCAGTTAAGGGTTAGGAGCCTGTAGTCCTTGGGTTCAGGTAAGCTGTATCCTATTGCAGCTAGTGCATTGCATTCACACATCATTGTGTTCAAAGTGCTTCATTACCACAGGCTCATAGTTTACGGTCTCTGAAAGCCCCATCTTACAAAGGAGGTACCTCACACAGAGTGTCCGGTAGATGATTTTACTATAAGACAGATGGTTGATGTCGATGATGGATATAGTGAGGGTGTATGGTAAAAATACATAAAATGCCCCCCTAAGGTGCTGTTCCTCGGCATGTTCTTTTAAAGCAGTTTTGATTGTGCTCGTAGAGAGTATGTCAAATGGTTATGGTTCATTCCGAGCTTGGTCTGACTATTTTTTAGGCAGTGTATCAGCGTTTTTATTGTGCTGAGGTACATTTTTACCTTGTGTCATGTAAATAAATAGGATAAAGTGGAAACTACACTTTGCGAGTGTATTTCTTTGTAAATTGCCACCTAGTATATTTACAGCAGAGAAAAATACAGTTTTCTTGGAAATATTCGCGTGATATTTCTCTACAATATGAAAAGAGCTCTCTTTACCTCTCGAGTGTCTCTAAAGAGTGGTCCATTCAGTCTAAAATATGTTTCAGTAAATCTTAATAAAGAAGTATATTTTCAACGTATTTAGTCAGGAAATGTTATTTTGTTTTGCATTTAGGTAATTGTGTGGTTGGATTTTGGCGGAAAAAATTGTTTAGTACCAAATTATAGGTGTTCATTAACTATAGATTTTTGACGAATAATCATCAGCTGAAATGCGTCCACTGCCGAACAAAAGCCTCCCCAATAGAATGCCACATTTAGTGGGCTGTCTGTTGGGGGATTTGACATAATTACCATGCTTGGTAGGCGGATTGGTGATCGCAGTAATAATCTTAATATACACAGGAGAAATTTACTGCCTGTTCCTGATTCAAATACCTTAGTCGCCTTGACACACCCACAGGTGTGTAAGGGAGTGCAAATACATCCACTGCTCTAAATGCCAACCTCATCTGCATGCGGTACAGATTGACCAACGAGGCCCTGGCGACGGATAATGGAGGTATGATCATCATAGATCAGATTAGATTTATTTATTTCACTTTTACATCTTAACAATTCAATTTTACATGTCATTTTAATATGGTAAAATAAATAATAAATATAATAAATAATAAATATGTCATACATTCACACCAATTATCCAGTCCCAAACTAGGCAGAGCCTGTGCTATGGTTACTAGATAACGGATACACATACTTAAATAAATATATAAACATCCAAGACTTGGGTACAAACATTCATATTCATCATACGAACATTTGCCGCTAGCGAACCCGCAACCTCCGGCGTGGCAGTCCGAGAGCTACCCGTTCCGCCACGGAGGTCGTCGGGATCGAATCGAGATCGAAAAGGGATCGTCATAAAATAAAATAATGTAAAAATATAAATTACAATGTCAACAAATCAAATAATGTCATAGTATATAACATACTATCTATGTCAGTATATAATATTAAAATAAAAATTTCATAAGGCAATAAATACCATAGACTATACCCATACTATAGACAGCAGCGACACGAGGCGTGAGGCGTGAAATTGCGATGGCCAACACGTCTGTCCAGCGTGGCCATTGTTGGCAACATAGGGCAGCCTTTGAGTATTAACCAAAATTGGAGAAGGCCTGTGTTCAGCAGTGGACGCCTAAGGGCTGATATGAATGAATAGATACTTCCTGCATTATATTTATTTGTAATAATATTGTACTCACTATTTTTACTAAACATATAAGACGATATGTGCGGCCGACTTGCGACAAAAAGTCGCACGGACATGCTGCTGACGTGCGGCGGGTGCGTAGCGACGGTCGCGCGACATCGCAGCGACAGATAGCCGCGGTGAGTCGCGTAGTCATCTGGGAACACGTGCAGGGTCCGCCACGAAGCGCGCAGGCCGTCGCCGTCCGCCCCCGATATATGTGTCTCCCCTGTTATCACCGGATCCTGCAACAAGCGATGCTGTTTAGGAATTTGTAGATGATAATAATTAACTACGTAACATTTCAAAAATAACTACACAAACTTTGACATCTAAAGAATCATATATGATTTTATGTTATCGTTTTATTATTTATTGTCGATAAAAATAATGAAACAGTAATCTAAATTAAATTAATAATCCTACTTTATTAAACGCAAATATAAAAGAAATTAAATAGATTACATTATGACACTACAAAGTGTTGTTATGTTTAACGTTACATGACTTGTAAGTATGTATAGTTAATTTTGAAAGACAATTTTAATAATTACTGGGTATTTTTTCGGACTATGGAAATAAAATAAGGATGGAAAAATATTTGTTTTTCTTACTATGACAGTTTACGCCTGATATTAACCATTTCAATGGTAATTAACTAAAAATAATTATTGTATTATACATACATACACTTGTCTAATCTCAAACTATATATTTATATTTTTTCCTGTACGATAGGAATTAAGCAAAAATAGGATAATTTATTAACATAACATCCAGACCAGGACCATATTACTGACCGCGGCACGTTAACATCGAATGCCGAGGTGGCTCAAGAGTTTGAAACTTTCTTTACTAATATACCACTAAAGACCACAGAAAACTTAAATTCATCGGCTGCTCTTTCTGCGGAATTTTTACGAAAGAACGTTCCCTCTTGCATCACTGAATTTGAATTTAGGCACGTGAACCCACAGGATATTATAACGTCCTTTAAACAAATAAAAATAAAAACCACTGAAGACCTGTGGGGTATGTCTGTTAAAGTATGTAATTCCATCATTGATATTTTAGCACCATATCTTGCCTTCGCGTTTAATCTCTCTATAGATCATGGCACTTTTCCCGATCTAATGAAGCTAAGTAAAACTATACCATTGTACAAATCAGGAGACAAAAGAGATCCTGGCAACTTTAGACCCATTTCGATCTTACCGGTACTTAGCAAAGTTTTCGAAAAGGTCATGCTCAGTCAAATGCTTGTACATTTCAACTGTAACAAACTTCTACATGACCAACAGTTTGGTTTCACTAAAGGCCGCTCGACGACGGACGCTGGTGCTGCTCTTCTGCACAATATTTTTGATGCTTTTGAGCGACACCACGATGCTATCGGGGTTTTTTGTGATTTATCTAAGGCGTTTGATTGCGTAGATCATAAAACGTTGCTCTTCAAATTAGAACATTACGGTATCAAAAATAAAAACCTTAGTTTATTGAACTCCTACCTAACAAACAGGATTCAAAAGGTTCAGATAAACGGTAAAAAGTCGCAGGGATCTCTTATTAAAATAGGAGTCCCACAGGGCTCAATATTAGGACCTTTCCTTTTTTTGGTTTATATAAACGATCTTCCGTACATGGTGCAGAATATGTCGAAGATTGTGTTGTTTGCAGATGATACTTCTCTGATTTTTGAAGTTAATAGACATGCTCAAAACTATGACGATGTGAACGACACCCTTCGGCAAGTTCATGAATGGTTTATTGCTAACAACCTTGTTTTAAACTCAAAAAAAACTAAATGCATAAAATTCACACTTCCAGGTGTTAAACCATGTGATAATGACATAATATTAAATAACGAGAAGTTAGCATTTGTGGATAATACGGTTTTCTTGGGGCTAACCCTTGACAAGAAGCTGCAATGGGGTCCACATATAGAATTGTTATCAGGTCGGCTAAGCTCCGCAGCATATGCCGTTAAAAAGATTAGAGAGTTGACAGATATAGCTACAGCAAGACTTGTATATTTTAGCTACTTTCACAGTCTTATGTCTTATGGCCTCTTGCTCTGGGGTCGTGCCGCTGATATCGATTCTATATTCATTTTACAAAAAAGAGTAATAAGATCTATTTATGGGCTTCGTAGTCGTGATTCTCTAAGAGAATTATTTAAGGAAATAAATATAATGACGGTGCCATGTCAATACATATTCGCTAACATTATGTTCGTTAGACAGAACCTTTCTTTACTCAGCTTAAATAGTGAGAGGCATAATTTAAATCTTAGAAATAATAATAAAATTCAAATCCATCATTCTAGATTGTCTAAGATCAATAATTCTTTTGTGGGGCTGTGCGTGCGTTACTACAATAAGGTTCCGAATGAAATTATTAACTTGCCTGAACAAAAATTCAAATCTTCTATAAAAGTTAATCTGTGCAAGAAAGCCTACTATAAGTTAGATGACTACTTAAATGATAAAAGTCCATGGAGTGCTTGATGGCTCAGCATAGGTAGACTTAATGATTGTAATGAATAAGATAAATCAAAGGTAGGGCCCTGTGCCGTTGGGTTTGTTGCCACTTCTTCCCCTCGGTTATACAGGTGGAAGTGGAGTAGATTTAGGCAGAATTTGACGTCAAAAAGAGAATTATGTGTTCCAATTTTGAAAATAAATATTTTGATTTTGATTTTGATTTTATTGTACAAAGTTGACTGTCTGTGGGAATCGAACCCACACGACCTCTGGCGATCGAGTCTGACGACCAAGCCACGAGGGCAACAAGAACGTCTCTTAAGCCCAAAGATGTAATTCTCTAGAATTTCTAGTTATTATCTTTAAAATGATTCAATAATGTTTGAAACTATGACTATGTATTTTCATGAGAAATTGTTACAGATTGTGCTAAATCACAAGGATTTTATTTAAAAAGTAAAAAGACTTTTTCCCCGACGACTCGACGATATCATTTTTCTACTTGTTAGTTTATTCTGTAACGAGCATTGAATTGCAGAATAGAGAATTATTGTAAACGTTATACCTGACACGAGACTTGTGAGCCAGGGTGGTATAGGTTTTTTTATCATATCTCTAATCAATATTGATTTATTTAATTATTGAATGAATTATTTAATTATTGAATGAGTAAACGCGTGAATGAATGAATAAATAAATATCAATATATGGGGACATTTCACACACGGTCAGCTGATTCCAAAATAGGCAGAGCGTGTAAATATGGGTATCAGACAGCTGATGATAATGTATGAATGAATGAATTACATAATATACTTTAGCCAGGGTGGTATAGATTTTTTATCATATCTCTAATCAATAAAGACTTATTTTATTATTGAATGAATTGTTTAATTATTGAATGAGTGAATGCGTGAATGAATGAATGAATGAATTAATGAATTAATATACTTTATTGTCTATTATGTTATCTATTACTCATATACAAACATATTTCTCTCTCATGAACACACACACGCCCCACACACCCCAATTTACACTGTGAGACACCCTAGCCTAGGCCCCAGCAGTGTATTTATAATGTCAATGTACTCTTAGCTAGATATAGCTGTCCAGTCACGTACTATACTTATCCTTATTCATAATATTACTCAATGAATCAATTCGAAGTGTATTTGTTCGAAACTCGCAATTTCACGGGTGATGTGAGTGCTGACACTCAATCGAGTTGATTCCGGGCCATTAGCGGTGGGCGCGCGTCATTGGCCAGAGCCAATCGGCTGCGACGACTTCCGAAGGCCTCCGAGGTCAACGAACGCACTTAGCCAGCTATGGAGGCTGCAGCAGCAAAGGAATGCAGACAGATCCACCAACATCAACACTAGAAATTTCATAGGCGTAAGGGACAATTTAGGTTGTAAAGGATACTGTTTCTTTAAATAAGTATTTTTTTACAATTCGAATGGTAACTGGAAATGTCAGGATAAGGTAATAGAGCGTAAATATGCCTTAATTGCTTTTTAGCTTTAATTTGTCTTAAACTTTTGCTACCAGAACTCGTTCGTTTCTATTGTAGAGACACATCATCAAAAAGAAATTACAAGATAATAAATAAATAAATATGTCAGACATTCACACCAATTATCCAGTCCCAAACTAGGCAGACCCTATGCTATGGTTACTAGATAACGGATAGACATAAATAAAATCGTTAACTTCGCGTGTCTGTACATTGAAGATATTTGCAAAAAATAATTTGAGGGGTCTAAGGATAAGTAATAGAACACATTTCAATCATTTTTGGAATTTTTGTCTGTTTATCTGTTTGTCTGTTTATCTGTTTGTCTGTGAGTTTTTGCACGCATCACTTAAAAACTACTGAACGGATTTTGATGGACTTTTCACAAAAACGTGGGGCTTAACTTAACATTTAGTCTTTATTTCGTCGCAATCGGCTAGTCCCTAATCCCAGTGTCCACTACGGGTCCACTATGTGTCCACTATGTATCCACTATGTGTCCACTATGTATACACTATGTGTCCACTATGTGTCCACTGTGTGTCCACTGTATCCACTATGTGTCCATTAAGTGACCTATATGTATCCACTATTTTTTGTTAGCGTCTTATGAGTCTAGTTAAGTCAGTTAAGGAACTCCAATTTGGAAAGGAATTATATTTTTTGGAAGTAGATTGCTTGAAATATACCAAATTATTATTTTACCTGACTGTGTTTACGTCAACAGTCGTTATAATAATTAAATTTGAAGACAAAGAAAAATAAATTAAGTTGCAAGGTACAATTCTTTATTGGTCTCAGTAGCCTAATAACATCTAAATTAACTTTAAATTAATGAGTAAAATGATGGCAGAATATTAAATAACATCAAATTGTTTGAACCCAACACGGCGCTTGTTTTCTATGGCGTCTTCTGAAAAGCAATTTTCATTGAAACCCTACGTAAGCAGGGTTGAATTCAGGAAGGGTCTTTTAACCGATAGTCTGGAGTAAAGACAGATACATTCTTGACTATAACAATCGACGACCTCCGTGGCGGAACAGGTAGCTGTCAGATTGCCACGCCGGAGGTTGCGGGTTCGAATCCCGCCAGGGGCAAATGTTCGTATGATGAATATGAATATTTGTACCCAAGTCTTGGATGTTTATATATTTATTTAAGTATGTCTATCCGTTATCTAGTAACCATACCACAGGCTCTGCCTAGTTTAAGACTGGATAATTGGTGTGAATATCTGAGATATTTATTTATTTAATCAAAACAATTTTTTTCCCGTCGCTGTTAGGCTGGCAGAAATCTCTTAAAGAGATAAGCATTACCATTTGTAAATTTTTTTCCTTACTTTTATTGTTTTGTATGCTTTTTTCGTTTGTGCGTGCAATAAATTGTTAAATAAATAAATTATATAAATCTTGTATATAATTTAAACAATTTCTCGCGATTTCTTGACGATAGAACCCTCGCGTGTCTGTACATTGAAGGGGGACGGGATTTAACGCTTAATAAGTTGCAATTTTATTTAATTCTGTAGTTCACGCGAGCGGAGCCGCGGTCACAGCTAGTGATTAATATAAATATATATAGATATATATAAATTAATGTAGATAAGTATAACATTCATTTCATTGTCTTTTTCATTAAATTGTTACTGTTTGGTTCTCTTGCTTTTTGTTCATACTAAAACTCTTTTCGACAACTACCTACTTGTGTTATTGTGTTTCCGTCGAACCTCAATGTCTAGCGTCTATATTTAAACCGGTTAATTTGTCAATAGATTTAGCACGTTGAGTGGCAGTGGGCTGGTCACATCTGTCGGAGAACCGATTACCGCTTACCGATTACCGATTACCGCTGGATGGAGCAACGCTCTGCGTAGGACGGCTGTCAGTGACTGGATGAGAAGAACCGAGGATCGGGTTCAATGACGTACCTTGAGAGAGGCCTAAGTCCAACAGTGGACTCATTAAGGCTGATGATGGTGATGAATAGATTTGAGATCTCTTATTTTTATTAACCAGATAATTTAACGAAACCAAATCAGTAAACGAAAATTATTTCGGTTATGACAGCGTACTGAATTTTAATCGGTTTCAGGGCGATTTTACTGAGTACGCTACTGCCTGCAACCAAATATATTCTACGAAATGCCACTCTATATTTTGGTTCAAATTGCAACCGATAATGAGTTTATTAGAAATTGATTCTAACAAATTCTAATAATACATCTTTTATTATTGGAAGGAATGCAAAGAAACGAAGTCTACAAAAGAGCCAAATGGATTAGATTTATTAATGTCAAATTATGTGACTATAAGCATATCATATGCTTTGTTTTTTGGCCTTGGGCAGCAACCCTTATACCCCTATTTAGGCAAGAAGGAGGGGGGTCAGATTTAGTCTTATTTGCCTTAGGGATCTAATTTAATCATTAATGTTTTTATACATACATAACTCTACTTCTACGTCTACGTTTACTAACTTACTACTAACTTCTACGTTTTCTTTTATTTTTAACTAGCTGTTGCATAACTTAATATCACAAATTTTTATGTATTTCCCGTAAGAATGGGATGTTTTTTCAGGATAAAAACTATCTAATGTCCTATTCCAGGACCTAACCTATATGTGTGCCAAGTTTCATCACGATCCGTCCAGTGATTGAAGCGTGATTGCGTAACAAACATCCAAATATCCAAACTTTCCCATTTATAATATTAGTAGGATTTGTCTATTCACAGAAACAGCCTTTGCATACTAACTTATTACTATTCAAGCTAGGAACCATACGGATATTTCAGCAGTCTTTTGACGGGTACCTGAAACATAATGATTGTTCAGGAAGAAATTTGAAATAATTTGCTAATTGCAATTCCAGGAATTTAAATTGGCTTAGCAAGAAAAGGCACCCAAATTTTTATATAAGGTAATTAAAACCCTACCCTAAGGACATTAAGAAGAATTATTATTAAAACCTAATGTTTTACGCTGCGAGGTTACATCGTGATTGCGTTCACAGCGTTTAATTTCCGCCATCGGGTCGCGCCCGTCTTTAATCCCTTCGTGGGGCCGTGGCCTTTAAAATTAATGGCATTTTTTGATGAATTGGTGTTTTAACATTTCAGCGACCCCACACTCTGTGGTTTGATGGAACTGTGGGTTGAATGGTAGTTTAATTAACAAGTTTCCGTTTATTAAGTTCGTTAATAAATGAATGACGTTCTGAAGTATTTTTGAGGCACTGTGACAATAATAGTTATGAATTTATGATACAAGAATTTGCCGTATGGTTCCCAGCTTAGAATAGGGCCTATCTTTCCCGTGGGTGTCGTCGAAGCGACTAAGGGATTGCACCAGGGACGGGCAGCAGCGTTCTCCTGTGTGTGTATATTAAGATTATTACTGTGATCGCCAATCCGTCTGCCAAGCGTGGTGATTATGGCAAATCATCCAACGGACAGCCCACCAAAAGTGGTATTCTATTGGGGAGGCCTATGACCAGCAGTGGACGTATTTAGGCTGATGACGATACAAGAATATTATATTTTCTTTATTGCACAATAAAAAAAATACATTTAATGATAATGATATTTTGTGCTCATATATTCTAGATATTCAACTGATTCTGATGGTTTGGGCGAGCGACGATGGGGCCTAAGGTGGAGCGCGCTTACCCAGAAGATGCCTATTCAATCTTCCTTTGTAAAATCCAAGTTGTACTTATCCGGAAATATCGCAGCTGGCAAAGAGTTCCATTCCTTAGCAGTTCGCATTATGAAAGAGGAAGCAAAACGCGTTTAACAAAAGCGTGGTATGTCTACTACATAAGGATGAAGTCATTCCCCACGAATCTCTATTAGATACTATACAGATCTCTTTCAGTCAACCTTACCGGGTATGAGCTGCGGGGGGGGGGGGGGGGGGGCAAAATAAGTGCATAATAACTGATATACTTTATCTGCAATAATAATAAAAACTATAAATATACTTCTTTTACCACGATTAAGACTTAGTAAGATCAATGTATACGCTTCTCCAACAAACTAAGATGGCGGACAGAAAGTTTAATTAAAAAACAATTTTGTAAGAAAGCTTATTATAAAATAAACGATTATTTGAATGACAAAGATGCCTGCTACTTATGTTGCTTCAGCTTCGCAAAATCTCTTTAATATTGTGCACAAATTTGATCTGAAAGTATGTATGTTAGCTGGAAGTTCGTTACGCCGCCGTTGCTTCCTCACAGCACTAACCTAGGAATCGGTAGTCGGCAGAAAATACGTGTTTATGTGCATTTTAGGATTATGTGCAGAAGGAGGATATCCATTTCACTTTGACGTCGAAATGGTGAGCTGATTTCGAGACTTTCCGAGATATTCCAGGAAATGAGAAAAATTTGGATGACTATTATATGATGATATATATTATTAATTTTATATGCCTGTCCTAGTGTGTCAGCATCAGGTCATTTTTGTCTCCACTGCAGGAGCATAACCCTCTCTTATCTGCCGGAGACAGACGGAGGTTTTGGCTTACACTCCCCGCGCTGACCAGACGGGTTGGGGAGGCCTGATTGATGTTTTATAATGTATGACCTTAGTCGCCTTGTACGACACCCACGGGAAAAGTTGGAGTGGTGCAAAGGTGGTGAGCATTTAATATGGGTAAATCAGCTTTTATTTGTTCATTTCGTAAAAGCAAATTCTCCCAATGCCGACGTGCTTGCTGCGTGATTTCCGACTTAGAATAGAGCCACCCCCAAGCTTTCCGTGGGCTTCGCCAAGGCGCTCAGACGCGGACGAAGTCGTAGGCAAAATAATTCCTCAAGGAAAACTCGTATAACATCCAATAAAACATCTATCAACTCGTAAAAAAATTCACAAGTACTCACATAATGGCCGACGAGCTCGATAAAAGTACATGGGAATATATATTTCACAGAATTCTCCCGATTTCCCGTTTCCGGACACCGTTTTTGATTGAACTGCCTTATAAAAAGTATCCGTAAATTTTGCTCGATCTTTTGAGGAGTCCCTTCCGCACATTTGTTTGGGGGTAGTTAATTGATTGCTTGTCTTCAAAAGATTGTGAAACCCTATATTTATAGAACGGAACTTCTGTGTTTCTTGCAAGCATTACTAAATTGTAGTAATCGATATTTTAG
Organism: Esperia sulphurella; assembly: GCA_947086405.1. Taxonomy (NCBI): domain Eukaryota; kingdom Metazoa; phylum Arthropoda; class Insecta; order Lepidoptera; family Oecophoridae; genus Esperia; species Esperia sulphurella. Next base: position 15,860,251 of record OX352267.1, read on the forward strand.
CATTCTTCTTCATTTACAGTGAGTTAAGGTCAGATTAAGAACAGAAGTCATTCCTTTAAAATATAATAAAAAAAAACTGACATTTTCATCCGTATATTGTTAGACTTACTGCTAAGTTATAGTAACATAACATAATTTACATAAATTACACACTAGGCCGGTGTGGTTTCCGGTAGAGTAGAATAGGACCACTCCAACTCTTCCCGTGGATGTCGTACAAGGCGACTGAGGGAATACATTATAAAACATCAATCAGGCCTCCCCAACCCGTCTGGCCAGCGCGGGGAGTGTAGGCCAAATACTCCGTCTGTCTCCGGCAGATGAGAGAGGGCTGTGCTCCTGCAGTGGAGACACAAATAACCTGATGATGAAATATAATCTAAATACAAAATCCTTGCAATGAGGTTTTCAGTACTACGTAGTGCTTACACTTCGGCAGAGATAACGATCACCACTCCCTTTTCCCTAGCTTCGATTTTAGCGATGTATAATCATAATGGTGATGCCTGAAAAGCAGCGTTTCGCTGAGGCATCGACCACTTCATCTGACTATGTACTACTTATAAATACTTAATTGTTGAACTGAACGTTGAATAAATTCTCTTTTATTTATTTATTTTATTTATAAAGTCACACAAATAAATTTAAAAGCGTGTCGTTGCCATCCACGTTGACGTCAGACGAGACACATATAGCATATGCCTACAGCAGTCACGCCTGTGATGCTTTTTTTACAAACTAGACAAAACTGTGCAATTTGAAGCTGCCAAGGGCTGAAACTATTTAAAAAAAGAAAACAACTTCGTTTTACTACGCCATCATCGAAAATTGAGCAGAACGCAAAACTAATACGTAATATTTATATTGGGAAAGTAAAGCCGAACAAAGCACCATTTAGGGAACTCAGGGGTTCCTCATGGTGACGGCAAAAATCCAATAGCTTATTCTTCATTAAGGTGTAAGTACATAACATAGAGACTGAAGATAATATAATAATAATATGATGGAAGATTTCTTCTTTCTTTCGAAGATTTTCCTTATCATATACTTAAAACGATAAGACTGCCTAAATTGTAATATTTTTATCTTTTACCTAGGAAATGGGCGCGATTCTAGAGGTACACACTTAAATTTAAAATGCATTAAAATGCATTAAAATGAGTTAATTTTAGTTTAACGTGACTTGGCATTCTCAAGGCGTCAATTTTAACTTGACGTTTTTAAATTTAGGCGTTTTTTTTTTTAATATTATTTTAGATACAACTTTTGTTAATCTGCATTCTGGAGTCACCAAAACCTATGTAAATTTATAAACGTCAAACTAAAATAACTTAAATTTAACCGTCACATAAAAAGGTCACACTTAACCTCAAAACTTGACAACTACAGGGATATTTCGACTTTTTTCTCTAAATATCGGAATTTTTTTTTCGGTTTGAGAAGGACTCGAACTTTTCATGAAGAAAATTGTGGTAATCTAAAGCTAGGTAGTTAAATCTAGCACTTTTCAATGAAACCAGTGTCGGTGATTGAATAAATGTGTTAGCATTTATATCCAAATTATAGTTGTCCCTTTTAGATTTAATGTTCAAGTACCATGATATAAATGTATAAATTCCTAAAAAAACCGGTCAATTGACAAGAACTACGTGCAAATAAAACGCCACGGGTAGGCGAACGTCATCGCAAGGCTTGAAAGGCATTCAAGGATTATTGTGGCAGACAAGGTATTGTTATGAACCGGCTAAAAGTATATAAACATAGATGTGAACTTAATTGTTTGTGCTTCGTATCATTTACTGCTCCTGGCCGAGAGAGTTATCTGTAATATTCTAAACCTTAGACGGAAGTGCTAACAAATGTGTTGTACTCAAGCCCGCGAATTTGCTACGCACGGCCAAGACCTGAAGACCAGATGCATAGAAATCATAACCTACCCGTGTACTGTTTGTTTAAGTAGGTAAATTGCAGTTGCATTTCATTCTAAACAAGATTTTTGCAAGTGAGTTTCTTCATTAAAAAAAAAGCAACCTATAAATAGTATGCATAACTATTAAACTCCGGTTCTGCCTAGGATAGGAGCATGATGGGAAGAAACGTAAAGATTGTATAAATATTTCCGAAATTCGACAAACACCAAAATCATGGACATAAAATAACTAATTAACAGTAATGGCGTTGGGCAGGACATATGCTCAGGGAGAACAAAAGTTACGCAAGTTAGCCCAAGAGTCAGGCTAAGGAACAGAAACACGCCATGCAGGATATGGGAGGACGACTTAGGGATACCTGGGATAGACTGATATGGCAGGGTTCAAATAGACAGGCCTCCTCCTTTGCCAACGGGCACACTGAAATCGAAGAATGACTGAAATGTAAATGAATACCAATTTTTAAATCAATTAATTTTAATGTACTTATGCATGCACTCATAACAAAGAAGTGATTTTATTTATTTTGTATTTTTTTTATTTTCCACTGCTGGAGTAGGCCTCGTAAGTTAATAGAGCAGTAGGTTTAGGATCACAGACGGTCTAGCTGAGGCCCAACACATTGATTTGTCCTATACTTAGTAAGTAGCTTTGTTCAACATCCACAGGAAGTCAGGCTTTCTATCCCTACATACCTATTAAAAACACAACAACTCTGTTTGTCTGCTTCTAACTCGAGAAAGCCATTCAATTTATGAGATATTTTTAAAATTCATGGATATTTAGGTAATATAATAAGAAAGAAATAAGGAGTAACATAATCCTGTAGCCCATGTGAGCAGCTCGGCAGGCACATCTAGTGTGCATGTAAACTCTTTATGGGACAAAAATTAACAACACTAACAATAAATAATATATGGAAGACCTTGTCTTTTACTTACCATTTAACTCTAAACACTAAAGAAACCTTTTTCCTCCTCATCATCCAGGTAAGGTTTATTCAAAATACCAAGTTTCAACAAAATCAGTTTCGCAGTTATGATTAGCAACAAACCAGTCCTCATCAAACTTAAATCATCAGCCTATCAACTCTACTGCTGGACATAGGTCTTATTTTTCGATGGGGTGGCTGCTATCTCTGCAACTACTAGACACGGGCCTTTTCTTAATGCCAATAAACTGCTGGTGACCTATTTGTGACCAATAATTTATTATTATTATTAATTACACTGGGCAGATATGTGTAGGCCATTGTAGTACTAGCCCTCAAATTGGTGGTGCTGTAGCCCATCATTGGTCAGCAGCATGTATGCTCCATCAAGTTTAAATGTTTTAAGGACAAACAACTTTCAACTCAATATTATTTAATAATGGAATGCTTGCTATGATTTGTCTTTGGTTCTTGAATTTCAAGTTTTTTATCTGAACCTAGTTGGGAGTTTAATATAATTATAGATGAATGTGTGGAGTTTCAGATAGGCACATACAAGAATAATTAAAACAAATCAAGCACTAAGGTTATTTTATTTACAAATAGATACACTTGATTTTTCAAAAACCTGATAGCACAACATGAAATATTGTATTCAAAAAACCAGTTCTTGATTAATGTTTCTAATTTTTGAGCTTTGCCCTGTTTCAGGAGTAGTTTATCTATAGTCATCAGTCATCATTCTCTCTGAATTTTTTGTCTCTCAACAGGGATATTTTTTTTATCTGAAAGTGCATGTTCAATAAGTTATAATTACCTGAAAATAAATAATTTCTACAAATTTGTATAACAAAGTAAAAAAAATGATTTTAAGAAATTTATTGATGTCATTACAACTGAATAACACATGTTCTTTATAACCCCACAAGTCTAACAGCTTAGCTTCTAGACCAACAACAAGCTACAGGCTGTTCTAGCAAAATCCTAAAATACAAAATGAGAACCATCAGTTTAATTGATCAATTTAATCTCCACCACAAAGTTGAACTAACCCAGGGTTTTTTGGTGATTGATAAGTGATAGCTGTAACAATTACCATATTTGTGATGTTAAAATTACTTTTAGATACTAATTTTAAAGAACTTATTATAATTTTGAAATGTAAATACATAATGTTTCATTGTATGTGAAAATATATTATTGATTTCCTTTTACATTTATTAGTGAGCCTAATTAGATAGGGATACATATGACATTCAATTTGTACATACTATTTAGCTTCTGTGCACATCCTGGGGATGATCAGTGGGTCAGCGTTATCCTGTGTATATTAAGATCATTACTGCAATCACCAATCCGCCTGCCAAGCGTGGTGATTATGGCAAATCCTTGAGGCACAACCCACCAAAAGTGGCAGTCTATTGGGGAGGCTTATGATGTTCAGTAGTGGAGGTAATTTGGCTGATGATTATATAACAGTGACCATCTGCCGATACAACTGATGGACGAGGACCAGTAACCTGTAGACCCAACGTTTACAACCCAGCTTTAATGTCCAAAAATGGACACTTACCTAATTTTAAATTAATAATATGGTTAGTGTGTTTCATGAATCATCATTGAGTTGCCTTCTCCATACAATGACTACATTGCTAAAAACATATGAGCAAAGCGAACTCATTCGTGAAACACTAGAGCCAGCCAATGCAGTAAGGTAAAGTTTATAGGTGTGCATCCCTCCAGCTCTGATGAAGTCTAACTTCAGTAATCTGACCCTGGCAGGATTTAGAACACATAGCATACTATTTTGTACTCGATATTCCAATATAGGGATAGCAATCAAATATTAAATTAAGTAGTAACATTTATTTTATTTTAAATAGACATGACAATTTTTCTTATAGATCTTCTCTATTGTTCCCTCACTGTTGAGGATCGCGACCATATAAAATGCGCCTCTATATATTCTTATAGATACATTAATTTAAACTTCAAAATGTGTCTTGTATCCTGCACTTCCAGTAGGCTAGTTATCATGATAATTGGATGATGATCTGAAAGCAAACAAGTCGAATGTCATTTGTTACAGATAACCACATTTTAAAATATCAAAATGTTATGCATCCGAATAACACATATGTGTAACTTATGACAGGTAATTAAGAGTAATGTCATTGTGTTGTTGATATGGTATCCAGAACAGCATATTACCAATCCCAGTCTTACTGAGGATGTTGAAAAAAGCAATTAAAAGATAAATTGCATTGAACTTCATAACACAAATCTGTCTGCCCAGACGCTCTGATTAGAGCATGATGGTGGCACTGATTCCATGCCAGTGGAAGTTTTGTACAATAAGTTTGGGCATAAAGGCTATGATGTCAATGGTAACTCCAGGTAGTACCACCTACATATGTTCCAAGCTGAGTTAGCAAGAGTACCTATATAACAAGTAACCACACAACAAAATTCAACATATTTATTTGCTTTCCTACAATAATATTGTTCAGCATACATTGAAGTACACACCTTTAGGAATTGTTTTTGCTCCGCCTTTTATGTACTCTTATCAGCCGGGGAAGGTAACTTCTCGGTTGGATTTTTCCCTCTGTAGGAATATATGTACATTGCATTGCACATCACAAATCACTGAACTTCAATTAATTTGATGTCAAAAAGCAGGCATATCACCTCGAAGACTTATTCTTATTCCGGTCGAGCACTATAGAGGTTAAGTAACTGTGAAACTTTTATACAAATTATAAATAAAAATAAACTTTCTTTTTGATTGAATTAGTTTTCGTATGTCAAATGGCGACCATAGTCATCGCGCATGCACCAGTGTTGCCATGAACGTAATAAAAAAAAAAGTGTCGTATCTGAATTTAAGAAATTAATCAAAAATATTTAACCAGCATTACGCTGATATCTTTTAAAATATTGTTTATAATGTCTTAAATGTGATTTAATAAAAACAGCGTACGAATCGTTGAAAATGTTGTGTGAAATTTTTTATATATAGCAACAACTTTTTTAGCGCCAAGTTAAATTTAAATAGGTTTTAAACTTAGTTAAGTGCGCCCTTCAGAATGCCAAAAATTTTAACAGCCACTTAAAATTAGACAATTTTAATTTTAGAAAAATTAAATGTGTGCCCTTCAGAATCGCGCCCAATATTTGTAAAAAAAAGTTGGGGGTCTAATTTTGTCTGTTTATCCGTTAGTTTGTGCACGTCGCGTAACCCGTAAACCTACTGAACTAATTGTGATGAAATTTTCAGAAAAGCATAGAGCTTAATTCAGAGTGATATTTAGGCTATATTTTATCGCAATCGGCTCACTCAATGAAACATTTTGTGAATTTATAGTTTTTTAAAACGTACATTATGTTAGTATGCGATATGTAACAAAGAAGTTAATGCTCGACGGAATTCAGATTGCGATGAGAACGTTTGGAGCAAAGGTAAAGAGGTGGCACGTAATATTATGGCATGGCAGGAGGTAAGACAAATACTTACAATACAATACAATACACTTTATTGCACGAACAAATACAGTTACACGTTATAGAAGTTACAAATAGTACAATTTAGGCGGTCTTATCGCTTTAAGCGATTTCTTCCAGACAACTTTTGGGTAGAAAATATTATGCCAGAGAAATTGTACTTAATTCGTCCAGTAAAAAATGCACCTGGAAGGAATGTAATGGGAAGGCTATTTTGGACCCCCCACCCCCCCCCCCCCCCCCCCCTCCTGCACAAGGGCTGCCCCTGTGGGAAAACACAAAATAAACCTGTGTCATCATCATCAGGTTATTTTTGTCTCCACTGCAGGAGCACAACCCTCTCTCATCTGCCGGAGACAGACGGAGGATAACCTGTGTCAATACATTATTTAAATCAAAAGCTTCTTTGCTGAAGTCGAAAAAAAAAACCCTAGTAAACGGTAGTCGATAAAAAAAATTACGTGTATAAATGTACCAAGTGTACTCATATGCAATAAATGATTTTGACTTGACTAGAATATACTTTGACTAGAATTGTCTATTAAAAACAATCAACCATCCATGGATTCTGTTTTACGAGATAAGTGTAATTTTTCCACTAAGTTACGCTTAAGCGGTCTCACCTTTCCACTATCAATATGCTTTCAATTTAACTAAGTGGTAACTGTACCACTTCGACCTGTGACCGAACAAAATTGAGCGCCATTTTAGGTCACATATAATTGGGTCTGGGCTGCGAACAATGAGGTTTGAACCACGCAGATAGAGTATAGCAAAATTATGAGTATAGAATATAGCTTATGTTAACATATTCGTGCCTTTCGCTATGGAGACGATGGGACCGTGGGGGCTGGAGGCGCGGCGCCTTGTCGCCGACTTATCGAAGCGCCTAGTCGACTTGTCGGGCGACCGGAGGGCTGGTGCGTGCCTCGGCCAGCGCATCAGCCTGGCCATTCAAAGGGGAAACGCAGCCAGCGTTCTGGGCACCCTACCGCAGGGCAGCGACCTGGAGCCCATTTTTTATCTCTAATTAATTATTTATCTGTATTTTTTATTTATTTTGATGATTGATTATAATACCTTATTTAAATCATAAGTTACATAATTCCTTCTAGAGTAGACTTCCTGGATCAACTGTGGAAATCAACTGTGATGTGATGAGTTCGATTGGAGATTAACCACAATGACCGACGAATTCCATTGCTTCGTTGTTGGGATTTAGACTATAGCGTCTGAGGTCTTGAGTTTAATTTTCACTGGGGACAGCAACAGACTGTTATATACAATATACATTGGTCATTGTTTGATGCCATATGTATGAATTGCCCAGGTATTTGATCACGTTATAGGCACATGAGAAATGCTATTGCACGTATTTATCTCCAAGCTGAATTACGTCCACTGCTGAACATAAGCTTCCCCAATGACACTATTTGTGGGCTGTCCATTGAGAGATTCGTCATAGTCATTACGCTTGGCAGGCTCCTGCCCGTCCCTGGCGCAATCACGCATCAATAGTCGCCCTGACGAAGCCCACGGGTAGATTCTAAGTCGGAAATCACACAGCAAGCACGTCGGCATTGGGAGAATTTGTTTTTACGAAATAAACAAATTATAGCTGATTTACCCATATTAAATACTAGCTGTTGCCCGCGATTTCGTCCGCGTGGTAATATCACAAATTATTATGTATATCCCGTAGGAATGATTTGTTTTTTCGGGATAGAAACTATCCTATGTCCTATTACAGGACCTTGCCTATACGTGTGCCATCTCATCACGATCTGTCCAGTGGTTGAAGCGTGATTGAGTAACAAACATCCAAATATCAAAACTTTCACATTTATAATATTAATAGGATAGTAAGATAGGATTAATTAATTATTATATTTGTACACTACACGGAAATTAAACACAATCGAAGTGTTTAATGTTTGCAAATCATCTAAATATCACGAGTGAGTATTCAAAAGCAACCAACAAAATTATATTTCCAAAGAAAACCAAATTCAACCAAACCAACCTCTGACAGAAATTTTCGCTAACTCGCTAAAAGCAAGAACTCAGTAGGGTGTAAAAATTAAAATAGCTTCGAATTACGCAAAGTACGACGGGAGAATCATTTCCTCTGGGATACCTACCTTTCTTTTTCTGTAGCATTGAATAACGGGATCTTTCGTTACGGTTGACCGAACGCATTCACTGGAATCAAACTTGGCCATTCGAACCACCGAAAATTGGCAACTCCATTTAAATCATAGACTAGTGCATTTCCTGACTTCGTCTGATTCGATTAAGGTCCAATTTTCGTCATATTACACTTAGAAAACTGGTCGTCAACGAAGAATAAACATGAGAATTTTTTTATCTATACTGGAAACTGGGCATTTTGCGGTTGTAAAAAAAAAACAACAGAGGTTGTTAACAAATAACGAATACCAGTGAAGATAGGCGAGTCCCTGGGACTGATTCTTCGCTACCTTGGGCTCCAGGTAAATGAAATTAAGGAAGTAAAGAGTTGAAGTATTAAAAAAGGCATTTCCCCTCTAGCAGATACGAGTATATATGGGCCGAGCATGCGTTATGGAACGACAGTGTGTGTCCAGAGAAGCCCCAATAGGCCATACAGCCCGTGCCGGGACTATCTCTCAATCTTTTGCGACAGGTTTTAATGTCTAGACGGTCTTTATTGAGACTAGGTAGCACGATATTACAAATATGAGACTTTTATAGGGTCTAGAAGTATATAATATATAAGAGCCAATAATATTAAGAATAATATTAATATAAATAAATATGAGTAATTATAGATAATGGGACTGTAGCAACGGATTGATGACCTAAGTAGTCAAGCTGGGGGTTTGGGGTTCACCCCACTAACGCATAGCGCCTCTATGATGCAGTGAGATGTGACGGAGTAGCAGAAGGCTACTTCGTTTAATAGTGCCAGTAGTAGGCGCGGAAATAACGCTTGAAAGCCCGGAAGTTGAGACAGGCGTTAGAGGGAAATTATAGGATTACGCAAAGTGGTGATAATTCGTCTCTACCTACCCCTGTCGGACCAAGGCGTGAGCATTATGTATATGTATGTATCTTGGAAAAGGCAAAAAAATTGTGTATGCATTTGGAAGTGTAATTTGGAAGTGTATCTATTTTATATGTCGGCCTAGTCGGTAGTACACCTGCCTGCGAAGCTCGGGGTCGCGGGTGCGAATCCCACCCAGGGCAAACATTCGTGTGCTGAGCACTTGTGTTTGCCTTGTGACTGGATGTTATTTATATATTATATTATGTATCTATGTATGTATATCAGCTGTCTGATACCCATATTACAGGCTCTGCCTAGTTTGGGATCAGGTGGCCGTGTGTGAAATGTCCGCACATATTTATTTATTTATTTATTTATTAGCTGGTAAATAATTCAAAAGATCGGAGAGTAAGTAATGGAGCAGAAAATGATGTTCAAAAGAATGTCGCAGACGAAAAAATAACTCTTCTTCACTAACTATTCTTATCTTATCTTCTTAGGGGGCCAGGAAGACCTGGCGACACTTCGACCCTTCAGGATCTTTTGTGCCAAACCACTGACCACCAACGGTGCCCCAAGCCGATTTGGTGGACTTCACATACGTTTTAGAATTTCTTCTTTGGCATATGCAGGTTTCGTCACGATGTTTTCCTTCACCGAAAAGCCTGTGGTATTATAAATAAACCGTACTTAAGTTTCGAAAAACTCATGGGTACGGGCGGGGTTTGTACCAGGACTTCATGCACGTGAGGAGAGTGGACAACCAACCAGTCTACCACGGCTCTTCACTAACTATAAATGTAGTTTATGCAAAACATAGTTCTACGTCATAAATCAAATATCTAACAAATATACTGATACCATTTGGCAATCTTTCTTTCTTTGAAAGCTGGAATATCGAGAACAACATCTCCGACCCCATTTACCATTCAATTGCGTTTTTGTCGTCGGGTAACTCTGAAGCTGAACCCTTTCCATACAATGGCGAAATACAATCACTGAATTGAATATAGGTAATGGAATCTCCATGTATTTGGTAGGTTGACCATCTACGGGGGGGAGGGAGGAGGAGGGGGGGGGGGGGGGGTTACATCAGTGAAGCCACGGTCCTGAGTCCGGAACATAATTTTAAAAGTGACCAGACCCATAATAATAATAATATGTGGGGACATTTCACACACGGCCACCTGATCCCAAACTAGGCAGAGCCTGTAATATGGGTATCAGACAGCTGATGTACATACATAAATACATAATATAATATATAAATAACATCCAGTCACAAAGCAAACATAAGTGCTCATCACACGAATGTTTGCCCTGGGCGGGATTCGAACCCGCGACCCCGAAATTCGCAGGCAGGTTTACTAATGCATACTACCGACTAGGCTACGGGGCCGTGTATCAAGGAGCCGCGGTAGCCTGGTTAGTTGTGCACTCGCCTCACGTCCATGAGGTCGTGGGTTCAAACCTCGCTCGTACCAATGAGTTTTTCGAAACTTAATTTATTTAAAACTTGGTTTATTTATAGTATAACATCACATATAGTATGACATTATTTAACCGTAGCGTCAATATTTAGCAATAATTAAATGTTCTGAGTAGTAACTGCACAAGTTTCATTGTGAATGTGAAATAGTTGTGGCTACTTGCGTGGAACAGAGCGATTGTTTGGAACGCTCCATCTAGTAGTACATAGAGATCGTTGGCCCACAGGCTGCACGTGTAAAAAGATGTGCGATACGCTGTAATTCCAGGTAGGCATGTACCGCTGCAAGGACTCTATAACAGCCCAGGTTTCGATGAAGTCAAAGGCTTTCTCATAGTCCACGAAGGCGAGATACAGGGGCTGAATATATTCTTCAATCTTCAATCTCACCGTGTGTCTATGGTACCATATCCTCTTCGAACCCCGGCCTGCCGCCACAGTCTGCAGGAGGCTGTTGGAGTGTGTGTTTGTGGTAAAGACTGTAACGTAATTTTAACCATGATGCTTGTCCTCGTATTAAAGTGTAAACAACTATACAAACGTAATTTAATGCGGACTTATCCCAAATGAATGAAGAGTGACAAAAGTAATATACAGTGCGAATGTGGAAGGAACTACAGCTAGAGGTCGTACTCCTACGTTCAAGGATCAAATTAGTAACGTCCTCAAAATGGCTGGGGTCCGCAGTGAGAAGGATAAAAGGAGGTGCAAGAAAAGGTTGATGAATGTGAGTGAGGCTAGTGACGTGAGTCAGGATTGAGCAAAGTGGCGATCCAACGCCTCTGCCTACCCCTCTGTGACCAAGGTGTATGTATGTATATCTTATTCTAAACCAGGAACCCCACGGATGGCAAGTATTTAATTGATTTGCAAACCGCCACCTTCATTTTAAGTCACAAAAAATAAAAAGATATTAACCAATAACTGGTAGATATTTCGTCGAGCTGTTTTCGTTTCTATATAAAGCATTTGTACGAAGGGCAAAATCGGATATTTTATATTACAATAATATTCTTATTTCGTAGCTGCGACGCCCGGGGTGATCCTCAATGGAGATATTATTATAGATTTGCACAACGTATAACGCCGCCGTGTGATATCGTACGGAATAGGAGATAAAGGATCAAGAAAGCTGGGCTATTTGGAACAAATGCGAAGATCGTGGTACGAGAAGGGAGAATTCTAATAAATAAAAACGTGAACTTCGCGTGTCTGTACATTTAAGATATTATTAAAAAATAATAATAAGTGGAGTAGTTTTAGACAGAATTTGACGTCAAAAAGAGAATAATGTATTCCAATTTTGAAAATAAATATTTTGATTTTGATTTTGGACACGCATCCATCGGCTCTAATTAATAATGTGTAATTAAATGACTAATAATTAATAAGTAATATTAACGAAATGACTAATTTAATATTAATTTTGACCATTGACTTATTTTGCATATTATTAAGATTATAATTTAACGGTACGGCATGTGATGTAACTAATTAACTAAATTGAATTATTATTATTTTTCCCTATGAGTAACATGTAATTATGTATTCTTGACTTAACTGCTAATGTAAGAATAGAATAGAAAGACTTTATTTGGCGAACACATATACAGCACAGGAATTAAAATTGACGACATAAATATGAAAAAAGCGGCCAAGTGCGAGTCGGACTCGCCCATGAAGGGTTCCGTAGCAGCAAGTAACATAATATAAAAGTTATAGTAGTTCGTTGTAACTTTGATCGATGTTTTAATAATAGTATTGTGGTTTACGATTTATGACGTATTAAAAAAAACTACTTACTAGATCTCCTTCAAACCAATTTTAAGTGGAAGTGTGCATGGCAATGTACATCATATATATTTTTTAGTTTTATCATTCTCTTATTTTAGAAGTTACAGGGGGGGGGACACACATTTTACAACTTTGGAAGTGTCTCTCGCGCAAACTATACAATTTAGAAAAAAATGATATTAGAAACCTTAATATCATTTTCGAAGACCTATCCATAGATACCCCACACGTATGGGTTTGATGAAAAAATTTTTTTTGAGTTTCAGTTCTAAGTATGGGGAACCCCAAAAAAAATTTTTTTTTTTCTATTTTTGTATGAAAATCTTAATGCGGTTCACAGAATACATCTACTTACCAAGTTTCAACAGTATAGTTCTTATAGTTTCGGAATAAAGTGGCTGTGACATACGGACGGACAGACAGACAGACAGACAGACAGACATGACGAATCCATAAGGGTTCCGTTTTTGCCATTTGGCTACGGAACCCTAAAAAGAAGCAAACAAATTACATAACCGTTAAAACAAAACAGAAAAAAATTACACAGAATGAATGTTTATTTTCATTAATAATGTAATAAACACCCATCTATAGGAGGCTTAAATAAATAAAAAAAAATGCATTAATTTCATCCAAAAAAATTATGATAATTTTTATTTTAAGTCTCAGTAGCTTATTATTATATGTTCTTTATTGCACAACTTAAAACTAAATACAGTAATAAATGGTGTGTACAAAGGTGAGCTTATCTCTAAAAGAGATCTCTTCCAGCCAACCCTACATGATATGATAGAGTACCTACTCAAAAGTTTCCACAGAGATTAATACTACAAATGTTACAGTTCTCCAAGGGAGGCAATTTTGATTGAACATTTGGAGGCTTTAAACACCATTACGGGGAACTTTTGCATGTGCTTTGCATAGGCTTAATATTCTCCAGAGCCTCCCGTCACCATTGATCACCGAAACTCCCGTGGATTATGTCATAACAGATACGCATTCAGGATAATGTTTCAGAGGGGGTCGCGGTGCCGCTGTTGTACAGCGCGGCGAAAGTCGTGCAGCACGTAGCAAAACTAACAAAGGATGATTGGTGTTCTAGTTCCAGCCACCAGTAACGGGGAGGGGGAGAAAAGGGTGGCGAGAGGTGATGGAAGTGGAGGGTAAGAGGCGGGAAAGGGGGTGAGGGCAGGGGGAGGGTATTGGGAGTGCAAAAGACAGGGAATTCAGGTGGGGGTTCCGGGGAAGGAAGAAGAGTGGGAAGGAGGGCGGAGAGAGGGAGTTGGGGAGGAAGGGATGACGTTGCAATCACAGCTAGTACTTTTATATCATTATATATGTCGGCGAAATAATAAAGGAGAAGCTGATTCGGAGGCACAGTGTGTGTTCGGCGCGCCGTTCGGCTTGGTTCGGCGATCGTCGCGAGCACGCGCTGACGGAACGTCGGGTAGGATTGGCGCAGGCGCACACTCGAGACAGTATTCGCTCGATACGCGTGCGATGCGCAGGCACTACACGGACGGATCGTCTGCCTTCTAAAATCGTTACTTGACGATGTAGTGTAATTTCATGTAGTGCCATTTAAGCCATTAAACGTGTTAACTTTGTAACGGCGTTGAACTCAATTTGGGTACCTACATTTTCGGCGGAACCAGGAACCTACGACATATATATTCTGAATTATGGTAAACCTTTCATCGCAAAAATACAAGTAAATAAGTTGAAGTTAGGTGAAGTTATTTATATGTAAAGTATTATTGGTTAATAATATTTCTAGATAACAGCCGCATTTAATTGAAACATTATAAAAACCAAGCTTCTTTTGTTATAAACAACACATGGGGACCCCCGTCCCTACCACTCGTTAGGTATCTGTTGAAATGAACACTTTGCTGTCGAGGGAGCACCCGTGACGGAACGGGGGCAATCCGTCTCGGATGGCAAACCGTTAAAGTAACGAGGCCGGATAAAAGGGCTAATGGAACCAGGTAGATATTAGCAACTAAGTTCTTGCTTAGAACTTCTTCCTAGAAAATAAATGGGCAGTCGAATGGTGCTCCAAACAATGATCTGTCTCACGAAGTGTTAAACAGGAAAAATTCGTCCACTGCTGAACATAAGCCTCCCCAATAGAATGACACTTTGGGGGATTTGACATAACCACCAAGCTTGACAGACGAATATTGACGTATACAAGAGAACGATGCTGGCCGTTCCTGGTGCAATACTTCAGTCACATTGACGATACCCACGGGAAGATTGGTCGGGAACCTCAGGACCATTCAAACAACATCAGTTGCTCCTAATGACAACTTTCTTATTAGCACGGAGGCCTGAAGCGGTTCACCAACGTATGGCACAAACGCAGAAGAGCAATGGAGCTGCTCGAGAGAGCGTAAGAGTACGGAAGCTAGAGTAGACAATGGAAAAGAGCCGCCCGACGACGAAGTGATGTTGGTGTGGAGTGAAAACCCCAGAAACGGGCTGGCTGCCAGAATGTGCATCAGTTCAACAAAAGGGACAGAAAAAGAATTTCTAGGGGGATCACGCTGGGCGCACCGGGAAAGAGCACTAACGCAAGTACCGGGCAATTAGTTATAGTTTTTGACTTAGTCTTCTTGTATCTAGTATATCATCATCCGTCTTGCCGTGTGGTTTCCGGTAGAGTAGAATAGGACCACTCCAACTGTTCCCGTGGATGTCGTACAAGGCGACTAAGGGAATACATTATAAAACATCAATCAGGCCTCCCCAACCCGTCTGGCCAGCGCGGGGAGAGTAGGCCAAATCTTCCGTCTGACTCCGGCAGATCAGAGAGGGTTGTGCTCCTGCAGTGGAGACCAAAATAACCTGATTATGAATGAATGATGATGGTTATAAAATTCGATAACAGATGATTTTAATGTGCATGTGCATCTGTTATCTAATTTAATAACCAATTATTGTCAATCACAAATATTATCATCATCATCAGTCTGCAAGAGCCCACTGCGGGCATTAGTCATCTCCCAAGGCGCGCCAATGAACGAGATCGTCGGATCTTCTCGCTGGTCGCTCCATCTAGCCAGGGGGCGTCCCACATTATGCTTGTCCAGTCACGGTCTCCACTTGAGAACTCACTGCATATGTATATATGTTCTATTCTATTCTTATTCTAGCGATCTCACCTCCTGCGGCTCGGAGTCGACGAACCAGTCGATGACCGCCGCTGGCAACGAATAATCGGACGTGCAGTTGATCATCGCCTGCTCCCCCGCCTGCACTATCGTCGGCAGACCGGTGATGAGAGGATCGTACTCCGGCATCACTGCAAGAGAATTCAGAGTTAGGAGCAGCAGAAGACGGGAAGAAATGGTTTATTTTACTCCTGATGATTATGATTTTACGCTTGACCTCAATCTCACCTGATAGTAACCTTAACCAGAAGATGCCTAATCACTCTTCCTTTAAAAATATCAAAATTGTACTTGTCCGGAAATACCGAAGTTGGTAGTGAGTTGCATTCCTTACCATAAGTGTTATTCTCTAAAATACAAACTCACGTGCGAGTTTCACTCAAGTGACTTCACTTACTCCTGAACCTAATCCATTGGCAATCTGTAACCATTCCAAAGCACTATTGATGTGAAGTGAGTTCTTTGTTCACTTCACGTCGATAGTGCTCTGGAATGTTTACAGAGCTACCAATGGATGTGGGTGTGGGATCCGGTAGAGTAGAATAGGACCACTCCAACTCTTCCCGTGGATGTCGTACAAGGCGACTGAGGGTATACATTATAAAACATCAATCCGGCCTCCCCAACCCGTCTGGCCAGTGGAGTGTAGGCCAAATCCTCCGTCTGTCTCCGGCAGATGAGAGAGGGTTGTGCTCCTGCAGTGGAGACAAAAATAACCTAATGATGATAGGTCAGAAATTAAATTGAGCGAGTGTACTTACTGAGGGTTGCCACCCTTTCCGATAAATCTCTTTTATTATAAATATATTGTGTAGCCTAAGCATTGTTGGCCTCAACAATAAGAGGGCTATAGGCCGTGGGGTGGACAGCAACGAAAGGCTTATAGTCTAAATCTCGTTCTTTAAAAAATCTTTACAGATAATAAGGTTGATAAATGGTAACTCCCGGAATTCCCGGGTATTTTTAGAGTTTTATTTAAAAATCTGTTCATATTTTGACTTCATTTATGTTTAAACTCATACCAATCATGTAACTATGGACATTCCTCATACTTCCTACTAATATTATAAACGTGAAAGTTTGGATATTTGAATGTTTGGATGTTTGTTACTCAATCACGGACCTATAAATAATACGGAAATATCGGACCTATAAAATCCTGTTATTAATATTGCATTCTCCTCCCAACCAACAAGTGTCGCTTTTGTTATCATATGAAATACAAATATATTAAAGTTCTGGAAAATAACAAATTTCACAATCTATCACATTGTCAATAAGGAGTCGACCGCCTCGTTGGGCCACTGACTCGGTCGTAAGACTGGAGCGCCAGAGGTCTACGGTTTGATTTCTATCAGGGACAAAGAACTTTATACAAGTTGTTTTCGGTCTCGATGTTATGTTTGTAAATTGTCCTCATCATCAGGTTATTTTTGTCTCCACTGCAGGAGCACAACCCCCTCTCATCTGTCGGAGACAGACGGAGGATTCGGCCTACACTCCCCGCGCTGGCCAGACGGGTTGGGGAGGCCTGATTGATGTTTTATAATGTATTCCCTCAGTCGCCTTGTACGACATCCACGGGAAGAGTTGCAGTGCTCCTATTCTACTCTACCGGAAACCTCACGGCAAATTGTCCTATCCTTGTCTAATACTTATTGCACAGGAGAAAATCCTTGTTTGGGAATAGAATTTGAGCTGTGTGATTCCTGGCTTAGATTAGGCCCCCCAATCTTTCCGTGGCGACTAAGGGTTTGCATCAGGGACAGCCAGCAGCAAGATTGGAACTGCGATCACCAATCCACCGTATTATGGCAAATCCCCCAATGAGCAGACCACCAAAAGTTACATTCTATTTGGGAGGCTTATGTTGAGCAGTGGACGTATTTAAGCTGAGGATGAAGTGTATGTTGTATATGTATGTATGAAATATTTATTATTTATTCACATCATGCAAAAACGAGACAAAGCACTTTGTTGGGTCTGAAATTAATTTGGTGGACGGTACATGTCAAACCGTTGAAAAGTTTACGGGCACAATGCATTATTTTTAGCTTCGTTTGAATCTCGCAGCTAATTAATTCCGGAGAAAAACTTCGACGGTGCGATGAAAGGAATAATTATAAGTTTGGACAACTCCTTGTTGTTTGGACTTGATTTGGATTCAAAATAGATTAAAGGCTTTATTTTATGAAGCTTACGTCTGTGTGCTGTGTAGTCAATACATACATAGACCCCTGAAACAAAAACCAGACCCCTTCCGCTTCCTTTGGTTCTCAAACTTTTTTCGCGTACCCCTTGCATTTGAAGTATCTGCCGTGTACCACTAACGCTTGTATGGATGGAGTTAATTTGCACGACTAATGACAAAAAAGAAAAATGTCCAAGAGCTTAATAATACCCAACTATAGAAATGCCCAACCAGAAAAATGTCTAACTATAGAGATATCCAAAATCATAACAATACAAACTGCTTTTGTACTTACATACCTATCTTTATAGATACTGGCTACTTGTATATGTGGCTATTTAAATGTACTCGACGATAATAATGACAAATGTCATTTCAATATTCAGCTCAACGACGAATGATTTTATTATAGTACTAGCTGTGCCATTTTTACTTTTGGATATTTTTAATATTGGTCATTTTTACTTTTGGACATTGGCTTTGGACATTTTTCTTTTTTGTCATTAGTCGTGCAAATCATGGAGTTCCGGGATAGGATAGGGCTGCCGCTGTGTGCGCTTGTACTCTGTATTTTTAAAGCGTTTGTCGATCTACTGAAGTTCTGAGGTATATAATAATAATGAACATACAAAACAGGTATACAAATTTAAAGAATTTAAAGATTTATTTATGACTAGCTGTTGCCTGCGACTTCATCTTTTCTTCGTATTTCCCTTAGGAATTAGACGTTTTTAGGGATAAAAACTATCATATGTCCTATTCCAGGACCTAACCTATATGTGTGCTAAGGATTCATAGCGATCCGTCCAGTGGTTGACGCGTGATTGAGTAACAAATATCCAAACATCCAAATATCCAAACTTTCGCATTTATAATATTAGTGGGATAAAATAATATTTATTTATATTGTGCTGAGTACGTTTGCTTAGAATATCAAAACTAATAAAGTACGGAGATTTTTAAAGTACCGTCAAAAAGTTAGAAACAGAAGCATTTTGTTACTGACGTATATCATTGATCGGAAATCTCGGACGGTTGACAGCCCTATAAGTTACGCACGCACACCAGCGTACACGCATAGTCCGGTGTTCTTGTAGTAGTAATAGGTAATTAAATCAGAAACATCGACAAGAACACCGCTTCTAGCGTTAATTTAGATATGATGTTTTTGAAATCGATCCCTGATTTTAACAAAGATACACACTCGAGTTTAAGGTACTACCAACAACGATCTCTATGTACTACTAGATGGAGCGTTCCAAACAATCGCTCTGCTCCACGCAAGTAGCCACAAATCTTTCACATTCACTTTGAAACTTGTGCAGTTACTACTCAGAACATTTAATTATTTTCTAAATATTGACATTATTTAACCGTAGCGTCAATATTTAGTAATAATTAAAAGTTCAGAGTAGTATCTCCACAAGTTTCATTGTGAATGTGAAAGAGTTGTGGCTACTTCCGTGGAACAGAGCGATTGTTTGGAACGCTCCATCTGGTAGTACATAGAGATCGTTGACTACCAATAATAAAAGTTTTAACGATATTTAAAAGCCAGTTGTTGTGAGTTTGCTATGGCCGCACAGTACTTTTCAACGACATCTTCAAGAAAAATATTGAGTGCTTCTTTACTAAGTACTTATTTCTCAACGCAAATATGTTGAGATGAAAAGTTTGATCTGGAAAATATTGTGAGAAGAACTTGGTTAAGAGGCTTTCGGGGACTCAAGAGGAAGGCTTCCCACTTAAATTATAATTTGAGGCTGTATTTTGTGATCTACTTTTTAAGTGTTTTGATGATGGGCGTTTTGGTTCCAGTAACCAATAACAAGAACTGATTCGCCAATGAAAAGATCTTACTAAGTAGAATAATAGTTACTATGACAGCTAATCTCAGCAGCAGCCCAAATACGTCCACTGTTGGACATAGGCCTCCCCAATATAATACAACTTTTGGTAAGTTGTCCATTGGGGGATTTGCCATAATCACTACGTGGTGATCGCAGTAATGATTTTAGCATACACATACAGGAGAACGCTGCTGCCCGTCCCTGGTGTAATCCCTTAGTCGCCTTGACGACACCCACGGGAAAGATAGGGGTGGCCCTATTTTAAGCCGGGAACCACACGGCACTACAACACGGTAGATAATCTCACTGAGCTGTATTTTCGGCGTTATGAGCTTGGTAGCCTACGCCATGGGTATGTACTTAAAGGCCCATAACACCGAAAATACAGCTCAGATTGTCCGCCATAGTAATTGTTCATCATCATCAGGTTATTTTTGTGTCCACTGCAGGAGCACAACCCTCTCTCATCTGCCGGAGACAGACGAAAGATTTGGCCTACACACCCCGCGCTGGCCAGACGGGTTGGGGAGGCCTGATTGATGTTTTATAATGTAGTCCCTCAGTCGCCTTGTACGACATCCACGGGAACAGTTGGAGTGGTCCTATTGTACTCTACCGGAAACCACACGGCTTTTATTTTCATACATATATTATTATAATTGGTTGCTATAGTAGGTCGGTACCTGGTTCCATACTAAAACGCCTTGATATTCTTTGTAGAGAGTAAAGCGTTTAAACAATAAGCAAAAAGGTGAAATAGACAACGATCTCTATGTACTACTAGATGGAGCGTTTCAAGCGAACGCTCTGTTCCACGCAACTGCGGCTCGAGCCGCAACTCGGTTACATTCACTTTGAAAATTGTTACTACGCAGAAGGATTAATTGTTTACTAAATATTGACGCTATTTACCGATATTTAGTTATAATTAAAAGTTCTGCGTAGTAAGTTTCATTGTGAATGTAATCGAGTTGCGGTTCCCGGAGCCGCAGTTGCGTGGAAAAGTGCGATTGTTTGGAACGCTCCATCTAGTAGTACATAGAGATTGTTGGAAACAGGTCATAAATTTTGAACTGAAAAAAAAATAAGGCGCAAAAAATAATTCAAAAAGGTAGAGTAGACTCTACAGTTTTGTATAAGAGTCACGTGGGTTTGCAGTCCTCTTAGGAGGCCCTGCCTAAACACGTAAAGTACGTAATTATGACGCCTTCCCCTTACTTAATTGTGCTCGGCTACCAGCCGACAAAATAAGACCTTTTTTTTTATTTGTAGAGTTCCGTATAAACAGAGAACCTATTAGAGAAGCCTTCTAAATTAGAACCTTAATAGGTCTCTAATGAGAAGCCTTCTAAATTCATTATTGTGTAATCATCTTAGACGTCCACTGCTGGACATAGCCTTTCCCCAATGAATGCCATTACAGCCGGTCCTCCGCCATCCGCATCTAGCCACTACCGGCCACCTTCTTCAGGTCGTTGGTCCACCAATCAGGACGTCTCGCAATGTCCACTCCAAGACTCATCTGCCCCAATAGCCGTTAGTTCTGAAACAGATGTGGCCTGCTCACTGCCACTTCAGTTTGCTGATCCTTTCAGCTATATCGGCAACCTTCGTTCTTCATCGGATCTCCTTATTACGGATTATATCCTTCAAACAAACCCCGAGCATAGCCCTCTCCATAGCCCGCTGATCGACTTGAAACTTGTATTCCCAGGCCCACCCTCAGTGGCCATGTTTCTGCGTAGGTCATGATAGTCAGGATGCACTGATTAAAGACTTTTGTCTTTCAACATTATGGAATGGTTGATGTGAAGAATTGACACCAACTGGATTCTTTTGTCAGTTTTCCCTATCAAAATAATAATAATCATCATCATCAGGTTATTTTTGTCTCCACTGCAGGAGCACAACCCTCTCTCATCTGCCGGAGACAGACGGAGGATTTGGCCTACACTCCCCGCGCTGGCCAGACGGGTTGGGGAGGCCTGATTGATCCAACTCTTCCCGTGGATGTCGTACAAGGCGACTAAGGGAATACATTATAAAACATTATAATAATAATAATTAAACTTTATTTCAGAAAATAATTTTCCATACAATTTGTTAGTAAACCTTATACTATGTTAGTTAATTACAAATAAAAATAAAAATCTAACATGCACAGGTATAGCAGGATCCGTAGGGACTCGCCGACTCCATGGCTACCTGGCCACGTGCAGGCGTATCCAGTGCCGCAGTATCGGAGAATCCCACCTATCTGCTATTGTGTTCAGGATATAATATAATTTAATTTATTTCAGGAATCTTAAACTCAAAACTCAATATATCTTCTTGTCGCGTGCCACAGTGCCTGAAGACAAAAGTCTTCAACCAGTGCGTCCTAGCCATAATATCCTACGGCGCCGAAACGTGGACACAGACAGTGGGCCTATTCCGGAAACTCAGTCGTGACAGAACCCAAAGTATTTGCAACAAACTACAATTGACTGAACATTTTTAAAGGGAAATGTTTAACTTTTCTTTTGCTAAATATTCTCTTGGTTTTTCCTCGTTAGGCGTTTGCGCCGTAAACTGTAGGCTTTAAGTCGTCGCTTTCGGCCTCGGCCACAGGTGACATTTTGTCACCTTGCGGAAATGGGTCTTAAATTACTGCCTTTGGAGTTTTATTTAAGTCTTTTAGCCAGCTATGGTCCGGGAAACCCATACAATATTCCACAGTGCTCAGAAAGGTGTTAAAGCAAGCTCTGACTGGACCAGAGTAATTTGTAGGTCTCTCCATGAGTACCATTAAAACTGCTTAAAAAGCACATTCCTAGAGCAATATTTAGCTACGCGGTATTATTATTATTATTCGAGTTGGGGCTATTTCAAGATCTCAGTCTAGACCTTGTATCACTGCGACCATTTCTGGTCTATTGTGATCGCCACCATGCTATAGTTCCTTTATAAGCCTTGCAGCAGTTAGAAACTACACAATGCGTTTAGCACTGAGTTGTTTTACTTCGTCAGCGTGAAGCAAGTAGTTACCTAGGTGTGTATTTCTTTTACGCATCAGTGGTCCACACTCACACAGGAGGTGCATGGGGGTTTCCTCTGCTTCCTCACAGAGCCTACACGCTCCTGTGGTTCGGAGCTTGAGGTTGAACATGTGTTTGTTCAGGCCACTATGTCCTGTGAGAGCTCTCACTACTATACGTTGCTGTATAAGAAGTTTGATTTTAGGCTTTTAGTCAACTACACGAAGGTACAAATTGTGATACGATCGGAAGGTCGTGTTCGAGGAAACTCAGAAATTATCCCACAGTGCTCAGAAACGTATCTGAGCAGCTCTGAGTGGACCAGAACCATCAGTGGGACTATCCATGTGCACCATCAAAACGAGCAAGATTGAGCGAAGTGGAGAGAGCAATTTGGGAGCTGAAATAAGGAGTTACAGCAGCAGACTTAGGCTGTACTAGCGAACTATCAGAGACCAACAGTAGAGCCTGTGGAGAGGACAGCGACAGGATGAAGCACTTGCTGTATGGATGCAATGCGTTGGCTTCAAGGGGAGTGAGGGTCCTGGGTGTGGCGTACCCTGAACCCAAAAAATACAGGATCGTGTCCCTTAGCTGAATAATAGCTTTTATGCAGCGAACTCTTAGGGGGCGAAAGCAATATACACAAAGAGGCTGATTTAAAAGGATCAACGTGACGACATGTATGTCTGCTACAAGATACTGCTGCTACATGACGTTCTTCAAGAGGAGGTCTGTAGTTCCTATGATCACCTCCCACTTTTATAATCATATCAGCTAAGTTTAAAATCGATATGATACTTAATAGAAATTGGAATGCAAAGTGGAACGACCCGCCGCCAGGTGGACCGACAACCTGAAGAAGGTGGTCGGATGCGGAGGATCGGATGTGGTGGCGATCATTGCAGAAGGCCTTTGTCCAGCAGTGGACGTCTCATGGCTGATATTATGATGATTATTGTTATTATTAGGCTAAAAGGATAAAGTTTACGGGAGATCGAGAAAACTGTTAGTGATTTCTGTTACAGATATCTTGTAAGGTCAGAGTTAGGTGGAAATTATTAAAAGGTGTGTTGTACAATTTGCCTACAATGTTGGGAAGAAGTTACAGGTGGAGCTAAGAGCATTAAAAGAGTGAAAATTAATAAAACACTAAGTAAATAGTACTTAGCTTACTACTTAGCTCAAAATATCTCGCCTAGAGTATTAAAACGGCCGTAAAATCTCTGTATTCTACTCGGCCCTTTAAAAGACCTTTGTTAAAAGTTACACGTTCTTTTCACAGCTTTCAAAAGTTGGAAGCATAGCACCTACATTCTTAGTAGTTTTCTTAAGATGCATGCATATTTATAATCCTACTAATATTATAAACGCGAAAGTTTGTATGTATGGATGGATGTTTGTTACTCTTTCACGTAAAAACTACTGAATTGATTTTAATGAAACTTTACAATAATATAGCTTATACATCAGAATAACACATAGGCTACAATTTATAAATATATTGTGTGAATTGTCCAAAATATCAAGGAAGTAGGAAAAAATCTACCATTTACGAGCTATTCTGGCGTGCGCTGCCAAAACCGCTAGAGTTACACATATGTAATGTATGATGGAAATGTTTATCTTAAATAGTCCTACAAAAAAGCCCTCCATAGTATATATCTATATCTTATGTGTAAGCCATTATAGCCAACATAGTGAACCATCGTGATGAAACTTGGCACACATATAGGTTAGGTACAGGACATAGAATAGTTTTTATCCCGAAAAAATATCGCATTCCTACGGGAAATACATAATAATACTAAGTCGCGGGCAACAGCTAGTTCTTAAATATTTTATTTTCATAGAACGATTCGTTTGATAACGCAAACATTTCTGAGCATGTTTGAGAATTTGCTTACCGGCTAGAGTCATATTGGCCGACTTCCTGTCGACTGCGAACCTTGGTCCCTCGCTGGACACCTCGCAAGTGTATTTGAAGGTGCCTCGCTCGGGGCGGAGCGACACGACGCATGCGCGCGCGTCGCACGTGGAATTCACTATGGAGATACCGCTGTTGTTAAAGGCGCGTGTCTCGTACTGTGGACAAATGGTAACGTTTAAATCAAAATCAAAATATTTATTTTCAAAATTGGAATACATTATTCTCTTTTTGACGTCAAATTCTGCCTAAAACTACTCCACTTCCACCTGTATAACCGAGGGGAAGAAGTGGCAATAAACCCAACGGCACAGGGCCCTACCTTTGATTTATCTTATTCATTACAATCATTAAGTCTACCTATGCTGAGCCATCAAGCACTCCATGGACTTTTATCATTTAAGTAGTCATCTAACTTATAGTAGGCTTTCTTGCACAGATTAACTTTTATAGAAGATTTGAATTTTTGTTCAGACAAGTTAATAATTTCATTCGGAACCTTATTGTAGTAACGCACGCACAGCCCCACAAAAGAATTATTGATCTTATATATATAAATATTGAAGACGTCAAAAATTAAAGGCAACAGTCGCGCGCGATTGTATCGACCATTCGTCATAGAACAATCATCATCATCTGAAACACGGCCACTGCTGAACACAAGCCTCCCCAATAGAATGACACTTTCGCCTTGACGTCACCCACGGGATGATTTGGGGGTGGCTCTCTTCTAAGCCGAGATACACGGCGAATCCTACTAATATTATAAATGCGAAAGTTTGGATATTTAGATGTTTGTTACTCAATCACGACACACATATAGGGTAGGTCCTGGAATAGGACACAGAATAGTTTTTATCTCGAAAAAACATCTGATTCCTACGGGAAATACATAATAATTTGTGATGTTAAGTTGTCCACGCGGACGAAGTCGCGGGCAACATAAATAAACCGTATTTAAGTTTCGGAGTTTGAACCCACTACCTGATGAACTTGAGGCGAGTGCATAACCTACTAGGATCTTATCTTCTTAGGGGGCCAGGAAGACCTGGCGACACTTCGACCCTTCAGGATCTTTTGTGCCAAACCCCTGACCACCAACGCTGCCCCAAGCCGATTTGGTGGACTTCACATACGCCTCAGAATTTCTTCTTCGGCATATGCAGGATTCCTTACGATGTTTTCCTTCACCGAAAAGCCTATGGTATTATTAATAAACCGTACTTAAGTATCGTAAAACTCATTGGTACGGGCGGAGTTTGAACCCACTACCTCACGAACGTGAGGCGAGTGTACAACCAACCGGCTACCACGGCTCAACCTACTAGGATACCATGGTATTTAAATAACAAAAACAATGTAAAACCATATATTTAAACAAACGTTTGCAGTTGAATTGGCTTCTAAAATTCACTGACTTTAAAGACCAGCTTTAAAAGAAGACCGTAAACTAGATTCTACCCCATACTCAGCTTACTGCAGCTCTCTCGTAAAATACTCGTCTTCACGAGCTAAAATTGTTGGAAATCGGCTTTCGACCTCTGGCGCCATTACGATATTTTTGCTTCCGTACCAAAGAGATTGGATCCAGTAGATTCCAGTATTAAGGCCCGTACCCACTATTGATACGGTCCGATTTACTTTATTTTATCAGTGTCTGAATCATCATCAGCCGAAATACGTCTACTGCTGAACTTCTCTCTTCACTGTCGTTCCCTCACTGCTGAGGATCGCGACCGTAAAGTCTGGGAAGCTGTTCCGGTGAGTAGCACCGCTTAACCTCAGATTATCCTTTTGAATGGTGTTTTATTACTATTAAGATACAAGGGCAACTGCGACTATGGGGCAACTGCGACTATGGGGCAAATGTAACTATGGGTCAATGTATGTATGTAAACGCTTTATTGTACCAAAATTAACAACAACAAAAACAAATAAAAGAAAAAAGTTGTGTACAAAGACGGACTTACCCCACTTAGGGATCTCTTGCAGTCAACCTTAAAGTAACTGATAAGTCTGGTATAATGCGTTTAGTACCAAAATTATAAAAGAAACGTACCTATCAAATATAAACTTACACTATAGTATGCATATAATATTACATAAACATAAATGATACAATTTATACACAAATTTGCTCATAATACAACTATCTATATTTTATTTTAAATACATAAACCCATATATATATATACACCTACATACCATTACATTACATAATTTGATATATACATACTTTAAAGTTATTAACTGTAATATAAATATAAATTAGCTCAAAGCAACGGTATTGAACCCATAGTTTTGAGGTGGTTTTGAAATGATACCAAGGAGGGGGACTTTCTGACGTGGACTGTAAAAGACAGGCAGGCAGGCAGGCGACCCCCACTACCATCCGCAAGGTAGCGAAACCGAGGTGCTGAGGGACAATATAACACATTGTAGAGAAGTGACAATATGATGATTTCTGCTCTCTCATCGGCAGCCAGTTCAACTGCTTCCGATACTCTGACACATGGTCGAATTGACGCAACTATGGGGCATATGTAACTATGGGGCAAATGTAACTACGGGGCCAATGCAACTAATGGGCTGTGTCGGAGAATTACCACTCGGCTTGAAGAGGATGCCGAGTTTACTTTTCAGTTTGGCGGGTGATCGATTAAGCCATCGGAATAAAAACGTTCTAAGATCGTAACTGGTCGATAAATCGGATCGGATGTAGTGAGTAAAAACCTTTACAGTGGTTCCGTACTCTTTGATGCGGTGGGACGAAACGATGTCAATTAGAGAGAATCCCTTTGATGGCGTTTTAAGAACCACGGCCAGAGATTTAATTCGTTAACAAATGGCGGGGGATCTCTTGGTTTATTCGAGAGACAATATTTTCTTTTAATTTTTAGACACAAATAACTTCTTCCCCAGCCTGTAGCAGATGTTGTATTTTCCTGTGGTAACTTTTTATTTATTCGTTTTTCTGCAGAAGTCTGAATGGATATCGTGACGGAACCAAAGTCCCGCCTCATGTATTCACAATGTCATCATCAGGTTATTTTTGTCTCCACTGCAGGAGCACAACCCTCTCTCATCTGCCGGAGACAGACGGAGGATTTGGCCTGCACTCCCCGCGCTGGCCAGACGGATTGGGGAGGCCTGATGGATGTTTTATAATGTATTCCCTTAGTCGCCTTGTATGACATCCACGGGAAGAGTTGGAGCGGTCCTATTCTACTCTACCGGAAACCACACGGCAATTCACAATGTAATATGTCTTATTTATACGTATAGATACAGTAAACAAGTTATTTCAATTATTGAAAGCATAAGAACTGCTCAGCACTCGCTAATATTTCAATTTAGTAATGTATTATGTATGGTTCATGGTTTTATTCAATGTCCATAGTCCAACTATTAGTATTTAACAATCGGAAAGATGGCGCTAATACAATATTAGTTCAGTTTAGTGATGCTGGATTCAGACTCAATTCTGAAGGCACAATGTTAAAATATGACAGCACTAAAACTGTTGTTATCCTTGTCACACAATATTATAAAGATAATATTGTGTGACACTATACCACCTACTTCCCACTTCAGTCTCACAGTACACAGACAAGACAAGCCACAAACACACCAAACTCATCTTAAATCGGAAACTTAAACTTTCTGTTGGGTTGTGACGAAACTGGGATGAAAGAAACGTGGTTAAAGCTATTGAACTGATAATTACCTTAAATGGGTGTATACAGTGTGATCCAGCAATATCAGTCACACAAATACAATATATTATATTTATTTATGTGCACGTACATGTATGTGCATGTGTAGGTATATGTGTGTATGTATGTATGTATATATATTATTGATAAAACATGTAGTATGCATATGTATTTGTTAAAGAATCCATTATCTATAATTACTCATATTTATTTATATTAATATAATTCTTAATATTATTGGCTCTTATATTTTATATACTTCTAGTCCCTATAAAATTCTCATATTTGTAATATCGTGCTACCTAGTCTCAATAAAGACCGTCTAGGCATTAAAACCTGTCGTAAATATTGAAAGATAGTCCCGGCACGGGCTGTATGGCCTTTGCGACCGGCATGCAGCGTATATTGGGGCTTCTCTGGACACACACTGTCGTTCCATAACGCATGCTCGGCCTATATACTCGTATGAGTTGTGTTAGAATTAAGAAAGTGTGTAAATTGTCGTAATAATATGTAAACAATATAAACAATAAACAATAAAGACGAAACCAATTTTAGCGCTGTCACATTTTAAATGTGTGCCTTCAGAATCGGGCCTAATATCTATGATTCAGGCTTTAATTAATGTCAATAGTCGAAGGATTAGTATTTGACAATCGGAAAGATGGCGCTGTAAAATTATAATTTGAAATTGGTTAATTGTATTACTTGAAGTAGTTATATATTTCAATAGGTTATTTCATTTTCCTATTATAAATAAATTTCCTGTTAAATAGGATATCTAATTAAGAAATTTCCACAAAAGAACTACAACTAAGAAACAAGTATATTTGCGAGAATACATACAATTTTGAATCATTTAAAACCATGAAAAGCAGCATCTGGCACAAAATTTCATTATCGAATATTTCAGAGGCAATCCTTGAGCATACTTTTTGAGACAGGAGGCCACGAAACGTGCTGTTAGAAAGAAAGGGACAAAAAATACAAGCATCGAATAATTTCATGTGTGTATGAATTTTATAGTAGTCCTCTGCTGGACATAGGCCTTCCCCAATCGACGCTACAGGTCCTCGGTGCCGATCCGCGGTCTCCACTCTAGAACCCACCTGCCCCAACGGCTGTCGGTTCTGCGACAGATGCAGCCCGCCCACTGCCACTTCAGTTTGCTAATCCTTCTCATATGTCGGCGACCTACCACTTAAAGTATCTACTTACTTATCCAGACACTTTTTGTAATATGGGTGTAATTTTCTAGGTTTTTGGGGGTTCTAAAACCGAATTTGACGTCGGTTTTGGAATACAAGATGGCCGCCATGTCATGTTTTACGGTATGGGTATATTTTTTTACATGGTGCCTAATTTAAGTTTGACGTTTGTTTTGGAATTTAAGATACCGTCGTGACTTGACACTTTTAACAATACAGCTGCTTTTTTAAGTCTGATCAGAATTAAGAAATCAGATTCGAATTTGCAAGCACCAAATATTTTGTAACTAAGATATTAGTACTAAATGGGATCAAGGAGTTTCATTTTAATTTAATTTGTAATGTTTCATCTTCAGCCTAAATACGTCCACTGCTGGACATAGGCCTCCCCAATAGAATACCACCTTTGGGGGATTTGCCATAATCACCACGCTTGGCAGGCGGATTGGTGATCGCAGTAATGATCTTAACATACACACACAGGAGAATGCTGCTGCCCGTCCCTGGTGCAATCCCTTAGTCGCCTTGACGACACCCACGGGAAAGATAGGGGATGATGTTTAACATCAACATTTACATGCTGATTAAGAATGGCTAAATAGGCATAATCTACCAGTTGCTAGATAAGTATAACATCAGACATGTGTTACGCATCTTATTTATGCGAATAAATATTCTATTCTTTGTAACTTGACGACCTCCGTGGCGGAACGGGTAGTTCTCGGACTGCCACGCCGGAGGTTGCGGGTTCGAATCCCGCTGGGGGCAAATGTTCGTATGATGAATATGAATGTTTGTTACCCAAGTCTTGGATGTTTATATATTTATTTAAGTATGTGTATCCGTTATCTAGTAACCATAGCACAGGCTCTGCCTAGTTTGGGACTGGATAATTGGTGTGGATGTCTGAGATATTTGATTTATTTTAAATTAAATTAACTGGCTTTAAACAGGGAAATTACGTTACCCATTTCGTTACCAAATGTAACGAAAATTCGTTTCGAAATGGGATGAAAGGAAAAAAATCGTACCTCAAAAAGCGTGCGACATACGACAGAGCCGTCATGAGGGAAAATCTTCCGAATGGCCCCCCTTCTCCACCATTATGTTTGGTCAACCATCCGCCTACCCCTGTAATGTATACTGAGGGCAAAAATTCTCATTTCGTGGACCTACCATTTAGCCAGATGTAAACTCGATTACCTCGAATTCAGACTTTTACGCAATCCCCGATGGAAGCAGACATCTTTATATTTTCCGAGAATTTTACTTATTTCCTCCGAGATGTTTTGTACAATCCAGAGATGTCTTCAAATTGCCGTAAAAAGGTTGCTTCGAGGCTACGTCTGTCAAGGTCTGGGGAACTAATTTATTATAATACAAGGTTCATTTTTGTACTTAATACACAATTTTTCAAATCTAATAACGTTTCTTTGACAAAATATCTTAAAGAATTCAACAAAGTTTACTTCGAGCATACTTGGTACTCAAGCACACATATAGGTTATGTCCTGGAATAGGACATAGGATAGATTTTATCCCGAAACAACATCTCATTCCTACGGAACATACATAATAATTTGTGATGTTAAGTCGTCCACGCGGACGAAGTTGCGGGCAACAGCTAGTCCTTTATAATTGTAAATTGAATAACGATTTTACGACAAGTGCAACACCCACGCAACGACAGGCATAATTAGGTTAGAGGAACGTAAAGCAACTTCCTTATACTCAGGATAATCATATTCTCGTCTGGATTATTGCACGCAGTGAATCGCCGTGGCCGCTTACCATCAGGTAGACTGTCCGTCTCTTTACCGGTTATTTAACGTTCTGAACTGTCACTCCTCTGTGTGGTATAAAAAATAAATCAAATAATTATTATTCTCCCCAAAAAATACATACAGTAACTCCGTCATATAATACAGTTCGTTGGCAGAAATGGCTTACTTATTTTATACATACGAGTACCACTGAATATCACTACGCACCTATGGAGAATAGCAAAGCAATTTAATAAAGGTTTTTGTAACGTCAATGAGTTTACTAGAAATTTCTTATATTAACTTTGAAAGTGTTTTTATTTTAATCGCTTCTGATGTCTAATAGAATAGAAAATAATAGAATAGAATAGAATAGAATAGAATAGAATAGAATAGGTCATTTATTCATAGCTACGACACACACATACATGAGAAATAAACAGAACAGAATTAATAAATTACAATTTAAAAATAATCAAGGTACCTATGTGTCGCAGCAATAAAATGGCGCTGACTCAGCATAATGCTGCAGCACGCTACGCGAACTCCAGCGCTGGTATTCTGTCAGCACCAGGTCAAGTGACTTCACAGATTTAGTTTTTAAATTGTGCTTAGAGGGCTGTCAATGTATTGGTGTTCATAATAATATTAAATATATATAATTTATGTTTGTAAGTTTGTAGAAATAAGGGCATTGTGTATAGCTGAATTAATAATAATAAAATGTACTGACATATACATATAATGTTGAAAAGGTGCATTGAGTTAAACTGTGTAATGTGTTTTTATGTTAATGGGATAGCGTAAAATTTTTTAGGTACCAAATATTGCCTTTTTCTTTCACTATGGTAATTGCAAAAAGAATTAATGTTGAACATCTCAGATCAATAATATGATTTACATATATATTCATTATATTCTTTAACATACCAGACTGGTTTTAAGGAAAAAAGGAGTAACAGGAAAAGGGGTGTAATATTTCAAACGAGCTTGCTAATGAAAGGTTTCATTTACCCTTTTACGCGGTGCGGAGTCGTAAGCTCTGATTCGTCCGACCTATTAGGGGTATAAACTCTTATTTGGCCCTTAAAAGGGGCGCATTTGTATTTATTATTATCCTACTATTTATAACAGGAGGTTTATTGTACAGTTTTTCTTATTTCGGTCTTCCATTTTGATTTGGGCGTAAAGGCACTGTTCGGAACGAACTAAAGTTGAAGATTTTATAATCTGTATTGTATTTAACGATTCATTCATTCAATCCCTTTTACAACATCGTTCGTGTGGGACGCACGTCAATTATAGTTTAAATTTAAAATATACGTGAAACTGCCGAAATATTCTTTTATTTATGTTTTATAACAACAGCACTCCTTACATAATCGTATTAAAGTTTAAATTTTCTAAGAAAATCATTTACTATCCCTTACAGCATATACTTTACTGCGTTTGAAATGAAACACCTTATTCCTTAAAATCTAATTAAAAAAGACTGACTCAGGACTGTAACGTAGCTGGTCTAGTATGTAATAGGATTTTTTTACTGCATTACTAGTAACGTAACTTGGTAATTTACGATATGAGGAGCATGGTCGATTTGTCTGCTTGCCGTGTGGTTCCCCACTTTGACTAGGACAACCCCCAATCTTCCCGTCATCGACTAAGGTATTGCACCAGGGACGGAGCAGCGTTCTCCTGTGTATATTAAGATCATTACTGCGATCACAAATCCGCCTGTCAAACGTGGTGATTATGGCAAATCCCCCAATGGACAGCATACCAAAAGTGGTATTCTATTGGGGAGGCTTGTCTTTAGAGTGAACGTATTTTTGCTGACGATCAAATTGCGACTCTAGCTTACTGTACTTATACTGCTGTATCCTTTAAAGATATATTACTGTATCTTAAAGAGGTTTTAAGCTTCAGGAAGCTCTGAAAGCCGTTATATCTTTGAGAAGAATAAAAATACCATTTCGTTGGTAGAATGGGCCAAGTTGTCTGTTCTATATCGATTTAATTCGATATTGGATTACTTTGATATCTACCTCTACTGCCGTATTATAGAAAAGAATTGTAACGTATGATTTTCTGTTACAATTCTTTGCTATAATACGGCAGTATCATCTTACTCATCATCTGTCAAACGTAGAATCTGTCAAATGTGACTTATATCATTTTATTGAGAATTGGACATGTCTGAAAGATAATATTCTGGACGTCTTCTATCCTGCCTACTCTTTAATAGAGTCTAAACTCTTTGCGGAACTTTACTTTTGTCGTAAGTAGTCGTATCATGAATAGTATTTGGGACACGGATTTGTCTCGCTAGTACTAATATGGTCTCGGTTCCCATGTGTTCTATTGAAGTGTGTATCAAGTACTATCCACCGATAAAAAGATATCTAAAGTCAAAGTCAAAGTCAAAATCATTTATTGCATATGAGTACACTTGGTACATTTATACACGTCATTTTTTTTATCGACTACCGCTTCCTAGGTGTTAGCGCTGTGAAGAAGAAACGGCGCAACAAACTTCACGCAACACATCTTTTAAAAATCAAGTTTGCATACAAATAATAAAGATTTTGCGAAGCTGGATTAACATTAGTACCAGGCATCTTTGTCATTCAAATAATCGTTTATTTTATAATAAGCTTTCTTACAAAGTTGTTTTTTAATGTGAATCTTAAACTTTCTGTCCGTCATATTTAAGATTTCCTCTGGTAGTTTGTTGTAGAAGCATATACATTGCCCCGTGAACGATTTGCTGACCTTACTTAGTCTTAACCCTGGTAAAACAAGTTTATTTTTATTTCTTGTATTATAACTATTATTGTCACAGTGCCTCAAAAAGAGAGATACATTTTTTCTGACATATAAAATATTATCTAAAATGAATTTACCAGCTACTGTTAATATGCTTAATCTATAAAAATAATAATTAATATAGTTAAATTACCATAGCACAGGAGAAAATCCTATTTTTTCCAGTGCTATGGGAATTTAACAAGTATGGAACAATTCACAAATATAACATCCCGGCCAGGTCGAACTTTGAAGAGTTCTTTCAGAACGCATTAACTTGATTTATTTAATTTTAAGAATTTTATTTGACATTTTTATATTTATGTTAATTATTGATGTTTAATTTGCCTGTCTATAATTTGATTATATTTAACTTGTGTAAAAATATTATTTGACCTGTAACGGAAGTTATCAATATTTTATGTCTGTAAAGTTGTCTGTCCCTCTAGCTATCGGGTCCAATGAGAAAGCCACTAGGCCAAAGAGGCTGTAATTTTTATTTTTTATTTTATTTTTTATAGCTATCTTTTTTATAAGGGAATATATAGTACGAGTGTATGCCAAATCCTCCGTCTGTCTCGGCAGATGAGAGAGGGTTGTGCTCCGGCAGTGGAGACAAAAATAACTAGATGATGAATATAGTACTTGATATAGAAACTTGGGAACTGATACCATATTAGTACCATCAATGGTACTTGCGGGACAAATCAGTATCCCCACTACCACCAGTACTAGTGCCTAAACTTCCGAAAAAGAAGTAAAGTCCCGGAAAAGAGTTAGGACTCTGAATAAGTTTAGAATGTTGTCTTTCAGAAATGTCCAAATTCCAAAAAGTTTTCCCGGCTACATTTGACAGATTTCACATTCGACATATCATTTGACAGATCTGTCGAAAGTGGAGTTAGATGTCAGTCAGTCCAATTTAATTAAATTAACCGTTACGTATACGTTTAGAGCGGATTTACCAAATTAATTCACATTCGACAAAACAAAATCTAAACTAAATTCATAAAATATCATATTATAGAGAAAGTTTTCTCCAGTGAAAGTGCTGCTGTATTATGATAAACACACACTCCAGCGGGTGTAAAATGAAAGCCGAATATTACAGTGTGTCTGCCGGTAAAACTACTCAGGTATTCCACAGTGGTACAACTCACTGGCGAAGAGAGGACCAAAATATATTTTGGTCATGATGATGATGGTGAACAATTGTATTGTTCTAATTTAAATAACAAGGTACGTTACTTTGTTTTTAAAATAACCTAAGGAAATATAAAATAAGGATTTTAAACTTTGAAGTACATAGTATGTAATGAATGAGTTAGGATGTGTAAGGATGTGAGTAGTAAGTGTATATATGTGTAAGGGCAATACAAGGCAAGGGCAAGGCAAGAATAATACAATTCGAATGTGTATAATTCTTGTTTCTTTTTTTTAAAATGGTTTTCGGTCTCCTAACACTTAGAGCCTCGTTCTTGTAGCGACAAATAAATGAGTAGTTAAATCCGAACGCTCTCTGCGAGGCGGGTTTTACTCCCACGTAAGCGCGAAAGCTCACACTGTGCACTTTCATTTGTTCTGTAGAAGAGTGAATATTTCAGAGAAAATACGTTACCCCCAAAAGTTTATGAATAAGAATTATCATCTTACTATCCTACTAATATTATAAACGCGAAAGTTTGTAAGTATGGATATATGTTTGTTACTCTTTCACGTAAAAACTACTGAATGGATTTTAATGAAACTTTACAATAATATAGCTTATACATCAGAATAACACATAGGCTACAATTTATAAAGATATTGTGTGAATTGTCCAAAATATCAAGTAAGTAGGAAAAAATCTACCACCTGCGAGCTATTCTGGCGTGGGCTGCCAAAACCGCCAGAGTTACACATATGTAATATATGATGGAAATGTTTATCTTAAATAGTCCTACAAAAAAGCCCGCCACATTATATATCTATATCTTATGTGTAAGCCATTAAAGCCAAAATAGTGAACCCTAATATAAGCTACTCGAAATACTAATCCTGCGCAGACGAAGTCGCGGGCACCAGCTAGTTAGTCTATATATACGTCCACTGCTGAACATAAGGTAACGTACCCATACCACGTGACCCGTTCAGGGGGAGGGGGGTCTTCAAAATGCCACGCTTGGTCTCAGGGGCAGGAGAGGGGGCTTATATTTTCGTCACGTAGTCAATATACTCATGGAAAATCTCGCGCTTTTTCGAGCTATATTCAATTATTGTGCGCAGCGTTTAGTGCTATTTAAACTCACATGGACGCACATATCGTCAGTCAGCTGATTGAAAAATGACAGTGTTTTCTTCTTGATAATATTTTTTTTTACTTGTAATTATAGGTATGCACGTACTCTTGGCGTCACGCGGCAAGCGCCGTATTAATAAAGACAAATATGAGCCAAAGTATAATTTTTTTTACCATCTGTTTGCTAAAAAATGTCTTACAACCATATTTATGAATTACTACATGAAACTAGAGGGGGGAGGTTGGCATATATATTACGGGTGGTCACCGTGGGGGGCGAGGGGGGGAAATAAATTGTAAAAAATGGATCACGTAGTTTGGGTACGTTCCCTAAGCCTCCCCAATAGAATGTCACTTTTGGTGGGCTGTCCATTGGGGGATTTGCCATAATCACCACGCTTGGCAGACGGATTGGTGATCGCAGTAATGATCTTAACATACACAGGAGAACACTGCTGCCCATCCTAGGTGCAATCCCTTAGTCGCCTTGACAACACCCACGCGAAGATTAGGGGGACCACAAAGCTAGTTATTTTAATAAATTGTTTTAACTCTGTAAAATTATTTATACACAACAACGATCTCTCTGTACTACTAGGTGGAGCGTTCCCAAACAATCGCTCGGTTCCACGCAAGTAGCCACAACTCTTTCACATTCACTTTGAAACTTGTGCAGTTACTACGCAGAACATTTAATTATTACTAAATATTGACATTATTTAACCGTAGCGTCAATATCTAGTAATAATTAAATGTTCTGCGTAGTAACTGCACAAGTTTCATTGTGAATGTGAAAGAGTTGTGGCTACTTGCGTGGAACAGAGCGATTGTTTGGAACGCTCCATCTAGTAGTACATAGAGATTGTTGATACACAATCAATAATTTTACTTCTTTACCAAAAGTTACTCTGATCTTTTATCTGTTGGACTCTTCATATTAAGGTAGGTACTGCTACATACAACAGACTCAACTTTATCCAATTTCTCTCGACCTAATAAATTAGATTGCCGATTTTGCTCTGCACTTAGCCCTTGAGAGAAAAATAAAGGCCTCGAGGGGTGATCTCTCAAGTTTAGAATCAGGGGCAGAGAAGGTCATGTTTTTTTTGGCACGGATAGTGGTTCCGTGCTTGCCGTGTGGTTTCCGGTACAGTAGAATAGGACCACTCCAACTCTTCCCGTGAATGTCGTACAAGGCGACTAAGGGAATACATTATAAAACATCAATCAGGCCTCCCCAACCCGTCTGGCCCGCGCGGTGAGTGTAGGCCAAATCCTCCGTCTGTCTCCGGCAGATGAGAGAGGGTTGTGCTCCTGCAGTGGAGACAAAAATAACCTGATGATGATGATGAAAGATCTATCTATCTATAAGTGACGTAATGAACACCTATCGCTGGTAGGCATTTTATTTTAATTGTTAATTTCTGTATTATTTTATGAGTTTTCTATGCCTCTTATAAAAAAAATTTATTATTATAACCTACCACACATACATACATTCAAGCATATATCTATATACTCTCACGCTTACATTATTTTTACACAAATACTACATCTTAGAAGAGAAAACAATTACTACATAATTACTTACCTACTCTATTAGATTTTTCCCTCTCTTATTTCAAACTAGCTGTTGCCCGCGACTTCGTCCGCGTGGACAACTTGACATCACAAATGATTATACATTTTCCGTAGGAATGGGCTATTTTTTCGGGATAAATCTATCCTATGTCCTATTTCAGGACCTAACCTACGTGTGCCATGTTTATCACGTTCCGTCCAGTGGCTGAAGTGTGATTGAGTAAAAAACATCCTAACATCCAAACATTTGTCGGCCCCGTAGCCTAGTCGGCAGTACACCTGCCTGCGAAGCTCGGGGTCGCGGGTTCGAATCCCGCCCAGGGCAAACATTCGTGTGATGAACACTTGTGTTTGCCTTGTGACTGGATGTTATTTATATATTATATTATGTATTTATGTATGTATGTCAGCTGTCTGATACCCATATTACAGGCTCTGCCTAGTTTGGGATCAGGTGGCCGTGTGTGAAATGTCCCCATATATTTATTTATCCAAACATCCAAATATCCAAACTTTTGCATTTATAATATTAGTAGAATTATGCAAAATTATTTTATCTCCTTAATATTCGTTAGAAGCTTTTTAACTCGTAGCATGTAAAATGATACGGGTGAAGTTACGAATTCCCCCGTGAGAGTCATAATTTCACCAGGCTCAGAATACGTCATTATCATCATCATCAGGTTATTTTTGTCTCCACTGCAGGAGCACAGCCCTCTCTCATCTGCCGGAGACAGACGGAGGATTTAGCCTACACTCCCCGCGCTGGCCAGACGGGTTGGGGAGGCCTGATTGATGTTTTATAATGTATTCCCTTAGTCGCCTTGTACGACATCCACGGGAAGAGATGGAGTGGTCCTATTCTACTCAACCGGAAACCACACGGCAACATACTTACCCTACCTTATTTATACATCCCGTTCACATTCACTTTGACACTTGTGCAGTTACTTACTAAATATTTACGCAACAAAAAGTGGAGTTTGGCGACCTGTATTTACAGGTTACTATGTAACCTAATTTGTGGAGTAAATAAAGAAATTTGTAATTTGTGAATTTGTAATTATCAGTAGCAGAGACTAAAAAGAGCGGTAGATCAATAAATGAGCCTCTACTAGTATACCTAAACCTTTATAATATTGTTTAAAATTTGATTGTAAAAGATGTGATGCTGGAACTTTGTTGCGATGTTTCTTCTTCACATCGCTAACACCTTGGAAGCGGTAGTCGTATCTATGAAAAAGTCCACTTCAAGACGAGGCCACTTTTCAACCTTGGAAATTCCTACGAGAAATCGTCTAACCAACCAACGGGAGAGAATCTAGTTTTAATTACATTTTGAAGCCTTAATTCTAATTCGTTAAACGTTTCGCTTCAATCCTTTCAAAAACACTTATCGCGGAGAGTCGAAAATAATAAAAAAAAAACACCAGAACTTCCAGTCCAGATTGCTTTTTAATTGTAGAAACAATTCAAGACCAATTTGAGAAACGCCAACCTTGAATCGAAATGGGTTTCCGAGAGAAACTTGGTTGTAATTAATTCCTTATCCAATTAATTATTAAAGGAGAGAATAAATTGCGTGACTTCCATGCAAATGCTTTCTTTGAAAAACGCCTATATTTCATTCATTACAAATCGTCATACGAAAACCAACGCTATTTGCGTCTCGGTAACATATACGTGAAAGGAGCAGTAGCAACAAAATTATGTTTGTATTACAGTCGAACTATGGAGAGGACTATGCGCGAGGTTTTTTTGAAGGATGTTGTTCGTAATTTTTTTTATATTGATGATGGGTTTGCGCTTGTCCTCAATCTCACCTGATGGTAAGAGATGATAAGCATCACAAATTATTATGTATTTCCCGTAGGAATAGGAGGTTTTTTCGGGATAAAAACTATCCTATGTCCTATTCCAGGACCTAACCTATATGTGTGCCAAGTTTCATCACGTTTCGTCCAGTGGTTGAAGCGTAGTTGTGTACAAACATCCAAACATCCAAACTTTCGCATTTATAATATTAGTAGGAAGTTGTATAGTAGGATACTTGTAGATTAAATTCAAATAAAATCTCTCATGTAGGATGTAACCCTATTTCCTCGGTCCCAAGATTCACAATAGCTAATTCTTTCTCTCTGTATAAATCTATTTAGTTCGTTAGGCGAGCACGTACAGTTTCTATGGAGATCGCGTCAAAGCCTCTTAAGGTTTACTCGTATAGACGTATCGGGAGCTAAGTGCCCATTAACTCGATTTAGAGGAATTAGGGCGGGAGTACGTTGGTGTGGGTACGAGTAGGTGTAGCTTACTTTGTGGGTAGAGAGATTTTCAATTAACGGAATTTAATTTAGGCTTAGTCAATGAAACAGCCGCCTTACGCCTCACGTCGCTCCATCTAGCCAGGGGGCGTCCCACACTACGCTTGCCCAGTCGCGGTCTCCACTCGAGAACTCGTCTACCCCAGCGGTAATCGGTTCTCCGACAGATGTGCCCAGCCCTCTGCCACTTCAGCGTACTAACTTTTTGAGCTATGTCGAAGACTTTAGTTCTCTGGAGGATCACCTTATTTCGGATCCTGTCTCTTAGAGAAACTCCGAGCATAGCTCTTTCCATAGGTTGTTGGCAGTGACTAGATGAGAAGAACCGAGGATCGGGTTCAGTGGCCCACCTTGGGAGAGGCCTATGTCCAAAAGAGGACTCTTTCGAGCTGATGATGATGATAAATAACATAGGTAGTGATGGTGCCAGCGTTATCTTATCTTCTCTGGGGGCCAGGAAGGCCTGGCGACACTTCGACCCTTCAGGATCTTTTGTGCCAAACCCCTGACCACCAACGGTGCCCCGAGCCGATTATTTGGACTTCGCATACGCCTCAGAATTTCTGTGCTGCGTAATGTTAATGTAATTCATACGTAATATCTTAAGTGAAATTACAATGTATACATACTAAATAATAACGTTTATGTATGTATGTAAGTGTATGTATGTGTATTGTATGCAGGGTTGGCATGTTTTAAACAAAGTGTTTAAAACATGGTTTATTATAAAAAACAAATGTTTTTTATCCAACCCTGATTGTATGTATATAATTATATACATAATATATTGTACGAGTGTGTATATGATTTCATATTTATATAGATAGTTGAAAGTAAATTTAAATTATTCTATTTGCTATTTGTTTTCACTATAAGTGCTGTCTATCTGCTTTGCTTTTCTCTTTCACCCGAAGTGTTACTGGAAGAAAACTCTTACAGAGTTAAGTGCGCCTTAGTACATCTTGCGTTTAAATTAGTTGTGTGACTAGTATTTGTGTACAGTAAAGTATAAATAAATACATAATAATGTTTACTCATGAGACTTAAAACTGACAGATATCACGTATACACGGAAAACGTCCTAGTCATTCTTGCTGACTGTTCTCCGTATCATCTACAGGTTGATGTAGAAATGTCGGTACACGTAACGATAGAACCAACACAGTAACAAACGCATACAATGACATGTGAGCGATTGGAAAGGACTGGGGCGTGCCGTCGTGAACTGTTCGATCTACATATATCTGAACATGTATATAGTCGTTTCATGAGCCACAAAGAAAGGGGCTTGTAGACTCTAGTGCCGCAACAATGTTACGAAACCATGCGCTAAGTGGGGACTTGGCTAATGTACGGCGCATGGCTGGCCGACTACGTGCAGGAGTATCCAGTGCGGCAGAGTCCCACTTGTCTGCTATTGTGTTCAGGAGCTGTTGAACACATTGGCTTCTAACGATGGCTTGAAGCCGTCGGTCGGCGCTTTTGAGATCCTGCCATGCCAAAAGAAGCCTTCTTAACATCCAGGGTGTCTCTCCGCAACGATCTTTATGTGCTTGTTCCAAACAATCGCTCCGTTTCACGCAAATGCGGCTGCGGGAGCCGCACCCCGTTCAAATTCACTTTGACACTTGTGCAGTTACTACGCAGATCTTTAATTATTTACTAAATATTTTTTATTTTATTTATTATTTTACCAACAGGATGTACATCAATTGTTGCTTAGGGGAATCTTACAATTGTACATTGGCCAGATGCCACCCCAATTATAGGCAACGACAGCATGCCTAGTTTGTGTTAGGTTAGTTATAATTATACATACTAGTCTAATATTATACTTACCTATATATAAGTTAAATAAAATTAATATTTTTAAAATGTTAATAAACTACATGGTCAAAGGAATACACTGTAAATTTAAACAAAAATAACATTAAAATTAAACACAGAACAAAATAAAACATTAATAGTCAGAAATGAGGAAATAAAAGAAATCATTGACGCTATTTATTCGTAGCTTAAACGGGGTGCGGCTCCCGTAGCCGCAGTTGCGTGGAACGGAGCGATTGTTTGGAACGCTCCATCTAGTAAACA
The DNA here is from genome assembly GCA_947086405.1 of Esperia sulphurella. Classification (NCBI taxonomy): domain Eukaryota; kingdom Metazoa; phylum Arthropoda; class Insecta; order Lepidoptera; family Oecophoridae; genus Esperia; species Esperia sulphurella. The sequence continues at coordinate 15,902,852 of OX352267.1, forward strand.
TTTCGATTAAAATCCGTCGCACTTAATAAGCCATGTTATTACAGAGAACTAAATATCTATTAAGTGCGATGAATAATGTAAGGAGAATAGCCTGTCCGTAGACGTTTGTGTGTATAGGTATATACGCTTCTACAACAAACTACTAGAGGAAATCTTAAATATGACGGACAGAAAGTTTAAGATTCACATTAAAAAACAACTTTGTAAGAAAGCCTATTATAAAATAAACGATTATTTGAATGACAAAGATGCCTGGTACTAATGTTAATTCAGCTTCGCAAAATCTTTATTAATTGTATGCAAACTTGATTTTTAAAAGATGTGATGCGTGAAGTTTGTTGCGCCGTTTCTTCTTCACAGCGCTAACACCTAGGAAGCGGTAGTCGATAAAAAAAATTACGTGTATAAATGTACCAAGTGTATTCATATGCAATAAATGATTTTGACTTTGACTTTTTGCGTAAATTACTGTAGGGCTCCTGACGAAGTAACTTTATACCGTCGGCGCCAGCTGAACGGGCGCAGCCTTGTATGTACCTACGTACCGTGCCGTGCTCTATTGTTGTGGGCGACGTTAAAAGGCGGGGGGAGGTGAATGTCACTTCTTTACGTAGTCATCATCAACCTGAAAGAGTACACTGTTGGACATAGGCCTCTCCCAATGCGCGCCACTGAACCCGAACTTCGGTTCTTCTCATCCAGTCACTGCTAGCCGCCTTATTACCGCTCGGCCACGACTTTTGGCTTAGCGGGACGCGGCGCGGTTTCGGCAGGCGGAGGGTTGGCCGCTGATTGCGGCGCCTCGTGGCGTGCTGCTAACATTTTTGTACATTTGTTCTCGCCGCTCGCCGCCCCGCTCCTACCTGCCGCTGGCAGCGGTACGGTCGTGGCCGAGCGGGTACGCCTCACATCGCTCCATCTAACCAGAACTCCCGTCCCACACTACGCTAGCCAAGTCGCGGTCTCCACTCGAGAACTCATTTACCCCAACGGTAATCGATTCTCCGACAGATGTGACCAGCCCACTGCCTTTCTTTACGAAGTAATATTTAGTACTAGCTGTGCCCGCGGCTCCGCTCGCGTGGACTACAGGATCCGCTCCCATTCCCACTTCCGCTCCCTATCCCTCTTCCACTCAGACCTTAAATCCAGGTCCAGGTCCAGGACCTTAAATCCAGGTCCAGGTCCAGGTCCAGGTCCAGGTCCAGGTCCAGGTCCAGGTCCAGGTCCAGGTCCAGGTCCAGGTCCAGGTTCAGGTCCAGGTCCAGGTCCAGGTCCAGGTCCAGGTCCAGGTCCAGGTCCAGGTCCAGGTCCAGGTCCAGGTCCAGGTCCAGGTCCAGGTCCAGGTCCAGGTCCAGGTCCAGGTCCAGGTCCAGGTCCAGGTCCAGGTCCAGGTCCAGGTCCAGGTCCAGGTCCAGGTCCAGGTCCAGGTCCAGGTCCAAGTCCAAGTCCAAGTCCATTTCCAGGTCCAGATCAAGGTCGAGGTCCAGGTCCAGTTCCAGGCCTAGGCCTAGGTCAGGCCTCCTCTCAACCCTTTCCTCTACCCTCCCATCAAACCTCTTTTCCTCGTCTCTCCAAATGTAGTCCTCGTAACAAATCCATCGCAATCCAAATTCCGACCAACATTACTTTGTTACATACGTATACCACAAATTCTTCGTAATCGGTTAACTCAGTTAAAAGTTATGCGAATTTTCAAACACTCAAATTACACTGGTACCATACCCGCTCCCGCTACCGCTCACGAATTCAGTCGTTTATACCCTACATTCTTCGCAGTGTATCGTCCAGGTCCAGGTCTAGGTCCAGGTGACCTCGGCTCGCGTGAACTACAGAATCGCTCTCATTCCCACTCCCGCTCCCGCTTCAGCATCCGCTCCCGCTTCCGCTCCTGCTCCGGTCCCGCTCCCGCTCCCCTCCCGCTCCCCTCCCGCTATCGCTTCCGCTGCCAAACCCGCTCCCTTTTTCCCACGCCCACGCCCACGCCCACGCCCACGCCCACGCCCACGCCCACGCCCACGCCCACTCGCACTTCAATTCCCACCCGCAGCTCCAAATGTAATCCAAACTCATCGCAATATAAATACTACGGAAATACTATTATGTGCAATATATTGCATACTAACCTTACCTACTAATGTATTTGAAAACTAAAAATGTCTATAACTTTTGATTGAGTTAGCCGATTGTGATGAAATGAAGACTAAATGTTAAGTTAAGTTAAGCCCCATGTTTTTGTGAAGAGTCGATCAAAATCCGTTCAGTAGTTTTTAAGTGATGCGTGCACAAACTCACAGACAAACAGACAAACAGACAAAAATTTCAAAAATGATCGTAATGTGTTCTGTTGCTTATCCTTAGACCCCCCCAATTATTTTTTTGCAAATATCTTCAATGTACACGCGAAGTCTACGATTTTATTTATTAGATTGTCTGTTTTAACCTACGTGCCAGTTATATCTGCGTTAAACATTTAACCCATCAGTAGTACGAAATGGAATTTCAGATTTCTACGGCTCAGATTCCAGATATGCAAATACTGCGGTAGGCATATCACATTGCTTTCCAGCCTGGAGTCATACATCGTCGCTTATCCAAACAAGGCATGTACGATAAGATCGGACATTCTACTGAATATTAGATACTTTAGCTAAATATGTAGTAATAAAGCCGAAACCTCATTCAAACGGTTAAGTTAACACGCCTCGTGATGGCTAACCAGGGTCGGTTTGAGGGGCTAAGTAAAATAATTGTGGACCTTTTTAGAATTATCCAGGACCATAATCTTACAGACGAGGGTTACAAGTCTAGATTGCAGTGAATTGTGACAAAATAAATAAAAAGTGTGGGCCAGTGTGTAAAAAGGGGGCCGTGTGGTTTCCGGTAGAGTAGAATAGGACCACTCCAACTCTTCCCGTGGATGTCGTACAAGGCGACTGAGGGAATAAATGATTTGATTCGCATTTTGCTTCATGGTATAAGTTGTAGATTGATTGAAGAAATGTGACAAAAAGAGTTTATTTTGATTAACATATTAATGATAAACACATTAACGTTAGTATTAAAGTACTCGGATATTGGATTAAACTAGTGTCCGACCGAAACAGGATTAGTAGCCGAAACCGAATCTTATTTAGACATGTTAAAATTTCTATTGTATGCTGAAATCAGTGCAAGTTTTACATGATAGTTCATTCTGTTAAAAAAAATAACAATTAAAGAATGTAAGATAAAATAGATTTGTTTGTTACATAAGGTACAACACACTTTATTGCACAAACAAATACAGTTACACGTTATAAAAGTTACAAATATTACAATTTATTTACAATTTAATAATAATAAACTATTTGAATTCTCCATTCGTGAAGTGTCTGCAAAATTCTTGTTATTGTGTTTTTAACGGCAGTGTTTCGCATATATTTTTTGAACGAACGAAATGTGTAACATAATGTATCCAATTATTTTGATCAAATGTTTATGTTTATTTCGTTACTTTTCTCACAATTGAAGCCAACTCTGCCCTTTGTAACTGTAATAATAACGAAAAGAGAAATGGCTGCTGTTTCTCACGCCTTAGTAATTTTTATGGGCGCGGTTCGCTCCCGTTGGAGTTATTGTGTTAAAAAAATTAAGCACGTGTAACTTTGTGAGGTGGATTCTGATTATTAAATTTATGACTTTAATGGAAAAATATATTAAAGTTCTTGTTTTCTTCAAATACCAAGTAACTTGTTTTACCACGTTTAAGGCTTATTCATCATCATCAGGTTATTTTTGTTTCCACTGGAGGAGCACAACCCTCTCTCATCTGCCGGAGACAGACGGAGGATTTGGCCTACACTCCCCGCGCTGGCCAGACGGGTTGGGGAGGCCTGATTGATGTTTTATAATGTATTCCCTCAGTCGCCTTGTACGACATCCACGGGAAGAGTTGGAGTTAAGACTTATTCAGTACTAGCTTAACATTAAAAATTTGTATGTATTTCCCGTAGGAATGGGACGTTTTTCGGGATAAAAACTATCCTATGTCCTATTCCAGGACCTGTATATATGTGTGCTAAGTTTCATCACGGACTGTCCAGTGGTTGAACTAACTCATCTTGTCAACTGGATCATGGTTTGGTTTCAAATAATAAAAAAATAAAATTACTTTAGTTAACATCATACAGCAATAAGACAAAATGATACTTTTTTGCATGCATATTTTCAGTGTACTCTAAAAAAATTGTGCTTTGCAAAAACACCTTCAAACTGTCCACGTAAGTTTTGATATTTACACATCTTGAATTTCAAAATAGATATCATTCTCGTAAATATATGTTTTTTCGGGATAAAAACTATCCTATGTCCTATTCCAGGCCCTAATCTATATGAGTACCAAGTTTCATCCCGATCCGTCCAGTGGTTGAAACATACAAAAACATCCATTTTGTTGCTGCGACACATAGGTACCTTCATTATTTTTAAATTGTAATTTATTAATTACTAGCTGTTTCCCGCGTCTACGTCCGCGTGGACAATTTAACATCACAAAATATTTTATATTTTTCCCGTATAGGAATGAGTTTTTCGGGATAAAAACTACCCTATGTCCTATTCCAGGACCTAATCTATATGTGTGCCAAGTTTCATCCCGATCCGTCCAGAGGTTGAAGCGTGATTTAGTAACAAACATCCATCCATACTTGCAAAATTTCGCTTTTTTAATATTAGTAGGATGTTCTGTTTATTTCTCATGTATATGTGTGTCGTAGCTATGAATAAATGACCTATTCTATTCCATTCCATTCTATTCTATTCTAACTTTCGCATTTATAATCTTAGTGGGATTCGAATGGCAAGTCTAAGCTATTTATAAGTAAACTTAAACTTTGTTCTGATGCAACAAACAATGTTTTTATCAATTTATTTTGTTCATTGTGTGTTCCACAATTAAATAATTTCCATTCTATAACATTTTCCTCTCTAGAACCCCTAGCATGTCTTTTAAATTATGCAGTTTCTAAATTGCCATTTAAAATTCATGAATTTTTATCCTTTACGAGATTTTTATTTACATACTCTATTTTCTAGTTTTAATTTCATCATCAGCCGAAATACATACATACATCATCAGGTTATTTTGTCTCCACTGCAGGAGCACAATCCTCTCTCATCTGCCGGAGACAGACGGAGGATTTGGCCTACACTCCCCACGCTGGCCAGACGGGTTGGGGAGGCCTGATTGATGTTTTATAATGTATTCCCTTAGTCGCCTTGTACGACATCCACGGGAAGAGTTGGAGTGGTCCTATTCTACTCTACCGGAAACCACACGGCAAAGTACGTCTACTGCTAAACATAAGACTCCCCAACAGAATAACACAATAATCCTGGTTTAAAAATAGTAGCTGAGAATTTGTTTTTCTTAAATTCTGTTTGATTTAAAGCTGAAGAAGTGTTATGGTCATTAAAAATTGCTGCTAGCAGAAATCCCTTAACCAGAAAAGCCGGCAGAAGAAGCAAGAAGGCAGGATAAGTGCAGGTTGAGAGACGATCATGTAGTGTAAAGTTATGTAGGGAAGCCTCAGAGTTTTGTGGCATCGGAACGCTGTTGAAGTTTTTGGGAATGTTGATTTTCCCTGCAGCAGATATAGAGACCATTTTTATCTTGCAAAAAAGAGCAGTTAGGGCAATCTATAATCTGCGTTGTAGAGACTCGCTGATGTGTTGCGTGAAGTTTGTTGCGCCGTTTCTTCTTCACAGCGCTAACACCTAGGAAGCGGTAGTCGATAAAAAAAAAATTACGTGTACAAATGTACCAAGTGTACTTATATGCAATAAATGATTTTGACTTTGACTTTGACCCTAAAATAATGGATGTGATTTCTTCTTAGTTAAGTGATGTGACGGAGTGAGGAATACAGTAACACGAGAGAAGTGTGGTATAAAAGAAGATGTAGTAAAGAAGGTAAAGAAGGGTAATTGCGTTGGTTTGGACATTTTGAGCGTATGAGTGACAGAAGAGAGACAATAGAGATTTACAGCGGGAATGTGGAAATAACTTCAGCTAGAGGTAGTCCTAAGAGGACGTTCAAGAATCAACTTGGTGACGTCCTCAGAAAGGCTGGGGTCTGCAGTGAGATGAATAAAAGGAGGTGCATGAAAACGTTGAAGGATGTAAGTGAGGTGTGTCAGAATCGCGCAAGAGTAATTTTCAATAAATCCTCTTTGCCTGCCCCTCTGGGACCATTGCGTGAGCATTATGTGTGTAGCCTTACCCTTTAAAAAACGTTTTGTATTGTTTGTTATGATTTGTGTGTGTGTGTGTGTGTGTGTGTGTGTGTGTGTATGTGTGTGTGTGTGTGCAATAAAGAATTAAATTGATAAACACCTATCAGAAGAAGTCATCATAAAAACTCCCTAATTCCTAAACTCAACATCATCAACCTCATCTGAGGTTGTGCGAGCAAAAGTTATAAATTTGTTGCTGACTTGTAAATTTGTTTTACCAATAAATTATTAATTGAAAGAAAGAAAAAAACATTTATTTACTACCATAATTGGCACACACAAAGAAAAAACCAACAAAGCAAGATAAAGGATATAAAATTAAATAAAAAATTTAAGAACTAGAGAAAACAATTTAAAAATTTTAACATAGTTAAAATAGTATGCGTGTGACGTGGCAGCAAAAGGGCAAACGACTCAGCTTATGCCTAGACCAAGTAAGGTGCTAGGCGCTGATTTTCAGTCGCACCCGGTAATTCAATTATACCACAAATTTTCTATAATAGGGTTCATGATGCACAATCATTTCATACAAGTATAAAGTGATTAGGCATCATGAACTGGTTACGTAGGTAGTTCGAGTTTGTAGTCCGAGCAGGTATGAACTCGACGCTTCCTGATTCCTGAACCAAACAATGTATGTTTGTATGTATGTAAACGCTTTGTTGTACCAAAATTAACAACAACAAAAACAAACAAAAGATCACAGTCGTGTTCAAAGACCATCTAAAGGCTATATAGGCGTGAGAGCAAAAGTGGACAAAGATTTTCTATAATTGAGTTCATGATGTCGTGTGGTTTCCGGTAGAGTAGAATAGGACCACTCCAACTCTGCCCGTGGATGTCGTACAAGGCGACTAAGGGAATACATTATAGAACATCAATCAAACCTCCCCAATCCGTCTGGCCAGCGCGGGGAGTGTAGGCCAAATCCTCCGTCTGCTCCGGCAGATGAGAGAGGGTTGTGCTCCTGCAGTGGAGACAACAATAACCTGATGATGAAGAGATCGTTGGCCATAATATATTAATAACCCACATAAATAATAATCTAACAAGGAATAAACAAACACAACACAGTTCAAGCAATAACAGGAGAAAATGCATAAAGTTTAAATAAGATAAACTTGGAGAGTTCTCTCTCAGAGAACCAAACAACAGATCTGAAAGTTGGTCTTAACTTCTGAAAGATCTAGACTAGAATATTGCATTTATGCAGCAATGTTTATGGAAAAATCTTTACGGGGAACTTGTTAGATAAGTATAGAATTTTAAAATTAGATGAAGAGTACATTTCACGTTTTATATTATATAAAATCAAAATCAAAATATTTATTTTCATAATTGGAATACATTATACTCTTTTTGACGTCAAATTCTGCCTAAAACTACTCCACTTCCACCTGTATAACCGAGGGGAAGAAGTGGCAACAAACCCAACGGCACAGGGCCCTACCTTTGATTTATCTTATTCATTACAATCATTAAGTCTACCTATGCTGAGCCATCAAGCACTCCATGGACTTTTATCATTTAAGTAGTCATCTAACTTATAGTAGGCTTTCTTGCACAGATTAACTTTTATAGAAGATTTGAATTTTTGTTCAGACAAGTTAATAATTTCATTCGGATATACTAGCTGTAGCTGTGCTGTGATTATAATAATTTTTTTATTTTTATTTCTCGCTCCCGCTGCCGCTCCCATTCCCGCTCCTACTCCCGCACCTACTCCCGCTCCCGTCACCTTACCATTACCATCGCTCCAAACATAGTTAGAACTCATCGCAATCTGCATTCCGAGCTTTATACTTTACGTATTTGTATACTAATGTAATGTATGTGATTTTTTTAATATTATGATTGAGTAAGCCGGTTGCGATGAAATAAACACTAAAACTAACTCCGAAAACCTTCATCAGAACTGCGTCAGCAGTTTTTACATTAATCTTTCATCCCCCATTTGGTTTTGCATTTAATTTAAATGTACAGACAGCCAAAGTTTACTTTTTATTTTTTATACAAGCTTTCGCATACAGCTCATCATTCTGGGACAAGTGGAGGGCAGTCGTGCCAGAGGACGAGCTCCGACGAGGTGGTCAGACCCGGCGAGGAGGGTGGCTGGCGGATCCTTATATGAAGCAGTGCGGCTGGCCAATGACCGCTATGCGTGGAGGTGCATTTTATACAGTCGCGATCCTCAGCAGTGAGGGAACGACAGAGAAGAAAAGTGCATGCGACTTCGGACCACACAATTACTTTTACTTACTCTCAATCCGACCCTAACCCTCGACCCGGACCCCGAATACGACCCTGAACGACCCCAATGCCGATTCCCGAGCCTGACCTGACCCCGATGCCGATGCTGACCCCAACCCCGACACACCCCTACCATGGAATACTTAATAATACTACGTACCCCTACCCCGAACCCGAAGGCGACCCCAACCTCGACGCAGATGCTAAAACTAGTTCTCGCTCCCACTCCCGCTTCCGCTCCTTTCATTCATACTCAGTTGTAACGAACGAGTCAACTGCCAAAGTCATTGCGAATAAAATACTAGAACAGGGCAGCTGCAATTTATTTCCGGGAAAAATTCCTCACATTTTGTACAAAATATATTTTAATGAAGGACTTTTTTGGGTTTTTCCTTATAAAACCACCAGCAGTGGAACAGAAGTGCCCTTTCCACTGAATGACACCATCGCTCAATGACCTCTCAGTCGTTTGAACCACTACAGTGACAAGTTAACTGTAAAATATTTCATGTTGGAAATTCCGAGCACGTCACTCCAAACCTTTCTTCAGTACTGAAGTGTCATTATAGCGACACGATGAAACTCAAGACACTAAGCCTATCCAGCGCCGGATTCAGGTGGGGCGCAATTCATCACACGGGGCGCCTATATGAATATTCCTGAACGGATTCATATCTACAACTCCCAAGGATGATAGGCGTTTTTGCCACCAATAATAATAATCAGACGATTTCTGTGTTCAGATCACGAGTTAAAGACACTACCTTACTCTCTGTCAATAATATATCGTATATTTTTATTATATCATATTCTATTATATATATTTATGTATCTGTATTGGTATTTATAGTTAATGTTTATTGTATTATATGTTCTATGATTATTTAATATATAGTAGGTACATGCGACTACTGCCTCTCCATAATCCCTTGTCTTCACCACAGGTTAGAAGAAATTTCTTTAGAAATAAGTTTATCCTTTTGTATAATTTTCTTTTCTTTGTGTTGTTCTTTGTATATTTGTGTGTACAATAAACTATTAAATAAATAAATAAGTGATTTGCCAATGAAAAGGTCTGAATAGTTACTATGGTAGATATTTTTAATTCGGCGTTATGAGCCTTTTAGAACCTCCATAACGCCGAACCTACCCTATACTCCTTACCCATACCCCCATCTCCTGTCTCTCTCGCCCCGATCCCTGTCCCGTCCGCCAATCCAAGGTCTGCCGTGCCGATGGATGCGTGTCCAGGGGCTAGCCTGGTCGTAAGCGTGCCGATATCCCGGAGCTGGGCGAACTCCGGGCACTATTAGCCTTACCGATTCAACCGGTCTTGTCTGGAAGAAGTTGCTTAAAGAATAAGACCGCCTAACTTTTACTATTTTAACTTTTAAAGCTTGTAACTCTGTTTGTGTAATTAATTGTATTGTAAAGTATATTAATATAAATGACAGCGATGATTAATGTTAACACTGTTATATTTATTATCATCATCATCATCACCTTAAATACGTCCACTGATGGACATAGGCTTCCCCAATAGAATACCCCTTTTGTTTATATGTCCATTGGGGGATCTGCCATAATCACCACGCTTGGAGGCGGATTGGTGATCGCAGTAATGATCTTAACATATACACACGAGAACGCTGCCACCCGTCCCACGTGCAATGCCTTAGTCGCCTTGACGATACCCACGGGAAAGATAGGGGTGGCCCTATTCTAAGCCGGGAACCACACGGCGAGTTATATTTATGTTACTGATAAAATAAACATCAATATCGCCGTGACAAAGTCAGTTGCCACGATCAAGATAACACTGTAATGACGTAAAGTTGGACGTTGACACTCTGATGATTGATTGATTGAATGTGAAATTAACATTATGAACAATAATGTACAGAATCGATCAGTCCAGATTGAAATCTGTGAGTGGAGATATGAGAAAATGAAAAGTTATCAAGTTACAATGAGAAGTTAAAAGTTTCTTTTAATCGTCGTGTTCAACTTCACCGAAATACGTCCACTGCTGAACATAATGGGGATTGGGGGGGATTTGCCATAACTTGGCAGGCGGATTGCTGACCGCAGTAATGATCTTACCACACACTATTAGCCAACGATCTCTATGTACTACTAGATGGACCGTTCCAAACAATCGCTCTGTTCCACGCAAGTAGCCACAACTCTTTCACATTCACAATGAAACTTGTGCAGTTACTACGCAGAACATTTAATTTGACGCCCCCAATAGAATGCCATTTCTGGCTGGCTGTTCGGGGGGGGCGGGGGGGGGGGGGGGGGCTTTGCCATAACTATTACACTTGGCAGGCTGATTGCTGATCGCAGTAATGATCTTAATATACAGGAGATCGCTGCTGACCGTTCCTGGTGCAATCCCTTAGTCGCCTTGACGACACCCACGGGAAGATTTGGGGCCCTATTCTACGTCGGGAACCACACCGCGGAATTTTTGTGTAGTTTTTTACATTTATCTGGAGTTACGTACGTAATAAAAAAATACATAATATCTTTTTAGTAAATCAATAAGATTATTATGAAATATGTAGTCCACTGGATTGTTTTAACTACAGATAAGTGCAAAAAAAAAGATTATTAGTATTTACTGGAATAGACAGTTCACGAGATCACGCCCCTCTCTCTCTCTAAATGTAACCCAGGGTGTAAATTTTTTTGTCATAAAAATTTCATCGCTTGCGGGAGTGGCAGTGGGAGTGGGAGAGGGATTCTGTAGTCCACGCGAGCGCAGCCGCGGGCACAGCTAAGAAAATAATAATAAAAAAACACTACCTTCAGTAGCGGAAAACAAGTAAGAATAGGTTATTATATAAAAATTCAAGGTTGCATAGATACATTTATTTTATCATCTGTTCTGTACTTAACTCTCTTTATAATGTACAACAAGCGTTAACATGGTCCGCTGTGACGAGCGGCCTCACCTCACATAGGACAAACCCAAGAGGTTTATTATGTGTGAATTATGTAAGACATATGATGTATTTTCTTATTAATGTTAAATAAATTAAAAAAAAACTAGTCGGGAATAAAAAAAACATCGTAGAAAGAAATGTTCTTACATATAATACAGAACTTGTCCCAAAATTGTGGCCCTAAAATTACTGAGTTCGTCCCTGGTGGTCTCGTTCGTGGAGGCTCGTTTGATTTTGCTCGTCTTAGCGTGATCCATGGACTCGTATAGCTTTGTCTTATATAAAAAGGCTTTGCGGAGAAAAAATGGGCTTTCTTCCTTACATGACAAGTTACATTGGTTTTGAATCGCTTCACAGTCTGTTGGTTTTACAGGTATACTAAATTGCCGAGAAGCGTATCTATATGTGTAGTGTATCTATGGCAAGGGCTATAACCTCCAGTTTCTTGGAAGGATATGATTCGTAATGAGGAGATCCGACGAAGAACGGAACTAGCTAAAAAGTATTTTGGAAACCTTTTAGAAATTGTCAAAAAGGGCCTATTAACTGGATTTCTTGATTTGTAGTTTATGTAGTATATTATGTACTCTCCCCCCCCCCCTCTTGGTGCCTTATCTTATACCCTGTAAGGTTGGTTGGAAGAGATCTCTTTTAGGGATAAGCTCGCCTTTGTACACAAAATTTGTTGCTGTATTTAGTTATAAAATTTTTGCAATAAAGAATATCATATGATTCATATGACTTCATATATTCTTCTATCTATGAATTCTTATTCTTCAATTGGAGAAGAAATTCTAGTAATTTTCAGAGAATTATAGCAAACCAGTTTGACCATTTTTTTTTTGACGGAAGGTCATCGATATAGCCGGAACGATTAGCAAACTGAAGTGGAAGTCCCCAACATTCCCGCCTCCTCACCATTCTCCCCCCGCCACTCCTCTAAGCGAGGACCATCGGAGGTACACAACACATAACACCTACCAGTGAAGGTAGGGCGAGTTCCAAGGATTGAATGGGGAAGGCGAGTTCTGTAGTGGAGACCGGGGATCGGCACGAAGAGGAAGAAGGTGGCCGGAAGCGGCTGTATGCGGAGGACATTCCCGCCTCCTCACCATTCTCCCCCCGCAACTCCTCTAAGCGAGGACAATCGGAGGTACACAACACATGACACCTACCAGTGAAGGTAGGGCGAGTCCCAAGGACTGAATCTACGCTACCTTGGGCCACAGGCTAATTAAATCAAGCTAAGTAAAGAATCAAAGTAGGAAAAGAGTTCCCACTTCTGAGTTCTGAGTTCACTGGAAGTTGGGGCAGAAGAGTTGTGGAGTGGAGGCCGAGGATCGGCATGCACAATGGGGGTCGCCTCGTCGGCAGGTGGACGGACGACCTGAAGTAGGTGGCCGGATGCAGCCGGATGCATTTTGATACTGCAATCAGCGGGCGATCGAGAGCGGGACAACATTATACGTCAACGACATAAGTGTTTCTCTTTCTTACTTATAGCGTCGATCACTTTAATTTTATTTATTTTTATTTTATTTAGTAAACAACAATCACAGACAATATATTACACCATAGTTATAGGTACACACTCCTACTTGGGCAAGCGTATATAAACGAGACATGGTGTGGCAGTAACAGCCCAAAAAGACCTTGGCCTGTTCTAGGGCTAGTTACATGTAGTTTAAGGTGGCCTGCTGTAGAGTAGAGCGAATAATAATTATATGTACAACATTCCTGCAGTTTTAGTGAGTTATGATTACTTGACGCCGCGTCTGGCGTAGTAACTTTGTATCGGCGGGCAGCGGCGGCGGTCCAGTCGTGCCCTATTTTGCAGATGTCAAACTGGCGGGGGGAGGTAAGTGTCGCTTCTTTACAATCTCGAGTGACAAATTACTAAATTCACTAGTCTCACCTCTTGCGGCGTGTAGCGGAAGATCTCGTTGGTGCCTCGGTACCACTTCACAGAGTGGAGAGGCGGGTCCCGAGGCTGCCTCGCGTATGAGCAGCGGAGCTCGGCCTCTCGCCTCGGATCGGCCCAACGAGGCACCTCCAGAGACGTGATGGTGTGAGACACGCTCTGGGCTAGAACAATATATGTTTTAATTAGTATTGTAAATATCATCTGAAAGGTGTTAAATGCTGTTAATAATATCATGGACAACACAGTTAGTCGAATTTTTACTGGAAGAGAACGCTACGTCGAACGTCCCCCCTTATGATAATTTATATATGTCTTTTGATGCACTGTGACAATTACAGTTTTCAATCATGTCTCAGTAAATCAATCAGGGGGTAATGTATACGGCCTTCGATCCTGCGATAGATGTGGCCACTTTAGCTTGCTAATCCTTTCGGTTATATCGGTGACTTTCGTTCTTCATCGGATCTCCTCATTACGAATCATATTACATAACTAAATCATAAGCATAGCCTTCTCCATAGCTCGCTGAGCGACCTGGAACTTGTCCCACCGTCTGTGTCCACGTTTCTGCACCGTAGGTCATGACTGGCAGGGCGCACTAATTAAAGACTTTTGTCTTTAAATATTGTGGAATAGGCGACGTGAATTCTTGACGCTGTTTTCTATTTGCTGCCCAGGCAGTCTGGATTCTTCTGTCAGCTTCCCTATCAAAACTGTTCCTACCCTACTGTATTGTCTGACCTAGGTAGACGTACAACAACTTCGATATTGACATTGTCGACGATCACCGGGCTTAGGTCGACGTGTGAGTTGGACATGACTTTCGTCTTGTCTACGTTCATCCTAAGACCTACTCGTCTGGAAGAGCAGTTGAAGCTGGTCAGCATTTCCTCGAGATCCTGCAGCGACTATGCCATCACAACTATGTCGTCTGCAAATCGAAGGTGTGAGATGTGCTCGCCGTTTATACTTATGCCCCGTCCCCTCCAGTTTAGTGTTTTAAAGACATCCTCCAGTGCGCTGGTAAATAGTTCCAGGGATATAATATCCCCCTGTCTAACGTTCTTCGTAAGACCTACTCGTCTGGAATAGCAGTTGAAACAACAGTAGCAGCCACTTCCATGAGATCCTGCAGCAACTCTGCCATCACAACTACGTCCTCTCCAGTTTAGTGGAACACCGAATATTAGAAATAGAATGGGAAATCCCACCAAGACAACCCATTGTCCTCTTGTGTAAATATAAATAACTGAAAAACATAAAAATGAAAAACATCATCCGCCAACATGTAGCCTTCATGTATAGCCGAGGGATCGTAAAAACGGGATCGCAACGAATTGATAGCTCTCGGCCTTTGTGATGTGGATGGGAGATTTATGGTTTCATCACTCGACAGATGGGCCTCCTAACATATAATAGGGGTGTATCAGAATGGTCGAAACAAACTGAACATTTCCGAGATACTTGTTCTAAGAAGAAACTAGAGACAGATTTTAAGCACACCACCGATATTCCATCAGCGAACAGGTTTAATTACTTACTACTATTACAGCCTCTCTCTGGAGCCGTGGTAGCCGGTTGGTTGTGCACTCATCTCACGTTCATGAGGTCCTGGTACAAGCCCCGCCCGTACCAACGAAACTTAAGTACGGTTTATTTATAATACCACAGGTTTTTCGGTGAAGGAAAACATCGTAAGGAAACCTGCATACGCCCAAGAAGAAATTCTGAGGCGTATGTGAAGTCCACCAAATCAGCTTGGGGCACCGTTGGTGGTCAGGGGTTTGGCACAAAAGATCCTGAAGGGTCGAAGTGTCGCCAGGTCTTCCTGGCCCCTGAGAAGATAAGATAAGATTACAGCCTCTCCGTACACGTTTGTGTGTCCGAGTAAATAATAGTAGGACTTCACCCAGCGCAATCGAGATAGAGACAACGTTGTAAGTCAACAACATAAGTGGTTCTCTTTCTAATTAAAAGCGTCGATCGCTTGGGCCTGGCAGGCTGCACCAGCCTAGTTCTGCTTAAAAAGGCTGGGGAGTTGAGTGTCGCTTCATTACGTAGACTTAGGCCTTTCCCAATGAACCCACCCGAACCTCCGCCCTCCGCATCCAGCCGCTTCCAGCCACCTTCTTCGGATCGTCCGTTCACTTGTAGGCGAGGCATCGCATACAGCGCGTGCCCCACGGTCTCTACTCCAGAACTCGTCGGCCCAAATGTCCGTCGGTTCTGCGACAGATCTAGCCCGCCCACTGTCCTTTCGGTTTTCTCGGTCACCTTCGTTCTTCGTCGGATCTCCTCATTATGAATCATAGCCTTCAAACAAACCCCGAACATAGACCTCTCCATAGCTCTCTGAGCGACTTGAAACTTGTGGATCAGGCCCACCGTCAGTGTCCACGTTTCAGCGCCGTTGGTTACGATAGGTAGGACACACAGAATATAGATTCTTTTCCTTAAACATTTAATCAAATTAATCTATAAAAACATTGAAATGGTATACACAAATAGAAGAATGAAATGTATGAACCCTATCGTCCCAATATCCTGTATATTTCCATCGCAAACGAGTTAGAGGAATCAATGTAAAAGAGCAAAGACATCATAAAAAATGTCTCTGACCCATGTCAGGGGATAATAACGTGCGAAACATGAAAAAATATAAACAGACGTGTCGGACCGAAATCCGCAACGATCAACGATGGACAATAGTAATCTCCCCAGTTAATCTAGAAGGAGCAAACTGATATCAACATCTTCTGTAACATGTCACAATTCCTAGATTAAAGCAAATTCTAAGTGCTAAATTCTTTCGTTAGAGCTAGTATTAAGAAATATTCCTTTGTTGTATTTATATTATGTATTTATTTTAATCAATTAGTCTTTATTAGTGTTGATTTCAGTTGTAGTTTGCTGCTTGTATTGTGTATGTATGTATTATTTATTTTTTAATATATTTGAACCATTAGTTTAAAGGATGTTAATTATTATTTAATTTATTTCTAGAAGTGGAAACTTTTAATTGGTTCTTTTTTGCTATATGTGTAATGTACTTAGTTATAATAGCTGTAAGTCTTCTTAAAATAAAAAAAATAAATAAATAAAAAATAAATCTCTGTACATCAGAACAGCTGGAAATTGGATTGCTAAATACTATGCGTTACCACTCGTGTTTACGTTTCTGCGTCATAGGCAAGACACCGTCCTTCATGATAAAAGTCCATGTAGTGCTTGATGGCTCAGCATAGGTAGACTTAATGATTGTAATGAATAAGATAAATCAAAGGTAGGGCCCTGTGCCGTTGGGTTTGTTGCCACTTCTTCCCCTCGGTTATACAGGTGGAAGTGGAGTAGTTTTAGGCAGAATTTGATTTTGATTTTGATGTCATTCTCTGAAGCTCTTTAATTTTGGTCATCCGAAGCGCCTAAATTTTTGTGGCATTCATTCATAATTCACGCCTTGGTCCCAGAAGGGTAGGCAGAGACGAAGTATCGCCACTTTGTGTGATCGTGACAAACGTCGAAAAGCGAGTCTTCGCCCGCTTTTCGCCCCGTGATACCACTTGGCGTGATGTGTTTCAAACAACATGGCCGCCTCCGTGTTGAGACACTTTGTGGTACCACGATTAGCTAGGCATTTGGATGCAAAATCTATGAAGCTCTGAGAATATATGTCAGCATATTATCGGCATTCGTTTAATTGCTCATCATCATCAGGTTATTTTTGTCTCCACTGCAGGAGCACAACCCTCTCTCATCTGCCGGAGACAGACGGAGGATTTGGCCTACACTCCCCGCGCTGGCCAGACGGGTTGGGGAGGCCTGATTGATGTTTTATAATGTATTCCCTTAGTCGCCTTGTACGACATCCACGGAAAGAGTTGGAGTGGTCCTATTCTACTCTACCGGAAACCACACGGCAAAAGGGAGCTTAGTGAATGCAGCAAAAAGAGGTGAAAAACCTGTCATTAGCAGGTTACAAAAAGTATTTTTTAATACTGTACTACCTAGCGTAAAGAATAAACTGCCCAAGTGCCGTTTTGTGCGCTTTTTTTCCGAACAAACACACAATGTGTTTTTCTGTGGTTTTCTTTTACGACTTCGCCTTAGACTGCGTTAAAATTTATAGCAGAAGGATGTAAGGAAGGTCGACAATGAATGTTTTATAAGCAGCGCAGGTTGTAGAGAGGGCAGTAAACGGGGGGTTGTAGCCCCCCGAACCTCCCAGGCTCATTATTTACATCCCGCATTCAGAAGTTATGTGGCATGTTTAATTTGCTTTTTCTGTTCCTCTATTTGTACCTTTTCTTGCTCAGAAACAACAGATGAATCGATTCTCTACGAATAATAACTTTGTACCTTAGATTTAGACTAGAGTAATGTTGGTATTGATGGATTCGCTCGCTTCTCTTGAAGATACACACAATTTATGTATTTGTAGCACAGGGGATAAAAGGAGGCTTTCTGGAATATCTCGGAAGACCAATTTGTTTGAATTTCGGTTCAGTATTCTTCGAGTTATCCGCCGGATGCCCTCCCCAACCCGTCTGGCCAGCGCGGGGAGTGTAGGCCAAATCCTCCGTCTGTCTCCGGCAGATGAGAGAGGGTTGTGCTCCTGCAGTGGAGACAAAAATAACCTGATGATGATCCGCCGGATGAACAAAAAAGTTTCATAACGAATTTGACGAAGATGGTCAACTTCACGCTACAATTATGGTCCATCGATTTGAGGACTACCGTGTGGTTCCCGGCTTAGAATAGAACCACCCCTATCATTCCCGTGGGTGTCGTCAAGGCGACTAAGGGATTGCACAAGGGACGGGCAGCAGCGTTCTCCTGTGTGCGGATATTAAAATCTATCTGCGATCAACAATCCGCCTGCCAAGAGTGGTGATTATGGCAAATCCCCCAATGGACAACTTACCAAAAGTGGTATTCTATTGGGGAGGTCTATGTGCAGCAGTGGACGTATTTAGGCTGATGATGATGATGATTTGAGGACTCTACATGTTATCTTCTTAGGGGGGCAGGAAGACCTGTCGACACTGCGAACCTTTTGGATGTTTAGTGCCAAACCCCTGTCTACTGACGGTAGCCCAAGCCGATTTGGTGGACTTCATATATGTCTTAGAATGTCTTCTTTGGCATATACAAGTTTCCTGACTTACCTTCAAAGAAAAGCCTGTGATATTATAAATATTAAAAAAAAAACAGTGGAACCGGGCTGAGTTTGAACCAACTATACTACCATGGCTCTACATAACTCTATTTTTTATTTCAAAGTTCCTTTATTCATATTAAAATATTATACATTGCATAACAAAATAAAGTTAGTCACACAAGGATCTTAAAATTATCTACTTATAAGGCTAGGAGCGCCTATAAAAGCTATTTTCCTGTTGTATTTTACTGATTAGATCGTGAAATTTAGACGTTTTAGCAAGATTACAGTCACAAATTAATGATGTGAAGTTATTGTATTAATTTCACTTATATAACTCTGTAAAACTGTACATATTGTGTAGAGTCTAAGAAAATAGATGGACCTTGAAATAAAATACCCCTTTTCCACAGTCGCTTAACCGTTAATACTACAGTTCTTCTGTGAAGGTATTTTTAACGTTCGATGCTCGAAGATTTTCTTTGTTGGTCCCCTTTCCTTTCACCTTTGATAATGACCCCTGAAAGATTAGTACGTTGAAGTGGCTGTGGGCTGGTCATATCGGTCGGAGAATCGGAAACCTTGGAGACCGCAACTGGGAAGGCGTAAATAAAATATAAATAGAAGAGAATTTATTCAACGACATCATTCAGTATGTACTATAGTCAGATGAATTGGTCGATGCCTCAGTGCAACGCTGCTTTTCAGGCGATCATTACAGTTGAACACCGCCAAAGTCGAAGCTAGAGAAAGGGAGTGGTGATCGTTATCTCTGCCAAGACATTTATTTAAATTATTGAAACATTACAGATTATTATTCCATTGCGTTACAATAATTTTTATGCTATAGACGAAACAGGCATTCCTCTCTCTAGCGTTCCCTTACATTCCGTCATCAGCCGTCCTATGCCGTCCACGAACACGTCACAGTGTGGTGCCTCGGCGAGCAGGGAGCCGAACAGCTGCAGTAAGCACTACGTAGTACTAATTATAAACCTCATTCCGAGTATTTGTACGGCACTCCATAAATAAATAAAAATATTTACATAAAAATAATCACATTGCTAAAATGAGACATACCCACTGAAAACATAATGTAGGGCTGTAGTGCTAAGAAACATATAATATAGACCAGATGCAGATAGATTTAGTACTCATACTCATACTCATTTATTTCAACCTTTTGGGACATTGAGAACTCTAGGCTAAGTCGACATTGGGCGCGATTCTGAAGGGCACACATTTAATTTTTCTAAAATTAAAATTGTCTAATTTTAAGTGGCTGTTAAAAAATTTGGCATTCTGAAGGGCGCACTTAACTAAGTTTAAAACCTATTTAAATTTAACTTGTCGCTAAAAAAGTTGTTGCTATATTATAAAAAAGGAATGAACAATGGAACGAACGAAATGAATGATTTTATAGAACATTTCGAGTCCTATGCTTAATTTGTCAACGATTCTTATGCTGTTTTGATTGAATTACATTCAAGACATCATCAATATTATTTTAAAAGATATTTGCGTAATACTAGTAAAATATTTTGGATTAATTTTATAAATTCAAACATGACACTTTTCTCTCGTGGCAACACTAGCTAACGCATGCGCATAGTTGCCCGACCGGCGCGCCATTATTGTATGTTCTGATTGACATATCGACCTACCTACGTACCTATCAAAACATAAAGTTTGTTGTTAATGTGGTTTTTATCAATTTTATAATACTTTCGCAGCACGTCACCTCAATAGTGCTTAACTGGAGAAATAATAAGGTCTGGAGAAATAAGAAGTGAAACTATATCGCCGGCTTTCTGTATTACAATCATCGATATGAGAGACATTTGTACATTTTGACCATTAAATATACGTTCTACCACTCCAAAACCACAAAAAAGGCGCACAATGAAACATGAGGTGAGCATTTTAACCAATGTCAGTTGAGCCGTATTTAGGAAACTTTGTAGAAAGCTATTCATGTCTTGTTACTTTAATCTGAGGTTGTTACATGGGTAGGTACACTTGAAATAAGGCAGGCAGGCACACAGATTAGATTTATACACACATAAATATGTTATTCAGTTGCAAATAACCTTTTCGTATTATGAAATTTGTTCATCCATAGCAAGAATAATACATTTTACTTTGTTTACTTTCAGATAATGATCAAATTTTCTTTATTGGGATAGTTTCCTGAGAGCATGATAACTATAAGTATAAGTAGTACATAATACATAACTGAAAGTAGAGGATAACAAGACTCAGAATTTATAGTGTGAATGTACTGCCATCAACTACAAGAAAAACTGACTTGTCTATTTCAAAATAAATAAAATGCTAGTGGTTAATTTCATATTTTGATTACTATCCCTAAAATAATTAGTATCATCATCATCAGGTTACTTTTGTCTCCACTGCAGGAGCACAACCCTCTCTCATCTGCCGGAGACAGACGGAGGATTTGGCCTACACTCCCCGCGCTGGCCAGACGGGTTGGGGAGGCCTGATTGATGTTTTATAATGTATTAGACACATGTATAAGGGTACCACATTTTATGTGTAAAGGCATTTCGATAACTTCTTATAATCAAAATCATAACTTATACTAATTAAATTAGTAGACATTAATTATAACTAATTAGAATTCATTGAATTTGTGCATTTTCAGGTCATATCTTTTCTTGTTAGAGAAAACAATCCAGAGAGAATGATGATTGATGACTATATGTGATGGACTACTCCTGGGACTGATGATTGATGACTATATGTGATGGACTAAACTCCTGGGACATAAATCTTGCTTTTTTAAAGACAATATATCATTTTGTGCCTTCAGGTTCATGAAAAATAAAGCGTTTCTATTTCTAAATAAAGTAAACCTTAGTGCTTGATTTGTTTTAATTATTTTGATCATACACTTTATGATAACGGAATTATGAGGCCATGTGCCTGTGTAAAAGTCTGGTGGAAAAAGTAACTAAAAATCCACTTATCTAACCATATAATCCAGGTCTCGATTGAACTCTCAGCCAGTGGTTCAGACAAAATGTATTCAAGATCTGTGTTCATGACAATTCGTAACAAGCTTCCATTACATAATATTGAATAGAAAGTTTTACTTCCTTGAATCATTCGAACTAGATGCTGCTGACCGATGATGAGCTACAGCGCCTGTTATTGATAACTATTTATCAGTCACAGATCTGTGTCCAGTAGGTGCACAGACCATGTAAGAATAAGACCTATGTCCAGCAGTGGTTGATAGGCTGATGATTTAATTTTTGTGAGGACTGGATGTTTGTTGCTAATCATAACTTCTAAACTGATTTTGTTGAAGCTTGGTATGAACTTAAAAAAAGGTTTCTTTAGTGTTTAGAGTTGAATGGTAAGTATGTAAAGTCTGCTGTATATTATGGTGTTGTTGTTAATTTTAGTACCAAAAAGAATTTCCATACATACTAGATGTCACTGCTCGCGTGGACTACAGGATTATTTTACACCTTATTTCTTATTATCTTACCCAAAGATGAAGCATTAAAATGTTTCATCTTTGATCTTGCCTAATGTAACAAAATATGTACCTACCAATTAAAACCAGTCCAGAGAAAATGTCTATGAATTTTAAAAATATCACATAAATTGAACAGCTTTCTAGAGTTAGAAGCAGACAAACAGAGAGTCGTTGCGTTTCATAATATGTAGGGATAGAAAGGCTGCCTTCCTGTGGATGTTGAACAAAGCTACTACCGGATAAAGTATTGTGGAAAAACTAGATTCTTAGAATGCCAAGCAGTTTAACCTTCATAGCTCAGCGACACCATGTGATCCTCTATTTTTGCTCTATAAACTTCTACATAGGTAGGTACCTAATGTGAACTGATCACTAACCAACCTTCTACCCAACATATTAATTAGGGCATTAACCTGCAATTACTTTGGGAGAGGCTTCTCCAGCAGTGGAAAATAAAAACACAAAATAAATAAAATATTAATTTCTGAGTGCATGTTTATAATAAAATTAATAATTGTTTTAAAAATGGTATTCATTTATAACTCAGTCATTCTTCGATTTCAGTGTACCTCTTCGCAAAGGAGGTATCTATCTAACCTCATTGATTTCAGTCTATTCCAGGCCGCTGCCTTCTGCTGTATCACTGAATTCATTCTGCCATATCCTGCATGGCGTGCTACTGCTCCTTAGATTGACTTGCGTGATTTTGGTTCTTAGTGAGCATATGTCCTGTCCAACGCCATGACTGTTGATTAGTTCTTTTGTGTCCATGATTTTAGTGTTTGTCGAATTTCGAAAGCTTTTATACAATCTAAGTTTCTTGCCATCATGCTTCTATCCATGGTCCTGCGGCAGGACTCGAGTTTGATTGTGAGTGCCCATACCATGTTTTGCAGTCATTAGTTATGCATACTATTATAGGTTGCTGTTGTTATTGTTTTTTTTAATGAAGAAACTCACTTGCAAAAACCTTGTTAGGAATGAAATGCATGTACCTACTTATACAAACGGTACACAGGTAGGTTGTGATTTCTATGCATTTAACTGGCCTTCAGGTCTTGGCCGTGCGTAGCAGACTAATTCCCAGGTTGAGTACCTGACAACACGTTTGTTAAAATTTCCGTCTAAGGTTTGGAATATTAAAGATAAATCTCTCAGATAGGGGCCGTAAATGATACGGTGCACACACAATTAATTTCACATCTATGTTGAACTCAATAGGTATATACTTTTAGCCAGTTCACGTTAGCGATGACGTTTACCCTTTTCGCCGAATTTCGTCTCTCCCGTGACGTTTTATTTGCACGTAGTGCTAATCAATTGAGTTTTTTAGGAATTTATATCATGGTACTCCAACAAATTTCTTCGGTGACACTGGTTTCATTGAAAAGTGCTAGATTTAACTACCTAGCTTTAGATTCCCACAATTTTCTACATGAAAAGTTCGAGTCCTTCTCGAACCGAAAAAAAAATCTGCGATATTTAGAGTAAAAAGTCGAAATATCCCTGTAGTTTTGAGGTTAAGTGTGACCTCTTTAGGTGACGGTTAAATTTAAGTTATTTTAGTTTGACGTTTATAAATTTACATAGGTTTTGGTGACTCCAGAATGCAGATTAACAAAAGTTGTATCTAAAATAATATTAAAAAAAAAACGCCTAAATTTAAAAACGTCAAGTTAAAATTGGCGCCTTGAGAATGCCAAGTCACGTTAAACTAAAATTAACTCATTTTAATGCATTTTAATGCATTTTAAATTTAAGTGTGTACCTCTAGAATCGCGCCCATTGTTTTGTTTACGATTTTACATTTTGTTTCACATTTATGCATGGCTGGCGTTAACGCGACCATTATGAATACATGGCAATGAGCGACCAGTTTCTACGTTATAAACATTAAGCTGCGGTAGATGGCATTGTCAAATATACAAGATAAAATAATTATAAATATCAATAGATATGCATTATTAGCTGCTGTAAAGTGGCAATGGGCGCGATTCTGAAGGGCACACATTTAATTTTTCTAAAATTAAAATTGTCTAATTTTAAGTGGCTGTTAAAAATTTTGGCATTCTGAAGGGCGCACTTAACTAAGTTTAAAACCTATTTAAATTTAACTTGGCGCTAAAAAAGTTGTTGCAATATTATAAAAAAGGAATGAACGATGGAACGAACGAAATGAATGATTTTATAGAACATTTCGAGTCCTATGCTTAATTTGTCAACGATTCTTATGCTGTTTTGATTGAATTACATTCAAGACATCATCAATATTATTTTAAAAGATATTTGCGTAATACTAGTTAAATATTTTGGATTAACTTTATAAATTCAGACATGACACTTTTCTCTCCTGGCAACACTAGCTGTGGAAATGTCCGGCCGGCCCGCCATTACATTGACATATCGAAACTAAAACATGAAGTTTGTTGTTATTTGTGGTTTTTATCAATTTTATAATACTTTCGCAGCTCGTCACCTCAATAGTGCTTAACTGGAGAAATAATGTATCTGAGGTACTTGACAAAGTGAAAATATATCGCCGACTTTCTGTATTACAATCATCGATATGAGAGACATTTGTACATTTGACCATTATACATATATACGTTCTACCACTCCAAAACGCATCAAGAGGTGAGCATTGTATCTGAGGTACTTGACAAAGTGAAAATATATCGCCGACTTTCTGTATTACAATCATCGATATGAGAGACATTTGTACATTTGACCATTATACATATATACGTTCTACCACTCCAAAACGCATCAAGAGGTGAGCATTCCAACCCCTTGGACATACTCTATCTAATTTGTGTTCCAACCAATGTCAGTTGAGCCGTATTTAGGAAACTTTGTAGAAAGCTATTCATGTCTTATTACTTTAATTTGAGGTTGTTACATGGGTAGGTACACTTGAAATAAGGCAGGCAGATTAAATTTATATATAAGTTACACATAATATGTTATTCAGTTGCAAATAACCTTTTTATATTAAGAAATTTGTTCATCCATAGCAAGAATAATACATTTTACTTTGTTTACTTTCAGATAATTATGAAATTTTCTTTATTGGGATAGTTTCCTG
The DNA here is from genome assembly GCA_947086405.1 of Esperia sulphurella. Lineage (NCBI taxonomy): Eukaryota > Metazoa > Arthropoda > Insecta > Lepidoptera > Oecophoridae > Esperia > Esperia sulphurella. The sequence continues at coordinate 15,928,004 of OX352267.1, forward strand.
AGAGCATGATAACCTAGAACTACATAATTGAAAGTAGAGGATAACAAGACTCAGAATTTGAAGTTTAAATGAATGTACTGCCATCAACTACAAGAAAAACTGACTTGTCTATTTCAAAATAAATAAAATGTTAGTGGTTAATTTCATATTTTGATTACTATCCCTAAAATAATTGGTATCATCATCATCAGGTTACTTTTGTCTCCACTGCAGGAGCACAACCCTCTCTTATCTGCCGGAGACAGACTGAGGATTTGGCCTACACTCCCCGCGCTGGCCAGACGGGTAGGGGAGGCCTGATTGATGTTTTATAATGTAGCCTGTACTGTTTGTCTAGAGGCTTTGTCGTTAGAATCAAGTGCCATGTATAAGGGTACCACATTTTATGTGTTATTCAGTTGTAATGGCATTTCAATAACTTCTTATAATCAAAATCATAACTTATACTAATTAAATTAGTAGACATTAATTGTAACTAATTAGAATTCATTGAATTTGTGCACTTTCAGGTCATATATAACAAGAAAAGTTAGAGAAAACAATCCAGAGAGAATGATGATTGATGACTATATGTGATGGACTACTCCTGGGACTGATGATTGATGACTATATGTAATGGACTAAACTCCTGGGACATAAATCTTGCTTTTTTTAAAGACAATATATCATTTTGTGCCTTCAGGTTCATGAAAAATAAAGCGTTTCTATTTCTAAATAAAGAAAACCTTAGTGCTTGATTTGTTTTAATTATTTTGATCTTACACTATATGATAACGGAATTATGAGGCCATGTGCCTGTGTAAAAGTCTGGTGGAAAAAGTAACTAAAAATCCACTTATATAACCATATAATCCAGGTCTCGATTGAACTCTCAGCCAGTGGTTCAGATAAAATGTATTCAAGATCTGTGTTCATGACAATTCGTAGCAAGCTTCCATTATTATATAATATTGAATAGAAAGTTTTACTTCCTTGAATCATTCGAACTAGATGCTGCTGACCGATGATGACCTACAGCGCCTGTTATTGATAATTATTTATCGGTCACAGATCTGTGTCCAGTAGGTGAACAGACCATGTAAGAATAAGACCTATGTCCAGCAGTGGTTGATAGGATGATGATTTAATTTTTGTGAGGACTGGATGTTTGTTGCTAATCATAACTTCTAAACTGATTTTGTTGAAGCTTGATATGAACTTAAAAAAAGGTTTCTTTAGTGTTTAGAGTTGAATGGTAAGTATGTAAGTATGTATGCTGTATATTATGGTGTTGTTGTTAATTTTAGTACCAAAAAGAATTTCCATACATACTAGATGTCACTGCTCGCGTGGACTACAGGATTATTTTACACCTTATTTCTTATTATCTTACCCAAAGATGAAGCATTAAAATGCTTCATCTTTGATCTTACCTAATGTAACAAAATATGTACCTACCAATTAAAACCAGTCCAGAGAAAATGTCCATGAATTTTAAAAATATCACATAAATTGAACAGCTTTCTCGAGTTAGAAGCAGACAAACAGAGAGTCGTTGCGTTTCATAATATGTAGGGATAGAAAGGCTGCCTTCCAGTGGATGTTGAACAAAGCTACTACCGGATGAAGTATTGTGGAAAAACTAGATTCTTAGAATGCCAAGCAGGTTAACCTTCATAGCTCAGCGACACCATGTGATCCTCTATTTTTGCTCTATAAACTTCTACATCACATTAGGTACCTACCCTAATGTGAACTGATCACTAACCAACCTTCTACCCAACATATTAATTAGGGCATTAACCTGCAATTACTTTGGGAGAGGCTTCTCCAGCAGTGGAAAATAAAAACACAAAATAAATAAAATATTAATTTCTGAGTGTATGTTTATATTAAAATTAATACTTAATTGATTTAAAAATGGTATTCATTTATAACTCAGTCATTCTTCGATTTCAGTGTACCTCTTAGTAAAGGGGATATCTAAGTATCTATCTAACCCCTTTGATTTCAGTCTATTCCAGGCCGCTGCCTTCTGCTGTATCACTGAATTCATTCTCCCATATTGGCTACTGCTCCTTAGATTGACTTGCGTGATTTTGGTTCTCAGTGAGCATATGTCCTGTCCAACGCCATGACTGTTGATTAGTTCTTTTGTGTCGATGATTTTGGTGTTTGTCGAATTTCGGAAGTTTTTATACAATCTTAAGTTTCTTGCCATCATGCTTCTATCGCTGATCCTGCGGCAGGACTCGAGTTTGATTCTGTGCATTTTAGTGAGTGCCCATACCACGTTTTGCAGTCGTCATTAGTTATGCATACTACTAGAGGTTGCTGTTGTTATAGGTTTTTTTTAATGAAGAAACTCACTTGCATAAACCTTGTTATGAATGAAATGCATGTACCTACTTATACAAACAGTACACAGGTAGGTTGTGATTTCTATGCATTTAACTGGTCTTCAGGTCTTGGCCGTGCGTAGCAGACTAATTACCGGGTTGAGTACCTGACAACACGTTTGTTAAAATTTCCGTCTAAGGTTTAGAATATTAAAGATAATTCTCTCAGCCAGGGGCAGTAAATGATACGGTGCACACACAATTAATTTCACATCTATGTTTGAACTCAATAGGTATATACTTTTAGCCAGTTCACGTTAGCGATGACGTTTCGCCGAATTTCGCCTCTCCCGTGGCGTTTTATTTGCACGTAGTGCTAATCAATTGACAGTTTATGAGGAATTTATACATTTATATCATGGTAGGTACTCCAACACATTTATTCAATCACCGACACTGGTTTCATTGAAAAGTGCTAGATTTAAGTACCTAGCCTTAGATTCCCACAATTTTCTACATGAAGAGTTCGAGTCCTTCTCGAACCGAAAAATTTTTTTGCGATATTTAGAGTAAAAAGTCGAAATATCCCTGTAGTTTTGAGGTTAAGTGTGACCTCTTTAGGTGACGGTTAAATTTAAGTTATTTTAGTTTGACGTTTATAAATTTACATAGGTTTTGGTGACTCCAGAATGCAGATTAACAAAAGTTGTATCTAAAATAATATTAAAAAAAAAAAACGTCTAAATTTAAAAACGTCAAGTTAAAATTGACGCCTTGAGAATGCCAAGTCACGTTAAACTAAAATTAACTCATTTTAATGCATTTTAATGCATTTTAAATTTAAGTGTGTACCTCTAGAATCGCGCCCATTGTCAACTTATAATTAGAATGCTAAATAAAATAATTATAACTATGTCAGTTTGTCAGCTGCTGTAAAGGGCTTATATACTTCAGTATTCTCATCTTTCCAAAACAGATACTTGACTGAGTTTTCCCAAAGATTGCACATTTCATTACGCAGACGACTACGTGCCGGTACGATGACGTCATCGCGCAACTTGCCCCATTACGCACAGCGGGATTTCCCTGTCAATCCCAACTTTTCCTCGCAATATTTTCCGACTTGACGTTAAAATATGTACATAAATTCGGAAAAAATATGTATGGAAATTCCTGAGCGAGAGTGACACCTCATAAAAAGACTGTATGACTTGGTGGAACTTGATATTGAACTTGTTGGTTGCATATCCTACTATCCTACTAATATTATAAACGCGAAAGTTTGTAAGTATGGATGGATGTTTGTTACTCTTTCACGTAAAAACTACTCAATGGATTTTAATGAAACTTTACAATAATATAGTTTATACATCAAAATAACACATAGGCTATAATTTATAAAGATATTGTGTAAATTGTCCAAAATATCAAGTAAGTAGGAAAAAATCGTCCATCTGCGAGCTATTCTGGCGTGCGCCATAAAATTATAATTTTAATGTCATAATATTAGTTCTTTTCGCTACGGTAATATAAGCTACTCGAAATACTAATCCTGCGCAGACGAAGTCGCGGGCACCAGCTAGTAACAATATATATGAAGGATGTAATGTAATACTGTATATACGCATATTCAGGGAAGATCGAAGGTGACCTCCCATGGCCTTTCGACATCTAGGTCATATAGGCTGAACCACGGAGGAGGTGCCCGGTATCTGGTCGTTGGGGCAGACGAGTTCTGGGTGGAGACCGATATCGGCACGCGCAGGGGGGGACGGTCGCACCGCCTGAGGGGGGATTGATGATCTGAGGTGGCTGGATGCGGAGGGCGGAGGACCGGGTGTGGTGGCGTTCATTGGGGAAGGCCTATGTCCAGCAGTGGACGTCTAAGGGCTGATATGATGATGATGATATATATTTGTATTATAATTTGGAAATGCTGCGAGTGTCATGGGGACGTTTGGGCGGGAGTCGGTACGAGGGGGGTTTGACTAATATTGTAAAAAATATTATTTTTTATTGACGTTTAATTTTGTAATTTATTTTGACATGAAATGTATAATAATAAATAAATTATAATTAAAGTAATTCGTGTATGATGGTCTACATAAAATATATTGTATTGTATCATTTATGTTTATGTTTTAGTGTTAATTAAAATATTTTACCAAACGCAACATACTAGACTTTTCAGTTAATTTAACGAAGATTAGAAGAGATCTCTGAGTGCGATAAGTGCATTTATATATTGTTATATATTAATCTTGTTGTTAATTTTATTATACAACGTACAATTCATGATGGCACACCCCGCTATAAGATCGTCTTTCAGTATCTTACTACCTTGGAGAAATAAATAAATATATTATTATTAAAAAACTTTTTAGAAATTCCAAGAGGACAAAGTCGCAGGAAATAGTATGTTATATTTACTATATAACATACCAGCTTTGATAAAGTATGATAAATTACATAATTTATATGCCTAGCAACAAACACATGGAGCTAATACAAATACAATTAATTATGGTGGACGTAAGCTATTCATTGTACAATTCGTAACTGGCGACTCGGAATCGGTTTCCCACTGAAATATTTTTGGCACATTTACCAATAATTATAATTTTTTATAAAATTCTATTAATGGGTATTGTTTAAAATCATAGTTTTAATGAAAATATATTTAGGAAGACCACATTCTAAGAGCCAATTCAATAAGATTGTGCTCGAGTGTAATTAAATTTTGAGTAAAATACGCATAAAATTGTTTTTATTGAATTAAAGTTGAAGTAATTAAATGAGCTGTTTATAAAACTGAAGTTGAATTAGACCCTTAAATGAGTTGTTTATTGAATAAACTCTTTAATATCGCAGAAAGTTTAAAAATACAGTAATTATAAGAAAATCAATTATTTACAAAAGGTGTACGCCTCCAACCAACAACCCCTTGTTGTTATTGAATTGAATTTGAAGTAAATGCTTAAATGAGCTGTTTATAGATTTGAAGTTGAAGTTAAATACGTTTAAATGTGCCTTTTATTGAATTAAAGTTGAAGTAATTAAATGAGCTGTTTATTGAACTGAAGTTGAAGTAAATGCTTAAATGAGTTGTTTATTGAATTGAAGTTGAAGCCTGTTTATGGAGGTCTAGTGTCGAAGCGCTTAAAGAATATCTATTCTAGCGTCCCGTAAACTAAAATAACATCACCAACAATGCAAAACGGTTCCACAAAAAACTTAAACTGCTTCAGTGTATTTATGTAAGTATATTCTTGAATTATGTATGCCGTGGTGTAATAAATATGGATTAACAATTCATGGCAGTCGACTAGAGCTCGCGGAGCTGCGTCGTCGGTTAAAATTTCAGCGTCTCGTTAGCGTACAAATGTATTCCGTAAGGTGACGTCACAATGACGGCGTGAGTGTAACACGAAGAAAGCTCATTAGTTATACAGACGTGAAAGAATTAGGTTCCTTCAGTGTTATGGCTGGGGAAATGTGTACCTGTTACTTTAGACAGGGTCTGAGTTAGGGTGGGGGTTTTAAGAAATCGATGATTATTTGTGGTTCTTGGGCAACAGCGTTCACCTGTCATCATCATCATCAGCCCGAAAGAGTCCACTTTTGGACATAGGTCTTTCCCAAGGTGCGCCACTAAACCCGATCCTCGGTTCTGCTCATCCAGTTACTGCCAGAAAGAGCTATGCTCGGAGTTTCTCTAAGAGACTGGATCCGAAATGAGGTGATCCGCCAGAGAACTAAAGTCTTCGACATAGCTCAAAAAGTTATTACGCTGAAGTGGCAGTGGGCTGGTCACATCTGTCGGAGAACCGATTACCGCTGGATTAAACGAGTTCTCGAGTGGAGACAGCGACTGGGCAAGCGTAGTGTGGGACGCCCCCTGGCTAGATGGAGCGACGATCTGCGTAAGGCGGCTGGCAGTTCACCCGTGTGTTTCCAGATTATAACTGCGATCACTAATCCGCCTGCGAAGCGTGGTGATTATAGCAAATTCCGTAATGGACAGCCCATCAAACGCCTTGGTTCCAGAGGGGTAGGCAGACGCGATGTATCGCCACTTTGCGCAATCCAATGTCGTAAATCTGCTTTCCTTCACCCCGTGATACCCCTTGACGTTGTGTGTTGCGTACAACATCGCCGCCTCCGTGTTGAGGTGCCACGATTATCTAGGGAAATAATTGTCCACCTCATCAGAGCCCCGCATGACTCGGTAAGGCTAATAGTGCCCGGAGTTCGGCCAGCTCCGGGATGTCGGCACGCTTACGACCAGGCTAGCCTGTGACCGCTGTAGCCGGCAGACCTTGGATTGGCGGACGGGACAGGGATCGAGGTGAAAAATACATGAAATTGGAAAATTTTATATACGATATATACGAGTAGATTGCGGTTTCCCAGTCAAAATTCCTTATCTCATAAATATATCAAAAAAAATCCAACAGATATAGCTACTGGTAAAAAGTATGTAACTAAAAAAGGAGTAATCTAAAGCCCTATTTATCATACACATGGAAGGTTATGTACTTCAATGTCGAAATTCTAGTAGTTAACGAAATAGCAGTTTCACATTATTCTTCGCAACTAGTATAATAATTTTTTTTAAATATATGAAATAAGTAATTAAGTACGTAAATAAAAGTATTTGTATACACTTTAATTCCAAGTTTTCCTAAAACGTATATAGACGGTTCTGAACGAGGCGTGTCTGAGATTTTTTTCGTAGATTTAGGATGAAATATAAATAACGCAATCGAGACTCAGAATAAATACAAAAAGGTCAGAAGGGAAATCGGTTCCTTTTCGGGCACTTCAATTTGATTTCGAGCCTGTGTTGCCAGGCTCAGGAACGAAATATGAAAAATGTATTGTGACGGGCTAAAAAAATACGAAGTCACCCTCAACGGTACATACAAGGCTCTACCATTACAAGCACACCAGCCTGTCTGTACATGTGCGTGTGTGCGCGTATCGAGAGAGGTACAGTTATACGTAAACACATAAGATCTTCTCTTTCTAACCGGGCTATGCGTATCAAGCTTACTTTTGCGGGATCAGAAGCATATACCGCTTGTTTTAGCTTTTCCCACAGTGAAGGTTGGCTGGAAAAGATCTCTTATAGAGATAAGTCCGCCTTTGTACACTTTTATGTTATGCCCTTTTTTTTTGTAAATTTTATGTGCAATAAAGAACATATATAAGCATGCTTGGAGAACTGAAGCATCGTGTTTCATATACCGGACGCAGGCCCCTACCTATGAAAAGTAATTTGCTACGTGAACCCAGGTTTGGACCTGCGAGGGTTCAATCAAGGTGTGGCCAACTGATTTTTTAACACTACTTTTCGAACCCAAATTGAATCGAGTCGAGAATTGCTCAGGTAGTTTCCTACTAAGGGGATATAATTATACTCCTGGAGGGCTTAATTTGAGTCGACAGTGTTTTTAAAGAGTTCTCGAGTGGAGGCCGCGACTGGGCAAGCGTAGTTTGGGACGCCTAGCTAGATGGAGCTAGATTAAGGCGGCTGGCAGTGACTGGATGAGAAGAGCCGAGGATTGGGTACAGTGGTGCGCCTTGGGAGAGGCCTATGTCCAGCAGCAGGCTCGTTCAGGCTAATTTAATGATCATGATTATGATTTTCTGGTTATTTGGTCTAAGACAGCCTAAATTAATGTAAAATTCTGCATTTTTAGATTCCTGCTTCCGGCTACCTTCTTTAGGTCGTCTGTCCATCTGGCAGCGGGGCTTTCCACCCTGCGCGTACCAATCCGTTTAGATATACATATTTGAAATTATATTTAACTGGCTTTTGCGCGCGACTTCGGCCGCGTAGGTTTTGATATTTACACATCTTTATTGCTTTTAACGAGATGTGACATATTTAGTACTTTTAAGATGTTTTTCGGGACAAAAACCATCCTATGTCCTATTCCAGAACCTAACCTATATGTGTGTGAAGTTTCATCCCGATCCGTCCAGTGGTTGAAGCGTAATTGAGTAACAAACATGCAAATATCCAAACTTTCGCATTTATATTAGTAGAAAGTAAGATAGGTACTCTGTTTGCGGTTCAATTTACTTTATTACTAGCAATATATAATTTATCTTATATTCCGTGTAGTGACTTATGCTACACTACATATAACAATGTCTAAATAACTTAACTGAGAACTAGGTATACATAACTGAAAGCGTTAGTGACAACATCGCGATATTACCACGCTGTCGCGACACCACGTCGCTGCGAATTCATATAATGTTCCCGCTGGGAGCTTCATTCTGCATAATTCAAATTAGGGTAATATACTGCAAGCGTGGCTGAGGAACGCTGAATGAGACAGCAAAACCAAGTGTAGTAGCACAATCATAATAATGCACTGGCATTGTGAGAAGATGGCTTTATATAAAATATCTTAAACAAATCGAGTTATGGTTTAAAAGGTGTATGGTTCGACTGCCTTGACCTAGTGGTTTGGTCATTGGACTCGAGGGTCAGAGCTTGTGGGTTCGATTCCCGCTGGGGACGTACAAGTTGGTCTCGGTCTGGATGTTATATTTGTGAATTATCATATCCTCGTTTAATTCCCATAGCACAGAAAAAAGAGGCCTACCCAGAGGGGTAGGCAGAGATGATGTACTTTGCGCGATCCTGAAAAACGTCGTAAAGCGTAATATGTAAGTAAGTATATGTATTTTTATATTAGTAACCCCTAAAAATATTTGCATTCGACTTGTAATCGTATATTTCACTTCAGTTATAAATTGGAATAAATCAAAATGTTGAACTCCAACAAAAACCCAATACTTTGTAAATTGATTTATTTATTACTTATATTTAACATAAACTAAAACTCATAATAGTTATTGGCAATAGTTGCCGAGTCCGACTTTTGTTTATTCGTATAACTTGGTCTAGTATTAAGGGGCAGGTGGACTGCGGCGCATGGGCACGCTACATGCTAGTTGGAATGTCAATGAAACGTCAGATCGGATCTGACTGACTTTATTCATTACTACCTGTTATTTATTACAAATATGATTGAGAACAATGCTCACTACCTTACAATGTGGACTCAGCTTTGTAACGTTTACACGTCAGACTTTACTATATTTTCATGTGTGGTTTTTTATATAAATATTACATACATACCCTTGTCTAAACCCAGACTAGGATTTTCTCATGTGCTATGAAAATTAAACAACGATAGGACAATTAACAAATAGGTATAACATCCAGATCAGGACCAACTTATCTGTCCCCAGTGACCTCTGGCGGTCGAGTTCAATGACCAAGTCACTAAGTCAACGACCCTAGGAGTTGAAAAAATATGGAATACACTGGTGAGTAACAGAAGGAAATTGAGTGAATTAGATAACATTAAGAATTTAAAATTAATAATAATAAATTTGTTATTAGTCAGGATTGAATTAAAGCTATTTTATTTATTTATTTATCCACAGCACATGGAAGCGATGCTGAGCATACATGGACGAGTGTTCGCAGAGAACGCAGTGGTGTGCGTTGCCTTCGGATTTTGACGTTACCGTGTTCGTCGTAAGCTAGTGTGCGTCACCCAGCTCGGACAAAGTCGTATTTCAGTAATTTAACCAGGCAGAAATACGTACTTTTTTGTACTCAAATTTCAGATTTTTCACTTAAACGGATCAAAAGATACAAGGGGTGACGTCACTCCAGCTCGGGCAGCGTCAGTCCGCGACGTGTACGTAACGTGCATCGCCGTGCGCAGCAGTCGAATGGCGCCTTAACTGCTATGTAAGCCGATTTTGTTTGGTAAACCTTTTGTTTACTGAGAATTGAAGGCTTGGACCTTGAGGAAAGTTATCATGATATTACCTCAGCTTTACTTTCCAGTTCATGAAAACTTTCTCAAAGTCATGTGGTGCCAACACCTGTGCAAAAAAACTTTAAGGTTCTATCAAAACAGAAACCTTTGTAACGAAGCGTTCTTTTCCGCCTGTCTATCTGAAAGGAACAGCCTGTAAAATTGGCCGCCAATTATAGGAAATTGTTTCCTGAGATATTTCTGGCAAACAAAAAATGTTTGTGTACGTCGTAATTTTTTTAATTTGCTAACTTTTTTTATGTTTATCTATGACGCAGTAATGAAATAACGATGTGATTTTGTAATTAACCCAAAAAAAATTGTAAATTAGCTTGTTTGTTAAACTGATACAATCCTACTTCCTACTAATATTATAAATGCGAAAGTTTGGATATTTGGATATTTAGATATTTTGATGCTTGGATCTTTGTTACTCAATCACGCTTCAACCATTGGACGGATCGGAATGAAACTTGGCACACATATAGGTTACGTCCTGGAATAGGACATAGGATAGTTTTTATCCCGAAAAAACATCCCATTCCTACGGAAAACCATAATAATTTGTGATTTTAACGTCGCAGGCAACAGCTAGTACTAAAATAAATCTGAAATACGAAAACATAACTTCTAAACCCCACAATGCAAAGCTTGAGAAAAACCACTGACAATTCTTTGCAGGAATACTGTCTGTAACCCTACAAAGACGTAAACTGTAGTAAACCGCACTTTATGTTGGATTCAAAGCGCTGTTGAGCATTATTCCGTCGTCGGAAGGCTTGTCGGCAGGGATGTAACAAGAAGGGGCGCTAGGTTCAAGGTGCAAGTAGTCAGTTTGAAGGGCGCAAAAATGCAGAATTTCGTTGGACGATTTGTCTATTTTTATTTGGCTCCGTTTGCTGCGAATAATCATAATCAGTGATCTGAAGGGTGTGCTATTTTTAATGGGTTTCTTAACATATACATGTTTACCTTGTCATTCGATATTTCAATGTCAGTGTCGTTTAAATGTCTATATTTATTATATAGTCTGTCACTACATTAATTAGTATACCCCGCCGATCAACCTAGCATAACTAATCAAATTATTCTATTGAAAACTGTTGTGTTAAAGTTTTTAGTGTAGATGTGCTAAGTCATGTTGTATTACCTAATTTTCGATAATTATGGCTGAATGATGAATCAATTACCTGCTTGGATTGTGTCTGGATTCTTTTTGTACTACTACAGAGTTAAACTAAAATTGATTGCAACAACTGTTCACATTTTTAAATGCAAGACGGGCTACCCACAGAATCTGTAATCCTTGTTTGGGAGTCACGCTACTGCTTGTAATAATATATCCACATAGATAATATATCTCGTAGACGAAAATGTTCTTGAACCAGTAAAGTTATTTGTATTTGTCAGTTCTGCTGAAAGGTTTTCTGTCAACGGCATAGAGTTCGAATCTGAATAAATAGATATGCATCGAGTCGAAGGAATCCTGTGTCCAGAAATGGAGAAGTACGGCTTGAAGATGATGATCATGCATGGCCACTTGTGTACATTTCTGATTGTAGGGCGCAAAATTTCAAACAGAGGGTGCCACTCAAGGCCAATTACGGCCCTGCTTTACGTATTTTCATTATGCCAAAATGAAAGCTATGACTCCCGTGGGCGCAAATGGTGCTATAGACGCTGAGGAGATGGGAGATAATAAAAACATTAATAAAACGTTCGCAACGTTAAAGGGGGAGCTAATTTTAGGTGAGCGATAAAGCCTTTCCATCATTCTGTCTTTAAGACCCTTATTTAAGGGTTAATTCATAGTAAGGAATAACTTCTTGGTAGCTGAGTTGCATGTAAACTAAACTTATATTATATCCGCTCCGCTCGCGTGGGCTACAGAATTAAATAAATATGAAACTTATTAAGGGTTAATACCCTTCCCCCCTCCCTCTCCTCATTTCCCATTCTCCTGCCCCCTCCCGCTCCAGGCCTTTCAATGTACAGACACACGAGGTTCTATCATTAATATTTTCCGCTGCGCATGCGATGCAAAACATTTTACGAAAAAAAAAAATTCACCTTGGATTACAATATTGAAGTTTTAGTAGGGATCCCTAATTTTTTATATTAATAAATATAGCCTATGTTACTCAGGGATAATATAGCATTCTAATGGTGAAAGAATTTTTGAAATCGGTCCAGTAGTTTTTGAGTTTATTCGTTACAAACAAACAAATCTTTCCTCTTTATAATGTTAGTGTAGATAGAGTTCACATTCAGGTGAATGCCGGAGAGTTTTTCGGTACTTGCCTCTAGCCGATCGGTGAGAACTGTACAGATATTTGCTTTAATTTTAATATGTAATGAAAAAAATGTTTAATTTGTGAAACGTTGAACACTAAATGTCGTACGCCTGTGGGCAAAACATAGAGTACCTAAATGTATTCGACCAGCTTAAAATTACCTGTGTTTACGATTAAATGATTTGAATTTGAATTTGAATAGCTGCAATAAAATCATCCATTTTGGTATTCATCATCATCATCATCATCATCATCATCAGGTTATTTTTGTCTCCACTGCAGGAGCACAACCCTCTCTCATCTGCCGAAGACAGACGGAGGATTTGGCCTACACTCCCCGCGCTGGCCAGACGGGTTGGGGAGGCCTGATTGATGTTTTATAATGTATTCCCTTAGTCGCCTTGTACGACATCCACGGGAAGAGTTGGAGTGGTCCTATTCTACTCTACCGGAAACCACACGGCAATGGTATTCATACTATGTCATAATCATAAGCGACACTCACCTCCCCCAGCCAGTTTAATGTCCACGCAAAAGATCAAGGCTGGCAGTACGTTCTACTGGGCATCAGACGTCCGCCAGTGCTGAGAAATCGATGCTTTAGTTAGAAAGAGAGGAGCATTGACGTTCCTATGTCATAAGCGACACTCACCTCCCCCAGTTTAACGTCCACTTAAAAGAGCACAGCTGGCAGTACGTTCTACTGGGCATCAGACGTCCGCCAGCGCTGAGGAATCGACGCTTTAGTTAGAAAGAGAGGAGCATTGACGTTTCTCTGACGGAATTCACAAGAGCCGCACTTCGAGTGATAAGTGGAGGTGAAGTATAAAAAGTATAAGTAATGTATTTATATAAAAAGGTATACAATACAATACACTTTATTGCACAAACAAATACAGTTACAGGTTACAAAAGTTACAAATAGTACAATTTAGGCGGTCTTATCGCTTTACGCGATTTCTTCCAGTCAACCTTTGGGTAGAAAATATTATGCCAGAGAAATTGTAGGTTGCGCTGATCAGAAAATTTAAATCTAAATAATAAATTAAAATTAAGATTTATTTCCTGTAAAATTAATTTGTTTAAGAGGTTGTTTGCGGTGCCGAATTAGTTTATGGGTACTGTAATGGTATAAATAAATAAATAAAGAATAAATAACGTTGTCCCTCTCTCGATCGACCGATCGCTCGCGCACTGGGTGCAGTAGCCATACAGTAATTTACGCACACATAACAAACGTGTATAGACAGGCTGGTGCAGTAATATCTCCTCAAGAACACATCGTTTTATTTGGAACCAAGCTTCCCCAAAGTTCCAAATTATTTATATTACGCCAACGATCTCTATGTACTACTAGATGGAGCGTTCCAAACAATCGCTCTGTTCCACGCAAGTAGCCACAACTCTTTCACATTCACAATGAAACTTGTGCAGTTACTACGCAGAACATTTAATTATTTACTAAATATTGACATTATTTACCCGTAGCGTCAATATTTAGTAATAATTAAATTTTCTGAGTAGTAACTGCACAAGTTTCATTGTGAATGTGAAAGAGTTGTGGCTACTTGCGTGGAACAGAGTGATTGTTGGCGGAGTAGTACATAGAGATCGTTGTATTACGCGATATTATTTAGGTAACAGGTTAGTTAAGAATATCGGTTGATATGGGTATTCCACAGCGTTGTTACTTTAATTATAAAAATTATTATTGTTTATTGTTTATATTGTTTACATATTATTAAGTCAATTTCTTATTTCTAACACAACTCATACGAGTATATATGGGCCGAGCATGCGTTATGGAACGACAGTGTGTATCCAGAGAAGCCCCAATAGGCCATACAGCCCGTGCCGGGACTATCTTTCAATATTTACGACAGGTTTTAATGCCCAGACGGTCTTTATTGAGACTAGGTAGCACAATATTACAAAGGTGAGAATTTTATATTAATATATATTAATATAAATAAATTGCCGTGTGGTTTCCGGTAGAGTAGAATAGGACCACTCCAACTCTTCCCGTGGATGTCGTACAAGGCGACTAAGGGAATACATTATAAAACATCAATCAGGCCTCCCCAACCCGTCTGGCCAACGCGGGGAGTGTAGGCCAAATCCTCCGTCTGTCTCCGGCAGATGAGAGAGGGTTGTGCTCCTGCAGTGGAGACAAATATAACCTGATGATGATGATGATGAATATAAATAAATATGAGTAATTATAGATATAATTATATTAACGCTCCTAAAACCTGTGTAGACTTTTATTTCTTACGGTTTTTATAATATGCTTGTACTTTGACTAAACGAGGAAAATAATTAAGGTCGACGGCCACTAGGCTTCGCGTAACGAAGAGAAACTAACTTCATTATATTTTAATTTCGAAGTTACAGGGATCATTACGGCAAGGGAAGACGTGAGCTTAATTAAATTATAAAAAAAAGTTGCGAAACCCCACCCTTGTGGGGTTTTTATTAAGGGGGGAAGCGTAACTTTAGAATATCACACTTACGTAAGACTTCAAATAATGAGCTGTTAATACTTGTGTTTATGTAAATAAGGTTGTATTGTAATTATAACGGGAGATCGGAATTAGGTAGTACTACCTACGGCACGGATACTTGGACACTGACGGTGGGCCTGATCCACAAGTTTCTAGTCACTCAGGGAGCTATGGAGAGGGCTATGCTCGAGGTTTGTTTAAAGGATATGATTCGTAATGAAGAAATCCGACAAAGAACGAAGGTGACCGACATAGCCGAGAGAATTAGTAAGCTGAAGTGGCAGTGGGTGTGTCACATGTGTTGCAGAACTGAGGCGATTGGGGCAGATACGAGTACGTCAACAACATAAGTGGTTCTCTTTCTAACTTATAGCGTTGATCTCTCGACGGCAGTGCAGTAGTGCGTACTGCCAGTTGTGCTCTATTTTGCGGGTGTCAGGGGGGGGGGGGGGATAGCCTCTTCTTTGCACAGTAATATTTAGTACTAGCTGTTGGCCGCTACTTCGTCCGCGTGGACAACTTAACATCACAAATTATTATGTATTTCCCGTAGGAATGTGGGATGTTTTTTCGAGATAAAAACTATCCTATATCCTATTGCAGGACCTAACCTATATGTGTGCCAAGTTTCATCACGATCCGTCCAGTGGTTGAAGCGTGATTGAGTTACAAACACCACAACCATCAAAAAATCCAAACATCTAAATAGGCATGCAAACTTTCGCATTTATAATATTAAGTAGGATTCTTTGCCCAAACTAAGATTGGCCTAAAAGGCGTACTTTGGGCCAATTTTCCAAGTGACAGTGTACAGGCTCATCGTCCCTGATTAACGAAGGCGTATTGCGACCTCGAGGTCCGGGGATCGATTCTCTGCAAATTAACTTAACCTTTATTATCACTACATACCAGTCATAACGAAGTCCCCTGCCGCTTCTGACCGTATTTCCGGTTTCAACTCGGAAACTTCTAAATTAATTTTCACCCGGTTTCCCCATTGATTAGGCAAGGACGGATTTACTATATATAATACTAGCTTTGCCCGCGGCTCCGCTCGCGTGGCCTTCAGAACTAAATAAAATTCTTCCCCCTAATTTTTTTAAACCTTATTGAAGTTTTAGTAGGGATCCCTAATTTGTTATAGTTATAAATATAGCCTATGTTGCTCAGGGATAATGTAGCATTCTATTGGTGAAAGAATTTTTGCAATCGGTCCAGTAGTTTTTGAGTTTATCCGTTACAAACATACAAATCTGTCCTCTTTATAATATTAGTGTGGACATCGGTAACACGTGTGGTTTTGACTTAGAATCCTCCCCCCCCCCCCCCCCCAATCTTTGTCAAGGAGACTAAAGGGATTGCACCGGGAACGGGTAGCAGCTTTCTACTGTGTATTAAAAGATCATTATTGCGATTGCCAATCCGCCTGCCAAGCGTCGTGATTAAGGCCAATCCCTCAATGGACAGCCTACAAACAGTGGCAATCGTGTAGATAGGCTTTTTTGCTATTTATGTGAGTAACAAAAAAGCTCTAATAACACAGTGCAAATTAATACAAAACATCTCGAAAAGAGTCAGGTCCGACATATGCAATATTCATTACGATTTACATAGTTTGGCGCAAAAGGGTTGGATCTAATATTCCGAACGTAATGTAGTGTGTGACCATTATCAACATGGCCGTACTCAGCTAAAATACCGACCCGTATATTTTATTAGAATTGGCGCCTCGTATGTTTGCAGTGTGAAAGTTCTTACTGTAGCTGAAAACATAAAAGATGTTTAAATTTGGTTAAAACAAAGCATTGAACGTTCATAAAATGTTTTCAAATGTGTCATCAACAACAAGAAAATAAAATACACGTTCTTATTGTTACATGGTATCACCAATCATGCTATCGCATACACACACCTTTCTCTCACGCTCTCGCCGTCAGCCATTACTACTGTATAGACTTGTGTCCGATATTAATAAAGTTAATAAATCTTAATCTGTGTTGTTTCAAGTATTTATATAGTGTTAACCCTTACCCTATACGCCTGTTATATGATAACATAATACTTATGAATCTCTCTCATTTTTCATTGCACTCGGCATTTATTTAAAAGCAGACGAGTGGACATGTTAAATTCTTCTTTAATACATGTCTACTTCGTTCGTCAAGTGGAGGGCAGGCGTGCCAGAGGACGAGCTCCGACGAGGTGGTCAGACCCGGTGAGGAGGGTGGCTGGCGGATCCTTATATGAAGCAGTGCGGCTGGCCAATGACCGCTATGCGTAGAGGCGCATTTTATACGGTCGCGATCCTCAGCAGTAGGGAACGACAGAGAAGAAGAAGACTTCGTTCTACTTTTTTTTAGAATATACAATACTGGAATCTCCCATAAGGCTCTTTATCATATCAGCCCTTAGACGCCCATTTTCATAGACGTAGGCGTTCCTCCGCATCCAGCGCTTCCGGCCACCGTCAACCAGAAATATTAGGGCTACCGGGAACTGGGGGCCGTGGTTGTTGGTTCCTGCTCATGGGGAAGTTTTGCTCATAATGGGCAGACGTGATCACAGTACTAGTCTAAGGTCTGTGCTATTTATAGCCTAGTGAATTAATTAATGGTTATACCGCCATTGTCGGTCGTCTTAGTGTGCTGTTTTTTAAATTATTTATCACAGTAAACCATCACCATCAGTCGAATAATGTCCACTGCTGAGCCACCGAAATAGAATGCCACTTTTGGTGGGCTGTCCATAGGGGGATTTGCTATAATCACCACGGTTGGCAGGTGATCTCTGTTGCCCGTCCCTGGTGCAATCCCTTAGTCGCCTTAACTACACCCACGGGAAGACTGAGGGCGGCCCTATTTTAAGCCGGGGACAACTGAGGCTGTAAAGAAATTTATGTACGCCCTCATGGGCCCCTCATTTTCATCCCTTCATCCGGCCCTGACCCCAAATTGCGCGCCACTTGCCCGGCGTTAAAACAAAAGTTACCGCCCCCGCGGGTCGCGACCCGCCCGTGGAATATTCGCAAACAAACAAAAAGTTCGCGCGATAAATGTGCGCATACGCGAATAAGGTTCAGCATAAATAAATGATTAGCTGCGAAATGTAAATTTAAGGTTGTGGATTAAACAATATAGGTTTAAAAGGAGCCTCACCGCGACATATCTAATTTAATGTTGCAAACACGATAGTTTTGTAATAAATAAATTAGTTTTGGAAGTAATCTACACTAATCTATACTTATAATATCTGTGTACATGAGAGATATTTAAATAAAAATTTATGAGGGGTATTTATAGGGCCAATAGAAGCTAAAACATTTTTTTTAGAATATTTGTCTGTATGTCATTCTGTCTGTCAGTCTGTCTGTCTGTGTGTATGTTTGTTACCGCATCACGCAAAAACCACTGAATGAAATTTGATGCAGTATTTACAGTTGTCTTGCTGGTGCATGTTTCATCTTGACAATAAAGTGATTTTTTCTAGAAGCCATTATATCGGATGATAATAAAACGACTGTTAATATTTCTTCCAGTAACTCATTATCACATTTAGAAATCATTCATGAAAAAAAGCGATCAAGTGCGAGTCGGACTCGCCAATGAAGGGTTCCGTAGCAGCAAAAAGGTGCGACTTTTAGGCAGCAAGTGGCTTTATTTAATATGTGATCTTTTAAATCAAAAGTGTAAAAGATTGAGTTTGATTTATTTTATATTTATTTATTTATTATAAAACTACCAAAAGAAAATAGTCTTCGAGTTAAATAATAATTAATAATCAGTCTTATTTAATGAACAGTTAACTGATTTAAAATGTATACATTTTTAATTTTTATTAAACATGTCAGTTTAAAACTGTAATATTACTTAGTCCACTTCAGGGCCCAAGTCTATAAGCGGGACATCATCTTCTGGCTCCCAGTCTAGTTGACTTTCAGATTCTGTCTCAACGTTAAATAATTCTTCGGCTTTGGGATCACAAACCCAGTCCATATTGTATGTTGGAGTTCTTTTGGACTGGTTCAAATTCTTGAACATATAAACCAACTTATGAGCTTTCTCGGTTTCTAAACGATTACGAATTTTTTATTGCACCAGGCCGAAGGTAGAAATAATTCTTTCACACCGGCCGTGGATGCTACTGAGACAATAAATGTCAATTGATATACCGGGTGTAAGGGACAGCCCTCCGCAAACTGATAGGGTGCATTCAGCTCCTTATTCCGAACCATATGTCACCAGAATTTTTCTCAGGAAAATTTTCATTTTTTTTATGGATTTTTCGGTTAATATCTCTTTTATTTCAACGTAAAATTACATTCTCTAAAACAGCACTTAATTTTTTAAAATAAAACAGCTACAATCAAAAAAGCAGTAATGGATTCCTAAATCTTACAAACTTCGACTCGTGAGGAATCAGCTGTTTACTTTCTGTCGCTACAAAGTTACACAAGTCACCCGGTAAGGGTAATAACCTTGAACGCGGCTAGCTCGCACTCGCTCGCTCGGCTGTTATTCTGTCTCTGTCGCAGACGCAGCAGTGTTCGGCCCGCGGCTCGGGCGGTGCGGGCCGCTCGGCCGGCGCGGCGGCTTCCTTTGTAGTTTGTTCCGCTAACCCGCCGCGAGCGCATGTCGTGTCGTGTCGGCGAGCGCTCATCGCGATTGTGAAGTTACGCTACGTACGTTACGTCTTTTTTGTGTTTATTTGTGAGAAATGGCTACATTTAGTGCTCGTGAGTATGGAGAAATGATCATGTGCTACTGTAAATGTCTGGGCAGGAATTTACGGTGATAAAATCCTAGGGCCTGTGTTTCTTCCCCAGCGAATGAACGGACCGCGCTATCTCGATTTCCTCCGTAATGACCTGGAAAGAGAGGTAGAGATCCTCCGTGACGAGTTAAACATGGAATGGGAAGCCCTGGATGATACACCGCTTGCGCACTTGCCGATGATCTGGTTCCAGCACGACGGCGCTCCTCCGCATGTAACGATCCCAGTACGTTCCCATTTAAACGCGACCTTTCCGAATCGCTGGCTTGGCAGATTTGGACCTCAACCGTGGCCACCACGATCGCCAGATCTGACGCCATTGGACTTCTTTTTGTGGGGCTATGTAAAAGAAAGAGTGTTTGTCAGTACATGCGCGAGTGAGGATGAAATGCGAGACCGCATCACGAACACGTTCCAGCAGCTGCGCACCAGTTGCAACGAAGATCGTACGTTGCTGCCCCGCCTACACGCGGAGACCCTGCGCCGTGCCAATGTGTGTGAACGACTCGGTGGTGGCCACTTCGAGCCGTATCTCATACGACCGGAGCGATTTTAAGGTAGGAATAACCTTAATTTTTTTTCTCTGTGGACATTGTGTTTGAATTTTTGAATTGAAAAATGGCCACGTGTTTTTGTACGTAACGTTCTTGCGATTATCTGCTCAATTGGTCGGTTATCTGCCCAATTGGTCGCTCTCGTTCGCTTCGATGTGATCACGTGACGCGAGCGCATTGACCCCGTAGTGATGGCGGCCGGCCGGCCCGCAGTGGTAGCGTTACATTGCGTACGAGGTTATCAAACAAACAAGGTTTCTTGAATTCCTGAGAAAAATTCCGGTGACATATAATTCGGAATAAGGAGCTGAATGCACCCTATCAGTTTGCGGAGAGCTGTCCCTTACACCCTGTATATCAACATATATATCCATCGATATAAATCCGTTGATATACTTATCAGCGAACCCTGAAACGAAAGGAGAAAAAAAGGGAACTGTCAAGATCTTTGAAGTCAAGAACTGTTAAATATGGCAGCTTTTTGTGGTAAATACCAAAATACAGGCCGCTAAGCCAACGGAGTAAGTATCAAAATTACTTTTAATTCGCATTAAACAAATCCCATAAAATCTTTGGTCGCAAAAATGACAAAACAAAAAGAACATTTACACATTGTCGTTGTAAATCACAAATAAAGGAAGTAACTTTTTAACTCTCTGGAGCAAGGGCAATAAATATGTTTTAGCGTCAACTCACACGTAGAGGTACAGAGCCGTATTCAGTTGTATTAGAAGGGGGAATATTCATAAGCCCCAAGGACCTCTTGCCTCACAATTTTCTGAAGTATGGTGGCATGTTTCAAACTATTACATAATTATTAACCGGCATCCACTACTGGGCATTGGCTTAAAGAGTTTGAAATACCGGTATGTTCAAGAACCGGTACCACTGACCTTCTCACTGTAAATCAGCGCCTAGCACCTTACTTGGTCTAGGCATATGCTGAGTCGTTTGCCCTTTTGCTGCCACGGCACACGCATACTATTTTAACTATGTTACAATTTCTTTATTGTATTCTCTAGTTCTTATAATTTTTTTTTCCTTTTTCTTGCTTTGTTGGTTTTTTCTTTGTGTGTGCCAATTATGGTAGTAAATAAATGTTTTTTCTTTCTTTTTCTTTCTTTCTGTACCGGTAACAGACTTGGTACCAGTAATGTGTACCGGTAACAGGTATAGGTAAATCTCTTGACGGATGCGGTCTTTGGGTACAGTAGTGAAAACCAGCGAATGTATGTCAATGTCACATGCAAATGCAAGAAAGAATATCAGCGTCGCGTGCTCTGCTGCGCGCCATTATGTTGAATCAGAGCCTTTTCTCCAGCATAGCACAGCCCTCACTGTTATGTTTGTTTGGTGCCTGTACGTATCTGTATGCAATATGTAACATTGTATTTATGCTGTGTTTAAGAGTAAATAGATCATCAAGGATTTAATCAAAACCGGCGTTAAGTGAAAGCGAGAACGGCGCAACGTCGCGTACGGGATCCACTAATGGGTACCGATGATTTTAAATCAAAATACCGGTACTAGTTAAATACCGGTATTCAAGTATTTAAATGGAAAATACCGGTTCTTTACAGGTCATTTAAAGGGCTCCACCCCTGCCTCTATTCAGCTGTTATCACATCCATTAATTACTTTTTCCAGAGAAGTGGAGTATAATTATTATAAAGAAATAATAAACTTACATTAGTTATAAAGACAGAGGTTTATTAATAGATCGCGTTCGGACTCACAATCCACATTGTTAGAAGTCCACTGCTGGACATAGGCCTACCGGTCTTCGGTCCATCTGTCGGCGGGGCGGCCCACCCTGCGCGATCCGCGGTCTCCACTCCAGAACTCGTTTGCTCTCACGGCCGATGAAGCCGACCCACTGCCACTTCAACTTGCTAATACTATTGGCTATGTCTGTCACCTTCGTTCCTCGTCGGATCTCCTCATTACCAATCTCCTTCAAGCAAACCCCGAGTACAGCCATCTCCATAGCTCGCTGAGCGACTTAAAACTTGTAGGTAATAACAAGCAGGATGCACTGATTAAAGACTTCTGTCTTTAAACATTGTGGAATCCAAAATCCACATGCACAAATACATCACTGTTCATATTGGAATAAAGAATTTTCCACGGATCTTTTAGACACATGTTTGCAATGCAAAAGTTTCACGGAACCCTCTGCGCGGAACTTTCTACTTCAATACTGAGCTTGGTATTTGAAATGACATTTATTTAAAAAGAAATATCGAATATGTTTCCGAGGGATCTGAACGGGAAGCGTAATAAAGTTATTCTTTGTTCTGTTTCTGTACGTTCTTACTCTTTGGGATTTTGATTCGAGTTAAGTCTACAATATTAGGAGCGATTTGTCAAATCGTGTTGTGCAAAGTTAAACTCAATGCCGAAGACAAAAGGATTTGCATGGAAGTTTATTTGCAAATTTGGAAGCAAATTGCTTTGAGGGACGATTTGTATTTTGATGTATCTTATGGAGGCTAGCCTGGTACTCAATACAATTGCAATTTATGTGGATTTATTAATTACAAGCTATTGCCTGCGACTTCGTCCGCGTGGACAACTTTACAATACAAATTATTAAATATTTCCCGTAGGAATTAGATGTTTTTTTGGGATAAAAACTATTCTATGTCCTATTCCAGGACTTAACCTATATATGTGGCAAGTTTCATCTCGATCTATCCAGTGGTTGTAGCGTGATTGAGTAACAAACATCCAAATATCCAAACATTCAAATATCCAAACTTTTGTATTTATAATATTAGTAGGATACCATAAGCTTTAATAATCAACCTGTGACAACGTCGTAGATAGGGTAGACGTGTTGCTGGAAAGTTTGTTGAGCCGTTTCTTCTTCTCAGCTAAAACACTAGGAAACGGTTATAGAGTCGCGCAAAGCAGGAACAGTAAGCAGCATAGGATTATCTAATATATAATAAAATATAATAATAATAAAAAGGAATAAAAAACACAGTACAAATGCAACACAGTATAAATCAATAACAGGGTAAAACGCCACAAAATAAATAGCGGGATAAAGTAAAGCTAAACCAAACAAAAAATAAAAAAGCGGCCAAGTGCGAGTCGGAATCGCCCATGAAGGGTTCCGTAGCAGCAAGTAACAGAATATAAAAGTTATAGTAGTTCGTTGTAACTTTGATCGATGTTTTAATAATAGTATTGCGGTTTACGATTTATGACGTATTAAAAAAAAAACTACTTACTAGATCTCGTTCAAACCAATTTTAAGTGGAAGTTTGCATGGCAATGTACATCATATATTTTTTTTAGTTTTATCATTCTCTTATTTTAGAAGTTACAGGGGGGCACACATTTTACAACTTTGGAAGTGTCTCTCGCGCAAACTATTCAGTTTAGAAAAAAATGATATCAGAAACCTTAATACCATTTTTGAAGACCTATCCATAGATACACGTATGGGTTTGATGAAATTTTTTTTTTAAGTTTCAGTTCTAAGTATGGGGAACCCCCAAAATTTTTGTTTTTTTTTTTTCTATTTTTGTATGGAAATCTTAATGCGGTTCACAGAATACATCTACTTACCAAGTTTCAACAGTATAGTTCTTATAGTTTCGGAATAAAGTGGCTGTGACATAGGGACGGACAGACAGACAGACGGACATGACGAATCCATAAGGGTTCCGTTTTTGCCATTTGGCTACGGAACCCTAAAAAAAGCTTTAATTTTCATTATCTGGAATCGGACTTAGGTATGACTTCGCCGCCAGGTGGACCGACGACCTGAAGAAGGTGGCCGGAAGCGATGGGGAGGGCGGAGTGGGTGTGGTGGAGTTCATTGGGGAAGGCCTATATCCAGCAGTGGATGTCTAGGGGCTGACATGATGATGATGATGGACTTAGGTATATACTTACAGATTTATGATCAATTGATCATCAGTGATCGGACAATTCAATGACTTCAAACGTACATATTAATATGGGCATGCTTTCGGGATCTAGGGGTTTTAAACTTATCGTTCTTCTATATTTTTATTAAAATGATCAAAAACGTATACAAGATATTTAAAATTAAAATTAGTCCCTACCACATAAACCTCTAAGGTTTATCTGAGGATGGGGCAGTTATTAGGTATTTTAATTATAAAATCAAAATAAACAGTGCATAGTATTTAAGTTTGATAAAATATTTTAATAAAATATAATTAAGAATATTTAATATTTATAATTTTATTCTTACTAAATGTATGCAATATATGTATAAAAAAAACTTCTGCGAGAATAATGGGGTATTAAATTAACGACCCCCCCCCCCCCCCCCTTAGTACACTGGTAACTGCCATGACTTCTATGTCTATTTGGAAGGTGGTTTTCTATTGGTAAAACAATTTTCAAAATCGGTTCAGTAGATCCAGAAATTACCCCCTACAAGGTCACAAACTCATAAATACACAAACTCACAAACTTTACCTCTTTATAATATTAGTGTAGATAGACAGATAAGTAAATAATACTGAAAATTTATTATACGTATTCCTGATATATGAGTTTTGATTTATTAATTGGTACGTAAAACATGCTTCAGAACGTGAACATTAAAGTAGAGCTATATTCAATTTGCGGATAAAACTGAATACAGAACAACATTTCGTCCTCCAATTTCCTGAAAATGCAAGCAGAGTTGAAAAATTTACATTTCACAGCGTGCAGGTCGCGGGAAATGCAATAAAATTTCTTCGGAGAAACAGCAATTGAGGTTGTGAGCGTAAAAGCCTGCGAAGTAATATTTTATTAAATGGATAGAACTACAGTGGATGTGTATATGCTAGAAGACATCGCATTTAGAGCAGTGTAAATCCCTAGGGATAGAAAAAAAACATAAATATAACCAACGATCTCTATGTACTACTAGATAGAGCGACGAAAAAAAACAGTTATTGCCAACGATACCTATGTACTACCAGATGGAGCGTTCTAAACAATCGCTCTGTTCCACGCAAGTAGCCACAACTCTTTCACATTCACTTTGAAACTCGTGCAGTTACTACGCAGAACATTTAATTATTACTAAATATTGACGCTACGGTTAAATAATGTCAATATTTACTAAATAATTAAATGTTCTGAGCAGTAACTGCACAAGTTTCATTGTGAATGTGAAAGAGTTGTGGTTACTTGCGTGGAACAGAGCGATTGTTTGGAACGCTCCATCTGGTAGTACATAGATATCGTTGGCAATAACTGTTTTTTTTTCATTGTTTATTACTATATTACTATACAATTCGGTCGGAGCGCAATAATGACAACTCGTTCTCCCAATTTCGACTTACTTAGTGGACTAGTCGTACCTACCCGCTATTTTATTTTAACAATGAATAGTCATGCAATAAGTGAACTTAGACAACAATAAGTTCACACCATATCCTTTTTGATTTATATGAACACATTGTCTAAAAGATTTAGTAATATTTAAGTAATAAACTTTGAAAGGTGCCCTCAGCCGGATAAAGTGAAATTTTTTAATAGATAGGAATGTGTAACTGTGTGTGTAATTGTTACTACTGTATTAAGTTATTGACGAATAAAGAATTTTGAAAAATCAAAAATCAAAAAATCACTATACAATTCGTGCTCGACGAAATAACATTGTGACCTCACAAAGTATCTAATATTGTGCTATCCACCTTATTCTCAATAACTTTTAGGATTATGTTGGTACCGCCCCACACTGTAAAGCTTAGGATCTTTTCCAACATTAGATATCATATCCTACTTATATTTAATATTATAAACGCGACAGTTTGTAAGTATGGATGGATGTTTGTTACTCTTTCACGTAAAAACTACTGAATGGATTTTAATGAAACTTTACAATAATATAGCTTATATATCAGAATAACACATAGGCTACAATTTATAAAGATACTGTGTGAATTGTCCAAAATATCAAGTAAGTAGGAAAAAATCTACCATCTGCGAGCTATTCTGGCGTGCGCTGCCAAAACCGCTAGAGTTACACATATGTAAAATGTATGATGGAAATGTTTATCTTAAATAGTCCTACAAAAAAACCCGCCACAGTATATATCTATATCTTATGTGTAAGCCATTATAGCCAAAATAGTGAAAAATGATAATTTATTTCAAATGCACATTTGGTAGTAATAAATTGATTCCTAAATGAAAATAGTTACTTTTATCGCTCTATACGCCACGCTATAAATATTCTTTTTTACGCCTTAGCTAATATAAGCTACTCGAAATACTAATCCTGCGCAGAAGAAGTCGCGGACACCAGCTAGTTCACCATAATCCGGCTGCATAACTTCATAGGTAAAAATATTATATGCCCGCATGGTAACTGTTAAAAACTTCTGCCCCAGTTCGGGACCACCTTTTAGTTTGCCCCTCGCCTGAGAAATACGTGATAATTGTAACAATAAGCTACTTTTATCGTGGGGCCAAGGATTCCGCCCTGAGTCCGCCCCAAAGAGTTTGAACCAGAATTATTGTTCAACTGTTTCATGTGAAGTGTGAAACTCCATGTATTTTATTTTATTTCCTAATTTCTGACTATTATTTTGTTTTGTGTTTAATTTCAATGTTAATTTTTTTTTATTTACAGTGTATTCCTTTGACCATGTAATTTATTAACATTTTAAAAATCTTAATTTTATTTAACTTATATATAGGTAAGTATAATATTAGTATGTATAATTACGTAAGTACGTAATACAGTATATTACGTACGGTATATGTATTGTATTATAAACTATATATGTATGCATATGTATGTATTTAAGTATATTTGTATGTAAATTCAATTGTGTAATATTGTTACTAAGTATTTACCATGTTCTAAAATTATAAATTTCTCTTTTTTCACCTGCAATACTCTGTCGCTATGTCTTTCTTATTTTCCTTCAGAAAGGTTGCCTGGAAGAGATCGCTTTAAGCGATAAGGCCGCCTTTGTACACTTTCCAAAAATCTGTACCTATTTTATTGTTATCCTTAATTTGTGTGCAATAAAGAGTTTATCTATCTATCTATAATTAACCTAACACAAACTAGGCATGCTGTCGCTGCCTATAATTGGGGTGGCGTCTGGCCAATGTACAATTGTAAGATTCCCCTAAGCAACAATTGATGTACATCCGGTTGGTAACCTAATAAATAAAATAAATAATTAAAATAACTCCTTAGCTTATTGGTTTTGTCTTAATAATTATCAGTCTAAATACGTCCACTTCTGGACATAGGCCTCCCCAATAGAATGCCACTTTTGGAGGGCTGTCCATTGGGGGATTTGCCATAATCACAACGCTTGGCACGCTCATAGAGCATGTCCTCAAAATATCCAGAGACATTTTCTTATTATCCTATATATTATTTACATCCCACTATCCTACTTCATATTAATATTATAAATGCGAAAGTTTGGATGTTTGCGGAAATAAACAGTTTCAACCGGAATGAAATGAGATTTAACACGAATTTGTTAATTTATGCATATAGTTAAATTACAGTCCCATCCCACTAATATTATAAATGCGAAAGTTTGGATGTTTGTTACTCAATCACGCTTCAACCACTGGACGGATCGGGATGAAACTTGGCACACATATAGGTTAGGTCCTGGAATAGGACATAGGGTAGTTTTATCCAGAAAAAACATCCCATTCCTACGGGAAATACAAAATAATTTGCGATGTTAAGTCGTCCACGCGGACAAAGTCACGGGCAACAGCTAGTCATTATTAAATCTTTACCTTCATATATCAAAATACCTCAGATTAAAAAAAAACATCAGTAGATAGATAAATCAGTAGATAGATAGATAGAAAAATCTCTGCACGAACATCCTTGTACTTTGCGGGAGATGTAACACTGGCGGGGAGGGACGGGGGAGGGGGGCGGGAGATCAGTATCGCTTCTTTATGCATCCTTGGTACTCCATCATCATCATCATTAGGTTATTTTGTCTCCACTGCAGGAGCACAACCCTCTCTCATCTGCCGGAGACAGACGGAGGAGTACTCAGGCGCACCAGCCTGTCCTTACGTTTGTGTGTGCGTAAATTATGGTAGGGCCACTGCACCCAGCGCGCGAACATAGTCGATCGAGAGACGTCAACAACATAAGTGCTTCTCTTTCTGACTAATAGCAATCTCTCGGCGCCACTTTGTGGTCCATTTTGTGGGCTTCTTTATATATTTAGTATTCTCTGGCAATAGTATTCATCGCCAGTGGCATTCGTCATGAGATATGGCTTTTAAGCTTCCGTTTTCAGCACCAAGAATATTTTCGACGCATTCCCAAGCGTGTACTTCCCCTCGACCTCACGTGAATGGAGAATATCAGAATCGAAATCCGCGAGGAGCATATTTTTTGTTCCAAAAACGATTCCACGGTAAAAAAGCACAGTACGTTCACTGCATACTAAATCGCATAGGCTCAATATAATCTATTCAACGCTGGAGGTGACTTTGGAAAAGCGGCGCGGCTTAGGACAGAGCTTACGTAATAACTGGTACTTTAATCCAAACATCAATACTTCAATCCCTGCTCTCCGAAGTAGATCTGGTAAAGCTCATCTTGGAATTATTTGGGATCAGAGGTCTTCAATCGCATCGCTTCAATAAAATTACAGTTGAATTCATTCGAGAGCAGGGTTGGCATTCATAAAAGTAGTTGTTTTAAAACATGGTTTGACGACCTCCGTGGTGGAACGGGGTAGCTCTCGGACTGCCACGCCGAAAGTTGCTAGTTCGAATCCCGCTAGGGGCAAATGTTCGTATGATGAATATGAATGTTTGTACCCAAGTCTTGGATGTTTATATATTTATTTAAGTATGTCTATTCGTTATCTAGTAACCATAGCACAGGCTCTGCCTAGTTTGGGACTGGATAATTGGTGTGAATGTGTGACATATTTTTTTTATGGTTTCAAATAAAGTAAAAGTCAAAATCATTTATTGCATATGAGTACACTTGGTACATTTATACACGTAACATTTTTATCGACTACCGCTTCCTAGGTGTTAGCGCTGTGAAGAAGAAACGGCGCAACAAACTTCACGCGACACATCTTTTAAAATCAAGTTTGCATAAAACTATAAAGACATAAGCCAAACATAACTAAACATTAAGAAATAGAAAACTACTAACACTAAACTGCGTCAAGTTTTCACGTCGCCTATTCCACAATGTTTAAAGACAAAAGTCTTTAATCAGTGCGTCCTGCCTGTCATGACCTACGGTGCAGAAACGTGGACACTGACAGTGGGCCTGATCCACAGGTTCCAAGTCGCTCAGCGAGCTATGGAGAGGGCTATGCTCGGGGTTTCTTTGAAGGATATGATTCGTAACGAGGAGATCCGACGAAGAACGAAAGTCACCGACATAGCCGAAATGATTAGCAAGCTGAAGTGGCAGTGGGCGGGCCACATATGCCGCAGAACTGACGGCCGTTGGGGCAGACGAGTTCTGGAGTGGAGACCACGGATCGGCACTCGCAGGGTGGGACGCCCCGCCGCCAGGTGGACCGACGACCTGAAGAAGGTGGCCGGTAGCGGCTGGATGCGGAGGGCAGAGGACCGGGTGTGGTGGCGTTCATTGGGGAAGGCCTATGTCCAGCAGTGGACTTCTAGGGGCTGATATGATGAACACTAAACTACAAGTAATAAAAAAGGCCGTCGAGGTGGTCGCACTGGGGCATTGTGCCCAGAAGGCTGGCGACGTTCCCTCTTTGTATGGCCAAGCTAATGCGTTGCCTGAGGTACTGGCCAGCCCTCTGGTCACCGGAAGCTTCTATGAGGCGCGAAGACAGCTCGTTTATCAACTTTGTTGCCTCCGGGCCCCAGGGCCCCAGTGTCTCCACCCCGACGGGTATAAATAAGTAGCTGGAGTCGAGGTTGGCGTATTTAAGGCGTTTCGCACTTTCCGCCTTTATAGCCGCGGCTCCAGCATTGAGTGAGGTGGATTGGATATGGGACGGGGCCAGTGTGTCCACACAGGTCGCGTCCCATACCAGCGGTCTGCCCAGTTTCCAGGGCCCGATCGTCATACCGTCGGGCCTTTTGCCATCAGTACGCGAGATACCGGGAGGCTCTAGCACTGCCGGCAGATTTGCGGTGGCAAGGGCCCTGCGGATGATGCTGTTGAGGGCAGCGTGGCGGGATCTGCGGCCGGCGCTTCGAGCGCATGAGAGGCCGTGGTGGCCTAGCTCGCCAACAGGCTCGCCGCAGACGCATGGATGTGGATGGACGGCCCTGGCGCCCAAACGTAGGCAAACCGCTAAGGACAAAGTATTCTTGGAGTTTGCATACAATTATATAAAAATTGTGCGAAGCCTAATCAACATTAGTACCAGGCATCTTTGTCATTCAAATAATCGTTTATTTTATAATAGACTTTCTTACAAAGTTGTTCTTTAATGTGAATCTTAAACTTTCTGTCTGTCATATTTAAGATTTCCTCTGGTAGTTTGTTATAGAAGCGTATACATTACCCCGTGAACGATTTACTGACCTTACTAAGTCTAAATCATAGTAAAACAGGTTTATTTAAGTGATATTGTATCGTGGATGTTGTAAAATGGTCCGTATTCAGTGGCATGTAAGTCAGATCGGTGGAAAGGGAAAAATACTCCAACAAGCAAAAAATCTAAACTATTTTACATTTTGAATGTAGTGTCTGTACTAAAATTAATTACACTGTGGCATTATGTACCACACCCACGGCACTCTGTCCGTACACGTGGTGTGTGTGCGTAAATTATTGTAGGGCTGCTCCACCCAGCGTTCGAACATAGTCGATTGAGATAGGGACAACGTTATACGTCAACAACATTAGTGCCTCTCTTTCTAACTTCCTCGGTGCGCGTCGAAAGCTCGCTGGCGTAGTACTGAAGTGCGTACTGCCAGCCGTGGTCTAATATGCGGGCGACGTTAAAATGGCGAGGGGATGGGGGGTGAAAGACCCTTCTTTGCGTAGCAATATTTACTATTATCAGCCATTACTATGTGCATATATCATCATCATCATCAGATTATTTTTGTCTCCACTGCAGGAGCACAACCCTCTCTCATCTGCCGGAGACAGACGGAGGATTTGGCCTACACTCCCCGCGCTGGCCAGACGGGTTGTGGAGGCCTGGTTGACGTTTTATAATGTATTTCCTTAGTCGCCTTGTACGACATCCACGGGAAGCGTTGGAGTGGTCCTATTCTACTCTACCGGAAACCACACGGCACGTATATGTATATATATGTTTGCAGAATATAATATGTGTTTATTCGACAAACAGTTTGTAATATTGAAATAATATTGGGTTATGATACAAGGGTAGATAAATAGGGAAAACAATCGAGCAAGGGTTGTTGGGGTGAATACGTTAAAGGCCTCCGGAATCTTTGCTTAAAACCGCTTCGTTTGCGGAAATAAACATTTTCAACCGGAATGAAATGAGATTTAACACGAATTTGTTAATTTATGCATATAGTTAAATTACAGTCCCATCCCACTAATATTATAAATGCGAAAGTTTGGATGTTTATAACTCAATCACGCTTCAACCACTGGACGGATCGTGATGAAACTTGGCACACATATAGGTTAGGTCCTGGAATAGGCCATAGGATAGTTTTTATCCCGACAAAACATCTTATTCCTACGGGAAATACATAATAATTTGTGATGTTAAGTTGTCCACGCGGGTGAAGTCGCGGGCAACAGATAGTTAATAATAACAATAAGGTTGTCTGGAAGTTATCGCTTAGCGATAAGACCGCCTAATTTGTACTACTTTTTACTTATAAAACTTGTATTTGTTTGTGCAATAGAATGTACTGTATAATGTAAGTATCGTCAATAAATGTTAACCAAGGGTCGGAATAAGGTAGTGTCGAGTACTTGCAACGAAACTATGGCATGGAGGATTATAATGGCCGTTCCTTTTCAATGGATTTTATTAATTGTTTTAATTAAAATCCCGGGACGCTTAGTAGTAATAAATAGAATTATTTCCCGCTCAAGCTCCCGCTCTCGCTCCCGCTCCCGCTCCTGCACCAACTGCAACCGCCACCTCCTCGCCCCAAACCTAGCCTAACTCATCGCAATATGACTTCCTCAAACCATTACACTTCTTTGTTGTATAGTATATACCAGTTAACGCGGGTCTTTGAAAACTATAAACTCGCATAACTTTTGATTGAATAAGCCGATTGCGATGAAATAAAAACTAAATGTTACTCCGAACTCATCCCTATGTTTTTCTTAAAACCGGTTTAGTAGTATTTACGTGATGCGTGCACAAACTAACACTCATTAACACTCATTAAAACATTATGTAGAAACCAAGTTTCACTAATAGAAACTTTTGGTGGGGGAAAACTACTGGGGGATTTGCCGTAATAACCACGGTTGGCAAACGAATTGGTGATCGCAGTGATCGTCTTTATGCAGACTGGTGAATGCTGCAGCCCATCCCTGGTGCAGTCCCTTAGCAGCCTTGACGACAACCACGGAAAGATTGGGGGAGATTCTATTTTAATCCGGGAGTCACACAGCAAAAAAGTCGAAGGCATTCAGCTTTAGTATAAAAAATACATTATTCTCCTTTCTTCTGGCAGCTGGAGAGTAACAAAGCCCACTTTATGGAATTTATTCGTATTCGCAACATTGGACTGTTTACAATATAAGTTATGGGCCTTGAGGGAGGAATGAGTGGCGTCACGTGCGCGGCAGTTTGGGCCAAGTTCTTCTATTATGCCTAAGACACTACCTTGCTCTATTTTACACGTTTTATACAAGAAAGATTACAGCAAGGGAGCTTACTGATCCAAATTGTCCAATGATTTTATAATAACTAGTTTATATATTGGTACATATATAGTAAAAAAAAATATAAAAAAATATGTCAGACATGCACACCAATTATCCAGTCCCAAACTAGGCAGAGCTTGTGCTATGGTTACTAGATAACGGACACACATAAATAAATACATAAACATCCAAGACTTGGGTACAAACATTCATATTCATCATAAAAACATTAGCCCCTAGCGGGATTCGACTTCTTTCAGCTCATTTCGACCTCCGGCGTGGCAGTCCGAGAGCTACCCCGTTCCGCCACAGAGGTCGTCTAGTATAGTAGGTAAGGTACTGATAAAAAAAAAAGCATGGCATTAAAATTAAACCTACTAATATTATAAATGCGAAGTTTGGATATTTGGATGTTTGTTACTCAATCACGCTTCAACAACTGGACGGATTGGGATGAAACTTAGCACACATATAGGTTAGGTCCTGGAATAGGACATAGGATAGTTTTTATCCCGAAAAAACATCTGATTCCTACCGGAAGTACATAATAATCTATGATGTTAAGTTGTCCACGCGGTCGAAGTTGCGAGCAACAGAAAGTATTTTATATAGAGATAAAAAAAACTGAAAGAGTGTAACCCACTGCGATGAAATTTGTTTATTATTACAAAATCGAAATCAGAGAAAGAATCTACGTCGAATGGAAACGGGACCCAGCCGTGAAGCTAATAAAACATACACAAGACGATTTGGCGAAGATTTTTTATTTAATGGTATACTGGGCTCGATTCTAAAGGCACAACGTTAAAATTTGACATCACAAAAACTGTTGCTATCCTTGTCACACAGTATTATGAAGATAAAGACGAAACCAATTTTAGCGCTGTCAAATTTTAAATGTGTGCCTTCAGATTCGGGCCCAATGGCACACCGGAAACACTTGGTTTCGGAAACACTTTACAAGCTACCTACTAATATGACAAGCTCACCAGCCTGTCCGTACATGTTTGTACCTGTGCGTAAATAACAGTAGAGCTGGCTGCTGTATCCAGGGCGATCGAAAGAGAGACAACGTTGTACGTCAACAACATAAGTGATTTTCTTTCTGAAGAATCCAGCCCATTAGACGTAGAACTGCCAACTGTGCTCGATTTAGCGGCTACAATAAACTGGCGGGGACAGGTTAGTGTCACTTCTTTCATCATCATTCTTGTCTGCACTGCAGGAGCACAACCCTCTCTCATCTGCCGGAGACAGACGGAGGATTCGGCCTACACTCCCCGCGCTGGCCAGGGTTGGGGAGGCCTGATTGATGTTTTATCAAATCAAATCAAAAAATTTATTTCAGATTTTAGTCCATATTTTTGTTAGTACAGTCTTATTAAACTATGTTAATTGATTTTAAAAATATAGTAAAAATTAAAAATATACAAACATTAAAATATCACAAAATTTTAAATTATAAATTACAAGTATATAAAAAAATCAAAAAATTACGACATACATGTATTTATAATGTATTCCCTTAGTCGCCTTGTACGACATCCACGGGAAGAGTTGGAGAGGTCCTATTCTACTCTACCGGAAACCACACGGCAAGGGAACCACACGGCAAAGTCACTTCTTTACGTAGTAATATTTAGTGGTTTATTAAGATCACTTTAATTAACATGAACACACAAATCAAAAACCAAGACTATTATGGAACTTGGCATCCGTTTACGAAGTAAATTTTTGTTAGGATTATATTTACACCTTCCGGAACTTACGGGTCGCACCCTTGTTATCATATCGTTTGCCTGTAGGTGTGTACCTGCGTAGGTAGAGCATAAATAATGTATATGCCTACATTTTGCATGCTTTTGGGACATTTTACTGTAATAGTTGAGATGGGTTGGGCAAATTGTGAGGGACCAACGAAACTAGAGCAAACTGAGACTGTTATTTTGTTATTTTAAGTGATTTCAATTTCCTGCAAACAATTTGGGACAAGAAAAGGAATGTTACATACACACATACATACATACATACATACATACATACATACATACATACATACATACATACATACATACATACATACATACATACATACATACATACATACATACATACATACATACATACATACATACATACATACATACATACATACATACATACATACATACATACATACATACATAATGCTCAAGCCTTAGTCTCAGAGGAGTAGGCAGAGATAATGGATCCTGACACACCTCACTAGCCTCACTCACATTCGTCAACCTTATCATGCACCTCCTTTTATTCTTCTCACTGCGGACCCCAGCCTTTTTGAGGACGTTACTAATTTGATCCTTGAACGTCCTCCTCGTTCCTTCCACATTCGCACTGCTCGTAATTTCTTTCTTTCTTTCTTTAGATTAGAATAGATTTCTTTATTTCACATTACAAATTTTAATACATAGATTAACTTAATTAAAAGGTCAGAGTTAATGTGATCGTCAAAAAATAATAAAGAATAGTATACAAAATGTAAATTCTACACAACTCGTGTATGAGATTTATAACAATGTCATAACTTAATGTACATAATAATAACAATGTAAATAAAAATATTGCCGTGTGGTTTCCGGTAGAGTAGAATAGGACCACTCCAACTCTTCCCGTGGATCTCGTACAAGGCGACTAAGGGACTACATTATAAAACATCAATCAGGCCTCCCCAACCCGTCTGGCCAGCGCGGGGAGTGTAGGCCAAATCCTCCGTCTGTCTCCGGCAGATGAGAGAGGGTTGTGCTCCTGCAGTGGAGACAAAAATAACCTGATGATGATGATGACATAAAAATAAAAAAATAAAAATTTCATAAACTATGTCGCAGTTTAAACTCAAAATTGTATGTCCATAAATTCTTTGACAGAGTATAATTCTTTACCCAATAAAAGGTTTTTCAGTCGGCGACTAACCGTTTAATCATATGTTTCGTTCTGTAGCTCACCAGGGAGATGTCGTTTAGGAATGTCATGTTACTTAAATATAGCAAGACTTTACATAATGCCATGTGGTTTCCGGCTTAGAATAGGGCCACCCCCAATCTTCCCGTGGGTGTCGTCAAGGCGACTAAGGGATTGCAGCGTTCTCCTGTGTATATTAAGATCAATACTGCGATCACCAATCCGTCTGCCAAGCGTGGTGATTATGGCAAATCTCCCAATGGACAGCCCACCAAAAGTGTCATTCTATTGGGGAGGCTTATGTTCAGCAGTGGATGACTTTCGGCTGATGATAAAACAACATACATACATAATTCTTAATCCCTGGGTATCAGATATGTTTTTGAGTACAAAATCTGACATTTAAGTACAAATAGTACATATTTGTTACAAAATCCCGCTTTTAAGTTCTGAAGTCCTGTTTGCTATTACTGAAATTCTACCTTGAAAGTAAAGGTCTAGATGTAAGTAAGTATATGTTACAGGGCATGAAAAAAAGACATACTGTCGAATTGAGAACCTCCTCCTTTTTGAAGTCGGTTTAAAATAGAAGACACATGTTTGTTTTTATTGGTCCAAATTCTTGTGAGTGGGGGAAATCGACGACCTCCGTGGCGGAACGGGTAGCTCTCGGACTGCCACGCCGGAGGTTGCGGGTTCGAATCCCGCTAGGGGCAAATGTTCGTATGATGAATATGAATGTTTGTACCCAAGTCTTGGTTTGTACCCAAGTATCCGTTATCTAGTAACCATACCACAGGCTCTGCCTAGTTTGGGACTGGATAATTGGTGTGAATGTCTGAGATATTTATATATTTATATATCGCCCTTCGAGGTTTCCGGATGTGTCAAATTAATTTAAAATTCTCTCTAGAGACATTCCAACTTAAAAATTGTCTAGAAGGATCGTTGAAAGGGATTAAGTTTGCAAATTGCTATAGTTTGCAACGAGAACAACCGTGTAGGGTAATTCCTCAATCCCTTTTGCCCAGGAGACTCATAATCCAGTTTGCCTTAGAGAACTTTAAAACTCCAGGTACAAGGGTGAAAGTTTAGTTTGCTGGAGGAACGAGGAACTTTGTTATGAAGTAAGACGCCAAGGTTCATTACCTAGTTTCCTTCAAAAGGTCAAAATATGTCCTAAGCCATCAGAATCTGCAAAGTTTGGTAATAGAAAAACTCTTTTGGCTATCCGTTCGGGGCGCACGTGACAAACTATGGGATCGGTTGATTTGAAAATCTTTTATGATACTGAAAACAGCTCTTTTCTAAGCCGGCAAGTGTGGTTTCCGGTAGAGTAGAATAGGACCACTCCAACTCTTCCCGTGGATGTCGTACAAGGCGACTGAGGGAATACATTATAAAACATCAATCAGGCCAGCGCGGGGAGTGTAGGCCAAATCCTCCGTCTGTCTCCGGCAGATGAGAGAGGGTTGTGCTCCTGCAGTGGAGACAAAAATAACCTGATGATGAAGTGTGGTTGCCGGCTTAGAAAAGAGCTACCTCCAATCTTCCTGTGTGCGGGAGGGGTGACAAGTCGTTAGAGCCAGTGGCCGACGACGCCCGACGGAAGTCTCGCGTCTTATGACGTAAAGAAAACACGCCCTTCCCGCACCCCTCGACTATCTCAGGAACCTACTTAGATATGCGCTTTGCCAGTAAGGGATTGTACCAGGGACGAGCTGCAGCGTTCTCCTGTGTATATTAAGCGCCTGCCAAGAGTGGTGGTTGTAAAGGTATCAACGTTTGAGGAAAGTAAAGACTCTTACATGTTGATGATGTATCATCATCATCAGGTGATTTTTGTCTCCAATGCACGAGCACAACTCTCTCCGGAGACAGACGGAGGATTTGGCCTACACTCCCCGCGCTGGCCAGACGGGTTGGGGAGGCCTGATTGATGTTTTATAATGTATTCCCTCAGTCGCCTTGTACGACATCCACGGGAAGAGTTGGAGTGGTCCTGTTCTACTCTACCGGAAACCACACGGCGCCCCTATGAGTAGAAATAACAATGTCTCAATTCATTTTTTCCTTATTTATATTTGTACTTAATTTTGTCTTCTTCCAATATTTGCTGGTTAGGTTAGCTATGTTTCCTCTGTGTCAAAAATAACTCGTACAATGTTAAAATAATGTACCTCCATAATTGGATCAATAGTATATTTTTTGTTTTATTTGCTTCAATACTGGGATTACTAAAGGTGGGCCAAAATAACGTAATAATGTTGTACTGCCTAGTTCTGAGCAGTAAGAATTTGTTGAAATTATTGTCTGTTCTTGCCGTGTGGTTTCCGGTAGAGTAGAATAGGACCACTCCAACTCTTCCCGTGGATGTCGTACAAGGCGACTAAGGGAATACATTATAAAACATCAATCAGGCCTCCCCAACCCGTCTGGCCAGAACGGGAGTGTAGGCCAAATCCTCCGTCTGTCTCCGGCAGATGAGAGAGGGTTGTGCTCCTGCAGTGGAGGCAAAAATAATCTGATGATGATTTTCTGGTAATTTATAATAATATGTTTATTTATTTCTCCAACGTAATTACTTAATTTAAAGAAAACCTTCTGAAATTTTTTTCTCCGAACTTTTCAATCTTTCGCAAACGGTCGACTCAGATTGACTCACGAATTGTTTTATCAGAGTAATTCCATTAAATTTAAAGCTTCGTTCATGAAACCTTGTGTCTAATTTTAAATATGTTATTTCTAATTTTGTTTTTTTTTAGTAGGGTTTACAAAAGGCGAGGATTTCTTGGTTAGGGTGTACAAAAGGGGGCGCTAAAAAATTTCACGCCAATCAGAGATTTTTTTCCATAGCGCCCCCTTTTGTACACTCCAACCGATTTATTTTTAGAAAATGTCTCAAAAATGGTTTATACGTTACACACAAACAATTTTCACGCTAAACAGAGACTTTTTCCATAGTTCCCCATTTTGTCTTTTTGATCTAAAAATAACTCGTCTTAGTTGGTGAGTTTTGAATGGGGGAAATTTCAAAGTAGATTGGTCCACCTTTGTACTAAATAATACGTTTACATTAATACATTTACGGAAACAAAAGAGAAGTTCCCGAAACTAAACAGTTTTAAAACAACTTACCAATAAACAAGCTCATGACAAGAATTAACACCATTTTTTAACTAAATCGTCACTTTCTCACGAAAATCATCATTAATTCACATTATTTAAATACAATAACACGCACAAAATTCCAAAAGTTTTGTTAGTCTTTAAATTGTCGAAAAAGT
Source organism: Esperia sulphurella (assembly GCA_947086405.1). Classification (NCBI taxonomy): domain Eukaryota; kingdom Metazoa; phylum Arthropoda; class Insecta; order Lepidoptera; family Oecophoridae; genus Esperia; species Esperia sulphurella. The sequence continues at coordinate 15,967,344 of OX352267.1, forward strand.
TTACATTTCAATGTCAGTTTTATTGTTAACTAATTAGGCAAAGATCAAAAACAGTATGCAGACTTATTATAAATTAACATTTACTTATTAATTTTAAAACGAGAGCAGTTTATTAGACACGTGCCGCTCGCTGTATGACGTATCGTAATATCTGGAGGGACTGACGTGCAACCCCCACCAGCGCCAGAATCAAACTGAAGGCAAACGTCAAAATGATAAGATACAGGGGTTGAGGGTTGCCATCTTGGCTAAATCACCCCTCTTTAAAAAAAGTAATAACAATTTCACGACCTAATAATTTAGGTTATTGCATAATTTAAACACTGGGTTAACGACTTCTTTAATAAAAAAAAGTTATATTAATTTTTCACTGCATTTTTTTTATTAACCATTCGTTCGGTCGAAATGAGTTGTCTGTGGAAAAAATTAACAGTGTTGCAATGTTGTAAATAATAATATAAAAATAGTTTAATACTGTGCTTCATCATATCTGCCCTTAGACGTCCACTGCTGGACATCATCATCATCATCATCATCATCAGGTTATTTTTGTCTCCACTGCAGGAGCACAACCCTCTCTCATCTGCCGGAGACAGACGGAGGATTTGGCCTACACTCCCCGCGCTGGCCAGACGGGTTGGGGAGGCCTGATTGATGTTTTATAATGTATTCCCTCAGTCGCCTTGTACGACATCCACGGGAAAAGTTGGAGTGGTCCTATTCTACTCTATCGGAAACCACACTGCTGGACACAGGCCTTCCCCAATTAACTCCACTACACCCGGTCCTCCGCCCTCCGCATCCAGCTGCTTCCGGCCATCTGAAGAAGGTCGTCGGTCCACCTGGCGGCGGGGCGTCCCAGCCTGCGCATGCCGATTCGCGATCTCCACTCGTCTGCCCCAACGGCTATCGGTTCTGTGACAGATGTGACCCGCCCACTGCCACTTCAGCTTACTAATTCTTTTGGCTATGTCGGTCACCCTTCATCGGATCTCCTCGTTACGAATCATATCCTTCAAAGAAACCCCGAGTATAGCCCTCTCCATAGCTCGCTGAGCGACTTGAAACTTGTGGATCAGGCCCACTGTCAGTGTCCACGTCTAGCTTACGAATTATTCAATTGTTTGACAATATTTTTTACTGTCGTAAGTTTATAATTTGTATATTAAGATCATTACATATAGCGATCACCAACCCGAAAGCGTGCCAAGCGTGGTGATTATAGCAAATCTCGCAGTGGACAGCTCACCAAATGTGGCATTCTATTGGGGAGGCTTATCCTTGGATGATGGTGATGAAATGCAGTTAATACGATAGAATTTTTAGTTTTTCCTTAGATTTAGGGACTTTTTTCAGAGCTGGCAACAAAACATCACTAATTCAGTGCCGGTTGGCCCGCGCATGCGCGATTCCTTCGTCATTTCGCGAAACAATATTTATTTATAGAATCTACCTGTTTACAACACACGTTACATTTTTAATTGGAGTGTTTAAAACTGTCAATATTTAAACGATTATCAAAGAATCGCATCTTTCATCAGCTGAAGTGGCAGTGGGTGGGCCACATGTGTCGCAGAATCGACGGCCGTTGGGGCAGACGAGTTCTGGAGTGGAGACCGCGGATCAGCACTCGCAGGGTGGGGCGCCCCGCCGCCAGGTGGACCGACGACCTGAAGAAGGTGGCCGGTAGCGGCTGGATGCGGAGGGCTGAGGACCGGGTGGCGTTAATTGGGGAAGACCTATGTCCAGCAGTGGGTTCAACATTATTTAACCGTAGCGTCAATATTTAGTAATAATTAAATGTTCTGCGTAGTAACTGCACAAGTTTCATTGTGAATGTGAAAGAGTTGTGGCTACTTGCGTGGAACAGAGCGATTGTTTGGAACGCTCCATCTAGTAGTACATAGAGACCGTTGTCTATTGGGGGATTTTCCATAATCACCACGCTTGGTAGTGTGCATCACTCCAGCCCGGGCAAAGTCGAATTTCAGAAATCTGACCCTGGCCAGATTAGTACACGTAACCTTAACCTTATTTTGTACTAAATTTTCAGAATTTGTACTTAAACAGATCAAAGTTATCGCCATTGCAGTAATAATCTTAATATACCCAGGAGAACACTACTGCCGTTTGGCGTGTTGTTCCCGGCTTAGAATAGTGCCACCCCAACCTTCCCGGGGGTGTCAGGCACTAAAGGATAGCATAGGCGTGACATACAAAGTATATGTTCTCGGATCGACAATTTATAATAGTTTACCTCGAGACGAGAAAAGTGCGGCTTCCACCAGCATATTTAAAAATAAATTTAAAAAAAATCTTATTTCGAAGGCATATTACTCAGTTGACGAATTCCTGAAAGATGTTTCAAAGTATATTATTTGACATTTGTGAATTTATGACATTATTTATTAATTATTATCTGTTACCTATGTGACATTAATTGTTAAAAACATTTTTGACTTGTAATTTTTGTTACCAATAAATATGTTTATGATTATTTGAACGATTATTTAATTGACAAAGATGCCTGGTACTAATGTTAATCCAGCTTCGCAAAATCTTTATTATTTGTATGCAAACTTGATTTTTAAAAGATGTGTTGCGTGAAGTTTGTTGCGCCGTTTCTTCTTCACAGCGCTAACACCTAGGAAGCGGTAGTCGATAAAAAAAATGACGTGTATAAATGTACCAAGTGTACTCATATGCAATAAATGATTTTGACTTTGACTTGACTTTGACTTTATGATTATATTTACTTATTTCTAGTACAGAAAATCCTAGTTATTTTTTAGTGTTATGCGATATTTAGATAAATTAACCACAGTTTGCACCGCAACATCGCCTAGGGTTGCCACCCGTCCGGGTTAACCCGGATTTGTCATAGTTTACTGGGCAGCTTTCAAGTCATCAAAAATAAATCAAAATATTTATTTTCAAAATTGGAATACATTATTCTCTTTTTGACGTCAAATTCTGCCTAAAACTACATCGCTCGCTAGTTTCTTAAAAGGTAAAGAAGTTTTTTTTTTAATATTAAAAGAGTATAATTTCTGTTGCATTTAAAGAAGAATACAATACAATACACTTTATTGCACAAACAAAGACAGTTACACGTTATAGAAGTTACAAATAGTACAATTTAGGCGGTCTTATCGCTCTAAGCGATTTCTTCCAGACAACCTTTGGGTAGAAAATATTATACCAGAGAAATTGTAGGTTGCGCTGATTAGGAAATGAAGTAAAACTAGTAATAGTTCCTTAAGACTTTAAAAAGATTATGTTTTGTTTCTTTATAATACATACTTAGTCTAAAATTGTATGAAAATAAATAAAAAGTTGATTTATAACAATTAAAAAAATATATATTTTACTGAGTAACTTGCCGTGTGGTTTCCGGTAGAGTAGAATAGGACCACTCCAACTCTTCCCGTGGATGTCGTACAAGGCGACTGAGGGAATACATTATAAAACATCAATCAGGCCTCCCCAACCCGTCTGGCCAGCGCGGGGAGTGTAGGCCAAATCCTCCGTCTGTCTCCGGCAGATGAGAGAGGGTCGTGCTCCTGCAGTGGAGACAAAAATAACTCTGTTGCTATGTCCGGGTTGTAAGCTTCAAAATCCGAGGGTTTCATGCTTCTTGGCCGGGAACATAGACATAGACATACTTTATTGATAACTTCCGTTACAGGTCAAATAAAAATTCTATACAAGTTAAATGAAATCAAATTATAAAGCAAATTAAACACAATTAAATATGAAAACATCAATAACTAACATAAATATAAAAATGTCCAATAAAATTATTAAAACTAAATAAATTCAGTTAATGCGTTCTGCAAGAACTCTTCATAGCAATAAAATGCTTGCTTGACAAGCCAGTCTCTTTTAAAAAAAAAATATTTTTTTTTTATTTTTCAAAATTTTCTGTAGATACATATAGTATACTTAGAATCGTCAATTTGAACATTGGTAGCGTATAAACATAACATTGGTAGGTCACAGTTAGTACCTACTAAACTATCGTGGAAGAGTGCCACAATAAATTCTTTCATTCATTTAGTCAAAGTCAAGTCAAATTAGAAATAGGTAGGCAGATTGCCGTGTGGTTTCCGGTAGAGTAGAATAGGACCACTCCAACTCTTCCCGTGGATGTCGTACAAGGCGACTAAGGGAATACATTATAAAACATCAATCAGGCCTCCCCAACCCGTCTGGCCAGCGCGGGGAGTGTAGGCCAAATCCTCCGTCTGTCTCCGGCAGATGAGAGAGGGTTGTGCTCCTGCAGTGGATACAAAAATAACCTGATGATGAGGCAGATCTTAGAGGTGGCAACCCTACCTCCGTCCATCATTCTTCCGCTGTATTCAGAAAATATTGAAATTAATGAGGTGATTTTCCCCACAGGTTTTTCTCTCGCCGGGGTTTCAGTATTATTTACCCTCTATCGACCTTTGTTCCCGGATTTTGATACGTATTCTGAGCTGTTACGTCATTTTTAATCAAGTGTTTGCTGTGTAGAACAGTTTTTTTTATTTAAACCTTATGAAAGGAAGCCGCCTTTCAAAAGCGGTTTCTCTATTATTTTTATTTCGCAAAAAAGAGCTGTTAGGGCAATCTATAATCTGTGTTGGGTTCAGTGGCGCACCTTGGGAGAGGAGAGGATGATGATGATGATGATAATCTGTGTTGTAGAGAGTCATTAAGAGAAAAGTTTAAAGAAATAAGCATATTAACAGTAGCTGGTCAATTAATTTTAGATAATATTTTATATGTCAGAAAAAATGTATCTCTCTTTTTGAGGCACTGTGACAATAATAGTTATAATACAAGAAATAAAAAAAAGGATAAGTAATATTTATAATTTATAATTTTAATAATAATAATTTTTGTCTGTTTTTTTGCGCAGTAAAAACTACTGGAGCAATTGTGATGTAGTTTTCGGAAGAGCACATGGGTTAATTCGGAGTAACATTTAGTCTTTATTTCATCTTAATTGGCTCACTCAGTCAAATGTTATACGAATTAATAATTAAACTCAAAGAAGTATAATTGAAAAGAGTGGGTAAAGAGGGGGGGGGGGGGTCTGGAAGTGGGTGCGGGAGATACACGTTTAGTAAATTTCATCTTTATTTAAAAAATGTAGTCACGCGAAGGGAGCCGCAGGCACAGCTAGTATATAATATTATTCTTATGTCCGACATGTTTCAGCAATTGCTAAAGGACGTTTCAGACTGGCGCGCCCCGCGGCGACTACTTTAGGTTCTCTTTGACGAAGGCCCCCGGACGGGGTCAGAATCCGACATAAGCCTAGTTATATGACAATTAAAACAGCAGAAACTACCGCTATATGAATACAGACGATATTGGACGACCTCCGTGGCGGAACGGGTAGCTCTCGGACTGCCACGCCAGAGGTTGCGGGTTCGAATCCCGCCAGGGGCACATGTTCGTATGATAATGAATGAAATGAAATGAAATTATTTATTTCAGAAAGATATTTCCATATATAATTAGTAGGTCTTAAACTAGGTTAGTAGGGAGTCATATATTTTTTTTTTTCGTCAATTGTACAATAGAAAATGAGTGAATTATAAAATGTCAGTTAAAATACAGAATTAATTAAAAATTGTAAAAATAAATTCAATTCAAAATGTTAACATTCAATAAAATAGAATAAAAATTTAAAATGTCAAAAACAAAACAAATACAACAAACAGATAAACATGAATGTTTGTACCCAAGTCTTGGATGTTTATATATTTATTTAAGTATGTGTATCCGTTATCTAGTAACCATAGCACAGGCTCTGCCTAGTTTGGGACTGGATAATTGGTGTGAATGTCTGAGATATTTATTTATTTACAGTTTTTTTTTTTTTTTTTATTTATTATTCGTTACAACAATAGTTGTGTAGAATTATAATAGGTAAAACTTAGGATATACAATACAATACAATAGTCAATGTACATTTCAAATATAAAATTTGTCAAAACGAATTAAAAACTAATTATTTAAACAATGTCAACACTTATTTTCTAAATACTCCCGTAAATTATAGGGGCACATTTCAATAAGATATTTTTTTAACATTATTTTAAATTTCTTATCTGGCAGTTCCCTCAACTCCATTGGCAGCTTGTTGTATACTTTAACCGCATTATACATCGCGGTGCGCTCAAAGAATGCAGTGTTTGAGGTAGGGAGACGCAGTTGCATATGGGGCTCATGTATCGCGTTTAACCTACTGCTTCGAAAGGAGGGTGCGGACGGGAACTTGTCGGGGTATCGCCGGGTATTTATTTTAATACTCAGGGATCGGAATAAGGTAGTGTTGTTTAAGTACTTGAGAAAATATGGCACGGAATTTAACACACGCGACGCGACATCGCGTGTTTATAATGTGATTCTGATAATAGGATTTTATACATACTCTAAGGTTGACTGGAAGAGATCCATCCCTGTGTGGGATAAGTCCGCCTTTGTATACAACTTTATTCTTTTATTTATTTTTATTGTTGTTAATTTTGCTACAATACATACATACATAATGCTCACACGTTGGTCCCAGAGGGGTAGGCAGAGACGATGCATCGCAACTTTGCGCGATCCAACGTCGCAAAGCGACTTTCCTTCGTCCACTTTTCGCTTCGTGATACCTCTTGGCGTGATGTGTGGCGAACAACATCATTTTATACGTTTTGAATTTACTCCACATGCGTCGCGTGGCATCGCGTGTGATAAATATATCGCTGTCTTTACAGTCATACGCGATTCGCCTATGTGCCCCGGCGGTCGGGGCCGCGGCGCGTACGCATATTTTTATACCTAAAGTACGGAGTTGAACAGGCCTGCACGTAGCCTCCCAACATTTATAACAGAACCTTTATATTTTCCCTATTGTCTGGAAGAAATCGCTTAAAGCGATAAGACTGCCGAAATTGTACTATTTTCACTTCTAAAAATGTTGTCTGTATGTTTGTGCAATAAATTAAATTATTATTATATTATGGACTTGTTAAAAAATATTGACTTGTAATTGTTTAAAAATAATGACTTGTATCCTTATATTTAAAAAAAAAGACCTGTAATCAAAATCAAAATCAAAATATTTATTTTCAAAATTGGATTACATTATTCTCTTTTTGATGTCAAATTCTGCCTAAAACTACTCCACTTCCACCTGTATAACCTCAAATGAAATGATTATCAATAAAATATGTCTACGTCTACGTCTACGTCTACGTCTACGTCTACGTCTACGTCTACGTCGACGTCTACGTCGACGTCTACGTCGACGTCTACGTCTACATCTACGACCACGTCTATGTCAATACAGTGTACCTGTTGTAATTATTAAAACATTTCTGCGTCCATCAATTTTATCAAAACCTCAGGAATATATTGCGGTTTACATACGAAACATGATTTGTAACAGTGTTGCAACAGGAAATAAATCACAAAGCAATCTAACTAACCCGAAATAGAGGTGGATAGTTTGACGCCCGTAGGGTTGGCAATCAGCGAGCTAAATTAAAAATATCCTAAACTTTGAAGCTGTGATACTGTATCATCTTTCCTGAAAATGTAAAAATTCATTCTTAAACACAAATGAAGGTGGGCGTTTTTATATCAACGAATAACAGCACCACAATAACATATAGTATGAGTATCTGTTTACACATATATGTGTATGTTTATTAGACTGTATTTATATTTATATATACAGGGTGTAAGGGACGGTCTTCCGAAAACTTTAACCATGGCTTCAGACCATCACCCTGAACATCGTACAGCAAGAATTTTTCGCCGGAAATAAAAAAAAAATTTCGACTCACCATACAAATTTTACAAATGACATGCCAGATTTGTATGAAGAGTCGATTTTTTTTTTTATTTCCGGCAAAAAATTCTTGCTGTACGATGTTCAGGGTGATGGTCTGAAGCCATGGTTAAAGTTTTCGGAAGACCGTCCCTTACACCCTTTATATGTATATATTTTAAGTATGTATACGGGTATACATGTAGTTTATCGAATTAATTATTATGTATATTTAGGTACACACACGTCTGCCCTAACACGCAGTTTTCTCTTTCTCTGGTAGGCTGGCAGAAATCTCTTAAAGAGATAAGCTTCACCATTTGTGCTGTAATTTCCTTTTTTTTGTTTGTTGTAATGTTATGTGTGTGCAATAAAGAGTTAAATAAAAATAAATAACAACAAGTAACACGAAAATCATCATCAGCGGAAATGAAATGAAATAGTTTATTTTTCATATATATACATTACAGCTAGAAACTAAACAAGTGCAGCATTTACATTACTGAAAGTAAGTAAATTTCTTACATTAAACCATATATATACCAAGTTGCCGTGTGGTTTCCGGTAGAGTAGAATAGGACCACTCCAACTCTTCCCGTGGATGTCGTACAAGGCGACTAAGGGAATACATTATAAAACATCAATCAGGCCTCCCCAACCCGTCGGGCCAGCGCGGGGAGTGTAGGCCAAATCCTCCGTCTGTCTCCGGCAGATGAGAGAGGGTTGTGCTCCTGCAGTGGAGACAAAAATAACCTGATGATGATAATACCAAGTGGTGCTAGAACATAGTGCGCTGGTATCCATGCCAGGCGAGCCTATGTTACAGACACCAGCGCCCTCCTCCGGAGGCTAGGTTGTTGGGTTGTTGCATTTACGTACATGATAACTAAATAATAATAATACAATACGTCCACTGTTGAACAAAGCCTTCCTAGTAGAATGCCATTTTTGGTAGGCTGTCCATTGGGGGATTTGCCATAATCACCACACTTGGCAGGCGGATTGGTGATCGCAGTAATGATCTTAACATTCACAGGAGAACCTTGACTTACTGGAAGATTGGGGGTGGCTCAGTTCTAAGCCGGGACCCACACTGCCGGCATATAAATAGATATGCCAATGAAAAGGTGTTATTAGATAGAACAATAGTTACTATGGCAGCTAATCTTATACATAATGCTCACGCCCTGGTCCCAGAAGGGTAGGTAGAGACGATGGATGGCCACTTTGCGCGAACTTTTTGCCGTCTGATACCACTTGCTGTAATGTGTAGCGAACGACAGGGGCGGCGCTAGCCTTCGCGAGGCTCTTCGGTAGATCTTTGCGAGATTCTTGTCTTTAAGGAATTAGTTTTAATGACGTTACTTGACGAGAAATGCATAGGAATCTATACTTATAACAAAACTGTAACTGGTATATGTCTGTACATGAGAGATATTAAAAAAAAATTGTATGAGGGTCTTTATAGGGCCAATAGAAGCTAAAACAATTTTTTTTAGATTTTTTGTCTGTCTGTCTGTATGTATGTATGTATGTTTGATACCGCATCACGCAAAAACTACTGAATGAAATTTGATGCAGTTGTCACAGCTGTCTTGCTGGTGGTATAACTTAAAATCTGGTGCATGTTTCATCTTGATAAGCCACACGCCACGCGTATGGGATTGAGTGAAAGGAGAATGCCCAAAATTGTATGGGAGTTTGCCCTTGAACTTTGAACCTTGCGTCTGGATCAAATTGTCGTCAAAGTACAGGCAAAATACTAAGGATTATTATAATAAGAAAATCGTTTATCTATTTAGTGGGAAAATTGAATAATCTTACTTGGAATGAAATCTTCGTTTGCGCACAGTTTTTACAACACCGTGGGTATATGGCCACGATTAACCGTTCCCGATCTTGATGGCATAGTTTGGTTATTAGTCGGCGACGGTATATTGCGTTCGATACTACATTAGACTCGTTAAAATATTTTTTTTCACCCAAATACATAAACTAAACAAACGGAGACAAAACAGGTCTTGACATCATATCGGATATGACGTCACAGTACGAAACCATAGTGCATATCAATAGTGAGGTTCTACTAAATCGATTTAACAAATTGAATAATCGATATTTCGATTACGTAACAATATTTTCATAAATATCTTTTAAGAACGTGTGTATTACTTTAAATCAGTATAAATACCGTATTTCCAGTCAGTAAATGAAAAACGTGATTGGTGGATTATCGCGCCAGTAACTGAAAGGCAGTATCAACTATGGTTGACAAATATCGATTATAAATATATATCGACTTTAATTCTGCTTTCACTACTCTAGTTGAAAAGATGCCGGTCGGCTGGCGGAAATCAATCAACGTTTTTATTATATGTTATTTTTAAACTCCCTATTCCATTAGATTTAAAAAAAATTGAGGGGATTCATAATTCAGACCAATGTTTTTGGTACATGAATGATAAAGACGCATCTTAGGCCCACTTTTGGTCATTCTCCTTTAGTTTTTGGGGATAGGGATGGGGTTGAGGTTGGGGTTGGGATTGGGATATTGAGAGTCTCGAGTCTGAGTGGGAGTGGAAGTACGAGTCGAAGTGGGAAGAGAACGGGAGCGGAAGTGGGAACGGGGGCGGATTCTGTAGTTCACGCGAGCGGAGCCGCGGGCACAGCTAGAGATAATATAAATGTAGAGTGTTAAAACTGTGTATTGGAAATTAATAAAAATTAATAAACACAAAGATTAGTATATTTTTCTACTTGGGTTGTTTGCGCGAGTGCGCGAGGCCCCTGCAAGACCAAGGCCCAAGCCCAAGCGGTTGCCCTGCTCGCCACACCCTAAGGCCGCCCCTGGCGAAAAACATCGGCTAATGTCAGTATGTATGTATGTAAACGCTTTATTGTACCAAAAATAACAACAACAACAATAATAATAAAATAGGAATTAAACTGTGTACAAAGGCGGACTTATCCCACCTAGGAATCTCTACCAGTCAACCTTAGAGTAACCGAAACCTACCTTACCTTAGAGTAACTGTCAGTTAGCTGTATTTGTGACGTTATTTATTAAAATACCAGAAAAATTATCTAATTAGGTAAAATAAATTCTGGCACGACTTACTCTTTACCAAAAATATCAATATCATTGTCTGGAATTACAATCAGGAACATGTTACAAAACCCTTGCCTCAAATGTGCCATTAAAAATCCTCGTCACTGACAACCCTAACGGATTGCGATATATTTAACTATTTAGATGCGATATCCGCAACGGAAACGACATTAAAACTGCGATAAATTTTAAATATGCGATATTTTATCGCCAATGGAGCCGAAAATGGACCGATAGAGTGTTTACGCTCGTCGGAAATTGGAAAATAAATATGGAAGTAGCTGCATTAAAATCTGAGTACACATACATAACTAAACTTGTGTCTGGCTCAAGATGGAATCTCATACGTAAACTTTCACCATCAGGTTATTTTTGTCTCCACTGCAGGAGCACAACCCTCTCTCATCTGCCGGAGACAGACGGAGGATTCGGCCTACACTCCCCGCGCCGGCCAGACGGGTTGGGGAGGCCTGACTGATGTTTTATAATGTATTCCCTCAGTCGCCTTGTACGACATCCACGGGAAGAGTTGGAGTGGTCCTATTCTACTCTACCGGAAACCACACGGCAAAGGTTAAATCCGCCTACACAAAGATAACTTCAATTGTCTATTGAAACCAAAGCCTTGTTTGCTCTATTGATAGATTTAACGTAGCGTCTAAATTGTACGAGTTCTGGAGTTGTTACAAAGCTCTTTCCAACGCCTACACGCTCTCCGAGTTAAAATGTCGTATAAAATCCCTTATATTACATCTAATTTGGTTACCAAATAGAACGAAAGGGAAAAAATCACTGCTGAACATAAGCCCCCCCCCTCTCCCCTCCCCCCAATAGAATGCCACTTTGGTGGGATGTCCATTGGGGGATTTGACATACCTAATCACCACGCTTGGCAGGTGATCTCAGTCTTGGTGCTGCCAGTTAGGACAACATTAGGAGTTGCAGTGGGCGTGGACGTGTGGGAAGGGGGGGGGGGGCAATGCCGCTAATAACCGTCGAACTACAAGCCATTTTATACTCTTTAACGATGAGTGAAACATATTCTGATGAGCTTTTGGCGTCTAACTATCAAAGTTACACATCATCAGCCGAAAGTCATCCACTGCTGAACGTAAGCCTCCCCAATAGAATGACACTTGGTGGGCTGTCCATTGGGGGATTTGCTATAATCACCAAGCTTGGCAGGCGAATTGGTGATCGCAGTAATGATCTTGACATACACAGGAGAACGCTTCTGCCTCTCCCTGGTGCAATTCCTTAAACGCCTTAACGACACCCGCGGGAAGAAAAAAAAACCTGAGCGCAGTCAACTACTCTGGACTCTCGACCGTATGGGTCATAACAAAAGTTAAAATATCATATTATGCCACGTCTGGCCAGCGCGGGGAGTGTAAGCCAAATCCTCCGTCTGTCTCCGGCAGATGAGATAGGGTTGTGCTCCTGCAGTGGAGACAAAAATAACCTGATGATGATGATGATGATTTATAATTTCAAATTGAATTAACGTGTGTGGAGTTCGTTGTGCAAGGCCTATGTCCAGAGGTGGACGTCTAAGGCTAAGTATGAGTGAATGAATGAACCACTCGGATCCTAACAGAACACACAGCTTACAATTTTATTTTGAAAAACAAAATGTCCAGGGGGTCAATTCTACTAACGCATTTTCGCTCAAAACGCAACTGAACTGCAGCTGAAACGCAGGTTTTAACACTATTCGTACTCCGCTGCGCACAACGTTCGTGCTTCAGCTGCGTTTCAGCCGTAGCTAACGTTTGAACAAACGCAGACGTTGATGGGCGAACGTTCTGTGATTTCGTATTCTACTAATGTTTTTTCTACATTTTGACAGTTGTCTCAGGTAAAAACGACACGCAGCTGCTGTGTAAAATAAATAACGTAGCTGCTGTTTAAACGAACGATAAATGTTGAAAATAGTAGAATTGGCCCCCAGTACCATTCCACTAACTACGTCTGCTTGATACAAAATACAAAACCTCGCATGCACGGAATAGAATAGATGCAGCCATCTATATGCAGATCCGAAAGCAGGCGATGCAATTACGCAGGCGGGTGGAAGCACTCCCACCGCTGGGAATTAGCGTTGGGCACTAATTGAATTTCTATTTTTGCCCTATTTTTCGAGAGAAAATTTGAAAAAGTTTGAGTCGCACACAAAATATTGTTACGATTACACGTAAGTATGGTATGATGATACATGTAATCCCACTGTTGGGCATAGACCTGGGCCAAAGAATACTAAATCTAATAAATAAAAACGTAAGCTTCGCGTGTCTGTACATTGTAAACCGATCAAGAATAAAAAAAACCGTAGAAAGCCTATTATAAAATAGACGATTATTTGAATGACAACGATGCCTGGTACTAATGTTGCTTCAGCTTCGCACTATTCTTATATTATTATATACAAACTTGATTTTAAAAGTTTGTTGTGCTGTTTCTGCCTCACCTAGAAGCGACGGTCGCAAAAAAATTACTTATATATATTCTTTATTGCACACATTTTAAAAGTAAATACAGTTAAAAATTTTGTATACAAAGGCGAGCTTTTCTCTAAAAGAGATCTCTTCCAGCCAACCTTACAGGGTGTGAGACAAGGCACTGAGAGCGAGGGGGCAAAAGTGCATAATATACTACATAATAACTAAATACTGAAACTACTTTACATATATATAATAAATAATAATAAATATAATAAACATACATACATATTATACTGAGTGAGACAGACAGTGCTCTTTTAGTTTAGTTTTAAAGAATGTCACCGACGTACTATCTCGAATGACCGTCGGCAGTTTATTCCACATCTGCGCCGCTCGGACAGTAAAGGAATTGAAAAAGAATTTGGTGTTGAATTAATATAAATGTACCAATACATGACTTCGATTTCGAGCTCTATCTATCCTGATCAATGGAGATCCTGATGCGTCTCTCAAGTAAACTAGCTAACTACCTCCCAAAGCCTTACCCCTTGCTTTGTCCCAAACTACGAACTATGCACGTACCGTGGCATCGATCGTCGGGCAGCTCTTGTTTCCTGACGACTCTATCCGGATACTTCACAACAGAGAACAGATCTCAAGAATTCAGGTGGGGGGTTAGTTCAGGCATTCTTGAAACTTTAGCGGTCGGACGAAGTTTCTGCTGGGTCTACGGATCAGTATATTCATCTGTGTGTGTATACGGCTAATAAAAAATACACAGTGTACTTTAGCTACTTCCACAGTATCATGGCATACGGTATTCTACTGTGGGGTCAAGCAGCAGATATAGAGACCATTTTTATCTTGCAAAAAAGAGCAGTTAGGGCAATCTATAATCTGCGTTGTAGAGACTCATTAAGAGAAAAGTTTAAAGAAATAAGCATATTAACAGTAGCTGGTCAATTCATTTTAGATAATATTTTATATGTCAGAAAAAATATATCTCTCTTTTTGAGGCACTGTGACAATAATAGTTATAATACAAGAAATAAAAATAAACTTGTTTTACCAGGGTTAAGACTAAGTAAGGTCAGCAAATCGTTCACGGGGTAATGTATACGCTTCTATAACAAACTACCAGAGGAAATCTTAAATATGACGGATAGAAAGTTTAAGATTCACATTAAAAAACAACTTTGTAAGAAAGCCTATTATAAAATAAACGATTATTTGAATGACAAAGATGCCTGGTACTAATGTTAATTCAGCTTCGCAAAATCTTTATTAATTGTATGCAAACTTGATTTTTAAAAGATGTGTTGCGTGAAGTTTGTTGCGTCGTTTCTTCTTCACAGCGCTAACACCTAGGAAGCGGTAGGCGATAAAAAAAATTACGTGTATACATGTACCAAGTGTACTCATATGCAATAAATGATTTTGACTTTGACTTTGACTCAAAAACACAAACTCACGTGTGAGTCTCACTCAAGTGACTTCACTCACTTTTAAACCTAATCCATTGGTAGTTCTATAAACATTCCAGAGCACTATCGTAGTAAAGTGAACAAAGAACTCACTTCACGTTCTATAATGTTTACAGAATGCCAATTGAATATCTGAGTAAAGTCACTTGAGTGAGACTTGCACGTGAGTTTGTATTTTAGAGAATACCACTACTTATACCGAATTTGCAATCACAAATATTTACATCAATATGGATTACAGAGTTTCCACTTTTTACATCGACATCATCATCATACTGAGAAAAAAATAAGTAGCCCTCCTACTTACGTAAGGATAAAAATATACCACTATTACATAAGTAGCCGCCCCCATTATAAATGGTGTCACCTACAACTGATTCAGTAGCCAGCCACATTACTAAGTAACCAAACTACTTAATAATGTGGCCGGCACACCATTTATAATGGGGGCGGCTACTTATGTAATAGTGGTATATTTTTATTCTTACGTAAGTAGGAGGGCTACTTATTTTTTTCTTAGAGCAGCCTGAAAAAGTCCACTGCTGAACATATGTCTCTCCCAAGGCGCTACTGAACCCGATCCTCGGTTCTTCTCATCCAGTCGCATCTTTGCTCCATCTAGCCAGAACGCGCGTTCCACATTACGCCTGCCCAGTCGCGATCTCTGCTCAAGATCTCGTTTATCGGCATTTGATCAGTACACTGGCACTTCAACGTACTGATGAGCTATGTTTAAGACTTAGTTCTCTGGCGGATCACCTCATTTCCGATCCTGTCCCTTAGAGAAACTCCGAGTATAGCTCTATCAACAGCCCGCTGAGAGACTTTCAGTTTTTGGACTAATTCCACTGTCAGTGTCCACGTTTCGGCGCTGTAGGTCATTACGGGTAGGACGCACTGGTTGAATACTTAGCAGTAATAATAATTATAAAATCATTTATTCATCTCTTAAATAATATACATACAATAACTCCGCCAAAACTGTATAATACAGTTTGTTGGTAGAAATAGCTCTCTTACTTTATACACATCTATGGGCAGAGAATACTAAATATCACTACGCAATGGTGAATAGCAAAGCAAAGATACAAAGTTTTTAATTTTGATATCAGCACAAAAAGATTGAGGTTTCGTTAATGAGTTTACTAGATATTTCTTATATTTAATTCTGAAAGTGTTTTTGTTGATTCCATTGCTTCTGATGCCCAGTGGGATAGTGTTAACAATTTTGGGGACCAAATACTGCCTTGTTCTTTCACCATAGTAGTTGCAGACTCTAGGCACACAAAACAGTTGTTGGTCAACACTCCTTGTGAAGCGTGAGTGGTCACTTGGTGTCAAATATTGTCCCTGTCTATATTGAATCCAGGAAGAAATATCAGGAAATACCATATCGTCGCTCGGTCTGCGTCTTTATGCAGCGAATTCGTTCTTGTGGAAATCGTTCAAGATCATAATATCGACGTTATTGGCTCGCTCGAGCGAACAAGGTCTATATTGGAATAATTTCCATACACAGGTATTTGCTTGAGCAATCATTTACATGTCATCTCCTGTGTTCCTGATATCATTTATGTCCGTTCTACATCTAGATTCCTCACCTTAAACAGAAAATATTAAATACCAGCTGTTGCCCGTTAACATCACAAATTATTATGTATTTCCCGTAGGAATGAGATGTTTTTTTCGGGATAAAAACTATCCTATGTCCTATTTCAGGAGCTAACTTATATGTATACCAAGTTTCATCGCGATCCGTCCAGTAGTTGAAGCGTAATTGAGTAACAAACATCCGAATATCCAAACATCTAAATATCCAAACTTTCGCATTTATAATATTAGTAGGTAGGTACAACTAATTCCTACCATTCCTATCCTATATAGAAATAGTAGGAATTAGTAGGATTACTACGTCGACCATCACCTTCCAGAGCATGTCTGGCAGTATCTAATACTGGTACAACCCTGACATTCCATACAAGCGAATAGATTTAATTACCTCGACCTACTTTGACGACCTCCGTGGCGGAACGAGTAGCTCTCGGCCTGCCACGCCGGAGGTTGTGGGTTCGAATCCCGCTAGGGGCAAATGTTCGTATAATCAGGATATTTTGGTCTCCACTGCAGGAGCACAACCCTCTCTATCTGTCGCAGACAGACGGAGGATTTGGCCTACACTCCCCGCACTGGCCAGACGGGTTGTGGAGGCCTGATTGATGTTTTATAATGTATTCCCTTAGTCGCCTTGTACGACATCCACGGGAAGAGTTGGAGTGGTCCTATTCTACTCTATCGGAAACCACACGGCTTCCGATGTTCGTATGATAAATATGAATGTTTGTACCCAAGTCTTGGATGTTTATATATTTATTTAAGTATGTATATCCGTTATCTAGTAACCATAGCACAGGCTCTGCCTAGTTTGAGACTGGATAATTGGTGTGAATGTTTGACATATTTATTATTTATTTACCTACTACTATACAGACGCACCAGCCAGTCTGTACACGTTTGTTTGTGTGGGTGAATTATTATAGGGCTGCCACACCTAAGTTTTGAGCGTAATTTAGTTTGACGTTAAACTGTTGAGACGAAGTGAGTTACGCTTCTTTACGTAGTAATATATATATATTTAGCTCACGGTATCTACTGATATAAGTATTATACTAGCTTTTGCCTGCGACTTCGTCCGCGTTAATTTGATTTCCCGTAGGAATGAGATGTTTTTTTTGGGAAAAAAACTATCATATGTCCTATTCCAGGAACTAACCTATATGTGTGCCAAGTTTCATCCCGAACCGTCCAGTGGTTGAAGCGTGATTGAGTAACAAACATCCGAACATCTAAATTGCCGTGTAGTTCCCGGCTTAGAATAGGGCCACCCCTATCTTTCCCGTGGGTGTCGTCAAGGCGACTAAGGGATTGCACCAGGTACGGGCAACAGCGTTCTCCTTGTGAGTGTATGTTAAGATCATTACTGCGATCACCAATCCGCCTGCCAAGCGTGGTGGTTATGGCAAATCCCCCAATGGACAACTTACCAAAAGTGGTATTCTATTGGGGAGGCTTATCTTCAGCTGTGGACGTATTTAGGCTGATGATGAACATCTAAATATCCAAACATTCAAACTTTCGCATTTAGTTCATCGATCACTGAATTCCACGTCAAAGAGAACTAGAAACGGTTTTCTCTATTAAAAGTGTTTACTCTACTCCGGTAGAGTAGAATAGGACCACTCCAACTCTTCCCGTGGATGTCGTACAAGGCGACTAAGGGAATACATTATAAAACATCAATCGGGCCTCCCCAACCCAGTCTGGCGTCTGGCCAGCGCGGGGAGTGCAGGCCAAATCCTCCGTCTGTCTCCGGCAGATGAGAGAGGGTTGTGCTCCTGCAGTGGAGACAAAAATAACCTGATGATGATGACTCTTCCTGGTTTTCTTCTCGGATATAATTCCAGTTGAAAACCCTGTCGGCCAAGTACAGTCGCACACAAATGCGCTGTCATCTTTAACATAACAATTTTTGCTCCCGCGGGGCGCACCGCGTACCTTTCGCAGCGTCTGATCCACCGGGACGTACACTCAACGTCAAAAGTGTCTTGTGTCAGAGGATACTTTGAAATTCTTCGCTGTACCGTGAGTGGGACGAATATAGAACGAGCTATGCAATATTAATTTGAGAAGGTAAACTGTGAGACAAAATATCATAACTATAAAGTAGAAGTATACGTTGCTCTCCGTTACACTCTCTGATAATCCGACGGGATTTGTTTGGAGTGTGACAATAAATGGGGGGGGGGGGGGGGGGGTAGGGGTCACAAAGGAGATGAGGAGGTACTCACAGCTATTGTCGCAGCTCCTTCGACGTCCTGCCCGTTATTGTCTATATACGATGATCTAGCCAGTGTCAACGGTGGCTAGAGTCACTCACTAGAAAACTAGGAATTCACAATCTTTATAATCACAGCAGTCCGTAATCGTGTCGTATTCGCTCGCGGCTCGGTGCGCCCGCGGCGATGAGCCGGCGAGGTCGCCGGAGTGCGGGACGGGAGGGTAGTTTGACATTATGGTGGGATCGTAGGTATCGGATGCCCACTCATTGTCACAGGAGCATAGCTATATATTATTTTTACTCGAGTTGGGGCTATTGCAAGGTCTCAGTCTAGACCTTGTATCACAGATTATGGCTTTATCCTGACGCTGGGCAAAATCCAAACAGATTTTCACATCCAATAAAATCATTTGGTTTCAGTATCAAAGCTGTCACACGCCGCACTTCGAAATATTATGTTTGTATGAGTGACGTTTAATCTGCGGCCGCAGTGTGTCGATACGGGAGTTTATTTATTTTACGAGCAGCCGGAAGGGCCCTCCACCGGACGTGCGCTAAAGTGCCCGGTCCATGCCACAGGCGGAGCCGGATAATGGTCAAAAATAAAGTTGAAACTTCATGTCAGCCTTTGGACGTCTAATACGACTTCTGGACATAGCCTTCCCCAATGAACGCCACCACACCCAATCCTCCGCCCTCCGCATTCAGCCGCTTCCGGCTGAAACTTATTAAGAGTTAACTCCCGTCCCCCTTCCCCCTTTTCCTTGAATTTAAAAATAATCCTCATCTCTCTCAAATGTATAACATGCTCTCTAAAATCAATGTCATCTCTTTTTATTGCATCATCAGGTTCTTTTTGTCTCCACTGCAGGAGCACAACCCTCTCTCATCTGCCGGAGACAGACGGAGGATTTGGCCTACACTCCCCGCGCTGGCCAGACGGGTTGGGGAGGCCTGATTGATGTTTTATAATGTATTCCCTCAGTCGCCTTGTACGACATCCACGGAAAGAGTTGGAGTGGTCTTACATTTAAAAGTTAATTTATTGACTTTCATGGAATGTTCTAGTACAATCATGAGACCATTTTTGTACTTAAAATCCTATACAAAATCGATTAACTAGTATAGGAGTCTTTATTTCATGGCCATCGGCTTACCCAATCAAAAGTTATAGGCATTTTTAATTTTAAGGAGCTGTCCCTCAGGAATCAGGGAAGCGATGCGCTTTTTAACAATGTAAGAAAAGCTATCAAATCCAGCTTCTGCCAGCATCCCTGAAGCACTGCAGTGACGTCGCAGCCCCATCAGCTCCCTGAAGGCATGGTACTGAGTGTGCAGAGCATTAAAAACAGCTTTTATAAAATAAACGACAGATATTTGGTATGTAGGTTATGTTGCTCCAGCTTTATACATCTTTATATTATTGTAAACAAACTTGATATTAAAACATGTTTTCCTGGAAATCCACAGCGCTGTTCCTTTTCTTGGAATGGGAATCTTTCGTAATTGGCAACGAAATGTATGATTAATTCCCATTTCGCAGTCAATTACGGAATGGGAATTGCGTGGTCTCATTTCATAGCCCTGAGTAAAAAATAAGTAGCCCTTCTACTTACATAAGGATAAAAATATACGACTTTTTATATCATTATAAATGGTGTCGCCTGAAACTAATTCAGTAGCCGGCCACATTATTAAGTAGTGTGGTTACTTAGTAATGTGGCCGGCTACTGAATCAGTTGTAGGCGACACCATTTATAATGGGGGCGGCTACTTACGTAATAGTGCTATATTTTTATCCTTATGTAAGTAGGAGGGCTACTTATTTTTTTCTCAGAAGTTACGAAATTTTATTACCAAATGGGACGCACGGTTGCATTTCAACCGTAAGCTTACTCGTAGGTCCCAACGCTAACTTATTTCTGTTGATAAGGTTCTGATAAGACGATTGTAAGCATAAGTCATCATATTTTCTGTCTGACGTCGTAGATAGCCACGTCCCCTATCTTACAGTCCCATGTGGTTGACCACATGTCATACGTCGCCTCAGGACACAGCAAATTTCGCAACGGCGTTACTGGTATCGTGTCAAACGTTTTCAAGTCCACCAGGGAGACATGAACTTTGGTGTACCCACATCATGTCAACTTTGTGTCAAGTAGCCTAGCCCTTATCACTCGCCCCTCCCCCCGCCGGAGGACATTTAGGCCTGCTTCCTTTTCCTCAAATAAATTATTTGTAATACAGCGAAAGCCTTGTTGTATACAGTTGGGAGCGAAAACCGAACTACGACGCAGAGGACAAGTTACCGAGAACGGATCAATCAATAAGTCATTTATTATTGGGAAAAAAATGGATTGTTTATAATTCCTGCCAGCTCCGGTATTTCTGGATAAGTACAATTTGGATCTTTTTAAAGGTAAATTCTCTCAGACGATTTCTGTGTTCAGATCACGAGTTAAAGAGCACTACCTTACTCTCTGTCAATAATATATCGTATATTTTTATTATATTATACATAAATATATCATACTATATTCTATCATATATAAATATATATTTATATATCTGTATTGGTATTTATAGTTTATTAGTTTATGCTTATTGTGTTATATGTTCTATGATTATTTAATATATAGTAGTTACACGCGACTACTGCCTCTCCATAATCCCTTGTCTTCACTGCAGGTTAGCTGGAAGAAATTTCTTTAGAAATAAGCTTATCCTTTTGTATAATTTTCTTTTCTTTGTTTTGTTCTTTGTATATTTGTGTGTACAATAAACTATTAAATAAATAAAGGAAGAGGGAATAGCCGTGGTAGCCGGGTGAGTTATCTCCAGGTATACTCGCCTCACGTTCATGAGGTCCTGGTACAAGCCCCGCCCGTACCAATGGGTTTTTCAAAACTTAAGTACGGTTTATTTATAATACCACAGGCTTTTCGGTGAAGGAAAACATCGTGAGGAAACCTACATATGCCAAAGAAGAAATTCTAAGGCATGTGTGAAGTCGTGGACAGGGGTTTGGCACAAAAGATCTTGAAGGGTCGAAGTGTCGCCAGGTCTTCCTGCCTCCCTAAGAAGTAAGATAAGAGTGAATAGGCATCTTCTGGGTAAGCGCGCTCCACCTTAAACCTCATCGTCACCAGCTGAGATTGAGGTCAGGCGTAAACCCTCAGTAATAATTTTTTTTATTAAAACATATTGCATCAAATAGTTTACTAAAACAAGAACTTCAGAAATATTTGTTGGGATCACGTCGCGCTCATAGCTCACGTAAAACTGGTCTCCCATTTCCGTGGACTTCAGTATTAAAGATATTGTATCAATTTGTCAAGTAAAAAAGAATGAAAAAAACAGTTCAATTCGGCTACAGTTTTAGGAATAAATTCTGACTGACTCTTTCTTCGACTGTTCTTTTCTGATATTAACAAAGTCAAAGTCAAAATCATTTATTGCATATGAGTACACTTGATACATTTATACACGTATTTTTTTTTACTACCGCTTACTAGGTGTTAGCGCTGTAAAGAAGGAACGGCGCAACAAACTTCACACAACACATCTTTTAAAAATCAAGTTTGCATACAATTAATAAAGATTTTGACATTTCTAATGTCAAAAGGTATAGAATTATTACGCTCTCATCAGACAACCAAATTCACTTTTGTTTTTCTAAACTAGACAAACAAAACCGTTCATTTAATCTTGTGTATAAAGTAATTGAAGTTTTTTATTAGACGAGGCGTTGAGAATGACGAATGGCGGTCAAACAGATGTTGCCACGTCAAAAAAAATTATATCTTATTACAAAGTTACCGGGTAACCGTCAAAACTCTTTATTTTATTAGCGATTCTCCTTTAATCGGGCTCTCGTTTGCTTCAGCGCAAAGTTTTGCGGGGTGTAAAGCCAGGGTAGAGCTGTTGCGTAGCGATTTTAGCGCTGGATCTAGCGCAACCAACTTATAAAAGTAAATGTAATTTAATACGTATTTTTATTTCCTTGCTGGTACCTATTGAAAGTTTAGTAGATAAGGAGATAATAATTAAATTTTAAGATGAAATAAATTTCAATATGTAAAAATTTTTTTTTGAGTTCCCGTTATTATTTTTTTAGTTTCTCCCATAGTAAAGGTTGGCTGGAAGAGATCTCTTAACTCCACCTTTCTACACTATTATTCTGGTTCGCTCATAGTTAGCTTGAGGAACCTTCACAGGAATGTTCTAGATGCGCGGTGTTGTTATATATCGCCACTGAGTGGTACATTCTCGAGATGTGCACGTCCCGCGCGACGATTTCCATCTCTTTCTTGTATGAGATTTCTTCTCACACCCGCTATAAACTGTAGAGATGATTTTTGCGTGCTTTGGGAAAAAACACATATGTCGTATGCCTTCGAATAAGGCCACCCGCAATCTTCCCGTGGCTGTCGTCAAGGCGACTAAGGGATTGCACCAGGGACGGCCAGAAGCGTTCTACTGCGTATCGTGATCACCAATCCGCCTGCCAAGCCTGGTGATTATGGCAAATCCCTCAATGATAGCCCACTGAAAGTGGCATTCTATTTTGGAGGCTTGTGTTCAGCAGTGGACGTGTTTCGGCTGATAATAATGTAGTACGCTATAATGTACCTTATAGCGTAGAATATAGATTCTTAGTTGTACGGTTTTGGTATTAAAAACCTCATAATACAGCTCATCATCAGGTTATTTTTTTGTCTCCACTGCAGGAGCACAGCCCTCTCTCATCTGCCGGAGACAGACGAAGGATTTGGCCTACACTCCCCGCGCTGGCCGGACGGGTTGGGGAGGCCTGATTGATGTTTTATAATGTATTCTCTTAGTCGCATTGTACGACATCCACGGGAAGAGTTGAAGTGGTCCTATTCTACTCTACCGGAGTAGAGTCTACACCACACGGCAAATATTTCAGCTCATTTTTGCTTAAAAGACATGTCTTGGCTCTTAAGGGGCAATCATCCCTAGTTAGGGCAGTTATCGCTTCTCGCAACTTGCCCTAATGTTATTATTGCCGGTTTTACGTGTCGAATTTTTTCCCCTGACTTTTTTCTCCTTGGGCAATATTTGGCATTTCCAAGTTTGTTTTAGAATTTTTTCAGCGGAAATTTGCTTGAAGAACTCTGATTTGTTTATTTAGTTAACTTAGAGGGTATTATTATAAACGTTTTAATTTATTTTTACTTAATAACATAAAACATCTCATAAAATGTTAGTATAGAGAAAGTATAAATTGCCTTTTTTTATCTGTACATCTAGGATTGGCATCCGTTCGGGTTTCCCCAGATTTTTTATTAAAACAATTTTTTATTTATATAGTAATTTAAAAAAAACGTGAAAAACATGTCTAACCCCTAGGGTGGGACGCCCCGCCGCCGGCGGACCGACGACCTGAACATGGTGGCCGGTAGCGGCTGGATGCGGAGGGCGGATGTAGTGGCGTTTATTGGGCCTATGTCCAACAGTGGACGTCTAATCACTGAATTGATGAAGCCATGAAATATATTTATGTATCTTATAGATTAGATTTATTTATTTCACTTTTACATCTTAAAAAATCAATTTTACGTGTCATTCTAATATGGTAAAAGGGATCGTCATAAAATAAAATAATGTATAAAATATAAATTACAATGTCAACAATTCAAATAATGTCGTAGTATATAACATACTATCTATGTCAGTATATATTATTAAAATAAAAATTTCAAAATACACTTGGTATTAAATTATCACAAATTAAATATATATATATATGTATTATGTAGGTAATTGGTAAGGAATTAACTATAAATATCTCAGACATACACACCAATTATCAGTCCCAAACTAGGCAGAGCCTGTGGTATGGTTACTAGATAACGGATACACATACTTAAATAAATATATAAACATCCAAGACTTGGGTACAAACATTCATATTCATCATACGAACATTTGCCCCTAGCGGGATTCGAACCCGCAACCTCCGGCGTGGCAGTCAGAGAGCTACCCCGTTCCGCCAAGGAGGTCGTCAAAATGTGTTCGTATATATGGGTTTATGTATATACAATAGAATATAGATAGTTGTATCATGAACCAATTCGTGTATTATTGTATCATTTATGTTTATGTAATATTACATGTATACTTTAATTTAAGTGTATATTTGATGGGTACGTTTCTTTTATAGTTTTGGTACTAAACGCATTATAAATACTAATCCTTTCTGTTAATCTAAGGTTGTCTGCAAGAGATCCCTAAGTGGGATAAGTGAGCCTTTGTACACAACTTTATTCTCTTGTTTCTTAATTATGGTATAATAAAGCATTTACATACATACATACGGTAGAGTAGAATAAGACCACTCCAACTCTTCCCGTGGATGTCGTACAAGGCGACTAAGGGAATACATTATAAAACATCAATCAGGCCTCCCCGACCCGTCGGGCCAGCGCGGGGAGTGTAGGCCAAATCCTCCGTCTGTCTCCGGCAGATGAGAGAGGGTTGTGCTCCTGCAGTGGAGACAACAATAACCTGATGATGATACATACATACACTTACATCATTTTATAATTGAAGTCAGGCATACTCTGCTTAAAACCAGGTTCATCAGAATTTACAGCGTCTACGCAAGAAGACAAACTGCGAATCAAGGGCGGTCTTGTTCAGTGTACTTTGCTAATCACTCGGTTGTCACGAACACTGAATAAACGAACACTAGTCTAACGCACTGCGCGTTAAAAACGCAGCGTTTATTTTCTACAGTAAGTTAACCGCTCGGTCACGACCTTGCCGCTGCCAGCGGCAGCTAGGAGCGGGGCGGCGAGCGGCGAGAACAAATGTACAAAAATGTTAGCAGCACGCCACGAGGCGCCTCAATCAGCGGCCAACCTTCCGCCTGTCGAAACCGCGCCGCTCACCGCGCCGCGTCCCGCTAAGCCAAAAGTCGTGGCCGAGCGGTATAGCGCTAACAAAAGATTCCATAGGATTGACTTTCGCCAGGTGTCAATCGTATAAAAAAGGATAAATATAAGAAAAATGTATTTAATATGTCTATTTCAATATTTAATTCACTGCTAGAGAACATAAAAAATCTGAAAGGTGCGTCTTTTAAATCAAAATTGACAACATGGCTTTTAGAACATTGCTTTTACAGTGTCAAAGAGTTTGTCGAATTTAAAAAACTATCATGTATAATTAATGTTATTATTATTTGTTTCACTAGTATTGTTTAAATAATTTTGTTGATCTAATTATTAATTATGTATTACTAATTATAATTCCTAATATTAATATTTGCACACCTGCATCAGGTCGAGTACACTAGAACTAACCATATTCTTAACATCTTTTATAAAACACTGTACTTTTGGCAAATAAACCATTTTCATTTTCATTTCAATGAGGCTGTCAACTTTTGAAAATCTTACAACACTCGGCTCGGAATTGGCCTAGTCGCTTTGTCATTGGACTCGAGCACCGGAGGTCATTCCGATTCTCACTGGTGACAGACAACTTTGTACAATTTGTACAAGTGGTCCCGATCTGGATGTTATGTATGTGAATTGTCCTATCCTTGCTTGATTCCCATAGTACAGGAGAAAATCCTAGTTTGGGATTATAAAATATATATGTCGTAGGTGCCTCTTCTGAGGGCTTGGGGTTCGGACTCCACTTCTGATGTCGTAGGTTCCTGGTTCCGCCGAAAGTGTGGGCTCCCAAATTTAACGCCGTTACAAAGTTAACACGTCACGTTTACTGGCTTAAATGACACTACATGAATTTACACTATCAAGTAACGATTTTAGAAGGCAGACGATCCGTCCGTGTTCTGCCTGCGCACTGCACGCGTATCGAGCGAATACTGTATCGAGTCTGCGCCTGCGCCCGTCCTACCAGCCGTTCCGTCAGCGCGTGCTCGCGACGATCGCCGAACCAAGCCGAACGGCGCGCCGAGCACACACTGTGCCTTCAAATCAGCTCCTCTTTTATTATTTCGCCGACATATATATGACGAATATATATATATATATATAATCTTCACTGTTTAGGAAAAGTTGCTGAAGCACCAAGATCGGATTTTACCGTAGAGCATTTAAAACATACTCTGAGAAAAAAATAAGTAGCCCTCCTAATTACGTAAGGATAAAAATATACCACTATTACATAAGTAGCCGCCCCCATTATAAATGGTATGCCGGCCACATTATTAGTAATGTGGCTGGCTACTGAATCAGTTGTTGGTGACACCATTTATAATAGGGGCGGCTACTTATGTAATAGTGGTATATTTTTATCCTTACGTAATTAGGAGGGCTACTTATTTTTTTCTCAGTGTATGTTTTTAAAGTTCTCTACATGGGAACATGTATTATTTATTAAATTACGGTCTAAAATATCCGCGGCGTTTCTTCATACCAGTGTTCAATGTTTTGTTTGTTAGTTTAACTCCTCTACAATTTGTTGGTCTCAAACTTGACCTACTTTGTCCGAAACTCGAAACTCCTGTTCTAATTGTAAATACGTAGCTAACCTAACCCTATCTAGAGCGAGAAGCATGATCGTGGCTTATTTTTTTAGCATAATCTATGCTGTTATAATATGCGAATTGTGTACATTCTCAAAGCGTTCTGATGTTAAGGGAAAGGATTATCTTTTACAATTCTTTTGCAGACTCGTGAAAAGTAGATAGAATAGAATAGAATAGAATAGAATAGAATAGAATAGAATAGAATAGAATAGAATAGAATAGAATAGAATAGAATAGAATAGAATAGAATAGAATAGAATAGAATAGAATAGAATAGAATAGAATAGAATAGAATAGAATAGAATAGAATAGAATAGAATAGAATAGAATAGAATAGAATAGAATAGAATAGAATAGAATAGAATAGAATAGAATAGAATAGAATAGAATAGAATAGAATAGAATAGAATAGAATAGAATAGAATAGAATAGAATAGAATAGAATAGAATAGAATAGAATAGAATAGAATAGAATAGAATAGAATAGAATAGAATAGAATAGAATAGAATAGAATAGAATAGAATAGAATAGAATAGAATAGAATAGAATAGAATAGAATAGAATAGAATAGAATAGAATAGAATAGAATAGAATAGAATAGAATAGAATAGAATAGAATAGAATAGAATAGAATAGAATAGAATAGAATAGAATAGAATAGAATAGAATAGAATAGAATAGAATAGAATAGAATAGAATAGAATAGAATAGAATAGAATAGAATAGAATAGAATAGAATAGAATAGAATAGAATAGAATAGAATAGAATAGAATAGAATAGAATAGAATAGAATAGAATAGAATAGAATAGAATAGAATAGAATAGAATAGAATAGAATAGAATAGAATAGAATAGAATAGAATAGAATAGAATAGAATAGAATAGAATAGAATAGAATAGAATAGAATAGAATAGAATAGAATAGAATAGAATAGAATAGAATAGAATAGAATAGAATAGAATAGAATAGAATAGAATAGAATAGAATAGAATAGAATAGAATAGAATAGAATAGAATAGAATAGAATAGAATAGAATAGAATAGAATAGAATAGAATAGAATAGAATAGAATAGAATAGAATAGAATAGAATAGAATAGAATAGAATAGAATAGAATAGAATAGAATAGAATAGAATGGAATAGAATAGAAAGACTTTATTTGGCGAACACAAATACAACACAGGAATTAATATTGACGACATAAATATGAAAAAAAAAATAAGCAAACAAATTACATAACCATTAAAACAAAACAGAAAAATGCCACAGTGTTGTAGTGTGACGCCAAAAGGGTCCCCAGCTCAGCTTATGCTGTAGCAAGAGCTGCAGCGCTGATTGTCAGTGAGGCCACCAAATGACTCACGGACGCAGTTGGTACATAGCAAGCAAGAAATGAAAAGATTTATTTTTTGTTATTGTACTCGTAACCGTCGTACCTCAAGCTAAACT
Organism: Esperia sulphurella; assembly: GCA_947086405.1. Lineage (NCBI taxonomy): Eukaryota > Metazoa > Arthropoda > Insecta > Lepidoptera > Oecophoridae > Esperia > Esperia sulphurella. Next base: position 15,996,015 of record OX352267.1, read on the forward strand.
GCAAGCAACACTTCCTTTAAAATCAAGTTTGTGTACAATATTATAAAGATTGTGCGAAGCTGAAGCTACATTAGTACCAGGCATCTTTGTCATTCAAATAACCTTAAGTGATTCTTAAACTTTCTGTACGTCACGTCATATTTAAGAAAAAAAAATTAATTTTTTTTTGTTTTATTTAAAATACTCTTACAGCACCATAACAGTAAATCCAATTCGGCACTGCAAACCATACTATTTACATTTCCAACTTAAGCACTCTAACATAATTTTATTCACCTCTTAGCCCCCATGGCTCGAAGTGCGGCTCCTGTGAATTCCGTCAGAGAACAGTTGAATATATCCAACCCCTCCCGAGACAGAGCATTCAGTTCTCTGAGCGCGCGCGTCACCATTTACTCTGGTGATTTGTTGTAGAAGCGTTTACATTGCCCCGTGAAAGTACTGACACAATAAGTTTGATTTTATTTCTTGCATATCATAGACATAAACAACCTCCTTTTGACGACCTCCGTGGCGGAACGGAATAGCTCTCGGCGTGCCACACCGGAGGTTGCGGGTTCGAATCCCGCTAGGGACAAATGTTCGTATGATGAATATAAATGTTAGTACCCAAGTCTTCGATGTTTATATATTTATTTAAGTATGTCTATCCGTTATCTAGTAACCATACCACAGGCTCTGCCTAGTTTGGGACTGGATAATTGGTGTTAATGTCTGAGATATTATTATTATTATTATATATTATTATCATCATCATCATCATCATCAGCCCGAAAGAGTCCACTGTTGGACATAGGCCTCTCCCAAGGTGCGCCACTGAACCCGATCCTCGGTTCTTCTCATCCAGTTTCTGCCAGCCGCCTTACGCAGATCGTCGCTCCATCTAGCCAGGGGGCGTCCCACACTACGCTTGCCCAGTCGCGGTCTCCACTCGAGAACTCGTTTACCCCAGCGGTAATCGGTTCTCCGACAGATGTGACCAGCCCACTGCCACTTCAGCGTACTAACTTTTTGAGCTATGTCGAAGACTTTAGTTCTCTGGCGGATCACCTCATTTCGGATCCTGTCTCTTAGAGAAACTCCGAGCATAGCTCTTTCCATAGCCCGCTGAGCGACCTTGAGTTTTCGAACTAGTCCCACTGTCAGTGTCCACGTTTCGGCGCCGTAGGTCATTACGGGTAGGACGCACTGGTTGAAGACTTTTGTCTTCAGGCACTGTGGTATACGCGACGAGAAGATATGACGTAACTTCCCAAATGCTGCCCAGCCTAGCCTAATCCTCCTGTCGGCTTCCTTCTCGAAGTTGTTTTTGCCTAGTTGCAGAGTTTGCCCGAGGTAGACATACTCGTGAACAACTTCGAGTGCCTTACCATCGACTATAGTCGGTCCCGGTGCAACGTGATCATTGAACATGACCTTGGTCTTGTCCAAGTTCATTCCAAGACCGACACGTCGAGAGGCAGCGTTGAGGCTGTCCAGCATTTCCTGAAGGTCCTGCAGCGATTCTGCCATGACTACGATATCATCGGCAAAGCGTAAATGGGAGATGTACTCGCCGTTTATATTTATGCCCTGTCCGTTCCAGTCCAGCGTCTTGAACACATCTTCCAATGCATTTGTGAACAATTTTGGGGATATGACGTCACCCTGTCTCACTCCTCTGTGCAATTGGATAGGTCGTGTTTGCTGGTTTTGTACTTGGACTGACATTGTCGCGGCGTCATACAGACATCTCAATACTTCGATGTACCGCCAGTCTACTTGGCATCGCTGCAAGGACTCCAGAACAGCCCAGGTCTCGACGGAGTCAAATGCTTTCTCATAGTCCACGAATGCGAGACATAGGGGCTGATTATATTCTTCAGTCTTCTGTATAATCTGCCTCACCGTGTGTATGTGGTCTATGGTGCCATATCCTCCGCGAAACCCGGCCTGCTCCGGTGGCTGGAAGTCGTCAAATCTTCTTGCGAGGCGATTTGTGATGACTCTCGAAAACAGCTTATAGACGTGGCTCAGGAGCGAGATGGGCCGATAATTTTTAAGTAGCGTTTTGTCTCCTTTTTTGAAGAACAAAACGACAATGCTCCTGTTCCACGCCCTCGGAGTACTCCCTGTATGAATAACGGAGTTAAAGAGCCTCTGTAGCTCCTTAAGTACAGGTATACCTCCTGCTTTCAGAAGCTCTGATGTAACTCCATCTTCTCCAGGGGCTTTTCCATTTCTAAGCTGTTTGAGAGCCATCTCAATTTCGTCCAGACTGACTTCTGGCAGTTCGTCGGTATAGTGGCGGGTTAACGTGGCTCTGGCATCAGTCACTTGGGGCTCTGGTTGCGAGGCATGCGAAGCGTACAATCGGCCATAGAAGTCTCTAATCTCGGCGAGTAGTTCTGACTTAGAGGTGACGGTTCTACCACTCGAGGTCTTAAGTTTCGTCAGGTGGCTTCTCTGCAGTTATATAATATATTATTATATTTTATGGATAATCATTTGATTACAAGTCATTATTTTTATACAATTGCAAGTCATTATCTTTTAAAAAGTCCATAATATAATTATAATTTAAAATTAAATTAAAACCATAAAAAACACATTTAACAGTATAACAGTTTAAAATTACTTAAACTTACTTTCGATAATTTCATCGAAGCTGTAGAAGGTTTGCTCGAGAAGCCACTTCTTCAAGCTCCAGTTTAAAGGAATGGTTGGAAGGAGCATCGGCCGGGTATCCTGTTGTTGACCACCGGGCATAATTCATTATTTATTCATAACTGTTATTATCACAGTACATAATCCAATCCTTCCATCACGGAGCTACCAAGCTTGGTGAAGGACTTCATCCTTATGTAGTAGACATACTCACAGAAAACGTTTTGCTTCCACTTTTATAATGCGAACTGCTAAGAAGTGAAACTCCCTGCCAGCTTCTGTATTTCCGGACAAGTACAATTTCTATATTTTTAAAGGAAAAGTGGATAGGTATCTTCTGGGTAAGCGCTCTCCACTAAAGATAGGTCAAGGAGTCAGAAATGTATCATTATCAGCCTAAATACGTAAACTGATGGACATAGGCATCCCCAATAGAATACCACTTTTGGTAAGTTGTCCATTGGGGGATTTGCCATAATCACCACGCTTGGCAGGCGGATTGGTGATAACAGTAATGATCTTAAAATACACACGCAGGAGAACGCTGCTGCCCGTCCCTGGTGCAATCCCTTAGTCGCCTTGACGACACCCACGGGAAAGATAGGGGTGGCCCTATTCTAAGGCGGGAACCACACGGCAAAAATGTATATCATTTCCAATTTTTATTTCATTATATCGGCCCTTAGACGTCCACTGTTGGACATAGGCCTTCCCCAATGCACGCCACCACGCCCAGTCCTCCGCATCCCACCGCTTCCGGCCACCTTCTTCAGGTCGTCGGTCCATCTGGCGGCGCGGCGGGGCGTCCCACCCTCCGAGTGCCGATCCGCGGTCTCCACAATTTTTATCTGATTTCATTGACACCAGATTTTCCTAACATGTGGCTCGGGGAATAAGACTCTTAGATGGCTGCTTCCCCTTAACCAAGACAGGGCTGTCTCTTCAGCTTGTCACAGCAGCGATCAATCTTATCGCTGAATATTCCCGATTCCCGCCATGTCCCGCCCCGCGGCCCGGGTTCCGTGTCCCGGCAGCGTCACGTAAAAAATATGCCACGGGAATTTTTATTCGCCCCGGTTACATAGCATTGTGTGGCGTGACACTCGCTTAATCAAGTCACTGGCAGAATTTTGACTGGAATTTTTGGTGTAGAGATTTTTGGTCCCTGGAGTGTACTAGATTTGTGTGAAGGAGAAAAAGGGAGAAATGAGCGACAGAAATATTTGCATTGATTGCCAGCAGTGGCTAATATGACGACGATAATTAATCTTTTCTTCATTACGAGTAACAGTGCTCATGCTCCCGAGCTCATATCATTCTTTGAAGGATCATCATCATCATCAGCCCGAAAGAGTCCACTGTTGGACATATTCCTCTCCCAAGGCGCGCCACAGAACCCGATCCTCGGCTCTTCTCATCCAGTCACTGCCAGCCGCCTTACGCAGATCGTCGCTTCATCTAGCCAGGGAAGGATATGATTCGTAATTAGGAAGTCAGGCGAAGAACGAAGGTAATCAACATAGCCGAAAGTATAAGCAAGCTGAAGTGGCAGTGGGCAGGTCACATCTGTCACAGAACCGACGGTCGTTCGCGTTGGCTTACATGAGTTCTCGAATGCAGACCGTGACTTGGCAGGCAGTAGTGTGGGACGGGCTTCTTGGCTAGATGAAGGGCCTTGGGAGAGGCCTATGCCCAGCAGTGGACTTTTGCAGGCTGATGATGATGACCAACCAACGAGTCGTGAACGAATTGGTACCTGACTCTTTAATAAAACTGACTGCAACACAAAATGACAATATGCTAGAATGTTGAAAAGAATTCTGCCGACCCAATTTGACTTAGTCCTTAAAGTTTTCCGATCTCGATTGACATAACAGTTGAGATCAATACAACGCCATCTATTGCAAACGACTGGAAAACCGTTTATTCGAAAGTAAATGCAGACTCACTTCTATCTTGTCATTGCCTGTAACATTTAGGGAATAAATCCAACCAAAATGTATCCCCGACCACGATCTGTGAGGTAGGTATTTTCATTCGCATTCCAGACATTTTTCACGTACAACCGCGCCCCTGCGCTCAGAGATTTGTTTAAGATTAGAGCTGGCGAGGCGTTTCGGTATTTTGTACTTTAAATATGTCTTTATAAAGTAGGAATTTTCTAAATTTCATGACTTCGCTCATCGTCCCTTGCCTTGAGAGGCATGACGTCTGGCTCATACAATAAAGAACTACTTTCCAAAAAGATAACTACCACCTGATCTAGCGATTTTCCAGGACGAACACTTACCAAAAGGACTATTTCCCAGAATGGTGCCGGTACGGTAACGCTACAAATTATGTCTACAGTTGTTTCGTATGAGTGAAAGAAGAGCTGCACTACAGCTGCTTTATAGGTCGTCCTAGAGACATTCAGGGATCAAATTGGTGACGTCCTCTAAAAGGCTGGGGTCCGGAGTGAGTTGAATAAAAGGTGCATGAAAAGGTTGAAGGATGTGAGTGAGGCTAGTGAGATGTGTCAGGATGGCGCAAAGTGGAGATACATCGTCTCTGAGACCAAGGCGTGAGCATTTTGTAAGTAGGTATGTTGTTTCATCATCGTACGTCCACTGCTGATCATAAGCCTCCGCAGTAGAATGGCATTTTAGGTGGGTAGCCATTGGGGGATTTGCCATAAACACCAGGCTTGGCAGGCGGATTGGTGATCGCAGTAATAATCTTAATAATACACAGGTGCAATTCCTTAGTCGCCTTGACCACACCCATGGGAAGATCGGGAGTAGCTGTATATTAGGCCGGAAACCACACTGCTACAGATTGTTTTACACTGTAATTTTGCCCCTAATATTATAAATGCGAAAGTTTGGATATTTGGATCATCATCATCATCAGGTTATTTTTGTCTCCACCCAACCCGTCTGGCCAGCGCGGGGAGTGTAGGCCAAATCCGCCGTCTGTCTCCGGCAGATGAGAAAGTGTTCTGCTCCTGCAGTGGAGACAAAAATAACCTGATGATGAATCAACTACCAGCGGACATGATGTTCAGACATGAAGGACACCACAGAGAGTTTTGTCTGTGGCTTGGGCAATTGCCTCAAGTACCAGCGGTTTAAAACTACATCGACTCGGAACTGGCAAGAGCACTTTATCATTTTCGGAGTTATATGAGAATGGGATTACAGCTTTTTAATTCATTTTCAAATCATTATCATCAGCCTGCATCAGTCTACTGCTGGACATGGGCCTCTCAAAAGTCACGCCACTGAACCCCGTCCTCGGTTCTTCTCATCCAGCGAAGAACCGAAGATCAGTGCCAGGTAATTTGTGCAGAACGTCGCTCCATCTAGCCAGGACGTCCGTCCCACACGGTAATCCGTTCTCCGACAGATGTGACCAGTCCACTGACACGTCTTTGTACTTCATCTAACTTATTGAGTTATGTCGAAGACTGAAGTTTTCTGACGGATCACCTCATTTTGGAACTTGTCCCTTAGAGAAATCCTGAGGATATAAAAACTATAGTATCAATCAATCAATAGCCTGTGACGATTGCTGTTGTTTATTGCCCAGTTCATTCAAATTCAAATTCAAATTTTATTTGCTAAGAATAGGTTACATTTAGGTCTTAACAGTATAACAGTTTCTCTATTCAGCTATAATTGAAAATAGCATGCAAATTTATAAGTTCAAAATAATATGTATAACAAAGTCAACGGAGTCAATAGAGTCAATAAATAACTTGATAATAAAAGAGTATCAACTTTCGAGGAATTCTCGAACGCTATAAAAGTTAAATTTCAGCAACATTTCCTTTAACCTATCGTTAATTTGCTTCTGTGGTAGGTTTCTAATTGTGGTAGGTAATTTGTTAAATATTTTAACACACATGCAATAGGCATTCCTCTGAAGTAAAGTTAACCTGGGACAATTTTCCAGTGCAAGTAGGTCAGTGTTTCGTGTACATCTAGGATCGATCATTGCGTCGCCAAATACTTATTCTAACCGAAATACCAGTAAATTAACAGATACCTTTATTGGAATCCCTATTCGCGCGACGTCGGCCAATCTCACAAATTGGCGCGCCGACCGAAACCCATTATTTTTGCGTTACCATAGATAACGCAACTTTGGGAATTAGCGGTGCCACTCGGTGGGTGTTTAGAAAGACAAGATTTAGGTTCCCCGAAGTTACGCCTGGGGTCTTATTTCGCATTTCTCCCAAGACCTTGGCCAAGCAAAATAAGACCCATATCTTGTTTCCGCAGAATACAAAATAAATTGTCCGTCCAATAAATCTACACTTTTACTTGATCTTTTATCAAATTGTGGTTGTTCTGGGTTGCAAACCATAAATGCCAAAACCGTAACAGGCAGCAGTAACTAGTCGCACAAGGGTTCCGTTTTTACCAATTTGGTACGGAACCCTAAAAATAGTTTTTAATTCGAAGTTTACAAGTTTGTGTACCGATACAATCATCATTTTGATACGTTTATAATAAAAGGCACAATCTTGATCAAGATCTTGCGAGATCCTGCAAGATTAGGCCCCGAATCCTAGGCCTAGCAGTAACGAAGTTTAGATCGGCCGTTGGGGCAGACAAATTCTGGGGTGTAGACCGCTGATTCGACACTCGCAGGGTGGGACGCCCTGCCGCCAGGTGGACCGACGATCTGAAGAAGGTGGCCGGTAGAGGCTGGATGAGGAGGGCGGAGGTCCGGGTGTGGTGGCGTTCATTGGTAAGGCCTATGTCCTGTAGTGGACGTCTAGGAGCTGACATGATGAAGCATTGGAGATTTTACTATCAGAGGCTGTCACCTGTAGAGCCTGTGGTGAGGACAGCTTAATGATGAAGCACTTGCTGTGTCTGCGAGGCGAATGAGTGTCCTGGCTACTGCTTGTCCTGCGCCTGAGGGCTGCAGGCTACCCCTTAGTTGCACAACAGCTTTCATCATCATCATCATCAGGTTATTTTTGTCTCCACTGTAGGAGCACAACCCTCTCTCATCTGCCGGAGGCAGACGGAGGATTTGGCCTACATATATGCCTGGTATGTATGCCTGGTCCCTATAACAAGGTATCAGTTACCTATTTTGATGAAGCCAAAACAAATCAATTTAGCATCATCATCATCATCATGTCAGCCTTTAGACGTCTACTGCTGGACATAGGCCTTCCCCAATGAACGCCACCACACCCGGCCCTCCGCCCTCCGCATCCAGCCGCTACCGGCCACCTTCCTTAGATCGTCGGTTCATCTGGCGGCGGGGCGTCCCACCCTGAGCGTGCCAATCCTTGGTCTCCACTCCAGAACTCGTCTGCCCCAAAGGCCGTCGGTTCTGCGACAGATAAATTTAGCATAGCAACATGTATACCAAGTTTCGTCAAAATCAGTCAGAGGTTCTTTTGTCCACAACTATTTATAGAATAATGCTGAGGTGCCTCTTCGACTCCTTATAGATTCTTCTCATTTGAAAGAAGATAGATGTCCCCCAACTTCAATAAGTAAACTACCCTCACCCCAAGAACATCCATTACAACTTGTATATCGGGAGGCAACAATTCGCTTCCCAGCGTCGAGCCCATTCGCGGTTTTTGAATAATTCCACCCTGTAGCAAACTCCTCGTAAGTTTAAAGGGTTGCTCTGGTATCTTCGCTAACTTAACCACCGTTATTTAAGTTTAAATTGTGAGGCTTCAGCATCAGGTTTTGTTTCAGTTTCGCGTGCTTTGAGCCTTCTCTGAACGTAATCAAAGTAATACTTTGTGCGGTCCGAAAGTTTGAAAGGAATTCATTTAGTGGAATATTGATTGTTCGTAAGTAGTTGTATGTTGTTATCTGTCGGGTTAAAGACAAGAAGAGATGTAAAATAATAGTAGTGAACACACTGCATTGACTTAATGAATAAGATATATCAAAGGTAGGGCCCTGTGCCGTTGGGTTTGTTGCCACTTCTTCCCCTCGGTTATACAGGTGGAAGTGGAGTAGTTTTAGGCAGAATTTGACATCAAAAAGAGAATAATGTATTCCAATTTTGAACATAAATATTTTGATTTTGATTTTGACAAACCAATGGAAGATCTATCACCAATATAATAGGGACAGAATTCTAAAAACTTCTGAAAACAGCATGTAGTGAGCAACTACAGTTCATCATGTAAGCCTATAAATTAACCCCAATCTTAGGAAGTCTGCTTTCAATACGAAGACATATAGAAGTTCCAGTACAGATTGGTAGATTAATATAAAAAAATACAACATTTTTTTTTTATATTTTTTTTTATTAAATATCTCCTAGGACCAAATCTCAATCCATCATCCTTATTAATGCACAATCGAGCACTTTTCTATCCTTATAAGGCACTTAGACTTATAGTTAGCGACACGAAACTTTTTCATCATCATCATCATCAGCTTATTTTTGTCTCCACTGCAGGAACACAACCCTCTCTCATCTGCCGGAGACATTCCCGCCTCCTCACCATTCTCCCCCCGCAACTCCTCATGGCGAGGATCAACGGAGGTAACTGCAAAGACACCTACCAGTGAAGGTAGGGCAAGTCCCAGGTCATGAATTTACGCTACCTTGGGCCCCAGACAAAGTTAATTAAAGAAGTAAAGAGTCAAAGTAGGAAGAGAGTTCGCACTTGTTTTATAATGTATTCCCTTAGTCGCCTTGTACGACATCCATGGGAAGAGTCGGAGTGGACACGTAACTTGAGCTTTGATTTTTACCGGGGCTGATACAAGTCGGAGCCTGTCACCAACTATTCAGTTTAATTTTTCCTTTTATGGTGCTTACACTTTTATTATGTCTGCATATGTTCTAACTATACTAAAATTGTGTTTATCATTCGAGATACTTTACTTATCATTGACATTTTCTGGGTTGCCAGTTATATCTATAGTTCTATTATATTATTTACTGATTCGAATCTCGAAAAATCACTCTTCAAATTCGAAACAATGGAATCTTCGCTTTATAGGGTTTTGGGCTATGCAGATATTAAAAGATTTTTATTCGGCCCAACATAAATGACACCAACATTGAAAGTTCTAGCATTAATTCAAAAACTTCTGAAATGCACAGACTGCTTCATTTCTGTCAAAGTTGAGAAATGTCTTCACCCGATCTCAGCGGTCCTTTCACTGTATTCCTTATTTAAAACTGTCTCCGGAATGAAGTATTAGGCGGATCGAGTCGGGAATGCTGATTGTTCCAGTCAGAGGCTTTTCGTTCTTATATAACTGAGGTATGGTCTCTGTGCGGTTTCCGGTAGAGTAGAATAGGACCACTCCAACTCTTCCCGCGGATGTCGTACAAGGCGACTGAGGGAATACATTATAAAACATCAATCAGGCCTCCCCAACCCGTCTGGCCAGCGCGGGGAGTGTAGGCCAAATCCTCCGTCTGTCTCCGGCAGATGAGAGAGGGTTGTGCTCCTGCAATGGAGACAAAAATAACCTGATGATGATGATGATGGTCTCTGTGCGAACGACGGTCTTCTGAAATAAAAAGCCATTTCTGAACTTTGAAGGAATAAGAATTGAAGGATATCCATATGTCAGAGAAAGTTTCTATGAAGTAGCTCCTGGTCGAGGACAAAGTCAATAGTGCAACCAGACCAAATCTCTGACAATGAACACCCTATACCCATGGATAGATGGCGCTGGGTAGCGTAACTTGCCATTTAGCCTCATGATTGACCACGGCTGCTCTGCCAAGAGTAACCGACTGAGAGAAGAAGAGAATAGCTTTCAGATGATATCGTCCAATGATGCACAGTAATATCAAAAGTAAATATCACAAGGCTTTCTACCTAAAAACACCATATAACTATTTCATCAACCATCTCTTGTAAGGAAGATCTGTATAGTTCTATCGAAAATAAATATCCACAAGTGGTGTCATGCTCGTTGCAGTGTTGCAGCTTGCTTATTTGAATTGTATTAGTGCCAAACGTATACAAAGTCATAAGCTTTAAAAATTCATAAAGATTCGTAAGAGGATGGTGACCATCAAAATCAAAATATTTATTTTCAAAATTGGAATACATTATTCTCTTTTTGACGTGAAATTCTGCCTAAAACTACTCCACTTCCACCTGTATAACCGAGGGGAAGAAGTGGCAACAAACCCAACGGCACAGGGCCCTACCTTTGATTTATCTTATTCATTACAATCATTAAGTCTACCTATGCTGAGCCATCAAGCACTCCATGGACTTTTATCATTTAAGTAGTCATCTAACTTATAGTAGGCTTTCTTGCACAGATTAACTTTTATAGAAGATTTAAATTTTTGTTCATCCAGATAGATACTGCACTAGAACCCTTCCTTTTAGATGAAGCTGTTGTTCTTTGATGTTTTGGTGGGCATAGCAGTATAAATTCTGAACTGTTAATGATTGTTTTAAGGAATCGTAAAGAAATCAAAGTACCTGTAACACACGCGTACACTGGCACCATACCCTATCGACAAAAGGGAGCTCAGGGAAGTACACATTTAAAAAACGCGGATTAATGAGGCATGGGAGCAGATTGTCCAATCCGGGGGCCGCCGGGACTGCGTCGAATGATTGTGATTAATGTGTGGGGGCTTCGAAAGGGGGCGATAGGGGGGTAAATATGTGAGCAGGGGGCGTTATTGATTAATCGCAGATGAATGTGTCACCTTTTGTTTAAACTGAATCGTTTAGAGATTTCATTTTGGACAAAGGTCCCTCCGTTAGGTGGATTTGGAACTGTTTTTTTTTTATTTGTATTTATTTATTCTATAAAAATGTCTTGTGTACGAATATCTTAACTTATTCTAACAATTCTATAAACCTAGGTGCTTACAATTATTAATGTCAATATTATGTCCTACTCCAGGACCTAATCTATATGTGTGCCAAGTTTCATCCCGACCCATCCAGTGGTTGAAGCGTGATTGAGTAACAAACATCCGAACATCCAAATATCCAAACTTTCATATGTATAATATTAGTAGGAAGTAAGATACGCTATTAAACTAGAAGGTATATAATAACATTATGCGTTTTATATGTTTTAAATGATTATATGTATACTGTATTTTTTTTTTGGTGTAATGAAATAGATCCAACTGTGCGTTAATATCGGAAACAATCTGAATGGAATCAAAACAATTGAAAATTCTATGTTTGATGGACATGGGTACAATTTACTTGTCAAAAACAAGACAAGCGGTAAACAGGTAATTCGGGTTAACTTCAGCAAAAGAATATTTTGTCCAATTTTTTCTCCGATTTGTCAGTTACAGTTACTTAGAAAAAGATAACTTGACTAAATTTCAAAATCTATTATGGAAATACTTATGTGTTTAGGTCAAGGATTGGTCTCGAACAATGAGAATTGTTTTGTGGACGCGTGGACAACTTAACGTCACAAACTATTATGTATTTCCCGTAGGAATGTGATGTTTTTCGGGATAAAGACTGATCTATGTCCTATTCCAGGACCTAAGCTATATGTGTGCCAAGTTTCATCACGATCCGTCCAGTGGTTGAAGCGTGATTGAGTAACAAAGCCTAAGTTATGTTGGTGTGCATATTTTTTTAGCGATCCCTGCTGTAAAGAAGAAACGGCGCAACAAACTTTCAGAAACACTTAAAATTAAATTTACATACAGCATTAAAAAGATATTAAAGAAAGGAAACCTGTTACGCTGAAGTAGTAGGGCTTTAAAGATCTCCACTTACACACAAGTAGTAGTGGGGTATAGACCACGTGACCTTATGTAAGATTTGAACTGAATAGACTTGAGTTCATAGACATGATCTTACGTGGGTATACTCTGTAATAGGTATATATCACATCTTCTTAGGGGGCCAGGAAGACCTGGCGACACTTCGACCCTTCAGGATCTTTTGTGCCAAACCACTGACCACCAACGGTGCCCCAAGCCGATTTGGTGGACTTCACATACGCCTCAGAATTTCTTCTTCGGCATATGCAGGTTTCCTTACGATGTTTTCCTTCACCGAAAAGCCTGTGGTATTATAAATAAACCTTACTTAAGTTCCGTAAAACTCATTGGTACGGGCGGGGTTTGTACCAGGACCTCATGAACGTGAGGCGAGTGCACAACCAACCGGCTACCACGGCTCTAGGTATATAAGAGAGTGTAGGTATAGTAATCGAGTCACGGGAAGATTACAGAGTGATTCAGCTAAAACGTATTTTTTCCCACCTAAATGAGCCTTCTAGACAAGGCTCCTCTTAAAGGCAAAAAAATCGCGTCATTGTTTTCTTTGAAATTTTTTGGGAGATTTAGGGCCTATGAAATTCGTTTCTCAATCTGATATTATATCTGTTATCTAATGAATTCATAATAGTATAGTAAATATTTTTAAATTCTTCTTTGATGTTGATGAGGAAGTCTGCCTAGGCTTTTAAATTCAAATCCCATCCCACTAATATTATAAATGCGAAAGTTTGGATATTTAGATGTTTGTTACTCATTCACGCTGTAACCAGTGGACGGATCGGGATGAAACTTGGCACACATATATATTAGGCCCTGGAATAGGACATAGGATAGTTTTTATCCCGAAAAACATCTTATTCCTACAGGAAACTAAGATAGTCGTTAGAAGCAGTGAATATGTGTAAATATCGAAACCTAAAAGTCGCGGGCAAAAGCTAGTTCAAAATATTTTTTATTACACAGTTAATAGGCCCGATTCTGAAGGCACACATTTAAAATTTGACAGCGCTAAAATTGGTTTCGTCTTTATCTTCATAATACTGTGTGTCAAGGATAGCAACAGTTTTAGTGCTGTCAAATTTTAACATTGTGCCTTCAGAGTCGAGCCCAATATTGGTTTTAAAAAAAGCCGATTCACACCTCAAACACCACGTTCACACTCGCACATTACCAGTTCCTGGCATGCACGGATCAGTCGGTCGTGTCGCAGGGTGTTAGTGACAACAATCCGTCAGATGGGGAAATGAACACATAAACTAGTTCTAGCTGTTACAATAAAATATCAGTAGAAAGTATTAAATTAATATAAAGATAATGAAAATAAAAACAGTAAGGATAATTGAAAATTATTTGTTCGCAAAACGAATGTCATGTGTGCGTGTGTGCGTGAGTGTGGTGTGTGTGTGTGTGAATGTGTGTGTAGCTTTGAAATAAAGAATTCACCTGTAAATATATCTAATACAGAGCAAACTCAGCCTTCAGAATAAATAAATAAATAATAAATAAATATATCAGACATTCACACCAATTATCCAGTCCCAAACTAGGCAGAGCCTGTGGTATGGTTACTAGATATCGGATAGACATACTTAAATACTTAAATAATAAATAAATATATATAAACATCCAAGACTTGGGTACCAACATTCATATTCATCATACAAACATTTGCCCCTAGCGGTATTCGAACCAGCAATCCGGCGTGGCAGTCCGAGAGCCACCCATTCCGCCACGGAGGTCGTCGAATAGTGATGACGTCAGTATAATTTATAATCTGCTAGGCTCTGTCACTGAATAATGGTTGGGGGGTGGAGAGGGGAGGGGGATTATCGGATCATTTACATGAGCCTACTAATATTCACTTCCAACGTTATTAGTGAACCGTTAGGGTTCTTTACATGGTTACATGAAACGCAGCTGTTTAATACAACTGTTACAACCAAATTAATAGTTTTAGAATCAGACAAGAGACAGACGTACTTAATACTCCTTACCACACGCAACACCACAAACAAGACTTTCAGTTTAAAAAAGTGGACCGCCATATGGACCGACGACCTGAAGAAGGTAGCCAGAAGCGGCTTGATGCAGCGGCAAAGGACTCGCTGTGGTAGCGTTTACTGCGGAAGTTATGAATATAAATTAATTTAAATATAATTTTAGCCGTGTGGTTTCCGGTAGAGTAGAATAGGACCACTCCAACTCTTCCCGTGGATGTCGTACAAAGCGACTGAGGGAATACATTATAAAACATCAACCAGGCCTCCCCAACCCGTCTGGCCAGCGCGGGGAGTGTAGGCCAAATCCTCCGCCTGTCTCCGGCAGATGATAGAGGGTTGTGCTCCTGCAGTGGAGACAAAAATAACCTGATGTTGATGATAATTTTATTTGCTACAGTCTGTTTTGTGGTATCTATAGTTTGAAAAGTTACTTAACATGTACTCGCGTACTAGAAATGAACTTGAAAACATAATTACCTTTTTCTTACGCCACTGTACCTACACTGCTTTTAAAACTAAATAAGAATTCTCTCTTACTGTCTGGGTGGAAATTCGATGAACTCCCACTAATAGATTTTGTCTCCACGCTAACTCCTAAACTTTAACGTCTACTTGAATTCAAATTGAGTGCCGATGCCCTTTAATTGGAGCTAGACAGTTACAGAATGCAAATTTGTGCTCTACAGTCGGGATTAAAAATAGAATCGCAGTGCAAAACTCAATGTCGATAGTGGGTTTGAAACCACTAAAACGCAATTTTGGAAATTATACAGAAATAAAGTTTATAGCTTTTGAAAACTACAGCTAGTACATTCATACAATGTACAGCCAGTATATGCTACTACGTACATACAGCAGCAGCATACAGCTAGAATACTGGTTGATGCTAAGTATGCTACTTATTCAGAAAGCCTAATTAAGCAACTCATCTAATCATACACCACTTACACACACACACACACACACACACAAACATACATCACACATACATCACACATATATTACACTCATATTCTCCACACTAGTCACATTCTCTCACCCTCCTAATAATATTATAAATTTCTTTTTCTTTCTAACAATATCTGTTCTGTCCCACAGTTTGCAATGTAACCTGTAAACTCAGGCTCCCCGATACAGACTGCATGGTCTAGTGTGGGAGCTCCAATATGTATTGTCCTGTTAATTTTTATATTTTAATCGTGTTCAATTGATGTAATCATATAATTTTAAGGATGACTGTAAAAATTTATGAATCTGGTAACTTATAATAATAAACTATTTGAATTTGAAATTTATTAAAGGGAGTATTTTCATGGGTAGGTGTCGATTTTCGAATAAGTGACCCTTTAGTTATTTAACATTTACTACCATCGATGATAAGAAGTGATGTTGTTAAACGCCTGTATAAAAAAATCTTTAACTCTTATATAGATAACAGCTTTTTATTTGAATATGAAAAATTGCTATTTTATATAGTAAACCTGATTTTAATTTTATACATTTCCTTATTCACCATCATCTGACTGGAAGTGAACATAGACCTCTCCCAAGGCGCTCACTAAACCCGATCATCGATTATTCTCATCCAGTCATTCGCCTTACGCAGTTCGTCGAGCCATCTAGCCAGGGGGGCGTCCTACACTACGCTATAAATTATTTCCTTTATATCTTGTTTTTATTTGACATATACATGAATATTGAAATAATAAAATGATTTTTTAGAAAAAAAAACCAAAACCGACTCAGGACTATATCTACATGTACAAACTTAAACTAAAAAGTCGAAAATAATATTTTAATTACTTCAAAGCAAAGAGCATTAAGGACAGTCAACGAAATTATTGACTCTTGCTACCTGGCTTCTAACTCAAAATTATAACAATATGGAAAACTTATATCTACCATGTGCGTAGCTGAATTCAATACTCCCGCCTTCCTCTAATCACACACCGCCCCCACCCCACTCTATCACTCCTCTACCCCCACTCCCACCGCCCCCTCCTCCTATACCCCCACAGCTCACGCACCTTAAACAATTATTATTATTATATTATTAATAATTTATTTTACAATTCATCAAACTTTCTGTTAAAAATAGGTAAATTCATAACATATGCGCAATTACGTAAAATTTGTATAAAAAAAGGAATAAATTGGTAGATAAGTTTTAGAAGACCTAATCGAACGAATAGAGGAGTCAGATGACAACTTCGTAAGTATTTTGGACTATATCCGTTATACAAAGAAGTCATTTAGACTCTCTAACTTATAATAACCAACTTTGGTGCAATCCCTTAGTACTTTACCCTCGGGAAGATTAGGTCGGGAAGGTGGTCTCCTTCCCACACAACCTATTGTAGCGTAATTCCTATACAATTAAAAAAAAACCCTAGTAATCAAATTATTCTCTTAATCCCAAGAAATATATTTAACAGAACCCCTAGCAGACGAGAAGTGAGCAGTTATTTCGAGATACCGATATTTTCAGATTACAGCTCTACCCTCAGCCCTACTGTCAGTGGTAGGGGTAAATTAAGGATGTGTATTCGAGTATTTCGTGGTGACAGAGTATTAATCACGCTGTCTGGCGTGTCACTTGCAGACTGACGCCCGTCATTGGAGACGACGCCCAAATACTGTGGTGCAAGCTGAGACTGCAACCGGTATTCTGAATACCGGCAGAAATTACCGCACACTTGTCTAATCCCAAAATTAGGGTTTTCTCCTGCACTTCACAAATATCCAGATCGTGATCAAATTGTTGTACAAATTGTACAAAGTCGCCTGTCCATAATGGGAATTGAACCCACGCTCTCTGTCGCCCGAGTCTAACGACCAACGAGGCGATCTCACATTAAAGTCGCTAAATCTTTATATATTGTATGCAAACTTGATTTTTAAAAGATGTGTTGCGTGAAGTTTGTTGCGCCGTTTCTTCTTCACAGCGCTAACACCTAGGAAGCGGTAGTCGATAAAAAAATGACGTGTATAAATGTTCCAAGTGTACTCATATGCAATAAATGATTTTGACTGTGACTTAAATACTTATCATTATTACAGGTAGAGCTAATACTGGTTAAAAAAACGGTTCACGATTTTGACAACTTTAGTTTTAATACCTTTTTCGAATACACATATCGCTTGTAATCAATTTTGACCGATATTAAGTAATACCGGTATACGTGTGTTAAAATACTTTAAGAAGAATTTGTTGCTAGTTTTAACTTTGTACATATTTCATTGTTTCGAAGTGAAGGTTTTATTTATGTTTTAAAGTATGGTATATACAGGGTTGTATGTCAAAAATGGTGATTCTCAAAAAAAATTTTTTAAAGGTGAGTGTGGTCAAAATATTTTAAGACAAAGGTGCATTTTAAAAATACATTTCTTTTTATGCTTTCGAAGGACGCAAGAATCTACACAGGCGCTGGCATTCAGCAGCGTTTGCAGTAAAATATCCAAATTTTTTGAAACAAATACAAGTAATCAATTTTGATTATAATATCGTAGTAATCAACTATAATTGGAGAGTCGTGGTAGACTAGTTGGTTGTGCACTCGCCTCACGTTCATGAGGTCGTGGGATGAGTTTTTCAAAACTATAGTATAGTTTATTTAAATAATACAGGCTTTTCGGTGAAGGAATCCTGCATATGCCAAAGAAGAAATTCTAAGGGTATGTGAAGTCTGGGGCAGCGTTGGTGGGCAGGGGTTTAGCACAAAAGATCCTGAAGGGTCGAAGTGTCGCCAGGTCTTCCTGGCCTCCTAAGAAGATATTGTTTTAGATTATGGTTTAGACTTTAAATTAACTATCGAGTATCTAGACAATTATCATTAGCGTATACTTTAGACCAAACAAGTATGAAGTAGTCTGATTCGCCTGTTTGTTTCAGGATGCTTGTCGAGTGACAGTTAAATGCCAAATGCTCAGTACCACATTTTCTTATATATTCAGTACTAACTGTTGCCCGCGACTTCGTCCGCGTGGACTACTTAACATCACAAATTATTATGCATTTTCCGTAGGAATGGGATGTTTTTCGGCATAAAAACTATCTTATGTCCTATTCCAGGACCTAACCTATATGTGTGCTAAGTTTCATTACCATCCGTGTGGTGGTTGAAGCGTGATTGAGTAACAAACGTCCAAATATCCAAACCAAACTTTCACATTTATAATATTAATTAATTAATAGTGGGATACACGTCATCATCAGTCGAAATAGGTCCACTGCTGAACATAAGCCTTCCCAGTAGTATGCCACTTTTGGTGGGCTGTCCATGGTGGGGTTTGCCATAATCACCACGACGAGTAGGTCTTAAGATGAACGTGGACAAGACGAAAGTCATGTCCAATTCACACGTCGACCTAAGGCCGGTCATCGTCGACAATGTCAATATCAAAGTTGTTCAGGAGTACGTTTACCTAGGACAGACGATACAGTTGGGTAGGAACAGTTTCGATAGGGAAGCTGACAGAAGAATCCAGTTGGGCTGGGCAGCATCCGGAAAACTGCGTTAAGTCTTCACGTCGTCGTCTCCTATTAACAAAAGTCTTTAATTAGTCCTACCTGTCATGAGCAGACGTTATACATAGGCTGTCATACGCAGAAACGAGGACGGTGGGCCTAATCCACAAGTTCCAAGTCGCTCAGCGAGCTATGGAGAGGGCTATGCTCGGGGTTTCGTTGAAGGATATATTATGTAATGAGGAGAACCGATGAAGAACAAAGGTAACCAACATAGCCAAATAGATTCTTGCGAATCTGAAGTGGCAGTGGGCGGGCCACATTTATCGTAGAACTGACGGTCGTTGCGTAGGGTGGAATGCCCAATCGCCGATGATGATGATGATGGAGATGGAGCGACGACCTGAAAAAAGTCGTTCATTGGGGAAGGCCTATGTCCAGCAGTGGACGTCTAAGGGCTGATATAATGATGATGATGATTGAGTCCTATCACCAACTGTCACAAACAGGTAGGTTTCTACTTACGTAGAAAATATAAAACTAAAATTAAACTGATATTCATGGCTCTACCACTATGTACAGTTAATGCTCGGAGTTTGTTTTACTTTAAAATTACAACAAAATCCCCAAGGCAAGGCACTGCCACTGGGCACAGCATAATAAAAGTCTAAGCACAACTTTAAGGGACCAGCCGCTTTACGACGCGAAGCTGCGAAAAATATACGGGTGTAAAATTGTGAAGACTTTAAGTCATTCGCGGACATGCTCGTCAGGGAATAGTCGTACTAAATATTACTAAGTAAGGCAGTGACACTCACCTCCCCCGGCCAGTTTATAATAATATTGTGCCTGATAATAATTATAATGATTCTTTAATTCATATTAAAGTATCATTATAATTATTACGTTACGTCATACGTTAAGTTACAACAATAAAGTGTAATACTAAACATAATTACAAAATACAAATACAAAACTTATCCCTAAGTGGGATAAGTCCGCCTTTGTACACAACTGTTTTCTTTTATTTATGCTTGTTGTTTTTAATTTTGGTATAATAAAGCGTTTACATACATACATACAAAATAAATTATAAATATTTACAATTATAAAGCAGAATAAAAATTGCGCTGCTATATCCAGCCAACATTTGAACATTAACATTTACATACTGTTGCCAACATTTTTTAACTTATAGCGTCGATCTTACCGACATCACATCGTCATGGAATTATGGCAACAAACAAAACATAGCGGAATAACACATCGCCATCTTTGAAAATCATTAAATATGAAATCCCTTACGTTTAATATAACTAATACCAATGATGCATACGCAAGGAAGACCAAAGAAAAAATAGATAGATGACATCGCAAATGAGGAAGGAGTGACGTGGACCAGAAAAACAAAGAACAGGAAGGAGTGGCAATATGTAGTTTACTATTACTTTTCCGAGCAAATAGTGGCCTTTGCTCGGAAAAGAGCAGATAGAAATACAATCACACAAATAAAATAATAATTATAATTATACCAATGGAAAACAATTTAAATGTATATTAATGTAAAATGTTACAGATGCTATCAAATAAAGGCTATTTTTATATTTTATTAATACCAATGCTCGCCACTTTATAAGCCCGTATGTCCCCTCCCGCTAAGTCTCCAGCGCAGTTGATGGGAACTAATGTAGCAAAGCTTTTAGCCACATCTCCTTCCCCCACTCCCCCCACTCCCCCCTCGTCATCACCTGTTTGTTTGAACAATGCCTCAGTTACTGGGCTAACAGATTTTTTATTAACTCTCCTTAGATGAGTCTCGGCATCAGCCTAAATGCCAATTCTGTTCTGACTGACAGAGAAATCAAAGTTTGAGACTAAAGATTTACTTAAAGAAAGACACGCCGGAGGTTGCGGGTTCGAATGTTCGTATAATGAATATGAATGTTTGTACCCAAGTCTTGGATGTTTATATATTTATTTAAGTATGTGTATCCGTTATCTAGTAACCATACCACAGGCTCTGCCTAGTTTGGGACTGGATAATAGGTGTGAATGTCTGAGATATTTATAATTTATTATTATTATTAAAGATGCACTTTCGAGCATCGCGACCGATCGCGGCCGCGCGCGACCGAACCTACCAGCTGCGATAATAGGTACTAAAGAATATGAAAACGTATGGAGCTGCTTCCGAGACCAGCGGCCGGTCGCGCACATCGCCGCGCGCAACAGACTCGCTGGTCTAAAAGCGGCGCCATATATTTTCATAATTTTTAGTATTGTCGCATTGGGGAGCGGTCTAGGACTGTCGTAGCCGCGCGCGGCCGCAATCGGTCGCAATGCTCGAAAGTGCACCTTAAACAAGTTCACTTATTACTGGTGACATTTCATTTAATAACACAAGTTATGCAACTGATAATATCTTAGATATTATACTTATCAAAACCAGGTGGGTAATTCGTGTAAGGGTTTATCAATTACATAATATGTTTAAATAATTGATAATTTTTATCGTATTCTTTAGCATCATTCACATTCATGACTTTCTACTTTATTAAAAGTAGGTACATTTCTTTATCAAATTTGGTACTAAACGCATTATACTTGTCCTTTCGGTTACTCTAAGGTTGACTGGAAGAGATCCCTAAGTGGGATAAGTCCGCCTTTGTACACAGTTTAATTCCTATTTTATTATTGTTGTTGTTGTTATTTTGGTACAATAAAGCGTTTACATACATACATACATACATACATACATACATACATACATACATACATACATACATACATACATACATACATACATGACTGTGTTTTACTCAGTATGTGATGTTCTGCTTATTATAATGGATTTCCGATCCATTGAAAGGGACTTTTCAAAAATAATACAACTGTATTGTATATCGTTGCAATATCTATTGCATTATTTGATAGATTACCGTGATACCATAGTCTTGAAACAGGTAAAAATATATTTAGGTACGTTGGTTTTTTTAATCTTCCTTCCTACTCTATTTGGTGCAATGAGAGTGACACCAGATATGAAATGAGCTGGAGTGAAATAATAGATAAATTAGCAGCAATACGAATGAACTTTATTGAAAATAATTTCATTAGGCAAATCACATTGAAACTTAAGACTTTTGTGTTTCTTATAACAATCACCAACGTATCAATTTCTTATAATTATAATGGATATTGTTTATACCTCTTCGATAGGTTTACTTTCTTCTATTAACCATGCAGTGCCACTATCAGCTCTTTCAAAGACTTCCACTGCAGCTTTTCCAACCGCATCCGCTTTCTGCCAAATCACAACTTCCTTTAAATTATCAAAGTCAGCCTGCGCTACCGGTTCTCTTAACTTGGTTTCGGCAGCCATTTTGGTTTCAGTGAAACCGGGACAGATTGCTATCACTCTCACGCCAAAGTTTTCGTAATTAAACTCGTGTCCGAATGATTTTGTGAAACCCATCACTCCGAATTTAGCTGCTGTGTAAAATGGAATGTATTGGTTGGTTCTGAAACTGTATATAGATGCAACATTTAGTATGGTGCCACCCTTCCCGCCTTTGTCTGTCCTCATATGTTCAAAGAACTTAACGCTCCATTCCATCACAGCTATGAGATTAACCTCAATAGTATTCCTCACTGAGAACTCGTTGACTACTGCAGCATTGTTGACCAGAACATCAATCGTTTTGTATTTATTTATCAGCTCCTTTGAAACTTTCTCCAAATCAGTTGAAACATCACATTTGTAGAATTCAGCTTTGTTGTTTCCATATTTTGAATTTAAACTCTTTGCAGCCTCAATCCCCTGTTCTTCATTCACATCTAGTATCGCTACCACTTTTGCACCATTCTTCAAAAACGAGTCAGTAATTTCAAAGCCTATGCCTCGACCACCGCCAGTGAGTACCACAACTTTGTTTTTAATTCCTCGTGCCATCGCGACGCGATTCTCCAGACAAGTAACTGATATTTGTAAATTTGTCTTAAATAGTGTAATTATTATCAGCAATTAACGAAGGCACTTATCTTAGAATTATAGTATCAACCAAGTTGATTATAAAATTATCTCGCGGTCATGTCAACAAAACACTTGTTATTTACAAGTGTTTTGTAAATTAATCTTAAGTTTTTGCAGCCGTTATCTTAATTGATATAATGTATACGTAGTCTGTCTGAGTATTGCTCAGACGATAATTTGTATACATTCTTGAGTTAAAAACTTAACCTAAAATAATTCGTCTCGTTTCTTTTGTAAAGCCAAATTTGCAGAGATACAGTAACTACAAGTATGATACACGTGGCGTGTTCTTAATTTTATCGAAATCTGTTTTGTGTTGTAATAACCTATCTAAGCTACTTTTAACAAAATCTGTCCTCATTATGTCTGCCCTTAGACGTACATTGCTAGGCATAGGCCTTTCCCAATGAACATCTTCATACCCGATCCTCCGTCCTTAGCATCCAGCCGCTTCCTCCCACCTTCTTCAGGTCGTCGGTCAACCTGGCGGCGGGGTGTCCAGGAAGTCCCACCCAGCGCGTGATAATCCACGATCTCCACTCCAGAACTCACCTGCCCCAACGGTCGTGGGTTGTGCGACAGATATGGCTCGCCCACTGCTACTTCTGTATTATTCCTAGCAAATGATAGAGTATCCATATAATACTGTCCACTTTATGAAAATCAGGAAACTGTTAGGACAAATTCCGAGAACCTCTAAAACATAATGAAATACACTAAACACATGGAATGCATTAATCGCCATATCGAACTGATAGAGATGCTTTTAACGTTCTGCATTACGATAATTGGAGTGATTGATAAAATTCGGAACTCTCTATAGATAATAATTCAAGAAACCAATTAATGCACGTGATTGGTGCTCTAGCACAAAGTAAGTCAAAATGTATATTCAGACATTCCTCAGTAAGAGAAGTGGAGTAGAACGTTGGTCCGAAATACAAACGGAAAAGGGGGGATAGTTTAAGGGGGAAAGATGAGCTAATGGAAAAACATGGATATGGACAGAGAGAGATAGGAAGGAGTAGCAGGGGTTGGAGGAGGCCTTCACCAAAAAGGGTAAACAGATAACAGTGTAGAAGTTGTAATGTAATGAAGTAATTGTTATATGTAATAAAATGCTTAAAAGTAAAAGTAAAGTATTTCTCACTATTAAAATACCTTACAGTCACAACAAATAGGTACTTGGATTTATGTACTAACAAATGTACATACGGTGAAACTTATTAAGTACGAGTTGAGGTTCCTGCAATGACAAACGCTAACCAACGCCGTACATGCCATATACACTCTAGCGGAACCCGTGTTTTATATAATTATCGCTCGCTTTCCTGATTTTTTTTCATTAACAATATCTGTGTTAGTACATTTTTGTTTGCTAAGCTCTCTTTATATCTGCTTGCACTGTTATCCCCACTTGCATCAATATTATTTACTTTATCGCTACGACAAGTGACCTTTTAACACCATTTATATACCGTATCGATACGCTAGAATATTTCATTTACAAACTTCCAGTTACATTAGAAACAATGGCGAGAGATCTGAAAAACAAAGTAGTTGTAATCACCGGGGGAGCTGCTGGCATTGGCTTTGAGATAGCTGATAATTATTTAAAAAAAGGAGCAAAAGTTGCCGTACTGCTTGACATCAACGAGACTCTTGGAACTGAAGCTGTCAAAGCTCTGACTTTGAAACACGGTAATAATAAAGCTGTTTTCTTTAAATGCGACGTTACGACAGATTTGGAAGGAGTGTTCAGAAAGGTCATCGATGCCTATAAACACGTTGATGTTTTGGTGAATAACGCTGGTATACTTAACGATCAGCTCGTGAAGCAGACGATCGAGATAAATGTTACAGCGTTGATTGAATGGTCCATGAAGTTTTGGGAGCACATGAGAAAGGACAAGGGTGGGAACGGAGGCACAATCCTCAACTTGGCTTCTATTTACGGATACAGAATCGACCAGTTCTTGCCAATTTACCAGGCGTCGAAGTACGCCGTCATGGGTTTTACCAGGTCGTTGGGTCACAAGTACAATTATGATAGAACTGGTGTTCGAGTGGCAGCCATCTGTCCAGGTTACACTGAGACCAAACTGACTACCAACCCGAAGACGTGGAAAGACGAGCAGCTTCAGGCTGATT
Source organism: Esperia sulphurella (assembly GCA_947086405.1). Classification (NCBI taxonomy): domain Eukaryota; kingdom Metazoa; phylum Arthropoda; class Insecta; order Lepidoptera; family Oecophoridae; genus Esperia; species Esperia sulphurella. Next base: position 16,021,042 of record OX352267.1, read on the forward strand.
ACTTCGTGTTCCTGAAAGGGCTTCCCTGGCAGAAAGTGGACTCTGTAGGGAAAGCGGCTGTGGATATATTTGAGAAGGGCGACAGTGGATCTGCATGGTTGATAGAAGGTGCTAAGCCGATCGTGGAAGTAGCTTAACGTGCAATTTTATTTGACTTACCTTTATCTGTAGTAAAAATATACGTGTGATAACTATTTAAACATGAAATTGTTTAAAGCTTTTTAATAAAATACAAAAACGTTATTAAATTTTATTGAGCTTGTAGTCTCTTGGTAATTGTTTTAGAACACCTTGCATACCGAATTAAATTAAAATCTATTAATAGTAGAGAAGTGAAATAGACATTTTCTAATCTATTTCAAATCATTTATTTTTACCTTCATGTCTTTTAGGATTCATAAAAATCGCCCTGCATTTGTATATGGTTCATGTATATCTTATCTTCTTAGGAGGCCAGGAAGACCTGGCGACACTTCGACCCTTCAGGATCTTTTGTGCCAAACCCCTGACTACCAACGGTGCCCCAAGCCGATTTGATGGACTTCACATACGCCTCAGAATTTCTTCTTTGGCATATGCAGGTGTCCTTATAATGTTTTCCTTCACCGAAAAGCCTGGGGTATTTATTATAAATAAACCGTACTTAAATTTCGTAAAACGCATTGGTACCGGCTACCACGACTCTAGTTAGTGAGTTATTGGGCCCGATTCTGAATGCACACATTTAAAATTTGACAGCGCTAAAATTGGTTTCGGCTTTGTCTTCAGAATACTGTGTGACAAGGATAGCAACAGTTTTAGTGCTGTCAAATTTTTACATTGTGCCTTCAGAATCTAGCCCATATGTATAACTAATTTATAAAGACAAAAATATTTACAAAATGTACACGTCGTCTAGTTGCCCGTCCTGCGGCATGGTGCCCAGAACGCTGGCGGCGTTACCCCTTTGTATGGCGATGGACAGCCCCTGGGCAAAGTAGCCGCCAGCCCTCTGGTCACCCGAGGCGAGGACCAACCGCGTCGATATGTCCTTTACGAATTTAAACGTATCGGACGACCACGGTCCCATGGTCTCTACTGCAAGCGCCGCAAACTCGTAATGGGCGATGAGAGACGAGTATTTGCGGCGCTTGAGCATTCGAGCATTTTCGGCCGCTGCTCCAGCTGTGGCAGCAGTGCCGTGGACGTGGGACGGTGCTAGGGTGTCCGCACATGTAGCGTCCCATACCAGGGAGCGCCCCAAGCACCACGGCACCAGCGCGGCGCCATCGGGACGCTTGCTGTCGTCTCTGCACATGACTAATTTATGGTATTTGAGTTAAATATATGAGATAAAATATGTATTAAAATATGAGATTGTTACATGAGACTGTGCTTAGTGACAGTTGGAGTACGAGGACTTGTAAGTACCCCATGCTTCTCTCAGGTGGACCCTATATTTCCTTATCTCCAGAAGGTTAACCTGATGTAAACCTGGTTAAAATGATATCCTTAGATGTCCAGCAATGGGAGTCTAAAGGCTGATATGATAATAATGAAAGAGATAAGCAATATTAATCTTAACAAATATTAGCTCTCGGCCAGCCACGCCGGAGGTTGCGGGTTCGAATCCCGCTAGGGGCAAAAGTTCGTATGATGAATATGAATGTTTGTACCCAAGTCTTGGATGTTTATATATTTATCTAAGTATGTCTATCCGTTATCTGGTAACTATAGCACAGGCTCTGCCTAGTTTGGGACTGGATAATTGTGTGAATGTATGATATATTTATTATTTATTATTACAAAAGATAAATTATAACCCCAAGATCATCCAGACTCATTCTCAGATCAGTGAAAGATTAATATACATCAGCTCTTTTAACCTAAAGGTCAAGGTACTTTTCTTCGCACATTTACGTGTATCGTAAATGCGTCTGTTTGCCTTTAATTAAATATTCAATTCAAGGAATTTTTTCTACAAGTAACATCAATTCATAATAATTTATGTAATATATCTTAATAGTAACAATTATCAAATATCTTTTTGTAATATTTCTACCGTGAGCCGTGTGGTTTCCGGTAGAGTAGAATAGGACCACTCCAACTCTTCCCGTGGATGTCGTACAAGGCGAATAAGGGAATACATTATAAAACATCAATCAGGCCTCCCCAACCCGTCTGGCCAGCGCGGGGAGTGTAGGCCAAATCCTCCGTCTGTCTCCGGCACATGAGAGAGGGTTGTGCTCCTGCAGTGGAGACAAAAATAACCTGATGATGAATATTTCTACGCTTATGAAAAATGGACATCATGATAAATAGAAACAAAAAATAAAGCCACTTGCAAATTTACTGCAAGAAGAAAAACTGTAAACAGAAAAACAGGAAGAAAATGCTAATGAGAAATACAATACAATGAAAGAACGATTTCGGGATAAAGCTCTAACAAACATTTCAAAAGCGCCTGTAAAAATAAAGAGCAAAATCATAGAAGAGTAAAGTAGTTATCTAGTGAGTTTGCAGGAGTAATATGAAACTTATTTACTGGACAGTAAAGTAGATCAAGCATATTTTCAGGGGAACCTCATTTCTAATGTTTGCGGTTTGAATTGAGACTGGAATGGGAAACGTGCCAACGTGTTGAAGTCAGATCTTTTTCTTTTAACCACCGCTTTTAAAGCAATATTTGATACTAGCTCTGCCCGCTACTATATATACGCTGCTGACTACATGTCCCGCTCCCGTTCCCACTTTCGCTCACTATCCCACTTCCATTCAGACTCTCAATCTCACTCTAAATCCCGCTCCCCTTTTCCCACGCCCACGCCCAATCCCATTCCCACTACCAGCTCCAAATTTAGAGCAAGCTCATCGTAATCTTAATAGTACGTAATTACCATTTTGTGCAATATATTGCATACTATCCTTACCTAACTAATGTATTTGAAAACTAAAAATGTCCATAACTTTTGATTGAGTAAACCGATTGCGATGAAATAAAGACATTTAGGTTAAATTAGGTTAAGCCCCATGTTTCTGTGAAAAGTCTATCAAAATCCGTTCAGTAGTTTTTAAGTGATGCGTGTACAAACTCACAGACAAACAGACAAAAATTCCAAAAATGATTGAAATGTGTTCTATTGCTTAATCTTAGACACATCAATTTTTTTTGCAAATATCTTCAATGTACAGACACGCGATGTTTACGATGTTATTAATTGGATTCAATATAATCGTTCTGGTTGATGCCTTAGCAAATCGAATGAACCAGCATTTCCAGCTTCCGATTTTAGGAAAAGTTCAGGTTTGACTAGCTGTTTTAAGTATTAATGTGTGTATAAAGTCATCATCATCAGCCGAAATACGTCCACTGCTGAACATAAGCCTCTCCAACAGAATGCCACTTTTACTGGGCTGTCGTTTGGAGGATTTGCCATTAATCATCACGCTTGGTCGCTGGATTGGTAATCGCAGTATTTATGTTAAGTCTGTCCCTTAGTCGTCTTGACGACCCCCACGGTAAGATTGGGGGTGACCCTACTCTAAGCCGGGAACCACACGACATAGTGTGGATAGAGTAAATAATGTCATATTTCTTCTTCTTTATAAAATGGCGTTCCTTAGTATTTTACCAATGTCACGAATACAAACATGGAGAGCACGCTTTAACGGAGTGGCACAACCCACAGGCCACTAGAGCACCGAGGGAGAGTCGCTCAGGTTAAAGGATATCACCATAACCTTCGATCTGCCCACGAGGATTGTCGTAGAGAAGTCCTACAGCTGCAGAAGTGCAAAGGACATTGGAATTGCAGAAAGTTATTTAAATTAGTTCTATTCACAAACATTAATTAGTTCTGTGGTGATAATTGCACACTGAATATCGCTAAAACTTAAAGAAAAATAACCTAGCACTACTTCCGGAATGCCTGCCCTCACATGAACCGAACTATGAAGCTTCAATCAAACTTTCTAGTGCTCTATAAAGTTATAAATAAGTAAATACATCTACATACGTATGCCGTGTGGTTTCCGGTAGAGTAGAATAGGACCACTCCAACTCTTCCCTTGGATGTCGTACAAGGCGACTAAGGTAATACATTATAAAACATCAATCAGGCCTCCCCAACCCGTCTGGCCAGCGCGGGGAGTGTAGGCCAAATCCTCCGTCTGTCTCCGGCAGATGTGAGAGGGTTGTGCTCCTGCAGTGGAGACAAATATAACCTGATAATGATGATGATGATTTACATACGTGTTGTAATTCAATATCGTAGGTACTTTGGAAGAATTTATCAATTCCACTCGTAGCAATTTGTTTTGAAAGAATACCAAATGTAATGGAAAATGAGAGAGTTTTCGCATGGACTTGATCAAAACGTTTATTTTATTTTCAGGGCTATGTAGACACGTTTGAACTTACTAATTATTTTTTTAATCTGGCTACCTAATGAGTCGTTTGGTCAATAAAATGTTTATTAAAATATGACATGATATAAATAATAATAATAAATAAATATGTCAGACATTCACACCAATTGTCCAGTCCCAAACTAGGCAGAGCCTGTGACATACTTAAATAAATATATAAACATCCATTCGACACGAGAAGAAGAATAAGTAAATTAGGTGCAATACCATTACGTGTCCCCGGATGATCTTCATTAATAAGTCGCGTCACGGCGTTCATTACGCGTGACTCGTGCCTCGCCTTGCGCGGGATTAAAAGCCAGAAAAAGGTGAAAAATTACGCGACGCATCCGCGCAGATTACTCCGGGATTAGCGCCGCGTCATATATCAACGTCGTCGGGACGCTCCACGAGTAGAGGAGCGGCTGCAGTGTTCACGTAAAGAGACAAGCGGAAATCGTAAGCACTCGTAGTGTAATTATTTTTCGAATAAATAAAGGGAGTCTAAGGATACTGAACACATTTCGATCGTTTTTGGAATTTTCGTCTGTTTGTCTGTTAGTTTGTGCACGCATCACGCACAAACTACTAAACTGATTGTGAAGGTTTTTTCACAGAAACATGGGGATTAACTTGAGTTAACATTTAGTTTTTATTTTATCGCAATCGGCTTACTCAATCAAAAGATAACAGGAACAATTGCTAATCGTTGGGACCGTCCACTAAGCAAAGTGATGGGCTGGTTGAGAGCACGAATTATGATCTCTATTATACGAGCCACGAGTATGTGCATTCGCGGCACTCGCCACAAATGGATGCCCGCTGCCAAACTCCTCGGTTTCGATGATGGAGCAGCACTACCACACATTTATTAGTTCTTCCTTAACGTAACGTAGATTGTACACCGTATCCCTAATGTTGAATTCCTCTTGTTACCATTAACTCTTTGAATAAATAATTTGCCAGTCAAAAAAAGATATGGGAATTTTTAGTTTTCTAATACATTAGTAAGTAAGCAATATAAAGAAGTATTGTTCGGTACTAAGGCGGAGGCGGAGGCGGTGGCAGCGGGAGCGGGAAGGGAGCTGAAGCGGGAGTGTATAATTAATACTAATAAATGAATATGAGTAGGAAAAGGAACGGTAGCGGGAGTGGTAACGGGAGCGGATTCTGTAGTCCACGCGAGCGGAGCCGTGGGCAAAGCTAGTGTTAAATAAAGGCAGAAGTGTCTACAAACGTGCACACTAACAGTCGCAGGCGCAGACGCAGACGCAGATTACGCCGGGATTATCGGGAAGCCACGAATAGGGGAGCACTGTTAACGTGAAGAGACAAGCGGGAAATAGAAGCATCCATTGGGTAATTAAATGATATTAATGGCAGAAGAGTCAACCAGCGCACGGACGCATGACGAGCGCACATAGAGACGCAGACGCAGAGTACGCCAGGATTAGCGCCACCTCATTTTTATCAACGTCATCGAGACGCTACGAGAAGATAGTGGCAGCAGTGTTCACGTGAATAGACAAGCGGAAATTAAAAGCACCTGTTGGGTAATTAAATGAATTAATGGCAGAAGAATCAACTAATCTGTGATAGAAACCAACGAGATTCCACTCACTCACTCACGTACGCACGCATTCACGCTCGCACACACACGTTCCTGGTACTCTCCCGCTCATTCGTGCATGCGAGTCGACTTGTACTAACGTTCTATCCCCCCCCCCTCCCCATACCCCCCCCCCCCCCTCATCCACACACACACAAATGGGAATGATGATTGTCAAATCAGCATATCTTTTATTTCCTAAATAAATCAGTTTGTCGTGAACTTAAAATCTTAACCATTATATATCTATGGACAATAGTTGATATTTGTTATCAATTAATCCGAGTCCTTGAAAAACGGGGGTTATTAGAAGTTTTTTTAAGGTTTATAAAAGGTGCGTAGAATAGAATAGAATAGAATAGAATAGGTCATTTATTCATAGCTACGACACACACATACATGAGAAATAAACAGAACAGAATCTAATAAATTACAATTTGAAAATAATCAAGGTACCTATGTGTCGCAGCAATAAAATGGCGCTGACTCAGCATAATGCTGCAGCACGCTACGCGAACTCCAGCGCTGGTATTCTGTCAGCACCAGGTCAAGTGACTTCACAGATTTAGTTTTTAAATTGTGGTATTGTAATCGATAGTGACTTAAGAGAACCAAGTAACCTTTCCGTTTGTTTATTTCTTCAGTCAGGTCGCAAAACTAATCACTTATTTCCTTTAACTTGTACCAAACCATAAAGAGGAGGGGCGGCAGAAGCGGGACAACCCTGATCGGCGCGGATCTTCGACAAATAAAAACTATTTTAATTTGTATCCAACTTGTATCGAACGAATTGGGAAAATCTGTTCACGTCGAATACTACGTTAGCGAGAGGGAGGCAAATATATTTTTCAGGAGATACACTGCCCTGATACGAGAGAAGGCTGAAAAGGGAATTTTAGAAATTAGTATGAAAGATAAAAAAGCATTCTAGAATTTTATGAGTTGAATTCTAGAAAACCTCAATTTTCTCAAAATTTTCTTTTTTACTTTTTACAGTCTTTTTTAACAGACTCGAAAAATAGCTAATTATAAATTGTAAATAGGTATATGAGTATCAATAATTTCGTTGATTGTCCTTTAATGCTCTTTGCTTTGAAGTAATTAAAATATTATTTTCTATTTTAGTTTCAGTTTGTACATGTAGATTAGGTTAGACAGGTATATTGCAATCTTATACATAAAAATAACACAAATATCACGCCTTGGTCCTAGAAGGGAAGGCAGAGACGATGTATCGCCACTTTGCGCAATCCTCACACACCTCACTAGCCTCACTCACATTCATCAACCTTTACATGTACCTCCTTTTATTCTATTCACTGCAAACTCCAGCCTTTTAGAGGACGTTACCAATTTGATCCTTGAACGTCCTCTATATTGTGAATTATTTATTTTATTTACATTTAAATATTTATTTATTAAAAAGTTGTAACATCACAGATTATAACTTGTAATATAACTTGAAAAAAAATATAATGATGTAAAGTCAGTATAATATTAGTTATAGTGATATCCTTGTATTCAAGGTTGTGAAATAAGCTGCGTCATTAAGCAGATTGGTTGTTTGGCATAATCAAAAATAATGACCAGTAGAGTATCACAGGTGAACAAATAAACCGATCATTACGTACTCTACAAGTAGATATCCAAAACTAATATTCGTACTCTAACTGTAACAAAAATCCACAGAGCACAAACTCGGGGAAAACATTAGTCCTGAAATAATCAGTGTTTAAAATCTCTGGCCTCATATTGTGTAATGAATGAAGTGTTTGTGATATTTTATCACATATTTAATCAAATCAACTTAAAAATCCAGAGACTCAGTTTATCGTGCGAGCCGGACAGTCACTATTAATTGTGCTTCGAACTGAATTGTTTATCTATTGTTCATATTTTAGTGCTATTTCTGGTTAACGTTTAAAGTTAAATCGCAGTAAGTACAAATTTGCTTTTGCATCTATGAAAACAGAAGTTGAAAGCGGAAGCTTTATTGAACATTTTGTTGACTTTTAATTAAAAATACTCCGAGGCTGTTAATCAGATTTCGATTCCCAATCGTGCTAATAAGAATTCTATCAAAATTAATATTTTTAATCAAAGAATAATAAAACTGTAATAAAAATCTACAAAGACAAACTCGTAGAAAATATTTGACCTGAAATAATCATGTTTGACTTGCACATTTCCGTAAGGAACTCTGGGAAAACATTATACCAGAAATATCGTTTCAGGCACTTAGGATACCAAATAATATTACTAGCTGGAAGAAAAATTCTTCATAAATGAGTTTGTCGAGTGAGAGACAGTTTTTCTTTCTTCTTGATAGCTAATATATCACTGGTATTCATTGTCTTACATGCACATCCAAGTAAGGAGCTCGGCGAAAATATTAGACCTGAAATAATCATTGTCTCACTTGCACATCTCCGTAAGGAAATCGGTGAAAACATTAGACCTGAAATAATCAGTGTTTAACTTGCATAATCTCCATAAGGAACTCGGTGAAAACATTAAATCGAAAATAATCAGTGTTTCACTTGCATAATCTCCATAAGGAACTCGGTGAAAACATTAAATCGAAAATAATCAGTGTTTCACTTGCATAATCTCCATAAGGAACTCGGTGAAAACATTAAATCGAAAATAATCAGTGTTTCACTTGCATAATCTCCATAAGGAACTCGGTGAAAACATTAAATCGAAAATAATCAGTGTTTCACTTGCATAATCTCCATAAGGAACTCGGTGAAAACATTAAATCGAAAATAATCAGTGTTTCACTTGCATAATCTCCGTAAGGAACTCGGTGAAACATTAGACCTAAATAATCAGTATTTGATTTGCACAAATGCGTAAGCAATTCGGGGAAGCCTTAGACCGAAAATGATTAGTGAGGGAACATTAGCCGTGGCCTTTAAAATATCAAGATCAATTTTGAAATGAACAGAAAACAAAAATCACTAAGGTGTAAAATTTACAGCCATGACAATTTCTTCACAGATCATGATATACTGGATATGGGCGGCGGTCTTCCTCGTCGCACTGGTGATGTACCTGCGCCAGACCTACTCCAGGTTCAGTAAACATGGCATAAAGCACTTTATGCCGTTGCCCTTCCTCGGCACCATGGCCAGAGTAACCTTCCGCATTGAACATTGGGGAGAAAACGTCGAGAGAAGCTACAGACATTTTACTGGAGAAAGGTAAGCTTTAAATACCATTTTGATAAGTAATAGGTAAACATGATTTCATGAATCACTAACTATTTAAGAAAATTGTGTCGTGAAGCCTATTCTTAAAGCTATAAATAGATTAACCTTACTAACATCCAAGCATATTAAATTTTGTTATATTACTTAAATTGGAAGTAAATATATGTAAAGGATATCTTGAATTCCTGACTGATCATCAATACATGACTCAAACAGGCTTTAGCGAAGTTTATAAAAAGCCTTTCAAAAATTTAGATAAGGCAAGGAAATGCAAGCCGTAGTAAAAGAAAAGAGGAGGCAACAGCTAGTCTAATATAAAAGTCTATGTAATTGTGATAATGACGTTGACAAAAACCCATCTTTTATTTAAAGGTTCGTGGGCCTGTATGAATTCATTCAACCTATTGTATTAGTGCGAGATTTGGAGCTGCTTAAGAAAATCACCGTCAAAGATTTTGAATACTTTCTCGATCACAGAGGATTTCTAGACCACGACGATCTTTTCGGCAGAAACTTATTTGCTATGAAAGGTAAATCCTCATTCCTGGAAATATATGTGTATGAAGTAGGTACTGCAGTCGCCCTGAGATCGTCTTACTTGAACGCTCAGGACCCGGTTGAGCGTCGTCTTGTCCAAAGGCTCATTGATATCGATGCTCTGGTAAATACCAAGTTACAGAGCCTCAAATATCGTCGCAGTGTGGACTGTCTTACGGTTTTGTACAGGTTACATTTTGGGGTGTGTGCCCAGGAATTAAACGATTTGATTTCCACGTCCCCCTTCCATCACGGTGTATTGGGACTTCATCATTATGTAGTAGACATACCACGCTCTCGTAGGATTTATTTAAATTCCTTTTTCATAATACGAACTGGTAAGGAATGGATTTCTTCGCCAGCTTCGGTATTTCCGGACGACTTGGATCTTTTTAAAGGAAGAGTTAATGGCATTTTCTGGGTACGAGAGCTCCACCTTATGCCTTATCGTCACTTACCGTTAGGTGAGGTTAAGGTCAAGCATAGATACCTGACCAGGTACCTGCTGAATTTCTTTTTCTGTGTCTAATGATTCTATTTATTCAATTGGAATACACCTCCATTTGTTTTGAGTACTCTTTGAATTTTACAGGTCAAGAATGGAAAGACATGCGTTCGACCCTTAGCCCCGCATTTACCAGCTCCAAGATACGTCAGATGGTTCCATTTATGGTGGAAGTTGGCGACCAGATGACAAATACGCTGAAGAAACAAATTGAAAGTTCAGGAGGTATAACATCAACAAAAATCTGGAAATAATTTAATTGTGTCCCGAAAGTTAATCTATCCATATACATTCCTTCTTCACTTTTTGTTCCCGGCTAGAATAGGGCCATGCTCAATCTTCATCACAAGGGGTTGCACCAGGGATAGACAGTAGAGTTTCTCTGTGTATATTACTGTTCAGTGCGTTATACAAACCGCCTGCCAAGCGTGGTGAACAAATGGCAATCTATTGGGGTTTATGCTCTTATGCTCAGCAGTGAACGTATATAGGCTGATGATGATGACTTTTGTAGTAATTGTGGTTTATCTTCTTCTCTTCCGCAGTTGGTTACATTGACGTCAACGTCAAGGACCTGACGACTCGGTACGCCAATGACGTGATTGCGACCTGCGCGTTTGGCCTCAAGGTGGACTCTCTGACCGATCGACGGAATGAGTTCTACTTGATGGGAAAGGATATCTCTTCGTTCCCGTTTCTAAAGATTCTCATGTTTTTCATGTTGGGTTCAGTCCCTAAACTGAATAATGTGAGTTCCATTTCTATATATCATCTATGATTGCATCAGTAGGAGCAAACCATCGAATTCCTCTGCAAAATTGTACTTAAGTTCAACTGTGATGTCCATATCACTAGAATATACGATGCCGAATGCTTGTTACATGCAAATTCTTCCATAGTGAGGAGGATTTAGGCGTCCAGACAAGTGTAATGTGTGTCTTTGTAATGTAACGAGAATTCTGCTTATGGACGACACTACCATAATTCTACTCTGGCACTACGAGCATTGCCGTCTGGTTTCCGGTAGAGTAGAATAGGACCACTCCAACTCTTGCCGTGGATGTCGTACAAGGCGACTAAGGGAATACATTATAAAACATCAATCAAGCCTCCCCAACCCGTCTGGCCAGCGCGGGGAGTGTAGGACAAATCCTCCGTCTGTCTCCGGCAGATGAGAGAGGGTTGTGCTCCTGCAGTGGAGACCAAAATAACCTGATGATGATGATGATGACTACGAGCATTACACTTAACATAAGACTGTCCAAGGCGCGTCACTGAACCCGATCCTCGGTTCATCTCATCCAGTCACTGCCTACGCTCGCGCTCCTTCATCGGTTGTTGGTTGGCACTCTTCAAACACGGGTTTCGCGTTGAGCTCATACACATGTCTGGAAGCGCCTTTAGAAAATTATTTACATGCAGTTTTACAGAATGGTCCGATTTTTGCTGGTTATTCTATTACTAACATATATAAATTTGATTTTGTTTGAACCATACCATACCCTCGCACGAAGCGGTTTGCTTCCTAGTTCATGGAACTCCTTGCCAGCTTGCGTAATTCCAGACAAGTACTTTTGGATCTTTTTAAAGGAAGAGTGAATAGGCATCTTCTGGGTAAGCGCGCTCCGCCTTAGGCCTCATCATGACTTACCATCTGGTGAGATTGAGGTCAAGCGCAAACCCATCAGCAATAATAAAAAAACCTGAATTAACTTTTCAGATTCTTAAAGTACCGTTATTCTCAGAAGCCAGTCGAAGTTTTTTTAAGAATTTAGTAACTAACACAATGAAGGACCGCGAAGCTCGCCATGTGTTCAGGCCTGACATGATACACCTTCTCATGGAAGCTAAGAAAGGTTAGTTTTCAATAAACCTAATAGTTTTTGGGATACAGAAGTTTATGGACTGTACATTCCAACAAATAGGCAACGATCTCTATGTACTACTAGATGGAGCGTTCTAAACAATCGCTCTGTTCCACGCAAGTAGCCACAAGTCTTTCACATTCACAATGAAACTTGTGCAGTTACTACGCAGAACATTTAATTATTACTAAATATTGACGCTACGGTTAAATAATGTCATTAAATTATGTAATCAGGCCTCCCCAACCCGTCTGGCCAGCGCGGGGAGTGTAGGCCAAATCCTCTCTCTGTCTCCGGCAGATGAGAGAGGGTTGTGCTCCTGCAGTGGAGACAAAAATAACCTGATGATGATGATGATGATGTATATTTATAACTAGCTGTTGCCCGTCGTCTTTCTTCGTCCGCGTGGAGAACTTAACATCACAAATTATTATGTATTTTCCGTAAAAGTTGGATGTTTTTTCGGGATAAAAACGATCTTAAGTTCTATTCCAGGACCTAAATTGTATGTGTGCCAAGTTTCATCCCGATCCGTCCAGTCGTTGAAGCGTGATTGAGTAACAAACATCCAAATATCCAAACTTTCGCATTTATAATATTAGTAGGATAATCTTTATGAGGATCCAAAATGAACCGTAGATCAATAATAATATAAGTAGGTATAATATAACTGTTATTAGGTACAATATTATCGGCACTTAATTTGAGTTGGAATACTAATATCATTTAATGTCAATAAGAAATATTCATATCAGTTGTTCGTTTCATATAGAGGATAAGAAAAAGTATATATTTAGTTTCAAGTAAGGTACATAAAATCACAGGTATGTTTATTATAATAACAAACTAAGTAGTAGAAGCAAGTTATTGTTATTTAAAACCGCCTCGATGGCCTAATGGATTGGTTATTGGTCTCGAGCGCCAAATTTCGTGGGTTCGATTCCCACTTTGGATGTATATGTACTATATGTAATATTTATTGATAATATTGCCGTGTGGTTTCCGGTAGAGTAGAATAGTACCACTCCAACTCTTCCCGTGGATGTCGTACAAGGCGACTGAGGGAATACATTATAAAACACCAATCAGGCCTCCCCAACCCGTCTGGCCAGCGCGGGGAGTGTAGGCCAAATACTGCGTCTGTCTCCGGCTGATGAGAGAGGGTTGTGCTCCTGCAGTGGAGACAAAAATAACCTAAAGATGATGATGATTGATTATTTATTTAATTCCACAGGTACTCTGACACATGAAGACAAGACAACAGCAGATGCTGATGCCGGTTTTGCGACAGTAGAAGAGTCTGTGGTTGGCAAGAATCAAATAAACAAAGGTGATCTTATGAAACAGCTATGGGCAGTAACAGTTGCATTAATTTATTTTATTGCACTTGTAACACTTGAAGGTTACACGAACATGTCATGTCACAAAAATCACAAATAACACAAAATACAAATAATGTCATATTGTTTTGTTAACTACCATGTGGGCCTCTAGCAACAAAACAATGTCAGTAGTACTATTCTGTAAAATACAAAGTCACGTGCGAGTCTCATTCAAGTGATTTTACTCACTTCAAAACCTAATCCATTGGCATTCTGTAAACATTTTAGAGCACTGTCGATGTGAAGTGACTTCTTTGTTGACTTCACGTCGACAGTACTCTAGAATGTTTACAGAATTGTCAATGGATTAGGTTTCAAAGTGAGTGAAGTCACTCGAGTGAGACTCGCACGTGAGTTTGTATTTTACAGAATAGCACTACAGATTAAGAACGTTACAGTAAAAGGACATGTCATGTCACAAACTTATAAAGTTTAAATTACATTACCACAAAATACAAACAATATACAATTATGTTTTGTTAGCTATCAGATGAGTCGCTAGTTACAAAACAATGACATATTAGGAAGGATATATATAGCAAAAACATGTCATGTCAGAGATCCGCAGGCTTATGTTCAGCAGTGGACGTATTTCGGCTAATGATAAAAGGAGTTAAGTGATACTATAAAATCTAAGTGTTGTTACATAATTTTCCAGTCTGGACTGACAATGACCTGACCGCCCAAGCAGTGCTGTTCTTCATTGCTGGCTTCGAGACCGTCTCCTCAGCGATGTCATTCCTCATACACGAGCTGGCTGTGAACCCTGACGTGCAGGAGAAACTGGTGCAGGAGATAAGGGAGAACGAAAACAAGAACGGAGGAAAGTTCGACTACAACTCCATACAACAAATGACGTATTTGGATATGGTCGTTTCAGGTAAGACAACGAATTTCAATGTATTGAGCAGATTTTATAAAAACAAATTAAAACTTAAGATTTTACTTCTAACTCTGCTGAAGCTCAGGTATAAGAATAGGTAGGTATAGTGCTCGATTCTGAAGGCATTGTCAGCACTAAAACTGTTGCTATCCTTGTCACACAGTATTATAAAGATAAAGACGAAACCAATTTTAGTACTGTCAATTTTTAAATGTGTGTCTTCAGAATCGGGCCCAATATATGTTTTAAAATGTCATCTTTCGTGATTTCGTTGGAAAGATGACATTCGAAAAACAGATGATTTAAAATTAATAGAGATTGCTCAATACAACGTTGCCGTCTGGTTTTCGGTAGAGTAGAATAGGACTACTCCAACTCTTCCCGTGGATGTCGTACAAGGCGAGAATGGAATACATTATAAAACATCAATCAGGCCTCTCCAACCCATCTGGCCAGCGCGGGGAGTGCAGGCCAAATCCTCCATCTGTCTCCGGCAGATGAGAGAGGGTTGTGCTCCTGCAGTGGAGACAAAAATAACCTGATGATGATGCTCAAGACATACTCAGGCATTCCCCTCTATTCAAGGTATATGACCACCGGCCATGCAATCTATGTATATGTTGGAGAGATTATATATGATGTATGTTGTTCTATTTATTACGTGTATGTTTCGTAGCGGCAGCACACCCCCTTCAAGTACTCACTCGCTCACTTACTGACTCATTCGCTCAGTCACTTCCCACTTACTCTCTTACTTACTCATTCACTCATGCACATTAAAGCGTGAAGAACACTCGTGGAATACCAGTCGTGTCTAAATAACTGAGACTAAAAGAAGCGAATGATGTTTACTAGAAATTCAGTATCACGATACTTGACTCTCCAATCATCAGCTTGAAAGAGTCCACTGTTGGACATAGGCCTCTCCCAAGGCGCGCCACTGAACCCGATCCTCGGCTCTTTTCATCCAGTCATTGCCGCGTGGTTTCCGGTAGAGTAGAATAGGACCACTCCAACTCATCCCGTGGATGTCGTACAAGGCGACTAAGGGAATACATTATAAAACATCAATCAGGCCTCCCCAACCCGCCTGGCCAGCGCGGGGAGTGTAGGCCAAATCCTCCGTCTGTCTCCGGCTAAGAGAGGGTTGTGCTCCTGCAGTGGAGACGAAAATAACCTGACGATGATGATGATGATCGCCAGCCGACTTACACAGGTCGTCGCTCCATCTAGCCATATTTATTTTCGTATCATGTTTAAAATCCGTAAATAAATGATAAAGCAGTGATGAGCGAAATATTTTTTCAGAGTCACTGAGATTATGGCCGCCGGCAACGGTGTCAGATAGAGTTTGCAATAAAGACTACAACTTGGGGAAGCCTAACCCTAACGCCACAAAGGATTATATTGTAAGTAGCTTATCGCACACTTGTCAACTCGCCTGGTCGAGAGTGCTGCGAGAGGGACGCGGCGCATGGAGATTGGCTCATTCCGAAAGACCCAATGCCCATTCGGTACTTGACACTTGACATGTGTTCTTTTATTTATTATTTATTTTTATTTTATTTTATTTAGTAAAGAACAATCACAGACAATATAGTTATGCATTCGCAACCCACACGTGCCATACTAGTTAGAGCCTGAGAAGTGCAATCCAACACATTCCAGGCTCTTATCCAGAAAGACTCAGCAGAGTCCGGGTGGTCGAAGGCATGACGCCTCACCAACTTACTTAAGGTTTTGGCATCAGAAATATACGAGCATCCAATCTGTTCGGACGTCTCTCATTTACTTTAATTAATTTTAAATACTTTTAATTAGCTTTTTAAAAAGCTTTCCAAGCTCCCCCAAAACCTGACTATATATTACACCATAGTTATAGGTACACACTCCTACTTGGGCAAGCGTATATAAACGAGACATGGTGTGGCAGTAACAGCCCAAAAAGACCTTGGCCTGTTCTAGGGCTAGTTACATGTACTTTAGTAGAGTGCTTGCTTGCGTACTTGCTGTAGAGTAGAGCGAATAATAATTATATGTATCTGTAATTTCGTGTTTTGTTTTTTTTTAATTCTTATAAGATTACTGATTACATTTGTTTTTAAAGTTTAACCTGCTTCTGAATTCTAAAAGAATAATAACGACCGAACTCGGTCTCATCATCATCCTCAGACTGCTGGACATAGGCCTCCCCAATAGAATACCACTTTTGGTAAGTTGTCCATTGGGGGATTTGCCATAATCACCACTCTTGGCAGGCGGATTGGTGATCGCAGTAAAGATCTTAACACAGGAGAACGCTGCTGCCCGTCCCTGGTGTAATTTACTCAGTCTGAATGTATTTAATTCTAGAAGTATAATGGTGATGACGATGTTGTTGGCAACATATCTCGTCAAGCGGTATCACGGAGCGAAACGCAGGCGAAGGAAAGTGAATTGTGGATAGTGGCGATACATACCCCTTTAGGACCATCCATATCAGCCCGCAGACGTCCACTGTTGGACATAGGATTAATTGAATAATTTCTTTAACAATATTTATTAGAATTTTTACCTTATTTAATATTATAAATTATTATATTTATAATTTTAAATTTATCAATAAAAATATTAAAATTAATAATTTTAATTGAAAATGATAAGTAACTTATTTTCTATTTTTGACCCATCGACCTGAAGCGGAAAGTACCTAGACATAAGTGCTACTACTTAAACATTTACGCCCCTTGCCCCCTCTTGTAGTTTCACTATTTATCCCAGCACCCTTCTTAAACAATGTTCTCTTTTTTTTATCTCTCTCCTAGAACGGTTCTTACAGTGTGTTCATGTGTTCAAGTAATATAACAATAAAGTCAGTAATCTGGAGTTTTCCTTTGCTACCAGCCCAGCGCCAACAAGATCTCTACATAATGGTCCTTCGAGCCGGATCTGTACCAGCCTATGGATATTAATGTCTCTGTGGTTTCCAGGTCCACAAAGGCGAGGGAATCTACATTCCAGTGTGGGCCATCCACCACTGCCCGGAATTCTTTCCAAACCCAGAAAAATTCGACCCCGAGCGCTTCTCCGAACAAAACAAACACAACATCAAGCCCTTTACATACATTCCTTTCGGACTTGGCCCTAGGAACTGTATCGGTAAGGCATCTGTACCCCTACCATGAGTTTACGCAAACTGTATTCGTTAGCGACTATAGTAAATAGTTTATATGGGATTTCGTACAGCACCCCTAGCGGATAGATGGAGAACTAATCTTCGTACCATGAGTCGCCATAGATAACCACAGTAGTTTTCGTAACGTTGTTTTGTACGACACTCGTTGTGGTTACCATACTATTTCGGTACCACGGTGGCATATTTGATAGATGTCATAGTAATTTACCGTAACTACAGCAGTTACGTGTCTCACGGTGATTTTTCACGTGAGAAAGAAATTCGAAGTAGAATTTTATTGTAGTGATTGTAAAATTATCTGCTAAATATGTCTGGAAGAGTATATTTTGCTTGGAGAATGTTAAATGAAGCTGAATTAGCTGATGAACGTAATGAGCAAAAGCGCTATGACGCTCATATGCGTGCAACAATTGACCCTTTTCGGTACAAAACTAAACATCGATTTAGAAAATTATATCGGCTTTCCAAGGTGGCTTTTGTTGATTTATGCGACTTTTTACAGCGATATACAGAGTTATGATCTACGCAAAGAATGACTTAGACTATAGTAGTAGACTAAAATTAAAGTTATAATGCTGTCGTAATAAAAAAACGAATAACTCCCTCCATGTGCTTAACATAGAAAGCTTTTTAAATTCACCGTATTATACCGGGATGTTTACACAGGACCGATGATGCTCTGTCCTTGTTTTGTAATATGTATTTGAAAGAGAGACCGTATACGTGTGAAGTGTGTTACGGAACGCCTTTAACGATAGTCCCTATCGTCGTTACGAAAACGATTGTAGTTACGGGCTATGATACTCATGGTGTCAAGTTGACGTTACCTATTCACGTTACGTTTAAACGTTTACTAATGTAGTAACGTTCGATGACTTTACTACAGAAACTCATGGTAGGGCTACTGATGTGGTTTCCGGTAGAGTAGAATAGGACTACTCCAACTCTTCCCGTGGATGTCGTACAAGGCGACTGAGGGAATACATTATTAAACATCAGTCAGGCCTCCCCAATCCGTCTGGTCGGCGCGGGGAGTGCAGGCCAAATCCTCCGTCTGTCTCCGGCAGATGAGAGAGGGTTGTGCTCCTGCAGTGGAGACAAAAATAACCTGATTATGATGATAATGATGATGACATCTGATGTTATATAAGTAACTATATTTCGAAACTAGAAAATGGCAACGCAAATGAGCTCATACCTAGATTAATCAGGAGACCACTGTTGGTTTAAGTATCCATAGAAATTAAGAAATTAAACAGACAAATACTTGATTCACATCATCCGAAATGGTTCACTGCTAAACTTTAGTATCCCCAATAGAAAGGGGGATTTGACATAATCGCTTGGCAGGCAGATTGGTGATTGCAGTAATGATCTTAATATACAGAAGAGAACGCTGTTGCCCTGTTGATACAATTCCTTTTCCAAGGAACGATTTTGTTCAGAATGTATTAACTTTTTTAAATAGAAGTCAAAGTCAAAATCATTTATTGCATATGAGTACACTTGGTACATTTATACACGTAATTTTTTTATCGACTACCGCTTCCTAGGTGTTAGCGCTGTGAAGAAGAGGTAGAGAAAGGTCATAGGTACACCAGTAAACGTTAGTGTCTAAATTATGGTAGAACTACAGCACCCACGAACATAGTCGATTGAGAGAGGGACAACGATACAAGTTAATAACATAACTGCATCTCTTTCTTATAGCGTCGATTTCTCGTCACCGCTAGCCCAGTAATGATTACCTAGGGGGGAGTTTCGCTTCTTTACGTAGTCATCATCATCATCAGCCAGAAAGACTGCTGGACATAGACCTCTCCCAAGGCACGCCACTGAGCCCGATCTTCGGTTCTTCTAATCCAGTCACTGTCAGTCGCCTTACGCAGATCGTCGCTCTATCTAGCCAGGGGGCGTCCCACACTACGCTTGCCCAGACGCAGTATTCTCTATCATAGGTAAGACATTTGATTAAATTTATAACTGAAATTTTTTCTTCAGGTTCAAGGTTCGCCCTGTGCGAGGTGAAGGTGATGACATACCAGCTGCTGAAGAGCATGGAGCTGTCTCCGGCTGCGAAGACCCAGGTCCCGGCAAGATTGTCCACGGAGTCCTTTAACACCAGGATAAAGGGAGGACATTGGGCCAGGCTTCAACTTCGCAAAGAGAAATGACTGGAAAATAATTGAAGTATAAATGCAGTGAAGTTTTTTGCGTATGCTCATTGTCAATAACATGTACTTAATAATGTGACAATATAATAGACAAGTAAATCTTCATTATTGTGGTTTTGATTGTTGCTTTTTTAAAGGATGATGAGGATTTTGTTGGAATCTGGTACCAACAGCCTGATAGCCACCAAAGCAATAAGTGATATTCTAATGAAAAGGTTTAATGAAGTAGAACAATCGTTACTATGGTAGCTGATCTCAGTTAGCTGTATTTTCGGAGTTTATAGCAAGCCTCCGTCACTCGAACGAACCTACCGCTATAAGGACCTACACACAGAAGTAAATACCCCGCCCGTTCGGAGTAATAACAACGCTAAGTCGAGCGACTTAGACACATTGTTGCGTGCTGCGCAGCACTGCCGCCCGCACATCGTGCGCTTTAAACGGAGTAATAACAACGCTAAGTCGAGCACCCTAAGACATATTGTTGCGTGCTGCGCAGCACATTAGATACCACCTGCCGCCCGCACATCGTGCGCTTTAAACGGAGTAATAACAACGCTAAGTCGAGCACCCTAAGACATATTGTTGCGTGCTGCGCAGCACATTAGATACCACCTGCCGCCCGCACATCGTGCGCTTAAACGGAGTAATAACAACGCTAAGTCGAGCACCCTAAGACACATTTTTGCACGCTGCGCGGCACATTACACACTACCCGCCGTTTGCACAACGCGCGCTTAAACGTAGTAATAACAACCCTAAGCAGAGCGCCTTAAACACATTTTTGCACGCTGCGCGGCACATTACACACTACCCGCCGTTTGCACAACGCGCGCTTAAACGGAGTAATAACAACCCTAAGCAGAGCGCCTTAAACACATTTTTGCACGCTGCGCGGCACATTACACACTACCCGCCGTTTGCACAACGCGCGCTTAAACGTAGTAATAACAACCCTAAGCAGAGCGCCTTAAACACATTTTTGCACGCTGCGCGGCACATTACACACTACCCGCCGTTTGCACATCACGCGCTTAAACGGAGTAATAACAACCCTAAGCAGAGCGCCTTAAACACATTTTTGCACGCTGCGCGGCTCATTACACACTACCCGCCGTTTGCACATCGCGCGCTTAAACGGAGTAATAACAACCCTAAGCAGAGCGCCTTAAACACATTTTTGCACGCTGCGCGGCACATTACACACTACCCGCCGTTTGCACAACGCGCGCTTAAACGTAGTAATAACAACCCTAAGCAGAGCGCCTTAAACACATTTTTGCACGCTGCGCGGCACATTACACACTACCCGCCGTTTGCACAACGCGCGCTTAAACGTAGTAATAACAACCCTAAGCAGAGCGCCTTAAACACATTTTTGCACGCTGCGCGGCACATTACACACTACCCGCCGTTTGCACAACGCGCGCTTAAACGGAGTAATAACAACCCTAAGCAGAGCGCCTTAAACACATTTTTGCACGCTGCGCGGCTCATTACACACTACCCGCCGTTTGCACATCGCGCGCTTAAACGTAGTAATAACAACGCTAAGTCGAGCACCCTAAGACACATTTTTGCACGCTGCGCGGCACATTACACACTACCCGCCGTTTGCACAACGCGCGCTTAAACGGAGTAATAACAACCCTAAGCAGAGCGCCTTAAACACATTTTTGCACGCTGCGCGGCACATTACACACTACCCGCCGTTTGCACATCACGCGCTTAAACGGAGTAATAACAACCCTAAGCAGAGCGCCTTAAACACATTTTTGCACGCTGCGCGGCTCATTACACACTACCCGCCGTTTGCACATCGCGCGCTTAAACGGAGTAATAACAACCCTAAGCAGAGCGCCTTAAACACATTTTTGCACGCTGCGCGGCACATTACACACTACCCGCCGTTTGCACAACGCGCGCTTAAACGTAGTAATAACAACCCTAAGCAGAGCGCCTTAAACACATTTTTGCACGCTGCGCGGCACATTACACACTACCCGCCGTTTGCACAACGCGCGCTTAAACGTAGTAATAACAACCCTAAGCAGAGCGCCTTAAACACATTTTTGCACGCTGCGCGGCACATTACACACTACCCGCCGTTTGCACAACGCGCGCTTAAACGGAGTAATAACAACCCTAAGCAGAGCGCCTTAAACACATTTTTGCACGCTGCGCGGCTCATTACACACTACCCGCCGTTTGCACATCGCGCGCTTAAACGTAGTAATAACAACGCTAAGTCGAGCACCCTAAGACACATTTTTGCACGCTGCGCGGCACATTACACACTACCCGCCGTTTGCACAACGCGCGCTTAAACGGAGTAATAACAACCCTAAGCAGAGCGCCTTAAACACATTTTTGACCGCTGCGCGGCTCATTACACACTACCCGCCGTTTGCACATCGCGCGCTTAAACGTAGTAATAACAACGCTAAGTCGAGCACCCTAAGACACATTTTTGCACGCTGCGCGGCACATTACACACTACCCGCCGTTTGCACAACGCGCGCTTAAACGGAGTAATAACAACCCTAAGCAGAGCGCCTTAAACACATTTTTGCACGCTGCGCGGCACATTACACACTACCCGCCGTTTGCACAACGCGCGCTTAAACGTAGTAATAACAACCCTAAGCAGAGCGCCTTAAACACATTTTTGCACGCTGCGCGGCACATTACACACTACCCGCCGTTTGCACAACGCGCGCTTAAACGTAGTAATAACAACCCTAAGCAGAGCGCCTTAAACACATTTTTGCACGCTGCGCGGCTCATTACACACTACCCGCCGTTTGCACATCGCGCGCTTAAACGTAGTAATAACAACGCTAAGTCGAGCACCCTAAGACACATTTTTGCACGCTGCGCGGCACATTACACACTACCCGCCGTTTGCACAACGCGCGCTTAAACGGAGTAATAACAACCCTAAGCAGAGCGCCTTAAACACATTTTTGCACGCTGCGCGGCACATTACACACTACCCGCCGTTTGCACAACGCGCGCTTAAACGTAGTAATAACAACCCTAAGCAGAGCGCCTTAAACACATTTTTGCACGCTGCGCGGCACATTACACACTACCCGCCGTTTGCACAACGCGCGCTTAAACGGAGTAATAACAACCCTAAGCAGAGCGCCTTAAACACATTTTTGCACGCTGCGCGGCACATTACACACTACCCGCCGTTTGCACATCACGCGCTTAAACGGAGTAATAACAACCCTAAGCAGAGCGCCTTAAACACATTTTTGCACGCTGCGCGGCTCATTACACACTACCCGCCGTTTGCACATCGCGCGCTTAAACGTAGTAATAACAACGCTAAGTCGAGCACCCTAAGACACATTTTTGCACGCTGCGCGGCACATTACACACTACCCGCCGTTTGCACAACGCGCGCTTAAACGGAGTAATAACAACCCTAAGCAGAGCGCCTTAAACACATTTTTGCACGCTGCGCGGCACATTACACACTACCCGCCGTTTGCACAACGCGCGCTTAAACGGAGTAATAACAACCCTAAGCAGAGCGCCTTAAACACATTTTTGCACGCTGCGCGGCTCATTACACACTACCCGCCGTTTGCACAACGCGCGCTTAAACGTAATAATAACAACGCTAAGTCGAGCACCCTAAGACACATTTTTGCACGCTGCGCGGCACATTACACACTACCCGCCGTTTGCACAACGCGCGCTTAAACGGAGTAATAACAACCCTAAGCAGAGCGCCTTAAACACATTTTTGCACGCTGCGCGGCTCATTACACACTACCCGCCGTTTGCACATCGCGCGCTTAAACGTAGTAATAACAACGCTAAGTCGAGCACCCTAAGACACATTTTTGCACGCTGCGCGGCACATTACACACTACCCGCCGTTTGCACAACGCGCGCTTAAACGGAGTAATAACAACCCTAAGCAGAGCGCCTTAAACACATTTTTGCACGCTGCGCGGCACATTACACACTACCCGCCGCAAAACTAAACCGCTTAACTAAACTAAGCAAAGCAGATAGGCAGACAGCATTTTAATTTTCATTTTGCTTATGAGTGATATCTGTTACGTAGTAACTAGGTATATTAAGTAACCTGTGGCCTCACCAAGTTTCGGGTGAGCAAGCAACCCTGTTAGTTGAAGTTAACTAGTTAAAGTTGACCGCAAGAGACAAACTTGCAGAGTTGCCAGATAAGATTAATAGAGCCCTCTTGTTAGCTAAGATGTTATAATAATTCTCTACACAATATACGATTGCAGAGAGACTGGGTTTCGGAGACGTTAGTAAGTAAGTAAGTAAGTAAGATTTTATTTGCTCAAAACATGGTATGTACATACAGATGTCAATAAATTATTTCAGTTCCACATGTTTTACCATAATAATTATATGGCACGCAAAAATTTGAATAACAAATAGAAATTAAAATTAAAAGAAAATAATAAAATGTCACAAGGTTTTAAATGTCATTACCAATAATGTCAACTAAAATTTATAATTTAAAAAGTCATTCACAGAGTAAAATACATGGTCTATTAAAAAGTTAAACAAAGAGATCTTGAATTTAGTTACAGGTAGATCTTGTAAAGATGCGGGTAGTTTATTATAAATCGACTTGCACATCGCATAACAGTTCTTATTAAAACGTGTACTCCTAGGAACAGTGTGAAAAATTAACCTATTGCGAACATGTGGCAGAGAATACTAAATATTTGCACGTAAAGTAGCGACATTCGCCTCCCCCTGCCAGATTAACATCTCCCGCGAAATATAGCACAACGTACGTGGCCGGTTAGAAAGAGAAACACTTATGTGTTGACGTATAACGTTGACCCCCTCTCATACGCACGTGTACAGACAAGCTAGTGTGTCTGTAATAGTACAATACAATACAATACCCTTCACATACATTCCTTTCGGACTTGGCCCTAGGAACTGTATCGGTAAGACATCTGATGTAGTTTCCGGTAGAGTAGAATAGGACCACTCCAACTCTTCCCGTGGATGTCGTACAAGGCGACTAATGGAATACATTATAAAACATCAATCAGGCCTCCCCAACCCGTCTGGCCAGCGCGGGGAGTGTAGGCCAAATCCTCCGTCTGTCTCCGGCAGATGAGAAAGGGTTGTGCTCCTGCAGTGGAGACAAAAATAACCTCATGATGAATACAATACAGTTACAAGTTATAAAAGTTACAAATAGTACAATTTAGGCGGTATCTTATTTGCCGGAGACAGACGGAGGATTTGGTCTACACTCCCCGCGCTGACCAGACAGATTGGGGAGGCCTGATTGATGTTTTATAATGTATTCCCTCAGTCGCCTTGTACGACATCCACGGGAAGAATTGGAGTGGTCATATTCTACTCTACCGGAAACTACATCAGAAGTCTTACCGAGAGAGGGTTGTGCTCCTGCAGTGGAGACAAAGTTAACCTGATGATGATGATGAGGCGGTATGGAGTGTTTAATTTTTAGTTCGCAAATGTTTGTTGCACTAACATAGTTTTAACAAGGTTAAGCGGTACTTCTCACCGGCACAGCTTCTCAACCTTTACCAAGCACAAGTGCGGTCGTGTATGGAGTACTGCAATCACCTCCGGGACGGCTCTGCCAAGTATCAGCTGGCTGCTCTGGACGTAGTTGAGCGTCGCGCCCGAAGGCTCATTGGCGACGATGCTCTGGTAAATACCAAATTACAGAGCCTCAAACATCGTCGCAGTGTGGCCTGTCTTTCGGTTTTCTATAGGTTACATTTTGGGGAGTGTATCCAGCAATTTAAAGATTTGATTCCCCCATTCTCCTTCCATCACCGGACTCCCAAGCGTGGTGAGGGACTTCATCCTTATGTAGTAGACATACCACGCTCTCGCACGAAGCGTTTTGCTTCCTCTTTCCAGCTTGTGTATTTCCGGACAAATACAATTGGGATCTTTTTAAAAGAAGAGTGAATAGGTAAGCGTCAGGTCATCATCACTTATCATCAGGTAAGATTGAGGTCAAGCGCAAACCCATCAACAATAAAAAAAGTTTTAAGTAGACTTTACTTACTTAAAATATAGACTTGGTGTCTGAAATAAAAGTACTTATCATAGGCAGTCATATGAATTTTATATATATCATCAATATCAACCTGCAAGAGCCCACTGCTGGACATAGCTCCCAAGGCACGCCACTGAACCCGATTCTCGGCTCTTCTCATTCCATACTACGCACAGTCGCGATCTCCACTCGAGAACTCGTTTACCTTACCGGTAATCGACCAGCCCACTCCCACGATTTAGGACTACGGCGGCGGTGGCAGTGGCAGATGGGTTGCGGGGGGAGGGGGGAGCGAGGTAATAAAACTGCTGGACATAGCCTTTCCCCAATGAACGCCACCACACCCGGTCTTCCGCCCTCCGCATCCAGCTTCTGGCCACCTTCTGCAGGCCCGAGATCTCCACTCCAGAACTCGTCTGCCTCTACGCCGTCGGTTCTGCGACAGATGTGGCCCGCCCACTGCTACTTCAGCTTGCTAATCTCTTCGTCTATATCGGTCACCTTTGTTCTTCCTGGGATCTCTTCATTACGAATCATATCATTCAAAGAAACTCCGAGCATAGCCCTCTGCTTAGCTCGCTGAGTGACTTGAAACATTAACATATTGTAGTTTCGATTATACTTAAACCGGTTACCGTAACATCACAAATTATTATGTATTTCCCGTAGGAATGGGATGTTTTTTCGGGGTAAAAACAATGCTATGTCCTATTCCAGGACCTAACCAAGTTTCATCCCGATCCGTCCAGTGGTTAAAGCGTGTTGAGTAACAAACATCCAAATATCCAAACTTTCGCATTTATAATATTAGTAGGAAGTAGGATATATTAAAGATTCATGGTAGCCTAGTTGGTTGTGCACTCGCCTGATGTTCATGAGGTCCTGGTACAAACCGCGCCCGTACCAGTGAGTTTTTCGAAACATATGTACGGTTTATTTATAATACCACAGGCTTTTCGCTTAAGAGAAACAGGGAACATATACATCATCATCATCAGGTTATTTTTGTCTCCACTGCAGGAGCACAACCCTCTCTCACCTGCCGGAGACAGACGGAGGATTTGGCCTACACTCCCCGCGCTGGCCAGACGGGTTGGGAAGGCCTGATTGATGTTTTATAATGTATTTCCCTTAGTCGCGTTGTACGACATCCACGGGAAGAGTTGAAGTGGTCCTATTCTACTCTGCCTGAAACCACAAGGCTATGTAAACATATACATGCCAAGCTATAAATTCTAAGGCGTATGTGAAGTCCACCAAATCGGCTTGGGACACCATTGGTGGTCAGGGGTTTGGCACAATAGATCCTGAAGGGTCGAATGGTCGCCAGGTCTTCCTGGCTCCGTAAGAAGATAGGATATAAAATAATATAACATACTTCAGTTCAAAGTTTATATTCTGTTCGTAAGCCTGACCCAGTGACCACCCTCGATTCTGACGTTAAAGGTTTCCCTGGATAGCTTCGGGTGGATCTGGGTCTTCGCGGCCGGAGACAGCTCTATGCTCCGCAGCAGCTGGTATGCCATCACCTTCACCTCGCACAGGGCGAATCTGGATGCTGAAAACCGGCATACAATGTATCATACTTGAGACAGATAATATTCTTCTAATAAATGAAAACGTATTGTTTGGTGACAACTACACCTCATTCTCTTACTTAACAGCTGTAGACTTGCCATGAATATGAACTTTATCTCGGGTAAATAAGGCACAATAATACACACATACTGAGGAAGGTCAAGCGAATACACGGTCCTGTCAACATGACATGACGTAATAGACTCGGCGCGGCGCGGATGTCGTTATGGTCAAGGTCATACCTTGACTTTGCCGGCCATAAAACAGCAAAATAAATATGTCAGACATTCACACCAATTATCCAGTCCCAAACTAGGAAGAGCCTGTGCTATGGTTACTAACGGACACAGATACTTAAATAAATATATAAACATCCAAGTCTTGGGTACAAACATTCATATTCATCATACGAACATTTGCCCCAAGCGGAATTCGAACCCGCAACCTCCGGCGTAGCAGTCCGAAAGCTACCCCGTTCGGCCACGGAGGTCGTCAACTAATTCAGGATGTTCTGAAAATTTACACAGTTGTTCATTGTATACTAAAACTCTCAGTGTGGGGATAAGCCAAGGGTGGGGCGAGTGCTCAAAGACACCTATTTCCAGTTTATCGCTGATTTTGCGAAACCATTATGATTATCGCTTATGACAACTCGAGGGCTATGCTGAGTCCAAATAACAAACTTCAGCCCATATAACCCAGGAAGTTCTGAAATTTAGCACAGTTTTTCCTTACAGAAAGCCTATTATAAAATAAACGATTATTTGAATGACAAAGATGCCTGCTACTAATGTTGAATCAGCTTCGCAAAATCTTTATTGATTGTATGCAAACTTGATTTTTAAAAGATGTGTTGCGTGAAGTTTGTTGCGCCGTTTCTTCTTCACAGCGCTAACACCTAGGAAGCGGTAGTCGATAAAAAAATGACGTGTATAAATGTACCAAGTGTACTCATAGGCAATAAATGATTTTGACTTTGACTTTGACATACCCTTGACTCACCCCACCCTGGTTGTTCAAAGAACCGTTTCTCCAGTTTTTCGCTGACATCTTGGAAACCATTAGTATAAGCGTTCATGCCTACTTCTACAATAAGTGCTTCTCTTTCTATCTCCAAGCACTTCTTTACGTAGTAATATTTAGTACTATGTGTTGCCCGCGACTTTGTCGGCGTGAACAACTTAACATTACAAATTATTATGTATTTCCCGTAGGAATATGGTGTTTTTTCAGGATAAAAACCCAAGGACCTAACATATATGTGTGCCAAGTTCAATCACGATCCATCCAGTGGTTGAAGCGTGATTGAGTAACAAACATCCAAATATTCAAATATCAAAACTTTCACATTTATAACATTAATAGGATAGATTTCCTGCCTTAAGAAACAAATGTGCCAATTTTCAGAACTTCCGGTTGTTGATATGGTTGTCTTCTTTACATCACATATTCTGCCCGATACGGAAAATTTTCACCCTTATTCTACAGCCAATTTTCTGAACCTTATCCCCTTGCATTTAGATGAATAAACTTACCGATACAATTCCTAGGGCCAATTCCAAAGGGTACATAGGTCAAGGGTTTGATGTTGTGCCTGTTCTGCTCAGAAAATCGCTCGGGGTCAAATCTCTCTGGATTTGGATGGTACTCAGGGTTATGGTGAAAAGCCCACACTGGGATGATCACACCTTCACCTTTGCGGATCTGGAAATCACACAATTTTATTACAATAAGAAAAAAGTTTGCTATATTTTGTATAAGTCTTCAACATAATACGGGTCTAGTACGATCAATGATGCCATAGTAAGAAAAACTAGTGGGACAATTCAGTCTTCTTAATATTGATAATGGTAGTAGTACACTGCTCAAGAACAACGTTTTACAACTTTATCAGATACTAAGTCATAAGCTGGACAGTCAGCAACCTTTGAGGTTGTAATAGATATAATGATACTTACGATGTAATCCTCAGTAGACTTCTCGTTTGGTTTTCCTAAGTTATAGTCTTTGATGCAGACTCTATCACTGGCTACGCCTGGAGGCCACTTTCTCATAACCTCTGGAATATTAACGCAAAATCTCACTAACAGTAATTCAGTATGATGTATAATAAAATATTAGAGTAAGCAGAGTGGAAGTCTATATCTCTCATGACGAGATCACTCTCTATCAATCAAAGATTTGATGTCTTATATTACTATACTTCCTCACACTTCGTCCGATTGGGCTGAAGACCGAGGAGTATTATGATTATTAATGCCTCTGTGTCTTTAATTTTTTGATTAGGACATAACTTTCGACTTCTGCCTAGCCTGTTCTGTACACTACTTATTTCCACGCACTGCATCTGACTGTGCAGAAAATCGAGGAGTAGGTATAAGATTAAGTATTATGCCGCTGTGTCTTGAATTTCTTAATTAGAACAAAGCCTTCGACATCTGTCTAGCCTCTTCTGAAATGTCCTGCAGTGATTTCAAGTCTACATATCGATACCTTAATGTGACAGTGATATAACTAAAACTTGATTGTCATTCAAGTTATCTCATTGTCACTTGTAGTAATGCATCTATTATTTTGAAACCTTTGATTTTCCTTTTATTATTTTTAGGCCATGTCCTAACAGCACCATTATATTATGAGTATTCACATTATTCTTTATTGTTAAAAACCTCTTTTAAATTTTTTACTCTACTGTTTCCTACGTTGTAGTCTTTATAATGTTTTTATTGTCTCCTGTAAATAAGTTATTTTCAGATACGAAAATGCGAAGGTGACATGACGTCATTTTGTGTTGTGTTTACTTATTCCCTGCGCTACACGTTTGGACTCTCACTTGGTCCTTAACGACAGTGAGTGGACTCAAATTCGGATTTCGTTAAGTATTATTATTATTACTTTTATATATCGATATGTATTCCAGATTTTAGATGAACTGGTCTAGTAGTTTTTGAATTGTCAGCCCGATGAACAGGATATTCATTTTAACGTGTATTTTTTTTTATTTTTTATTTCATGATAATAAAAACAAAAAATAACAAGGAGACCATGTTTTGTGCCACTAAGCATAAGTCGCTTGTCGTGACACAAGAAACGCAATCACATACACTCAGTAGTCGGAACATACAGTTATTAATTTTGCGTGGCGGGCACTTGGATAAACGTGAACCTGTTTGCTAGTTGTCAAACTTATATTTGTTGTTGATAAACTTGTTAAGGCGTACATGCACCCGTTCGCCAACTGCAAGCTATAAATGGTACACGTCACTCGTCACGCAAGATCTTACATTATACAGGCTGAGTCTTAAAATAAAGTATGGTACATAATTGTAATTTATACGCTATTTAAACTAGGAGGTATATTTCATTTATAACATTATGAGTTTTATTTGTTTTAAATGATTATAATGTGTACTGTATGCATGCATGTAAATTATAAATATGTAGGTATGTACCTATTTATGAATACTCGTGTGTGTGTGTGTGTGTGTGTGTGTGTGTGTGTGTGTGTGTGTGTGTGTGTGTGTGTGTGTGTGTGTGTGTGTGTGCGTGTGCGTGTGTGTTTGAATGTAGTGTAGTTATTTAGTCATTCAGAGATTCTATGAAATATTTTTTTAGAATTCTTTTTATATTAGTTTTACTAATGTTTTGTCTTAATTCATTAGGTAATATGTTAATCACGTATTTCTGATAACCAAAGAACTAGTTAATTTTAGTTTAGAGTGCATAGGCATCTTCTGGATAAGTGCGCTCTAGGCCTTACCTCATCGTCATTTACCATTAGGTGAGGTTGAGTTCAAGCGTAAACCTATCAGGATTAAAAGAAAAATTAGTATACCTGAAACTACCATATCCATGTACGTCATTTGCTGAATAGAGTTGTAGTCAAACTTTCCTCCATTCCTGGCGTCGAACTCTCTGATCTCCTGTACCAATTTCTCTTGCACGTCAGGGTTCAGGGCGAGCTCGTGCATCAAGAACGACATGACAGTAGAAACGGTGTCAAAGCCAGCGATGAAGAACAAGACCACTTGGGCGACCAAATCATCATCGCTCCAGACTGTGGAATAAACAAAATCAGTACAAATCAAATCACCAGTCTATTATAATCGTCTCAACCCTTTCGTCCTATTTGGTAACCAAATAGGATGTAACCAAAGCTGGGGTCCGCAATGAGATATCCATCTGTTGTATTCAAGGAGTTGTATCTAAAGGTTGATGATTGTGACTGAGGCCCGTGAGGTGTGTCAGGATTGCGCAAAGTAGACGATACATCGTTTCTGTCTACCCCCTCTGTGCCTAAGGCATGAGCATCATGTATGTATGGTAACCAATTTTAAAAACTGGCTACGATATGAGAAATTAATTTCCATTCCGTATCTGCATAAAAGTCCATTGAACCTTTCTGTGCTAAGAAGTCGAATACTACTTATTAAAAACTAATAAATAAATGAAAGGTGCTGCCCATAGACTCATTTGTATTTCGAGTGATAAGTATAGCAAACTCAACTCCTTGCTATAGATGAGGTTAATGTAATATAATGCAGATAATAATATAGCTGGTATGTACTATAACTCAAATACATTACGTCCCAGTCTCATGGTGAGGGCATACGGATCTAATGCAGGTTGCTTTATTTTTGTGAACATTAGGCACACCACGATTTCAGTTTCAGATTAATAAAATTAATCAATTGTACTTCGCTGCATAGTCTCTTCAATGATAAAGTAGACAGTGTAGTTTTCGCATCCGCCAGCCTTTGGTCACGAGTTTAAAGCATTAGGCTTGACTCCAAAGACTAAAAAAACGCTCCCACCGCGACCCCCACCTTCAAATGGCATTATCGTTTTCGTGCAGTCTGCGGTCGTTTTACTATTCGTTATTTAAATAAATTTTAATAAATTAATCGTGTTATCGGGTATATTTGTGGTCGACTATGTCCAAAAAGAGGAAACGCGAACGAATCAATTCTAGTAAATTTTCCATATAAACTAAGCTTATACCTATTTACCTCTATTAATTTCTTTCTTGCCAACAGATGATTCTTCAACTGTTGCAAATCCTGCGGCTTCAGCGTCAGCAGCAGCAGGTTTGTTTTCATGTATTAAATTTCCTGCAACAAAATGCACCCTGTATCATTAGCCTGTCATTGGCCGCTGATCCGTTCCCTTATCATCAGCTGAACGCAAGCTTCTCTAATAGAATTCCATCTTTGAAGGGCTGTTTATTTGAGGATTTCCCATAATTATCACGCTTGGCAGGCGGATTGGTAATCAGTAATGATCCTAATATCACAGGAAAACGGTGCCGCGCTCAAAGTCAAAGTCAGAATCATTTATTGCATATGAGTACGCTTGGTACATTTGTACACGTAATTTTTTTATCGACTACCGCTTCCTAGGTGTTAGCGTTTTGGTTTGAGGAACACCGTACTGTTAATAAATTCTAGTGTGTCATTAACTAATGTCACATTATTTTCTACTTTTCTTACATTTGGAGAATTTAATACATATAGTTTTCTTTAAATTTTACGCTAAACCAGTTAAGGATTTGCGTGAGAGTATTATTTACCTCGACAAGTTCCCAATCTTTTCTGTTAATTTTAAAATTCAGTGAAGTGTCATCGGCAAATAAAACTATATTGGCCATGTTTTGTATTAAAAAGGGCAAATCATTTACGAGTATATATACAAGAAAAAGAAATAGGCCCAGAACTGAACCCTGGGGCACCCCTATTTTCACAAATAACCCAGATGATCGAATTCTTTTATATCTACTTTTTGTACTCTATGTTCTAAGTAAGATTTAAGTAATTCGAATACTCTGTCTTTAACGCCATAATGTTTCAATTCTCCTATTCTAAGCCGGGAACTACGCAGTTACAGGATATTTTATTCAAGGTAAAAACAAAACATCACTTAAACAAACCCACATTGTTATCTTATTGTATTTGACTGAAATACTAACCTTATACAAAGAAGATAAGATAAATATTTTAACCAATAGAATATCACAACTCAACCTGTCGTCATACCTACCTTTTTTAGCTTCCATGAGTAGATGAATCATATCTGGTCTAACGATATGGCGTTCTTCTCGGTCTCGCATTGTCCTCATCACTAAGTCTCTGAAGAAATATTGCATTTCTTTTGGGAACAAGGTCATTTTCAGAAACTAAAAGAAATAAGAGACAGAATCCGACATGAGGTGATCCGCCAGAGAACTAAAGTCTTCGACATAGCTAAAAAAGTTAGTACGCTGAAGTGGCAGTGGGCTGGTCACATTTGTCGGAGAACCGATTACCGCTGGGGTAAACGAGTTCTCGAGTGGAGACCGCGACTGGGCAAGCGTAGTGTGGGACGCCCCCTGGCTAGATGGAGCGACGATCTGCGTAAGACGGCTGGAAGTGACTGGATGAGAAGAACCGAAGATCGGGTGCAGTGGCGCACCTTGGGAGGGGCCTATGTCCAACAGTGGACTCTTTCGGGCTGATGATGATGATGAAAAGAAATAAGTGAGGCGTATATTACTATAATTTCGGAGGCAAACTTAAATATTTACCTAGACTTAATACAGTGACACTAGTCCGAAAACTCTAAGTCGTTCAGCAGGCTATAGAAATACCTATGTTCGGAGTTTCTCTAAGGGACAGGACTCGAAATGATGTAATCCGCCAGAGAACTAAAGTCTTCGACATAGCTCAAAGAGATAGTACGTTGAAGTTGCCATAGGCTTAACATATCTGTCGGAGAACCAATTACCATTGTTTTCGTGTTCTCGAGTGGAGATCGCGACTGAGTAGATGTTGTATAGAACACATCCTAGCTAGATGGAGTGGCTGGATGAGAAGAGCCAAGGATCGAGTTCAGTGGCGTGCCTTAGGAGAGACCTATATTCAGCAGGAGATTGTTTCTGGCTGTTGATGAAGAAAGAGAAAGACTCGACACCTGGGAGAGTGGTTAAAAAAAGAACAAACAAACATAGAAACAGATTTACATTCTAATAATTAATCATAAGAATAACGTCAAGTAAACTTACATTCATAATCTTAGGAAAAGATATGAATCCAAACAATATAAGAAGTTGCTTGAACTTGAAGGTAGCTGCTTGCTTTCCCTTTACGTAGAACTCATTTTGCTCCTCAGTATGGGAGTCCACTTTCAGGCCGAATGCGCATGAAGCTATGACGTCATTGCCGTAGCGGGTCGTCAGGTCCTTGGCATCGATGTCGATGAAACCGTCTGGTTCAGAAAAAGAAAAGTTTGATTACGTAAAGACGCAGATTGCCCGTACAGGTAGTCAGTACTTATAAATACTGATATGATCTATTAAATATATGGGAACGGACGTTAACTGCACTCGCAAACTTTCGAGGATAACAAAATCATTATAGGCCACAGTCTAAATCATTATAGATATAGACTTGAGCTACCTTCAAAAAAATTATTCGACATCTAGAGACAGTAGCTGTACAGAATTATCATGTCACTCAGTCGTCAAAAACTTTCGTTCACATTTCAGAATTTATAGTTAAAAGGTTTGGAATAGAACCATATACATTGACAACATTTTATTTGAATCAGTTTAAATAACAGATTGAGACGAAATTATTTAGTGTAATGTTCTTAGAAATAGCATTATTGACAGGTGACCTGTTTTCTCCACCGTTAGGTATGTGTTAGACGACGACAAGTACCGACCCGTACCGAATTCTGGTAGTGGTAGCCGGAACTGGAAACCTGCATTGTCTATGTAAACTTTCATAAGCATTAGATCTTTTAATCCTTAATGGAACTAAAATGTAGGAACTTAAATGGTATAAGAGGTCACTGGACAGACTTTAAGTTCGTAATAACAGAAGTATTCATTCAACACCGATTATAATATAATTTAAGCCAAACTGTCATGATAATGATGTTGCACCGGAAACGAATTTTATATACAATTTCCAAAGTTTCACCAAAACAACTCTGTTAAGAAACACGAGTTCTTGTATTATGAATCAATTTAATTTAATTAATAATAAGTTACCTTTTGAAGATTGTGTCTTTTCTTTGACCGTCTTCATCATCTGGTTGCCAACTTCCACCATGAACGGCACCATCATACGTATTTTAGAACTCGTGAAGGCAGGACTCAGAGTTGAACGCATGTCTTTCCATTCATCGCCTTGAATGATAATACAAAATAATCAACATATTGTAATTGTTTTATTAGCGGCATAAACGCTGTCGTTTTTACCTTTTAAAGCAAACAGATTTCCTCCAAACAGTGGGTCAATTTTCTTATCTATGTGCACTCTGTGGTCTAGAAAATATTCGAAGTCCTTGACAGTAACTCTCTTCACCAGTTCCAAGTCTCGAAGCAATATCATTGGCGACATAAAATCGTATCTGCCTACGAATCTGGAAAGCAAGACATAGATTTATATCGTTAATTGATATGTGTGTTTACGTTACAATGATATTAGCATCAATATTATTATCATCATCAACCATCACTTCAAATGCCTTCTCTTATATAGGCCAAATTTCACAGGCTTCCTTGTCCTCCCTTCTTTTGTTATCGTCGAACAAGATGGCATCTTACGATGTATCTGTTGGTACGCACTTTCCACTCGACCCAACTTCTATTGTTTACGAGTTACCGTTTAGAGTTTCACTCTAAGTTATTCTTATTAAGATAGCAATACCAAGGAATTAACTTACCTCTCTCCAGGGAAAGCATTGTAGATTCTATGAACGTGTTGAGCAAAGTGATCCATCCGAAACAGAATCCGGGAAAAATTGCCGAGTATCGGCAAAGGCGCAAAGTGCTTGACACCATGTCTACTGAATCTGGAGTAGACCTGCCGTAAGTACAGCACCAGCGCGGCAAGAATGGCCATGGACCATATCCAGAGAATCATTTTGGGCAGGTGTCGGTTCTTCTTTATAATGCAATAATTTTTATTTCACACTACCTAAATCCACTTGAAAATAAATTAAATGAAAATTTAACGTTAAACAATAATATTTACAATGCGATTTTCAGCATCATTACACCAGTTTTATCCTGTCAAATATAGAAATATTATTTTAAAGCAAACAAACACGTTTGTTTCAAAAAGAGAAACGGATTATTCTCATTTCCTCCAAACAAATTAATTAATAACCGGAGTTAAAGAAGAGATCGGAATTATGTAGTATCATTCATGTACTTGCGACGAAAAATGTACACGGAAGATTTATATTAATTCATGAAAATCCCGGGGCTCTTAGTAGATAGTAATAATTATAAAGTAAGTATATATCCAATTAAGAAAAGATGAAGAAAGGAATTATTGAAGAATTAAATGATAGATGTGGAATGTCCATGTTTATATTAGTGTACGTGTTTATTGCATAAGTGAATGATAAACAAATAATGAATTTGTGAATAAATCTCGACAGAAAACTATCAAACATACTATAATTCCAATCTCTGGTAATGACACTGACGAAATGGATAAAAAAACACTCACAAACAGAAATATGGCAGCGATATAAAGTCCACGTGCTCTCAAACTGAGCGACGCGCAAAAACTAACACAGAGTCATCTTATACGAAGTAAGTTGTATGATAAAGGCTGGTTAGGAAATGGAAACAGGAGGCGCAAGTCACACAGAGAAATAATAAGGCAAGACGCGGTGCGGACGCGCTGCTGACGCTTCTTTCCAAAATATATAGAAGACGAAGCGCGGGATGGCACGTCTGCGCCATTGTGGGTTCAAAACCGGCATTCAGCTGTCAAAACACGTCGCACACACTTACATATGACCCCATCCTAACCCCGTTGTCTGTGTTTAGATGTGTAGAGGTCGAAGCGTCGCATCCACTACATTCATCGCGAGCTTTTATACTGTATTTTTGTTTTATACAAACTTGTGAGATGTGTAAATGCTTCAAATCGCAACCGAATACGTCCACTGCTGAACATAAGCCTCCCTAATAAAATGCCAGTTTAGGTAAATGTTTTGGGGATTTGACGTTAACGTCACGCTAGGCAGCGGATTGGTGATCGCAGTAATGATCTTAATATACACAGGAGAACGCCATGCCAGTTACCTTGATGACACCCACTGGAAGATGGGGTGACCCTATTCTAATCCGGGAACCACAGGGCACAGTTCATTAAATTAATCTTTAAATCTTATCACAAATGATTTGATTCTTTGAGTAGTAGTCTGAAAGTATCTAGATACTCGTATTTATGGAACGTACCAAGTGCCCAAATAAATGTAGGAAAAAATAAAATTTATTTTTAGACTGCTTTCTACCATCCAGTGTTATTCAATCCCTGAGCTCATACAAGCCCTTATACGTCCACTGCTGGACATAAGCCTTTCCCAATTAACGCCACCACATCCGGTCCTCCGCCCTCTGCATACAACCGCTTCCGGCCACTTTCTTCAGATCATTGGTTCACACTGGCGACGGGGGGTCCCACCCTGCGCGTGCTGATCTGCGGTCTCTACTCCTGAACTCGTCTGCCCCAACGGCCGTCGGTTCTGCGACGCATGTGACTCGCCTACTGCCACTTCATCTTACTAATTCTTTCGGCTCTGATATCTGAATCATATCCTTCAAAGAAACCCCTATTATATACTACGGGCGAGCTTTGAACTTACGACTTCATGAACTTGAGGCGAGTGCACAACCAACTTGGTTACCACAGCTCTAAAACACACAGTATAAAATCTCGAGAAAGTTTGTAAAAGAAAAAATATATATTTTATATGTATCTATGTTTAATTATATAAAGCAATTCAAATGCATTGAAAATACAATGAAGTTTAGAACAGCATACGATCAAGCATTAGTCACTTATCATTAATTAGAATAAATTATTAAAAATATTTTTTTTTTCAAAAGCTAACACATCTTTTAAACCTATGAAACTTTTCCGCTAATATTTCTTAATTTTGCTTCCTTATTCTTAGCCTAATCCAGTGACCGCCTTCCATTCTAAGGCTCAGAGCTTGTTTGGGGGACAACTTAGCTGGGATCTGTGTCTTCGCGGCTGGAGACAGCTCCATGCTCCGCAGCAGCTGGTACGTCATCACCTTCACCTCGCACAGGGCGAACCTCGAAGCTGAAAACAAAACAATTGGGACTTACTATTGCTTCATCATCATCACTTTAGATAAAGCATGCTAAAATATCCACTAACGAAAATAATTATTTATCAAATACATTAATATGTTTCTCGTGATTAATATTCTTATCAATTTTTGAGGTTTTGTCATGAACGACGTTTATCAACGTTGTCCTTCATTTACATACTAGCTTTTACCACAAATGAAAGATTACACCGTTTTCACAATATCCAGTTTAGTTTGAGTGACTGTTCTTCAACACATCGGTCATTATTTGAGCGTTTCAACTGCGGTCGTTATCGTTACCCTTAAAAGAGATTTCATTTTCTTCGACTTTAGTTTGTTGTTCTGTTATACAAAAGGTTTTTGTCCTATCACAGATTCTGCATTAGTGAAATATTAATTAAAAATATTCTTTGTCGTCAATTTTTGGGAATAATGATGACGGTTGAATCGCTCGAATATTCACCTACGTATATATATTTAGTTCAAGTTGCCCTTGAGAGTTTTTAGTTAACAGGACACCGATCGGCGTTCTGATGAAATTGGTACGGCTTCACGTTAGGAGCTCTGATGCCTCACCGATGCAATTCCTGGGGCCTACTCCGAAGGGCATGTACGAGAAGGGATTAATGTTATGCTTGTTCTGTTCGGAGAAGCGCTCGGGGTCGAACTTGGACGGGTCTGAATAGTATTGTGGGTCACGGTGGATCGCCCACATCGGAATCATAACTATTTCGCCTTTGCGTATCTGAAAACATAGCATAAAACAGGTATAAACATAAATTCTGGGAAAGACTCTAAGAAGGAACTAGCTTTAAAAGCAATTTTTAAAGTTTGTGACAGTGTTCGCAGCTACCATGGAGTTGAACTTGATGCACCTGCAAATTACCTAAATGCACTAGTGTACATTCTACCAAGGTGATGTGCTCCAGATGAATTAGGTCTAACGCACTGCACTTTCTTGTCCACTTAAAAGATGGGGTAAAAAAACCGAAAGCTTGAATGTAGAAACTATTTGCCATTATCCTTTATGATAAATTTCAGAGTTTATGAAGTGATTATGGTTATATGATTCAATTGAATTCTATCTACAGAAGTAAAACAGTTTTATTAAACTTACAATGTAATCCTCTGTAGCATTGTCGTTTGGCTTCCCCAAATTGTAATCCTTGTTGCAGACTCTATCACTTGCTACAGCTGGTGGCCATAACCTCAGCGTCTCTGAAATAACAAGTAGGTACTTAACGTTAACATTAGGTGAAGCACAACTTTGTCATTCCTAACCAGACCACATGTTAAGATTTTGTTCTTCATCATCATCTGCCTGAAAGAGTCCACTGCTTGACATAGGCCTCTCCCAAGGTGCGACACTGAACCCGATCCTCGGTTCTTCTCATTCAGTCACTGCCAGCCGCCTCTCGTCGCTCATTAGATCATCGCACAGATCGTCGCTCTATCTAGACAGGAGGCGTCCCACACTATACTTGCTCAGTCGCGGTCACCATTCGAGAATTCAGTTACTCCAGCGGTAATCGGTTTTCCGACAGATGTGACTACTGCCACTTCATTTGGTTCTTATTAAAATATATTTCTGTAAAGGTAAGTTGTCTCAAGATCCTAAGGCTACGACTGCTGACGCTGACGGAGTTTTCGTAACAGTTGAACAAAAAACGCTCGGAAGGAAAGCAATAAACAGAGGTGAACTCTATGAGAAAAGGAATCATAACGACCCGAAAACATTACTTATGAAAATGTGGTTTCAATTAAATCTGATGAGCATTTCATATGTTATATATTTCAGAGTCATGATTAAATCTCTATAGGTACAAGATATTAAGTTCAGTCGATAAATGCCTAAGCTGCACTACTTAAGTCACATTTAAATGACATTATATTGATGCACAAAATGATGGAAATAACAAATCTAGATTTTTATCTTTTTGTTTCAAATCGTGTTCAATGCTCTTTATTTAAGTATAGATTTTGATTTGATTATAGTACTGTTCCACAGCTCCACAGCCCGGGATATACAATTGCTGATATGTATAGTTAGACGTGTAGTACACTGTACCTACTGGAATATAGATCATTGAATTCACGATGGCACGCTTTCAATTCTCTTTCCTACATCGCTTACATTTCATTATTGTACTGTTGTACTTTTACTGGGTTAGTTATATCGTTACCCACTAATCATCAATGTTAGCATACATCACTAAGATACTGACAGACAACTGTATTCAACTCCCCGCGTCCTGCGCTAACCCCTCGCTAAAAAGAAGCGGCGAGGTCATCGTAAATATATATACTACTAACTGTTGCCTGCGACTTCGTCCGCGTGGACGACTTAAAATCACAAAATATTATGTATTTCCCGTAGGAATGAGATGTTTTTTCTGGATAAATATTATCCTATATCCTATTCCAGGATCTAATCTATATGTGTGCCAAGTTTCATCCCGATCCGTCCAGCGGTTGAAGCGTGATTGAGTAACAAACATCCAAACTTTCGCATTTATAATATTAGTAGTATACACGAAACTACGTTTTGGAATTTGTTGTGCAATTAGATCATTTTGATGATTAAAAATACTAGAACTGACTTAATTATCACTTCACTTACCTGAAACAACCTTATCCAGATATGTCATCTGCTGTATGGAATTAAAGTCGAATTTTCCATTATTCTTGGCGTCATATTCTCTTATCTCCTGCGCCAATTTTTCCTGCACCTCGGGATTCACAGCCATCTCGTACATAAGGAATGACATGACGGTGGAAACTGTATCGAAACCAGCTAAGAAAAAAATTACCGCCTGGGCGATCAAGTCGTCGTCGGACCACTCTGTAATCAATTAATCATTATGTTATTTCCAACTGAGATGATTAATTAGGACAGCTACTGTACCTGTCCTATCATTATGTCGCTACATCATGCTATAATATCATGTTTTGTTGTTAGTTTATTCATCATCATCATAATCTCAGCCATTTTTCTTTCACACATCTATACTTGTTAGAAAATTGTGTTTACACTAAATCTGATAAACATTTGTGTTTTGTGTCCTGATCCAATTTTTGTGTACAGCGACCGAAACTGTACACTCTCTGAGCTTCGATCAATTTTGTATAATATAGTTAGTTCAGTCTATAAACTTAAGGAGTTTAGCTCCGCTGCATATAGACATATTCTATGACATCATTTTGATGCACAAAATTTCTAAGATATTTAGATATAAACATTATATTTTTAAGTTGCACAATATTATGTTCAATGTATGTTATTTTAGTATATTCTACTTAGAATACATTAAAATACTACTATCTAGTTCAAAATCGTTGGAAACTTGACAAGCGTATAGTTTTTACCAGAATTACCTAGTGGCTCGGGGTCGTTGTGCTTCTTTTTCTTTTAGAGCTCACCTCTGTTTATTGTTCTCCTTCCGATCGCTGATTCTTCTACTGTTGCGAAACCTGCGTCAGCGTCAGCAGTCGTAGGCTTAGGATCATGCGACAATTTTCCTGTACAGAAATACATTTTAATAAGAATAAAATCATTATAACTTCTCTGATCATTTCGACATTATAGAAAATATTATGATAAGCACCTTTTTTTGCTTGCATAAGCAAGTGTATCATGTCAGGTCTGATGATGTGATGTTCCTCGCGGTTCTTCATTGTGTGATTTACCAAATTTCTAAAGAAATTTTTCATACTTTCTGAGAACAATGATACTTTCAGATACTGAAAAGATTACAACATATTTCAAAAATAATCGTTTGTCTATCTGGTTTTTCCATGGGAGGTAAAGATTTCATTTAATTGAACTCCTGATTGTTTCTACTTACATTCATTATCTTGGGAATGCATAGGAAGCCGAAGAATATGAGAATCTGTTTCAACTTGAAGGATACAATTTTCTCGCCGTGCTTGAAAAATTCGTTCTCCTTATCAGTATGGGAATTCACCTTTAGGCCGAAAGCACATGAGGCAATTACATCGTTAGCATAGCGCATCGTCAGGTCCTTGACATCGATGTCAATATATCCACCTGATGCAGAGTAAAAAGTCCGTAACATCGTACACAATTTGCAGGTTGAGTCAATTACAATTTTATTTTAGTTTTTCGGGAATTCCTCAGTGGAGAAAATTTTTGAACGATTTTCCCAATTTTGTCAGGTATTTTTACATACATGTCCAGATCACAACTCAATGGGTTCAGTAGTGTTTGAATTACAGACCGATGGATATAATAGTTTCTTGGTATTCTTTCGTATCTTAGTGTCTTCCTTATTGACGGTACCTTAAAAACTGACCATAAAACGCAAGCTCAATGAAAAAAACAAGAAATCTATGAATTATATGTTTAGATTTCTTTTCTTCACACTACATAACACGGCTTCCATGAGTATCACAGTCAAAATCATTTATTGCATTATACAATGCAATAAATGATTTTGACTCATTAGATTTACAAAGATCAGTGAAGACATGGTTGAGCTATTTCTTTGATGACTTCCTAGTATGCTAGAGTCATACTGTAAATGTAATTTGATGATAAATAGCCTCTTTAATTCATATTAATCAAGATTTAGGAATTTTCAGATAGACACTCGTTTGGACCCTTTTTGTGAATCACGCAACTGATCCCACCGGTGCCCTCTTTTTCATCTATTTTCATCCTGCAAAATGTTTACATAACAACTAGACAAGACTAGTTCGAGCATGAAAATATTAGCTACACGGAGAGGGTGAAGTGACCAGCGATGCTCATGGAAGCTGCTAATAAGGCGATCCGATGATTCGTAAAGAGAAGATTCGCGAAGAACGAAGGTAACCGACATAGCCTAAAAGATTA
This sequence comes from Esperia sulphurella, assembly GCA_947086405.1. Taxonomy (NCBI): domain Eukaryota; kingdom Metazoa; phylum Arthropoda; class Insecta; order Lepidoptera; family Oecophoridae; genus Esperia; species Esperia sulphurella. The sequence goes on from OX352267.1 coordinate 16,064,382, forward strand.
GCAAGCATGTCACAGAACCAACGGCTATTGGGGCAGACGAGTTCTGGAGAGGAGACCACGGATCGCCACGCACAGGGTGGGACGCCCCGCCGCCAGATGGACCGACGACCTGAAGAAGGTGGCCGGAAGCGGCTGGATGCGGAAGGTGGAGGACGGAAGAAGGAAAGCCTATGTCCAGTATACTTACCTTCGGCAGATTGTACCGAATCCTTTATGACTTCTATCATCTGATCGCCCACCTCCACCATGAAGGGTACCATCAGACGTATCTTGGAGCTCGTGAAGGCGGGACTGAGCGTTGAGCGCATGTCTTTCCATTCATCGTCTATAACATATTTTCACACTTTTCATGTATGAATAATAACAATGGTTATATTATAACTCATGGACTTATATAACAGAATGATTCATACGTTTAAGGTAAATTTGAAACCTTGAATCTCCGTCGGGATCGATTTCGTTGAGATCTGATGCTGGGTGTCCGAAGAATGGACAGATAAGTTCCAACGTGCCAAAGATACCTCTGATGAAATTGACAGTTAACATTGAAATATTGCATTAGTTTGTGTAAATTGCCTGATCAAAGAGGTTGTTTGGGCGCTCTGAACATTCTCCATCCATACCAGAGTATCCGGAGACAGACAGCATCAGATCCCACCCAAATCGATCCCTGGCGAATATCAAAAGGCTCAAAACTTCCCCAAATGCATGAAAACCAAAACTCGTTACGTTTCAATTTTGCCCGTGAGTGCAGCAGAAACACATTTATCACACGCCACGCAACAAATCACATCGCGTATTGTTAATGTGTATCTGGTCATGGATTTAGTGCATTATGATTTGATTCACACGTGCTGCGTCGTATTTATAACGTGTTACTGACCATAAGATTTCATAGGTTTGGATTTTACTCCACACGCGTTGCGTAACATCGTGTCGCGTGTGTTAAATATGTTGCTGCCTTTATGGTGACGAACCTCTTACCGTGCAATGCAAATAGAGTAGCCCCGAGTAACGGATCTGTTTTCTTGTCAATGAACGATCTGTGGTTCAGAAAGTATTCAAAGTCCTTGACAGCGATTTTCTTCACTAATTCTAAATCTCTCAATGCTAATATTGGTATTGTGAAATCGAATCTGCCTACAAACCTGAAGAAAAAAAATCAGAATATTAATATTATGTCCATTCTCCATATCAACATCAGCCTACCTATGTCAGTTGTTGGGCATATGCATTAGTCATGGGAAGACAGACGTATTGGTAATCGCAGTACTACAAGTAGATCTCGTAGTGGTACATCTACGTCGTAGATTATTAGATTAGACATAGTGATTTTTTTCTCTCTTTCATCTCTGACATTGAACATTTTTGTTAATCTAATTTCAGTTTTTTGGTGTTAAAGGTTTTTTGTTGTTAAATTATGTTCTGATTTTGCTGTGCATGCTTACGATAAGCACCAATATGCAATAATTTCCGATTCGATTTTTCTATTTATTTGTACAACTTGTATATTCCAGAGAGAGAGAGATTGTACCAGTTTTGTCATATCCCTAAAAAAAGGCCTTTTCATCGCATCAAAAACTATATAGGTGATAAGACTTATAAGAAAATTACAACGGCTGTAAAATTATAGAAAGTCGCTGTAATCCCATATCCCACTAATACTATAAATGCGAAAGTTTGGATGTTTGGATATTTGGATGTCTGTTACTCAATCACGCTTCAACCACTGGACGGTTTGGGATGAAACTTGGCACACATATAGGTCCTGGAATAGGACATAGGATAGTTTTTATTCGGAAAAAATTTCATTCCTGAAACTAAATTAATTGTTAAAAGCGTGTGTAAATATCGAAATCTACGCGAAATCGCGAGCAAAAGCTAGTAGTTAATAATTATTGAATAGAAACGCGAATAGAGCGATATAGTGGTTTCGAAATCAAAGGTATTTATATAAACATTGTAAAAGAAACAGATTACCAACCTCTCATTTGGGAAGGCATTATACGTTTTTAAGACGGAATCAGCCATATGGTCTAAACGGAACAAGGTTCTGGCGAAATTTCCTAAAATCGGCACGGGCGTCAGGTTTTTGACGCCATGTCTGCTGAACCTGGAGTAGACGTGACGCAAGTACAGCATCAGAGCAGCGAAAACGGTCGCCAACCAGATCCAGAATATCATTGTTTGGAATGATAATAGAAGAGTTCTAAAAATATTATAAATCTTTCATCCTATGAACTTAAAAATGAGATATTGTTGTAAAACTACAAGAATATTTGATACTATTTGACTAAAATCCACTTGCAAGAATTACAATTTTAAGTAATAGTTTATTCGGCACCACAATCAATTGTTAACAAATCAACAACACGTATGATTATAACTTCTATTCCACTTTATCAAATTTGAAACTTGTTTACAAACACTATCACTTATCTGTTACGATGTTACGTAAGCGACGCACAACGAATGACTAAGCAGTCTATATTCGGACCGGTCGTTTTATGAGCGGCCCAAACCAACGATTCCTGCCTGCCGACTTCAGGGGGTTTAAACGGGTCGATTTTAGCCGTGCGGCATGTCACCAGTCTCGTAGCTTGTAAAAATCGAATCGCCACCCCATTTACACCCGTCGACAAAAATAGCATGCGACTTGTTCATTTCCGAAGAATATGATGAGCAGAGCGGGTGTTTTATGTGCTGGTGGCATGCCGAAATAGATCGTAGTTCAATTATTAAGAGCCACTAAACGAGCATTATGGTTTTTAAATCTTGATCACTTAGGTTCCATAAGCATGAATTCTTTTCATAGCACTATAAAAACTGTATCTATTATATCTATCCATGGTTTTTAAATGATCTGTACCGACAACGTCACGGGACAACACAGCGTAAAACATACCTCATGTGGCGGGCGATCGCACGCAACTGACCATTTACACGATCAATGGAAAGAAATAAATCATTTATTTGCTCTTAAATTGGTACAAATGCCAGATGTTAAAATTAGCCTAAAGTAACACCAATTCAGCCATTATCAATATCATGCAAATTTATACCATTATTCACTACAATAAACATTAACTGCACATCAAATGTCATTCAAAAAATTTGAATCAAATGAAAAAGTATAGTCAAAAATACAAAATAAACAATAATGTCATTTTAAATAAGTATGCCAAACGTCATCCGACCCTATGCTCCAAGAATTCTTCCTTAGAGTTTCTTCTTTGTCGAATGCAGGTTACCTTATTTTCCTTCATTTAAAAAGCCTGTGGTATTATAAATGAACCGTACTTAAGTTTAGAAAAAATATGTACAGAGATCTTATGAACGTGGGGCGAGTGCACAACAGGGTTGACATGTTTTAAACAAAGTGTTTAAAACATCTGTTTTAAACATGTTTTTTATTGTTTGAATTGTTTAAAACATGGTTTAAAACATGTTTTATATTAAATAAAACTGTTTTTTATCCAACCCTGGTGCACAACCAACTTGGCTACCATGGCTCTTAAGCACACAGTATAGAAACTCGAGACAATTAGTACAAGTTTTTTTTTATTATAGATATTTGATTATTATAAAGCTATTTAGTTGAATTGAAAATACAATGAAGTTTAGAACAGTATACGATCAATCTTTATTCACTTATCATTACTTAACATAGAGAACAAATTATTTTTCAAAAGTTAACAAGACTTCAAAGCATATGAATCTTTTCTGATAATATTCCTCAATTTTGCTTCCTTATTCTTAGCCTGATCCAGTGACCGCCTTCCATTCTAAGGTTCAGAGCTTGTTTGGGGGACAACTTAGCTGGGATCTGTGTCTTCGCGGCTGGAGACAGCTCCATGCTCCGCAGCAGCTGGTACGTCATCACTTTCACCTCGCACAGGGCGAACCTCGAAGCTGAAAACAAAACAATTGGGACTTACTATTGCTTCATCATCATCACTTTAGATAAAGCATGCAAAAATATCCTCTAAAGAGAAGAATTATTTATTAAATACATAAATGTTTATCGTGATTAATATACTTATAATTTTTTAAAATATCACGTTAATTTTAGGGTTGTTAGGAGGTTTTGTCATGAACGACGTTCATCAACGTTGTCCTTAATTTACATACTAGCTTTTACCACAAATGGATGATTACACCGTTTTCATAATATCCAGGTTAATCTGAGTTCTTCAAAACATCGGTAATTATTTGAGCGTTTCAACTGCGGTCATTATCGTTACCTTTAAAATTTGAAGAGGTTGTCTCTTCAGTTCATATTTCTGATACAACTTTCAGGTCCTAGTACAGATTTAATTAAAATTCTTCTTTTTCGTTAACTTTTGGGGATAATTATGATGGTTGAATCGCTCGAATAATCACCCACGTGTACGTGTTTAGAACAAATTTCGCGTAAGAAGTTTTCTTAACAGGACGCCGATCGGCATTCTGATGAAATTGGCAAGAATTACACGACGCCGCCGTGCGTACGGCGCGGCGTCGTTACACGTTAGGAGCTCTGATGCCTCACCAATGCAATTCCTGGGGCCTACTCCGAAGGGCATGTACGAGAAGGGATTGATGTTGTGCTTGTTCTGTTCGGAGAAGCGCTCGGGGTCGAACTTGGACGGGTCTGTATAGTATTGTGGGTCACGGTGGATCGCCCACGTCGGAATCATTACAGTTTCGCCTTTCCGTATCTGAGACATAGCATAAAACAGTCATAAACATACATTCTATGCAAGAATCTAATAAGGAACCAGCTTTAGAAGGAATTTTTAACTGTGACAGTGTTCGCAAAGTAGTTGAACTTGATGCATTTACAAATCACCTAAATGAAGTTTAATCGGGTGATGCTTTTCCATCTAAAAGATGGGGTAAAAATTGAAGAATGGAAGACCTTCATGCCATTATATTATTCAGTACAATTCTACCTCTAGAAGTATAACAGTTTTATTAAAATTACAATGTAATCCTCTGTAGTATTGTTGTTTGGCTTCCCCAAGTTGTAATCTTTGTTGCAGACTCTATCAGTTGCTACAGCTGGCGGCCATAACCTCAGCGTCTCTGAAATAATAAGGAGGTACTGAACGTTAACATTACGAAAAGCACAACTTTGTCATGCCTATCCAGACCATATGTTAAGAATTTTTTCTTCATCATCATCAGCCTGAAAGAGTCTACTGCTGGACATAGGCCTACTTCATTTTGTTCTTATTAAAATGTATTTCTGTAAAGGTAAGTTGTCTCAAGACCCTAAGGCTACGACTGCTGACGCTGACGGAGTTTTCATAACAGTTGAACAATAAGCGCTGTCATAATAATAATATATGTATGTGGGTAGTTTGGTAAATGGAGTGAGATTACACGATGTATGAATAAATAATCAGTCTTGTCACAACTGGCGTTATATTATAACATGGTGACAGCGGGGAGTTAAAAATTTTAGATTTTTCAAAAAACAGTTATTGTTACTATTACGATTACTTACGAGTAGTGTTGTGCAAAAAATTGTGTAATGGAACACGCCCGACCGCCCGCGGAATTATGCTTGGAAGGAGGTCCAGCAGCTCGAGCAGATGCGTGGCGCAAATGGCACCAACAATTTCAAGTGTTTTTAAAAGCTTCGGGTGTTTACAAAGAACCTGGTGATGTGAAAGCTAGTTTGCTTGTCAACCTCATAGGATCCGACGGTTACGATGTTTATTCAACGTTTAAATATTCTAAGGAGGAGAAGAAAGATGACTTGGACACTTTGGTTAAAAAGTTTGAGGAACATTTTGGCACGAAGAAAAATATAACAATGGCTCGTTTTAAATTTTTTACAAAGCAGCAAGAAAATGGTGAATCGATAGACGAATACGTAACAGCCTTGAAACTTCTTAGTCAGCCATGTGAATTTGAACATCTCGAAGAGGGTCTAATTCGAGACCGTATAGTCTGCGGTGTCTTCGACAGCAAGCTACGTGACCGGCTTCTCAGGGCGGAAGATCTCAACCTGGCGCAGGCCGTAAAGATATGCCAGGCCGGTGAAATGTCACGAGAAGAAAAACGTCAGATTGAAGGGTGCAAGACGGAGGGCGCCGCGTCGATGGCCGTGGATACGGTGTACGGTATGCGTGGGCCGCGTGCTGGCGGCGGCTACGCGGGCGCGGGCCGACGGGCGCAGCATGTGCAGCGTGGCGCGGGGGAGCGCGCTGCGGGCCCGGCGGGCGCAGGGGAGCGTGCTGCGGGCTCGGCGGGCGCGGCCGGACAGCGGTATGCTGGGACCGGCAGGCCTACAGCGCTGCGGCCATGCCCAGCCTGTGCGGGTGTGCGCTGTGATACTGGAGTGCGGTGTCCGGCAAAATATGTTTATTGTTTCTCGTGCGGTGCTAAGGGCCATTTTAAGAAAATGTGTCCTAGGAAAGTGAATAGGAAAGTGTATCAAATAGAGAATGATTATAACTTTAGTGGTGACGAGAGCGAGGAACTATATTATGTGTCAACAATTGATGGAGTTTCTGGAAGTAAGGACTCTAAAAAATGGTATGAAACTTTAATTTTAGCTATGAATGGGAATACAGAGTGCTTTAAATTAGATACTGGGTCAGATTTGAACGTAATGTCATTAGGCAATTATACAAAATTAGGATTGAGTGTTAAAAATTTGAAACCTGACAACACAAAAGCCCAATCGTTCTGTGGTAACTATATACCTATTGTAGGCTCATGCGTGATGGAATGGGTATATAAACAAAAGATATATATGTTAAACTTCATTATTTCAGAGCGCGACAGCCAAAGTGTGTTAGGAAAGCATGCTTGTGAGAATTTAGGTCTTGTTGCTCGCATATTCTCTATAAATATTGACCATTACCGTGATTTATTCCATGGATTAGGGAAATTGCCAGGAAAATATCGTATAATTGTTGAAGACAGTGCTCAGCCGTCGGTCTGTCCGGTCAGAAAGATTCCTATAGGAGTGCGTGACAAATTGTTACTGGAGTTAGAAAGAATGGAGAACTTAGGAGTTATCCGTAAAGTTTCCCACCCGACCCCCTGGGTAAATGCGATAGTGGTAGCGGCTAAAAAGGACGGCAGCATGCGAGTGTGCCTCGACCCGAGGCCGCTCAACCGCGTGGTGCGGCGCGCGCACTACCCGCTGCCGACGCTCACCGAGATCGCCACTAAGCTGGAAGGTGCTAGATACTTTAGCAAGCTGGACGCCAGATCCGGGTTCTGGATGGTGGAGCTTGACAATAGCAGCGCAGACCTGTGTACCTTCGGGACGCCATTTGGCAGGTATCAATTTTTGCGCTTGCCTTATGGAATCAACTGTGCATCGGAGGTATTTCATGCTAAAGTTCGTCAGATTCTCGAGGACCTCGAAGGTGTGGACTCGTTTGTTGATGACGTCATCGTATGGGGGAGAACTATGGAAGAGCATGACGCTAGGCTAGAGGTGCTGCTGGAGAGAGCGCGCCAGGTAGGCATCAAATTTAATAAAGAAAAATGTGAATTTGGTATGCAGCAAGTTACATACTTGGGTCACACGTTCAGCGCAGAAGGTATGTGTATAGATAAAAATAAGCTGAAAGCAATTCAGGAGATGCCCACACCTAACGACAGACCATCACTGGAACGGTTCTTGGGTATGGTGAACTATCTGTCCAAGTTCATCCCTAACTATTCAGAAGTAGCATCTCCCCTCCGCATGTTGTTAAAAAAGGAGGCATTGTGGGTGTGGGACGAGCCACAGGAGGCGGCGGTGCGTCGGCTGAAGGCGCTGGTGTGCGCCGCGCCCGTGCTGGCGCTGTACTCGCCGCGCGCGCCCGTGCTGCTGTCCGTGGACGCCAGCTCCACGGCGCTGGGCTACGTGATGCTGCAGGCCGGCCGCCCGGTTGAATTTGCTTCTTCAACGCTTACTGAAACGCAGCGCAGGTATGCACAAATAGAGAAGGAGCTCCTTGCCATTGTATTTTCCGTGGAGCGGTTTCATCAGTATGTATTTGGCAGAACGGACATTACGATAGAGACTGATCATAAACCCTTGGAAGCATTGTTCAACAAGCCTTTAGATTCAGTTCCAGCGCGCTTGCAGCGAATGATGCTACGCATACAAGGGTATGATTTTAAAGTAATTTATACGCCAGGCAAATATATGTTTGTGGCTGATGCGCTCTCGCGAGCGGCGCTGCCGGAACTGATGAGTGACAAAGTCTCTGAAGAAATCGCAGAGCAGTCATGTTTTTTGATAAGAAATGTCAGATTTAGCGACAGTAAGCAACGTATGATCAGGGATGCTACGGGTGATGACATGGAATGCAAGTTAATAAAAGATTATATAGAAAACGGATGGCCAGAAAATAAATACCAGGTTGATGAACGCGTGCGAGGCCAGTGGTCATACAAGGAAACGTTTGAATACGTAGACGGGATAATATTCAAAGACAAATTAGTGTATATACCACGAGCCCTTCGTTCGGAAATGATAAACCGAGTGCACGAGGGCCACATGGGAATAGACCGATGCAAGCGGCACGCGCGAGAAGTGATGTACTGGCCGGGCATGTCGCGCGACGTGGAGCTCGCCGTGCGCCGCTGCGCCGCGTGCCGCGAGCGCGCCGCGCGGCCCGCGCGCGAGCCGCTGCTGCCGCATCCCATTCCAGACGTACCGTGGATGAAAGTCGGCTCTGACATATTTCAGCATGGTAGAAAGTATTTTCTATTGCTGGTAGATTACTTCTCAAATTTCATTGAAGTGTGCCCACTCACCAGCATAGGCAGCAGGGCCGTCGTAGCTGCGATGAAGGATCAGTTCGCGAGACACGGCATCCCGCGGGAACTTGTGACTGATAATGGACCGGCGTATGCTTCGAGGGAATTTTCTGAATTTAAGGAGAAGTGGGGGTTCGACCACATTACTTCATCGCCAAATTATGCACAGTCTAACGGGCGCAGCGAACGAAGTGTGCAAACGATGAAAAATATTTTGATAAAGTCATTAAAGACCGGTTCTGACTTTTACTTGGGGCTGTTAAATTTTAGGTCGACTCCTCGCGATGGTATTAGTTCACCGTCACAGCTGCTGATGGGTCGGAGACTCAATACAAGGTTACCGTCACATGACAACAAATTACAACCGAAATACGACTACAGCACGGATTATAAAAATATCAGTCGTAAGCAGGAAGAGGCTAAAACCTATTACGACTTACATTCTAGGCCCTTACCTGAGCTGCAACCGGGGGAGCAGGTCATAATAGTTGACAATAATAGGCGCAAATATGCGCAGGTGCAGGCGAAGGCGGAGCAACCGAGATCTTACTTTGTAGCAGATCCATCAGGCAGGCGTTACAGACGCAATAGGCGTCACTTAATCAAAATAGATGCGATTGCACCGCGCGACCAAGTTGTTAATCAGTCTAATGTATGTGAGGATCTCCAATATAATAATAATGTACAACAAGATGAACAAGAAGATGAGATGTGGTCGGCTGCTGAAAGTAGTGACGATGACAGTGTGTGCACAGTGGTGCCCACAGCCGAGGAAATTATTGAGCGGGACACTGATATTACGGCTACACGGGCAGAGGGAACCGGGTCAACTTCTAATGTTCTCACTTCTAATGATTCCAATCTTAACCAGAAAAGGCCGGCAGCTATTGCAGCACGTCTAAAGATAAGCAGGCTACCAAGAAAATAATGTTAATTATGAAATTATAAATGAAATTGTAAAATTTTAATCATGTATGTATATCAATATATACTTATATATAATGAAATGTAAGAAAAACAAAATGTCTATTACTATAATTTTACCTGCATGTTATGTTTCAATTTGTGGTAATTAATAATTCAATCAATCAGTCAATAATATAATGTAATTCAATAACATAAATAAATTAATTATATTAAAATTAAGCTAAAAAAGGGAGGTAACAATACAGATGTTAAGATATGTTATTATATTCTTAGAATAAGAATATCTCATATATCTATTTGTCTAAGTAATTGTTTAAAAAAAAAAAAAAAAAAAAGGGATAGATGTCATAATAATAATATATGTATGTGGGTAGTTTGGTAAATGGAGTGAGATTACACGATGTATGAATAAATAATCAGTCTTGTCACAACTGACGTTTTATTATAACAAGCGCTAAGAAGGAAAGCAATAAACAGAGGTGAACTCTATAAGAAAAAGAATCATAACGACCCGAAAGTATTTGTTATGAAAATGTGGTTTCTATTAAATCTAATGAACATTTGATGTATTATATGTACATTTCAGAGTCCTGATAAAATCTCTATAGGTACAAGGTATTAAGTCAGTCGATAAATGCCTAAGTTTCACTACTTACTCACATTTTATTGACCATATATTGAGGTACAAAATGATGTTCTTTGTTTGTTGTCCACACCTAAGTTTATACAATTAATAGGCAGTATGTATGTGAGAAGTGTGGTACACTGTGCCTACTAGATTATAGATCGTTCAATTCACTATGGCACGCTAGTACTCTTTCTCTAAATCGCTTATATTTCATTGTTATACTATTGTGCTGTTACTTGGTTAGTTCTATGATTAGTGGTAATCATCAATGTGTGCTCACTAATCATCAGTAAGATACTGACTAACAATTGGATTCAACTCCCCGCGTATACACGAAACTTATTCATCGTTTTTGGATTATTGGTGCAATTAGAGCATTTTGATGTTGAAAACTACATCTGAACTAACCTCATTATCTCTTCACTTACCTGAAACAACCTTATCCAGGTATGTCATCTGTTGTATGGAATTAAAGTCGAATTTTCCGTTATTCTTGGCGTCATATTCTCTTATCTCCTGCGCCAATTTTTCCTGCACCTCGGGATTCACTGCCATCTCGTACATAAGGAATGACATGACAGTGGAAACTGTATCGAAACCAGCTAAGAAAAAAATTACCGCCTGGGCGATCAAGTCGTCGTCGGACCACTCTGTAATCAATTAATCATTATGTTATTTCCAACTGAGATGATTAATTAGGACAGCTACTGTACCTGTCCTATCATTATGTCGCTACATAATGCTATTATATCATGTTTTGTTGTTACTTTATTCACCCTCATTATATTCTCTGCCATTTTTCTTTCGCACATCCATACTTGTTAGAAAATTGTGTTTTTATTAAATCTGATAAATATTTGTTTGTGATGATCTGATTTGAACCTGATCAAATTTCTGTGTACAACGAACGAAACTGTACACTCTCTGAGCTTCTATCAATTTTGTATAATATAGATAGTTCAGTCTATAAACTCCTCCGCGCTGCATATAGTCATATTCTATGACATCATCTTGATTCAGAAAATGTCTAAGAGATTTAGATATAAACATTATATTTTTAAGTTGCACAATATTATGTTCAATGTATGTTATTTTAGTACATTCTAGTTGGAATACATTAAAATACTGCTATCTTGTTTAAAATCGATGGAAACTTGGCAAGTGTATAGCTTTAACCAGAGTTAACTAATGGCTCGGGGTCGTTGTGCTTCTTTTTCTTTTAGAGCTCACCTCTGTTTATTGTTTTCCTTCCGATCGCTGATTCTTCTACTGTTGCGAAACCTGCGTCAGCGTCAGCAGTCGTAGGCTTAGAATCATGAGACAACTTGCCTGTACATAAATACATATTAATAAGAACAAAATCATTACAACTTCTCTGAAGATTTAGACATTATAGAAAATATCATGATAAGCACCTTTTTTTGCTTGCATAAGCAAGTGTATCATGTCAGGTCTTATGATCTGATGTTCCTCGCGGTTCTTCATTGTGTGATTAACCAAATTTCTAAAGAAATTTTTCATACTTTCTGAGAACAATGATACTTTCAGATACTGAAAAGATTACAACATATTTCAAAATAATCGTTTGAAGAAGTACCTATCTAGTTTTTCCAAGGTAGGTAAAGATTTCATTTAATTGAACTCCTGATTGTTTTTACTTACATTCATTATCTTGGGAATGCACAGGAAGCCGAAGAATATGAGAATCTGTTTCAACTTGAAGGAGACAATTTTCTCGCCGTGCTTGAAAAATTCGTTCTCCTTATCAGTATGGGAATCCACCTTCAGGCCGAAAGCACATGAGGCAATGACGTCGTTAGCATAGCGCATAGTCAGGTCCTTGGCATCGATGTCAATATATCCACCTGATTCAGAATTAAAAGTTCGTAAAGCATTGTGGAATGCGTTAAATTGAATTCCACAACGTGGAATCGTGGCAGTGGGCGGGCCACAACTATCGCAGAACCGACGGCCGTTGTGGCAGACGAGTTATGAAGTGGAGACCACGGATCAACATGTCCAGGGTGGGACGAGCCGCCGCCAGATGAACCGACGAGCTGAAGAAGGTGGCCGGAAGCTGCGGGTGGATTCGGAGGACGGAGGACAGGGTGTGGTGGCGTTCATTGAGGAAGGTCTATGTCCAGCAGTCAACGTCTAAGGGCTGATATGAATATGTTGGAATTTTGCCTGCTCTATGGATCGCGTGAAGTTTGTGGAATTCAATTTAACATGTTCCAAAATGTTTAAAGGCAAAAGTCTTTAAACAGTGCGTCCTTCCTGTCATGACCTACGGCGCGGAAACGCCGGACACTGACAGTGAGCCTGATCCACAAGTTCCAAGTCAATGGAGAGGGCTATGCTTGAGGTTTATTTGAAGGATATGATTCGTAATAAGAAGATTCGCGAAGAACGAAGGTAACCGACATAGCCGAAAGATTAGCAAGCATGTCACAGAACCAACGGCCATTGGGGCAGACGAGTTCTGGAGAGGAGACCATGGATCCCCACGCACAGGGTGGGACGCCCCGCCGCCAGATGGACCGACGACCTGAAGAAGGTGGCCGGAAGCGGCTGGATGCGGAAGGCGGAGGACCCAAGAAGGAAGGCCTATGTTCAGTAGTGGACATCTAAGGACTAATATGAATATGTTGGAGTTTTGCCTGCTGTATGGATCGCAGCTAATTGTTAATACTTACCTTCGGCAGATTGTACCGAATCCTTTATGACTTCTATCATCTGATCGCCCACCTCCACCATGAAGGGCACCATCAGCCGTATCTTTGAACTCGTAAAAGCTGGACTAAGTGTTGAGCGCATGTCTTTCCATTCATCATCTGTAACATATTTTCACACTTTTCATGCATGAATAATAACACTGGTTATATTATAATTCATGGACTTATTTAACAGAATGTTGATTTTTTATACATTTGGGGTAAATTTGAAATCTTGGATCTCTCCAGCATCAGATCCAACCCAAATCGATCCCCGGCGAAGATCAAAAGGTTCAAAAGGCCATCTAACCCCTCTGGCATAACTAATGTCGGCCATTTTGAAAAATTATCGAAATCGCGGCCACTGAACAAATCTTGAAATATTGACAGAGAACTTTAATTCAAACAAAAAATTTAGTCAAAATCCTAAAGTGTCGACATTCCGAGATATTAAATGTTAAAGACATATAACCATTTAATCCATTCGTATTAGGTTGATCTTTGTACCTACTTTGCACATATTAACTAGCATATTAAATATAATTGTGGGTAACATCACCATCATCATATCAGCCTATGCACGTGCACTGCTGGACCAAGATCAATAGTAGATTACGAGCCTTTTCCTTATATGACTGAAAAATAAACCTCGTTCCGTTTTAATTTTTCTCTTGAGTGTAGGTATTATTTATGGTTACGAACGTCTTACCTTGCAAAGCAAACAGAGTTGCCCCGAGCAACGGATCTGTTTTCTTGTCTATGATCGCTCTGTGATTCAGAAAATATTCAAAGTCCTTGACAGTGATTTTCTTCACTAATTCTAAATCTCTCAATATTAATATTGGCAATACGAAATCGAATCTTCCTATGAACCTTAAGAAAAAAATCAGAATATTAATGCTACATCATTCTTCGTATCCACATCAGCAACAACATCACACTTCAGTCATGAGAAACTAGTTCCACACTGGACATACGTGTTGGATATCGCAGTACTAGATCTCGTAGTGGTCGATACATACGTCGTAAAATGAGGTTTCATCTGAATTTTTTTTCTCTCCATCTCGGACATTGAATATTTTTTTGCCGGGCAATGAAATATAAAGGTTTAAAAAAATATCTCAAATGACAAAAATTTCTAAGATTTAAGTAGATATTCAGATATTATTTGCAGTGTGGTTCCCGGCTTAGGATAGGGCAACCCCTATCTTTCCCATGGGTGTCATCAAGGCGACTAAGGGATTGCACCAGGGACGGGCAGCAGCGTTCTCCTGTGTATATTAAGATCATTACTGCGATCACCAATCCGCCTGCTAAGCGTGGCGATTATGGCAAATCCCCCAATAGACAACTTACCAAAAGTGGTATTCTATTGGGGAGGCCTATATCCAGCAGTGGAGGTATTTAGGCTGAGGATTGAAGTAGATATTATTATAAAAAAAGGTTTGCGTAAAACTTATTATTCGTTTTTGAATAATAATTGTTTAAATAATTCTAAAGACTGTTTTTACCTTTCATTTTTTCATATTAGTTATTCTACTTTTCGTTTTTGGTGTCATTAATAATTGTACTATACATAATTTAATAATGTTATTGAAAATTTAACTTTGGGTTACAATAATTTAAATAAAACCAACTGATAATGTAGTGTCTAAGGTTTTTTTTTTGTTAAATTATATTCTGATTTTGCTGAAACACCAATATGCAATGACTCCTTCTCTGTTTATTTGTACACCTCTAAATTCCAGAGAGAGAGAGACAGACAACGATTGTACCAGTTTTGTCACATACCTAAAAAGAGGCCTTTTTATCACAATAAAACTATATAGGTGATAAGAATATTACAATGGCTGTAAAATTATACAAAATCGCTGTAATCCTATCCTTCGTACTAATATTATAAATGTGAAAATTTGGATATTTGGATGTTTGTTATTCAATCACGCTTCAACCACTGGACGGATCGTAATGAAACTTGGTACACATATAGGTTAGGTCCTGGAATAGGACATAGGATAGTTTTTATCCCGAATAAACTTCCCATTCCTACGGGAAATACATAATATTTTGTGATGTTAGGTTGTCCATGCGGACGAAGTCGCGGGCAACAGCTAGTAGTTAATAAATATTGAATAGAAATGCTAATAGAGCGATATAGTCGTTTCGATGACAAAGATATTTATATAATTACTAGCTTTCGCATTTTCAAAATAGATATCGTTTTCGTAATCAACGTCCTTAAAAACCTCAAAAATGACATTCGTATCGATTAATTTGGTTTCCCATAGGTATGAGATGTTTTTTCGGGATAAAAACTATCCTATGTCCTATTCCAGGACCTAACCTATATGTGTGCCAAGTTTCATTCCGACCCGCCCAGTGCTTGAAGCGTGAAAGTAACAAACATCAAAATTTCCCCTTTAAAATATTATTTTATTTTATTTTATTTTTATTTATTAGGTACTCAAACAAGTCACAATAATTACAATATACATACATTGAGTTAAAGGATTTGAGATATATTGTGACTCAATTACATGAGTACACAGCTAAGTTAAACACATGACAAGAAACACATTAAATATATGATTTTAACATATATGCAAACTTAAACTTAAAATAAAAATTATACAGGTATTTGAATCGGTACTACTATTAGAATATATATATATATATATAAAGAAAAAAGTAAGACAAACGGATGGTATTCTAACTATTATAATTAGGAAAAGAATGTAGGATTGCCTGAACTGATCTTTTGTAAGTTGTTAATTTGGGGTTAAATACATCAAGTTGATTGTTATCTACACTTAACTCGTTATATTCACGACACATGCGGGTTATGGGATTATAGAAGGAAGTATTGTTCAAATAGACATGTAAGGAGAATGGTTTAGCATTACGAGCTCGATAATAGATATTAATGCTAAGTGAGGACAGGAGCGAGGGAGAGTCGATTGTGGAGTGAAGTATTTTGTGAAGGCAGATCAACCTATGCTGCTTACGACGAGCCTCAAGCAAGGGGACTTTGAATTTATGCCGTCTTTGTGTATAATTTGTGAGGGAGCGACCGAGATTTTGTCGAAAACTTAATATTTTAAGGAATTTCCTTTGCACTCGCTCTATATTTTTGGTGTGAAGTATGTAAAATGGAGACCAAATGGAGCTACAGTATTCTAGTAAACTTCTCACCAAACTATAATATAAGCAGATAAAGCTGTAAGACTTTTTAAAACCCTTAGTTATTCTTGTAATAAATCCAAGTAGTCGATTACTTCTTTTAATGATGTGTTCGTAATGCGGTCGGAAGGAAAGCTGCTCGTCAAAAAGAATACCAAGGTCCTTAACCACTGACTTTCTCATTAGTAATTGATTGGATAGAGTATAGTCGAACATTAACTTGTTGTGTTTCTTGGTGAAAGAGATGACGAAGCATTTGTCTACATTAAGAAACATTTCATTCTCCTTACACCATTCAGATACACTATTAATGTCTCTTTGAAGGGTCAAATAATCACGGTAACTCTCAACTCTAGTATACAGCTTTAGGTCGTCCGCATATAGGAGGCAAGGACATCTTAGACGCTCGACCAGGTCATTGATAAATATATTGAAAAAGAGGGGTCCAAGATGAGATCCCTGCGGTACACCGGAAGTTATTACGACAGGAGATGACGTGAAACCTCTTAAAGCAACTATTTGACTTCTATTGTTAAGATAGGAGCAGACCCATCGGAGCAAGCTGCCATGAATGCCAATATTAGTGAGATTGTAAAAGAAACAGATTACCAACCTCTCATTAGGGAAGGCATTGTACGTCTTTTCGATGGTATCCGTCATATGGTCTAAACGGAACAAGGTTCGGGCGAAATTTCCAAAAATCGGCACCGGCGTCTGGTTTTTGACGCCATATCTGCTGAACCTGGAGTAGACGTGACGCAAGTACAGCACCAGAGCAGCGAAAACGGTCGCCAACCAGATCCAGAATATCATTGCTTGGAATGAGAATACAATGGTCCAAAAAATATTATAAAACTTTCATCCTATGAAGACAGTGAAGCAGGAAACTGTAAAACCAGGAGACAATTTGACACTGTTTGACTAAAATCACACTTTTAAATAACACTTTATTCGGCACCACAATCAATTGTTAACAAATCAACAATATATATGAATATAACTTCTATTCCACGTAATCAAATGTCAAACTTGTTTACAAACACTATCTGTATGTTACGTAAGTATCTGATTGTCAAGGTTGGCGTATTGTACAGTCAAACCAAACGATGCGACGCGCAATAAATGACTAAGCGGATTATCTGGACCGGTTGTTTCATGTATAGTGTTAAAATCATATGTATAGTGTCAAAAAAATCCGAAGGGTCGGTATATGTTCTAGGATCAACAATTTATAATAGTTTACCCCGAGACGTGAAAAGTGCGGCTTCCACCAGCATATTTAAAAATAAATAAAAAAATATCTTATAGCTGAGGCATATTACTCAGTTGATGAATTCCTGAAAGATGTTTTAAAGTATGTTACTTGACATTTGTGAATTTATGACATTATTTATTAATTATTATCTGTTACCTATGTGACATTAATTGTTAAAAACATTTTTGACTTGTAATTTTGTTACCAATAAATATGATGATGATGATAAAATTGTTAAGGTCAGGCGTCCTGTCTGCTGGCTGCAGCGTGCATGACCGCGGTGGCGATCAGATACATTCCATTGTGCTTGTATGGGAGTCATCACATCGAACGCTGCGTTCAGCGTCGACTGACTGCGTCCGGGTGTGCAGCCCGAGGATGAATGACTGTTACCTATGTGTAAACTTCGCATGTCTGGCATACTGAATATTTTTTGCAAAAAGAGGGGTGTGCATAAGTAATGGAATATATTAAGAAATTTTTTTGGAATTCTTGCATGTTTGTTTGTTTGTTTGTTTGTTTGTCTATTTGTTTGTGCAAGAACCAAGTAAAAACTATTGAATCAATACTGATAGAGTTTTCCGGAAACATTGGGCTGTATTTGCTATGACATTTAATCTTTATTTCAGCGAGAGCGGGAGCAGAAACGGGAGCGGGAGAGGCTGTGGGAGGAAAGGGAGAATTTAAACTAAGCAAAAAACTTTTAAAAAAAATCTACGGAGAGCGGGTACAGCTAGTGATAGAATATACAATTTAAGAGGTCTAGAGATCTGAATGACAAATTAAAAAATAATAACAGGAACCCGAGGTTAAATATAAAAAATGGTTTTGCTACAATTAAAATTTATATGTATGGTCCTTATACATTGGAGGGCAAGGTTGAAAGTATCTGTAACCAGCTAAGCGTAAACCTGTCTTCGGACAGGGAGACAGCTTCATGATTTGCAGCAGCGGTTTCACCATTGTGCCTACACCTCGTACAGCTCAAATATTGATCCCAAGAAACATAAAACAATGTAACGGTGAAATATTTTTCAACAACAATGATGTCATGGTTTTTATAATACAACAATTAGAAAACCGTCTTAACGACTATGCAATAAACGTATGACGCTATGGGAGGCGCAGAAGGGAGCCAAGAGACGGATAGTGATTCCGTTAATTCTGATCATTACTACGTTGTAGTTCAAGGACAGATACTTGACATTGCCGGTCGGCCGCCCACAGACAGCTGCAATCATTCTAAACTAGACCTAATTTAGAAGCACACACGCATTGAAAAATAGCTGTGTAACTAACAATAACAGTATATAACTGCTGGCTGGATCAGGCCACTATCAAAATATTTCGAGGTTTATTCTACGGATGATATTTCCAGATAAATGGAATTATCCTTGAATAGCCTTTTACGATTACTAAATCACTGATAATATACCTATCTATCAGCTAGTTTAAGAGGTTATTATGAACCGTAAACTCAACAAATTCAGGAAACAACTTAAAGATGGTTTTATTAAAATTAATGTTACTTAAACTTCTTATTTGAATCTTTAACTATTCAAAAAAGGTAGGTATTTTAAAGAACTATAGTTATGTCTGTCATTAAAACAGCTTCTCTAATTTATTGTACATCATTTATATATAATTCAAAACAAACTATCAGTGTTGAAAAAAATGAAATCTTTATTTTACCATTAACATAACAATATAACTGTTCAAACAATATAAGATTTACGAAATACTCGTAAATCTAACGAATATCTTCCTATCATTCTAATTTCTGATTTTAAGTCTAATCCAGTGGCCGCCTTTCATCCTGAGATTGAAAGTATCTGTAGCCAGCTTAGCGTGGATCTGTGTCTTCGGACAGGGAGACAGCTCCATGCTCTGCAGCAGCTGGTAGGCCATTACCTTCACCTCGCACAGGGCGAATCTTGACCCTAAGAATGGTAAACAAAATAATTATTTAACAGTAAAGTGTTTGATGTTGCCACGATTATTACAATTACTTGAATACCATTTTAACCTCTATGCAATAAACGTATGACGCCATGGGAGGCACAGAAGGGAGAAAAGAGACGGAGAGTGATTCCGCTGATTCTGATTACTGACTACTTAATAGTTCAAGGACAGACACTTGACATTGCCTGTCGACCGCCCACCATCAGTAGCAATCATTCTAAACTATAATTAATTTAGAAGCAAACTCTCAATCAATAATAGCTGTGTAACTAACAACAGGAGAAAACTACGGGCTCAATCAGGTAATTTCCAAAGATTGCGAAGTTTATGATACAGATGATACTACCAGAGCCCTGGAATTGTCCTTGAGTGATATCCAAAGCGATTCTTGACGGTATCCGAAGGTAATGGTGGTAATGAACGCGTAAATCGAAATGAAATGAATGTAATAACTAATGCGGATAGAAGTGTATACCAATGCAATTCCTAGGACCGAGACCGAAGGGCATGTAGGCAAAGGGATGAATCTTGTGTTTGTTTTCCTCGGAGAAGCGCTCGGGGTCGAATTTCTCAGGGTCCGGGAAATATTCCGGGTTGTGGTGGAACGCCCATACCGGAATGATGATTCCTTCGCCTTTGCGGATCTAGAAAACAAGCCGAGATATTGCTTACTAAATATAACCACTATCCTAATTAATCCTGATGTGTTTTAGAATGTAAATTTTAAGTAAAAAGAAACATTACATAGCAGCCTTCAAAAGGCTATACACATGTGATGTTAGAAGCAGGTATTTCAATAAGTATTTATTCCCATTGCCTATTATGTTGACGATGTAATATTTGATTCGGAAGACCCTAAATCTTTATCAGATTTCAATAGTTTGATCTTATTCGTTCATACAGATAATAAACAATTCTAAAAGTTTTTTGTCTTTTCAATTTATCGTTATTTATTATACTTTTTAACTAAATGTTCGAAGGAAAGAAAGCCACATTTAATTGTCTGTATTGATTTCTAGATAAAGTTTTAAAATGTTTATGGTTTTCGTACATTGAAAGATAATGGTTAATTAGAATATTGCTCATGTTCATTGTACACTATTTGTACAAATTGGTCAACTTACGATAAAATCCTCAGTTGCCTGGTCGTTAGGTTTTCCTAAGTTGTAGTCCTTGTTGCAGATCCGGTCCAACCCAACACCAGGACTCCATTTTCTGAGCAGCTCTAAAATTGAACAGAGATTTAGTTACGATACAAAAAATATTATTTATGATTCATCAGCAACTTCTATATTTAGACAAATGAATTTGATACGAGTTTCAAGGTATCGAGATTTATTTATGAAAAAAAAAAACATTACTTTAGATCAACTGATCAGATTTATCTGACCATACAGCACAAATTCTAACGATTAAAATGAAACGAAAGACAATGCCGAAGTTTTGGTATATTAGCAGAAGAGACTTCTCGAAAGATAACACTCATAAATTTATGGATTGTATAGGTCGATTATCTTTTTCGGAGGTGTACATTCAAAGTGACGTTAATATGGCATTCGGTAAATTCTTAGAGTTATATAAATTATTCTACGATCTATGTTTCCCTACTATACTAATTAAAATAAAAGGTACGAATAAACACAAATGGATAACAAAGGGAATTAGAGTATCGAGTAAAGTCAAAAGACAATTATTTACAGATTTTAAGTTTAAAGGACATTTATTAAAACAAAAAAAATATTCACAGTACAACATGTTACTAAATAAATGCATAAAAACATCAATGAGAAATATGAATCACAAAATTATTGAAAACGCTGATAATAAAGGTAAAGCTTCATGGGGTATAATTAATGGTTTGGTAGGTAATAACACCATGCCACAAACAGTAAAGTCGATCAATGTTAATGAAGATATAATTACAGACCCTAAACAGATTGCCCTATATTTTAATAACTATTTCATAGAGCAACTGCCGAATGCACCGTTTATTCATTTAAATAGTGCATGCAAAGATATAGATGTTAACACTTCCACTATTTATATTAAACCGGTGACAATAAATGAAGTCTATAATACGATCAGTTCACTTAAAAATACTCCATCGGTGGGTTATGATGGCATTTGCACTCGTATAATAAAGGAGACAGCAGTACTAATCTCCTCACATCTCAGTTATATAATTAACTTATCCTTAGAAACTGGTCAATTTCCGTCACAACTAAAGTTTTGTATTGTGAAACCTTTGTTTAAGAAAGGTGATCATGATAAATTAGGCAATTATAAACCAGTGACCCTGGTACCCGTCTTTTCAAAAGTATTTGAGCGCATTGTATTTAACAGATTAGTTAGCTTCTCCGACAAATTCGGGTTAATTGTTAATGAACAGAATGGATTTCGCAAAAATAAATCAACGACTTCTGCAATTTATCAACTGTTAAAGACAGTACATGAATGTGTCGATAGGAGTGTTTCATGTTTTCATGTTTCAATTCATGTTTCAGCTATATTTACTGATTTGTCAAAAGCGTTTGACTGTGTTTACCATAATGTACTTTTAAATAAATTAGAGCGTTATGGAGTGCGAGGTAAAGCTCTGGACTGGCTGAAGACTTACCTAAGTGATAGACAGCAGTGTACTGAGTATACATTTTTCTCAAAAAATACGAATACAGTAACAAGTACTAGATCCGACTATAGAACTCATAACAGAGGTGTACCGCAGGGCAGTATTTTGGGACCACTACTGTTTAATTTTTATATTAATGACCTTCCAAAAAGCACGAGACAACAAATGATTTTATATGCAGATGATAGCACGGCATTGGTAAAATGTAATTCTAGAAAACAACATGAACTTGAAATAACTAACACATTAAGGGACATAATAGGTTGGATGGACAAAAATGGTCTGCATATAAATCTGTCTAAAACAAACATCATGCAGTTTCATTCACATATGAGGCAACCACTAAATTTGAATATTGCTTATAATTCTGATGTTATAGAACAGGTTACTAGTACTCGATTTCTAGGTCTCGTGATAGATAGCAATTGCAACTGGAAAGAACAAATTAAGAGTATGTGTGATAGACTGTCACGTTTCGTGTATCCATTAAGAAGAATCGTACAAAACTCATCTGAAAAAACTGGGTTACTTGCATATTTTGGACATGTACACTCTATACTAAGCTATAACCTAATAATGTGGGGAAACTCTGTAGACTTCATTAATGCATTTAAAATACAAAAACGCTGCGTAAGAGCACTTTGTGGGTGGTCACAGAGAGACTCATGTAAACCCCTCTTCGTTAAATATAAAATACTCCCTCTTCCATGTCTATATATTAAAGAGGTAGCTACTTTCGTCAAAAAGAATTATCATTTGTTCGAATCTGTGAGTAAATTTCAGAGAAATTTGAGACAAAATCACCGCCTTCTTCATTTAAATGTTCATACCTCAGCATTCTTCCACAAAAGCCTGTACTATATGTCAATAAAAATATACAACAACATTCCTGATTGTTATATACAGCTTGATTATTTAAAATTTAAAAAATCGCTAACTGACTGGTTAATGTCTAAACTTTACTACAGTGTGCAGGAATTTATCGATGACAAAGCAAAGTAGCGGTGTTGCACTGTGTATAGTATTACTCGAAGCGTGACTTTACAAATAGGACATAAGTATTGTATTTGTGCAGAAAGTGTATTGTGTTGTATTTAACTAATGTAATTTTATGTAATGACTTGTGTAATTTTATGTAATATTAATTTTGTTTAATGATTGATGACATGTTCAATTTCAAATGATTATTAAGTAAATTTAGATTGTATAAATAATTATTGTACACCTAATAGGTAAACTATGGAGAACATACAATAGCAATGTAATATCTTAATCTCACCTATAGTTCAACAATAAATATGATTTGATTTGATTTGATTTTGATTTGATTTGATTTGATGACGACCTCCGTGGCGGAACGGGGAATACCTCTCGGACTGCCACGCCGGAGGTTGCGGGTTCGAATCCCGCTAGGGGAAAATGTTCGTATGATAAATATGAATGTTTGTACCCAAGTCTTGGACGTTTATATATTTATTTAAGTATGAGTATCCGTTATCTAGTAACCATAGCACAGGCTCTGCCTAGTTTGAGACTGGATAATGGGTGTGAATGTCTGACATAATTATTATTATAACTCATAGCTGAAACCAAAAGGAACTTGAAATTTTACATAAAATAAAATCTGCCGGTGTTGCCCAAATAGTTATTAAAAGTAACAATTTTATGACATTTGCTTTATACATGGCGCCTTATCTTGCTATTATCTTCTCTTCTTAGGCGGCCAAGAAGACCTGGCGATACTCCTATCCTTCTAGATCTTTTGTGCCAAACCCCTGGTGCCCCAAGCGATTTCGTGGACTTCACATAGGCCTTATAATTTCTTCTTCACCATAAGGGTTTCCTAACGATGTCTATGCTACCACGGCTCTTGTATGCATAGCGTTATTATTATTATTCGAGTTGGGGATATTTCTAGGTCTCAGTCTAGACCTTGTATCACTGCGACCATTTCTGGTCTATTGTGATAGCTACCATACTATAGTTCGGTGCTAAGCTTTGCAGCCAGTTAGAAACTCCACAATGCTTTTAGCACTGAGTTGTTTTACTTCTTAAGGGCGAAGCAAGTAGTTACCTAGGTGTGTATTTCTTTTACGCATCAGTGGGCCACACTCGGACAGGAGGTGGTGGGAGGAGGTAGCATGATTTAAAGACAACGTTACCTGATACCACCATGTCCAAATACGTCATCTGTTGTATAGAGTTGAAGTCAAACTTTCCTTTGTGTTTGGCGTCGTACTCTTTTATCTCCTTCACTAGTTTGTCTTGCACGTCAGGGTTCAGAGCAAGTTCGTGCATCAGGAATGACATCGTTGAAGCAATGCCCTCAAAGCCAGCGATGAAGAAGATCACTGCTTGGGCGACCAAATCATCATCGGACCACACTGTAATAGTTCCAGTACATTATGATTTGATTTTAAAATCACATTGTATGTTGATGAAAGTGTCAACAAAATCAGTTTATGCATGTTTTGTTGTTGTTTATACTAGTGTAAGTAGTAAGGTACAATTTTTAGTATGGTCATTCAATTTGCTAGATAATATTTTACCTCTATTTACGTTTTTCCTTCCAATCGTAGATTCCTCAACTGTTGCGAAGCCGGCGTCAGCGTCAGCAGTTGTATTTTGATCGTGCGATAGTTGACCTGAAATAGTTGTTAACTACGTAATACTTCCACATTCTACATTCCCTAATTTTTAATGGATGTGACGATATGCTTAGATTATAATCAGCCCTGAGACGTTCACTGCTGGACAATGAACGCCACCATAGTTCACCATACTTAGCCCTCCACTCTTCGCATCCAGCCGCATCCGACCACCTTCTTTAAGTCGACGACGTCCATCTAAATCAGCAGCAACATCTTTTTTATTGATTACATTAGTCTGGAATAATTTTCAGAAAGCGATACCTAGCATATCCATTACTTAAACTTTATATATTATGTGCCTGTGGTAATGTTTATATGACATACAGTATGAAGTCTGGTATTAAAACAAACCAGTTAATGGTTTGTACAAATAATGTTCATGTTTTATTAAGTTTGTGCGTATTAAATTAATTAATATTTGTATCAGAAATTTAATTACGTTCTTGCCTACAGCTATAAGAGTCAAATCAAGTGTTCTACAAATAAATAGTGTTTTTTTGTAAAGTTGTATTTATAGGTAGTGGATAAAACATGTCCTTGACTGTTATTTTTCTGTTGAGCTCAGTATAGTCAAATATCTTATCATATAATTATATTATTTCAGTGAAAACAATTTATACAACTATAATAGATAACCATTTATCAGAGTCATTGTTGTATGTTGTGAAATTTTTATAATTAAAAAATACACAATTGCATACTGTGTAATAATAATATCATAGGAATTTATTGTGATAACCTGTGAAAACGTGGAATGCAAAGAATAAAATGGGAAGTGGATCTAGAAGAAAAAGCTCCACTCGCAAGTTCTAATGATTTACTTTCACGCCTCCGATTCACTTCAATTCTAAACTCAGCAGGAATGTCGAGCATCTTCACGAAAGTCCTTAGGAGCCTGTCTGGGCAACTTTTTACTTCTATTCGTAATTTTACGACCACTACAGTTCTAGAAGAAAGTAGCGCGAGGGCGCGGAGTTGCTAATATCTGCGTGCGGTTCCAAAGATAGCGAGTAATCGATTGCATACGCACTGAGACCTCATAATTAATTATCCTGTACGTCTAAGAGCTGATAATGATGAAAAATTTAAAAGTAATGATCGTTCGTATATAAAAGTAGGCATTTTAATAAAATTTATGGATATAGCCAGGAATTTGGGCGATTAGTGTTAACCACCTGAAATATGATGTGTCAATAGTATTTATTTAAAATACCTTTCTTTGCTTCCATTAGCAAGTGTATCATATCTGGTCTAATAATTTGACGAGCTTCGCGTTCCTGCATTGTACTACTTACGATGCTTCTGAAGAAATGTTTAGTTTCGTCTGAGAATAATGACAGTTTTAAATACTGCAAAGATAAGAATACGGTTACAGTAACATATGGTTGTAATTGTAATGTTGCCAGTACAAAAATTAATAAAACTTACATTCATCAGTTTAGGAAAAGAGGAAAAGCCGAAGAACAACAGAAGCTGTCTGAACTTGAAGCTAGCGGCTATCTTTCCCTGTTCGTAGAACTTATTCTCTTTGTCTGTATGGGAGTTCACTTTCAGGCCGAAAGCGCAAGATGCAATGACGTCATTGGTGTATCGAGTCGTCAGGTCTTTAGCATCGATGTCGATGTACTCAGCTGATGAAGAAAAACAAATGCACATAATCGTGTGACTCACTTATTAGCTTTATTTCAAGGTCGCTCAGTGAGCTACGGAAAGAGCTATGCTCGGAGTTTTTTTAAGGATCCGAATTGTGGTGATCTGCCAGAGAACTAAAGTCTTCGACATATCTCAAAAAGTTTACGTTAAAAATGACAATGGGCTGATCACATCTGTCTGAGAACCGATTATTTTTGGGGTAGATGAGTTCTCGAGTGGAGACCGCACTGCTAAGGATTTGAATTCCTTACCAGCTTTAGTATTTTCAGGCACCTTAGACTTATATGAAATTATCTTCACTAATATCCTAACATTGCTACTATCTTCTTTTACAATGGTTATTCTTTTATAGGTGTTCATTTTCCCTGAGTTTTAAGGTTTTATCTGTTTCAAGCGGATTTTGTTCGTTATTTATATGTAATTTCTTAGTCGTCAACTCACCTCCAGATGATTTTATCTTGTCCTTGAGCACCTGTATCATTTGATTACCCACCTCCATCATAAATGGTACCATCACACGCATTTTAGAACTTGTAAACGCTGGACTCAGAGTCGAACGCATGTCTTTCCATTCATCACCTGAAATATTAATTAACAATTAAGCACTATTAGATTCATGAGTTATCTTCCCAATAAGATTTGTGCCATATTTACCTTTTAAAGAAAACAAATTCCTTCCGAATAGCGGGTCAACATTCTTATCTATAAATACTCTATGGTCCAGGAAGTGCTCAAAATCCTTGATGGTAATTTTTTTTACCAGTTCTAAGTCTCGTAGAACTACCATAGGCGCTGTTAATTCGAATCTGCCCACAAATCTAAAAGTGCAAAGATAAATAAATATATAAAGACTTGGGTACAAACATTCATATTCATCACACGAAACTTTTGCCCTTAGTGGTATTCGAACCCGCAACCTCCGGCGTGGCAGTCCAATATGAAAGTAAAATACAACCTGAAATAAAAAGGAGGGAGGTTTCGTTTTTGGAATAATATAAAAGGACCCTAAATTGTTGGCTAGTTAAGCCTGTATTCGCTTAAACCTTATCTGTTTCAATTGTGTAGTGTTTTATCTTTCAGTAATAAGAAATTTCGTTAGACCTAGTATTAAGAAATATTCTTTTATTGTATTTATATTGGGCCAGATTTTGAAGGCACACATTTAAAATTTGACAGCGTTAAATTGGTTTCGTCTTTATCTTCATAATACTGTGTGACAAGGATAGCAACAGTTTTAGTGCTGTCAAATTTTAACATTGTTCCT
This sequence comes from Esperia sulphurella, assembly GCA_947086405.1. Taxonomy (NCBI): domain Eukaryota; kingdom Metazoa; phylum Arthropoda; class Insecta; order Lepidoptera; family Oecophoridae; genus Esperia; species Esperia sulphurella. The sequence goes on from OX352267.1 coordinate 16,092,005, forward strand.
TCAGAATCGAGCCCAATTATGTATTTATTTTTAATCAATTAGTCTTTATTAGTGTTGATTTCAGTTGTAGTTTGCTGCTTGTATTGTGTACGTATGTATTATTTTTTAATATATTTGAACCATTACTTTATTATGAATGTTAATTATTATTTAATTTATTTCTAGAAGTGTAAACTTTTAATGGACTCTTTTTGCTATATGTGTACTTAGTTATAATAGCTGTAAGTTTTCTTAAAATAAAATAAATAAATAAAGTACAAATTACCTTTCTCCTGGAAATGCGTGGAAGGTGGTGGTGAGATCTTCAGCAAAATGCTTCGTTCGGAACAGGATTGGGCCAAAATTCCCTATAAATGGGAGAGGCGTCAAGCTCTTGACGCCATGTCTGCTGAATCTGGAGTACACCTGGCGCAAGTATAGCACTAGCGCGATAAGGACGGTCGCCGTCCATATCCAGAATATCATGGTCTGTTGAAGAAAGTCCAATGTTTATCGGTATGTACACTTCACATCATCAGCCGAATACGTTCACTGCTGAATATAAGCATCCCCAATAGAATGTTACTTTTGGTGGACTGTCCATTGAGGGATTGGCGTAACTAGCTTACTAGCTTTCAATTTTTTTCCCCTCCCCCCCACGGTGACCACCCGTAGTATATGTCAAGACCCAACCCCTCCCCCTCAGTTTTCACGTAGTAATGCGCATAAATATTGTTTCAAACCAATTTTTGCAAACAGAAAGTAAAAGTAAAAAGAAAATTGCTCATATTTTGTCTTTATCAATTGACTACGTGACGAAAACCTAACCCCCCCCCCTGTGATCAAGCGTGGTATATTGAAGACCCCCTCCCCCGCCCCTTGGACGAGTCACGTAGTATGGATACGTTCCCTAAGTGGTTTATAACGTAAGGTACACTGCAAATAATTTGCTTGAACAAGTTGTCGTCAAGTTGATAATATTATTGTTTCGAAAGACTAGCTTGAGGAAGTTTATCTAACTATATCTACACGACGGATTATTTAAATTTATCACATATGTATGTATTTAGTTACGTCATTCGATTAACGACTTATTTATTTATACAAATGAACTGTTCAAGAATAGCAGGTTATTTAAAGTCGGATATAACACGACAGGTCATATTTACATAAACGTTATTATTTATTTAATACTAGACCTAACACAAACAACGCATGTTGTCGTTGCCTATAACGAGGGTGGCATTTAGCCAATTTACATATATATATAAAGCCTTTTATTTCTTGCATAATTTAAATTCAATATTTACAATACTATTAATCTAATAATATTAATCTTCAAGAACCCCTCCGCAGGTGAAGGCCTCCTACAAAGAACTCCATTTATCTCTATCTTCGGCTCTCTATCCAGCCGTCTTAGTAATGTCATCTTCCCATCTCGTGTAGGGTCTTCCTTTGGGACGTTTTCCTTGTATACATATGAGAAAAGGAGACACGAAATGTTCTATAGAACAATAGAGTTATTTTGTCCAGAAAAATTGGGAACTACCCATCGAAACTTAATATATATAATCCCAATTTTTCTATACATCTGACGTGACCTAGACAAAAAAACTCTATTGTCCTATAGAACAGGCTAATAAGACTCCTTGATGATTATCAGACTGGCCACTTGAATTAATGATATTATAAATAGATCGAAGTCGTACTTGTACGATAAAGGTTTTCAAAAGTAAATATAATGCAATGCTGTTACTATACTTTGCATATTTTACAACCTTAAAGCGTAAGTGGTTATATCATCATCATCATCATCAGGTTATTTTTGTCTCCACTGCAGGAGCACAAACCTCTCTTATCTGCCGGAGACAGACAGAGGACTTGTCCTACACTCCCCGCGCTGGCCAGACGGGTTAGGGAGGCCTGATTGATGTTTTATAATGTATTCCCTTAATCGCCTTGTACGACATCCACGGGAAGAGTTGGAGTGGTCTTATTCTACTCTACCGGAAACCACACGGCATAGTGGTTATATGATAAACTCAAATAAGAGCCTCTACCTGGGTAAGGGCATTTTGTGTGCTACAGATTTCTGATAACATGACGTTCATAAATTGACAAAAGTTCGTGATAAACATTACACTGGAACTGTTTTGGAAAAACGATTCCCAATTTCTATTTTAAAATGAAATGAAATATCTTTATTGTGGATCATAGGTATATAAAGGATTACATATTAATGAGTAAATCAGGGTGGAAACGCAAGTATCCAGTTCTATGGAATAAATTAAGAGAAAATTTTCTTATTTTGTCCCGGTGACTACAGTTCTATAGAACAATTGGGAACTACCCATTTTGATTATGGAAAAAATAGAGCGCACAGCTTCTTTTGTTTTGACACGGTCATTCGAGATAGTACGTCGGTGACATCCTTTAAACTAAATTAAAAGAGCACTATCTGTCTCACTCAGTATAATATGGTATGTATGTATTTAAGTAAGTATTAATATAGTTATTATTATTTATTATATTTATTTTATATATAAGTTCAGATATTTAGTTATTATGTAGTCTATTATGCACTTATTTCCCCCCCCCCCCCCCCCCCCTTCGCGCTTACTGCCTTAATCACACCCTGTAAGGTTGGCTGGAAAGATCTCTTTTAGAGATAAGCTCGCCTTTATGCACACCATTTATTACTGTATATAGTTTTAAGATGTGCTATAAAGAATATATGTTATATACTATTTTGCGAGGTACAAAAGATATGATGGGGAGTGTATTTTTTTTGGTCGCAATTAATAATGAAGACCAATTGCCACTTAGTTGAGCAGCATTTCCAGTGTGTTTTTCACACATTCCTATTTTTAAATTAATTATAAAAAAAATACATTTTTACACATACACCTGTCAAATTCCAAACTAGGATTTTCTCCTGCGCTATGGAAATTAAACAAGGATAGCACAGTTCACAAATAAAACACGTAGACCGGAACCAACTTGCACAAAGTTCTCTGTCCCCATTGGGAATCGAACCCACACCGCTCGAGACCAATAATCAAGTCAGTAGGCCAACGAGTTTGTCTAACTATTACGTCACTGCAGTCAGAAGCTGGAGTAAATAGCTTCTCTGGCATTATTAGACAGCGTATCGCTTCCCTGGTCCAACGGGTGAGGGGCAGCTCCAACACTCCTATGCAGACTGTGGCGGCGAGACTGGACGTGGACAGTGCTATTATGCAGTACTGGACCCGCGTCCACCTCGCCAAAGTTTTTTTTTTATTTTATTTTAATATTATAAAGTTACTAACATACTTACTATGTTTCACTGTTACTAACTCTCTATATAAATGATTTTTATTTAATTTTCTCTTTATTATAACTAAGGGTAATATATTAAATTTACATACTTTTTACTAGTTTTTATCTTCCACAGCAAGGTAGGTGCGTAGGTATAAAATCACAGCAATAATACGATACGTGGTATCCGACCAACTCACGCGCAATAACTAACAATAGACTTGATAAAAACCCAAGAAGTACAAAGGCACGGATTTATATGATCTGATATTATGAGATGATATCAGATCATATAAATCCTTGCCTTCATACTTCTTGGATTTTTATCAGGCCTTTGACCGTGTGTATCGAACATACACCATCAGACTATTTACATCTCATGCCATGAAGCAAAATAATTTTTCGTAGCTCATAGTTTCACCTCAAAGTGTTTCCTTCATGATTGACACTAATTGGTTATTAAATCAGATAACAGATGCACATTTTAAAATCATCTGTTATCTAATTTAATAACCAATTAGTGTCAATCATTACAAAATTAGGAAAACACTTTGAGGTTAAAAACTATGAGCAACGAAAAATTATTTTGCTTCATGGTATGAGGTGTAGAGGTATCATTCATCGATTTTGAAACATACTTAGTACAGATGTAGCTTACGTAAATTGATTAACTTTTTAGCGTTAAACCCTCCAATCGGGTGGGAGGTATCTTTAAAAAAGTGGTCCTCACCGATTTTGATGTAACTTCCTACATAATATGGAGCAGTACTGCGATTGCCAACACGTCTGCCCAGCGTGGCCATTATCATCAAAACACCCCCATGAGCAGTAATAAATAGGGCCCAAGTTACCGGAAACCCTACTATTCCTGATTACGGTGCCGGCCTAGGTAACGTTAGGGATAGAGCGGTGGTAGCCGGTTGGTTGTACACTCGCCTCACGTTCATGAGGTCCTGGTACAAACCGCACCCGTACCAATGAGTTTTAAGAAACTTAAGTACGGTTTATTTATAATACCACAGGCTTTTCGGTCAAGGAAAACATCGTGAGGAAACCTGCATATGCCGAAGAAGAAATTTTGAGGCGTATGTGAAGTCCACCAAATCGGCTTAGGGCACCGTTGGTGGTCAGGGGTTTGGCACAAAAGATCCTGAAGGGTCGAAGTGTCGCCAGGTTTTCCTGGCCCCCTAAGAAGATAAGATAAGATAAGAACGTTAGGGATAAGAATTCCCGGGTTACGGTAGGCAATCGGTGGGTGGGAGAGGCCCCATCGCGAGGTGGGCCTGTCGTGCAAAAGGTGGCCGGAAGCCTTCATTAAATAAATATCAAAGATGCGTGGTATTAATGTTGCTTCAGCTTCGTACAATCTTTATATTATTGTATCCGATCTTGAACTTAAAAGATGTGTTGCGTGAAGTTTGTAGCGAATTTCAGCGGCTTTCCTTCGCCCGCTTTTCAGCCCGTGATACCCCTTGACGTGATGTGTTGCGAACAACATCGCCGCCTTGTTGAGTTACCACGATTATATATTAACTAAAATAAAACAATTAAATCAGTAAGAGATTTCTTTTAATATTTATCCAAATATAAAACAATGAAAAGATCAATTACATTATTCATAAAATGACGAAACCTGTAAATTAGTGAGCGATTACTGTCAAAACAAATTTCTTCAATTCTAATTTCTGACTTTAAGTCTGACCCAGTGACCACCTTCTATTCGAAGGTTGAATGTATCCGTAGACAGCTTGACGGGAATCTGTGTCTTCGCGGCTGGAGACAGCTCCATGCTCTGCAGCAGCTGATACGCCATCACCTTCACCTCACACAGGGCGAACCTTGAACCTGAAAGACATTGCTGTAAGCGATGCAGTCTTTTACAGTGGACCCCGAACTACTAGTTAGGAAAATGTGGTTTCAGTTAAATCTGATGATATCTTGTACATTTCAGTCTCCTGATTAAATCCTGATGTGTATAACGACCAATACTCTACTCTTTTCTTTTATACAAGATAATAAGGTCAGTTTAAACACCTACGCAAAAATTTAGGTAAATATATATGAAAAATAAATCTGATATAGAAACATACTGTTATCTTTTATAACGGGAACATGACTGAAATATTTAATGATAATTGTTTTAGTAATATTCCAGCAGTATTTTGTAATATCAAAATGGATAATAATTAACAATCTCTATGTACTACTAGATGCGCTCCATCTAGTAGTACATAGAGATCGTTAATTATTCAAACCGTAGCCGTAGTTGCGTGGAACAGAGCGATTGTTTGGAACGCTCCATCTAGTAGTACATAGAGATCGTTGGCAAGGTTCGTCCAGCAGTGGACGTCTAAAGATTGAAATGATAATGGTGACGATTTGAACAATCGGCTATTTCTTATATATCTGTGAAATGAAATGAAATGAAATATCTTTATTGTGGATCATAGGTATATAAAGGATTACATGTCATAGTTAGAGCTCAGCTATGTCCCGCCACGTGGGCATACAACATTGTGTCGCAGTAAAGCATGCATTTAAAAACAAAGTTACAAAAAATGTAAGAGTTATTTAGATACAAATAGAAATTACTTAGTAAAAAATAGTCACCCAACAACTTTTATCTGAAGTATATCGATTGCGTAGTCGAGGTACGTAAAAATTAAAAACAAATTACTTTAGACAAAGATAAAGATATTACTAGACATGGAATTGTAATCATCACCATATCAGCTAGTCGAAATCTGTGACCCATTAATCTATGTTGTGTAATTAATAGTCCACCAAGTACCTATCTAGGCAGAGAATACTAAATATTACTACGCTAAGTATTCTATCTATCTAGTAGTACATAAAGACCGTTGGATAACAATAGGGATATTGGGATCCATTGAAGTACTACTATCTTGTACAAACTCGGAAAGCATAGCTTCGGTGGTTGTACTACAGATATTTGATTATGCGACCAAAATTTATAACATATCGAATGATTTAACTGAAACCCCATTTTCCTAACCAATGGTACGATGTTTTTTAACTTAGTTTGAAGAATTTTGAGACAACTGGACGATCTATTGCAAACGTTAGTAGCGACTCTGATTACCGACAATATATTTGTTCAAGGACAGTCACTTGACATTGCCAATTTATCGGCCGCAGACATTGATACTCAATTAGATACAATTTAAGTACAAACACAGGACATTTGAGGAACACAAAGCGAAAAAAAACAAATTCAAAATATCATACCAATGCAATTCCTAGGGCCAGCTCCGAAAGGCATGTAGGCGAAGGGATGAATCGTGTGTTTATTCTCCTCAGAGAAGCGCTCGGGGTCAAATTTCTCAGGGTCCGGGAAGTATTCTGGGTTGTGGTGGAACGACCATACTGGGATGCCAATACCTTCGCCTTTGTGGATCTAAAAACCATGGAATAGTCTGAGAAATGGATAATTTAATTGGTAGGTTCTAAGATAGGAACTACTAAAAGTTGGTATTTAGGCAAAAAGTCAAGTAGTATCTAAAAAAGGAAACCTGCATATACCAAAGAAGAAATTCTAAGGCGTATGTGAAGTCCACCAAATCGGCTTGGGGCACCGTCGGTAGACAGGGGTTTGGCACAAATGATCCTGAAGGGTCGAAGTGTCGCCAGGTCTTCCTGGCCGCCGAAGAAGATAAGATAAGATCTAAAAAGTTCGTAAATAACGGATGGACGATAAAACTTACGATGTAATCCTCAGTAGCCTTGTCGTTAGGCTTCCCCATGTTGTAGTCTTTGGTACAGACTCTGTCCAATGCCACTGCTGGTGGCCATTTCCTCAAAACCTCTGAAATTGAGCTCATTCTTAATCACAACTTCACTCATATACAACAAATAGTGCGTATAGAGAATTGATCCACTATTTAATTTTAGACTAGACAACAAATTTGGAACCAAATCTTCCTTTTAAAATGACCAAAGTTCTAAAAAAAATATTAAAGTAATCATATTCACGCACATTAAAAATGTCTTTGTTTAATTTCTTGTTTCTTAAGTCATTTGGAAGGATACTTTGGCATTGTGATCTCCAGACTAATCTCAAATGAGTTCACCTCTCTATAACATTACAATGCTTATAAAGACGTAAACCAGCATTACCTGAAACGACCATATCCAAGTAAGTCATCTGTTGTATCGAGTTGTAGTCGAACTTGCCACCGTTCTTGGCATCATTCTCTTTTATCTCCTTTATCAGTTTTTCCTGCACGTCAGGGTTCAGTGCAAGTTCATGCATCAGGAACGACATGGAGGACGAAATTGGCTCAAATCCGGCGATGAAGAAGAGCACCGCTTGAGCGATCAAATCATCGTCGGACCAGACTGAAATAAGTGGTTCATTGTGTATTGCATAGACTCAAATGCTTGTTAAATCTAGTCAGGTTCAACAGCTAGGGAAGTTAATAACATAATTTTGAAGTCTTGGTTTCCTGAGTGCATAATATGCAGTATCCTTTTGAGGATTTCTGCACCATTTAATACAGGAATCGAAAAAAATATCCCATAGCGTCTGCAGCACACATCTACTTATAATAAGACTAAAGGGCAAATTTTCCCACATAACTTTAAATCCCAAATAAGTGTATTTCATATTTCAGTTAGTCTGGTTTCGTTTTTGGTACGATCAAACTATTTAGATATAACTTTATTTGCTAGTTCTGATCTTGGCTTACCTCTATTGACGTTTTTCTTGCCAACTGCAGATTCCTCTACTGTTGCAAAGCCTGCGTCAGCGTCAGCAGTAGTCTTCACATCGTGTGACAGTTGGCCTTGCAATATAATATATTCTTTAGTGAAACAGTAAAACTTTAGTTACATTACTATAATTAATTTAATTTCCATATTCATCGCGATCTCCATTCCTTCTGTTAAATAAAAGATTGATATCGACAAAAATAGTAATGAATATAATAGTAATAAATAAATTTGTATTATCAACATTTTACATTTCTTCATGAAGTTATTTTTGTCTCCACTGCAGGAGCACAACGCTCTCTCATCTGCCGGAGACAGACGGAGGATTTGCCCTACACTCCCCGCGATGGCCAGACGAGTTGGGGAGGCCTGATTGATGTTTTGTAATGTATTCCCTTAGTCGCCTTGTACGACATCCACGGGAGGAGTTGGAGTGGTCCTATTCTACTCTACCGGAAACCACACGTCAGACATTGGATCCATTGGCCATTGGATAGTTCAAGTATCAAGGTAGTTTATATGTATGTGCGTGTATGTTTGTGTGAAGTGTGTATGTGTGGTGTGTGTGTACGCGATGAGAACATATTGAGGTGTATGAATGGGTAAAAGTGGGTCTGTATATTGCAGTGACCGTAATGAGGTTAGTTAGTAGTAAAAAAATAAATGTAGATAAAAGTTTTGTCATACATTTGAATATCGAACATATAAATAGATTGTATTGAATATATTATGCCGAGTGGTTTCCGGTAGAGTAGAATAGGACCACTCCAACTGTTCCCGTGGATGTCGTACAAGGCGACTAAGGGAATACATTATAAAACATCAGTCAGGCCTCCCCAACCCGTATGGCCAGCGCGGGGAGTGTAGGCCAAATCCTCCGTCTGTCTCCGGCAGATAGTAGATGTAGATTGGCCTTCGTTTGGTAACCTTTTCGGCGGCCTATCGCATGAGTTCACAAAACCTGACCTAACGGCGGACGAATGTGCCAATCTGATGACCCACACACTGACATTTTGCGCAGACGTCATCATCGGGAGGAAGTCCTTGGTGCGGCGCGGAGGATGCGACTGGTGGCATGGGGGGTTGACGGAGCTCAGGAAGAGCTTCCGCAAAGCACGCCGAAAGTACAATAGGCTGAAACGGCAGCAGGCCGGTGAGGAACTGATGCTGGGTGCCTTGACCGAACTACGAGTAGCTCGGTCAAGGTACCGGGCGTCGGTCGCCAATACCAAGAGCAACAAGCTGCGCGAAGTTGCAGATGCTCTTGGTAATGCCGACCCTTGGTCTCACCTCTACCATGAGTATAAAACCTCATACAAGCCGAATCTCTCGTATTTTAACAACCTGCGGACACTGGAGGGTCACACCACAACCGTTGAAGAAACTGGCCAGGAACTCCTGAGAGTCCTCATGCCGGACGACGTGCCGGAAGAGGACTCATTGCACCACCAGGAGATACGGCGTGTACTGCCGATTGTCCCCGAAGCGCCAACTTCGACCCTAGCGTCGGTTGACGAGCTGGCTATTATAGCCCGCTCGTTAGCCACGAACAAAGCCCCGGGAGTAGACAGGATCAACAACCGCATGCTGAGGGAAATCATCAAGGCAGCCCCCGAATCCGTACTATACGTGATGAATCGCTGCCTCGAATCCGGTGTGTTTCCCTCAGTATGGCGGCAGGGAGTCGTTAGGATTATCCCCAAAGGTGGGGATAAACCTCTCGATGACCCAAAATCCTTTCGGCCAATCACGCTTCTCCCAGCTTTGGGTAAGCTGCTGGAGAGGCTGATAGTGCCGAGACTACTTCCAGGGGGCCCTTCAGGCCATGACAGGCAGTTCGGTTTTGCTAAGGGACGATCGACGGTGGACGCCATAGGCCTGGTCAGGAAAACTGCTGAACAGTCGACGTGTAAGTACGTCATTGGCATATTCCTGGATATATCGGGCGCTTTTGACAATGCATGGTGGCCAATGATTATGCTCAAGCTGAAAGTTAGGGGTTGCTTCAGCAACATCTATCGGATGTTGCTGCAGTACTTTAACAACGGCTCTATTGTGCTTCGATTGGGACAATGTGAATTGCCAAAAGAGCTCACGCGGGGATGCCCTCAGGGATCAGTCCTGGGACCCTATCTGTGGAATGTATGCTTTGATGATTTCCTGGAGATCCCAACCCCCAGGGGTTGTCAATTGCTGGCGTACGCAGATGATGGTCTCCTGATCGTTGAGGGGAACTCGAGGGCGGAGCTGGAGCGGCATGCAGGGACATGCCTGGAGCGAGTGGGTGAGTGGGGACTGAGGAACAAGCTGGACTTTGCTCCGCACAAGACCCAACAGCTATTGCTGAAGGGTATCCTCAAGGAACCACCGCGCATTCGCTTCAGGGGTGTGCCTGTCGCTAGCAAGACCTACGTGACATACTTGGGAGTAGTCCTGGAGAGGAACTTTGCATTCACTGAGCACACTCGTACCGTTGGCGAACGCGCCCGGTCGAATTTCTACGCCTTCTCCAGGATCTCTCGGGCCACGTGGGGACTCCGGTTCCCCGTCCTCCGCACGATATATCTGGCGACATATGTAGCCAGTATGTGCTACGCGGCTCCAACCTGGGTGGACAGAGCCACCATGGCTGCGGTGCGCCGAAGATTGCTCCAGAGTCAGCGTATGGCCTTGCTCTTTATGTGCAAGGCATACAGAACGACCAGCACCGACGCCTTGCCAGTCATGGCCGGTGTTTGGCCGATAGACTTGGAGATTCAGCGGCGCGCCAGTGTTCACTTCAGAGCTCGACAACTCACTTGGACCGATTTTGGGGTTGGAGACAGGGACCGCACATGTCGACTGTTCGGGGAGACAGCTTCGGTTGTGGACGACCTTCTGGTGTCCGATTGGCAGCGCAGATGGGAGGAATCTGAAAAGGGCAGGCACCTTTTCAAATTCTTCCCAAGCGTTGAGGAGAGATTGGAGAAACGGTGGCTAGAGGTGGATCACTGCGTCGCGCAGTTCCTCACCGGTCACGGCAACTTCCAGGCGAAGCTTCACTCCATGAAGCTGGTCGCATCTCCCGACTGCGAATGTGGTGAGTCGGATCAAACCGCTCATCACATTCTGTGGGAGTGCACACGGTGGGATCGGGAACGTGAACTCATGCTATCGGATCTAAATTACGTGAACCGTCCGGTATACTATGGAGATCTGGTTGCGAACCGTCACAATTTCCGAGCGTTCAAGCGTTTTTGCCATGCCTACTACTGGCACTATTATACGAAGTAGCCTTCTGCTACTCCGTCACAGCTCACTGCGTCACAAAGGCGCTAAATACGTCCGTGGTGTTCAACTAGGTGGCCAGGCTTATCTTGGCCACACCAATACCCCCAACCCCCCGACGTGACCACTTTGGTCATCGTTTCATTGCTACACTCCCATTTGCTAGAGGGGAAGTGGGAACTCTCTTCCTACTTTGACTCTTTACTTCTTTAATTAACTTTGTCTGGGGCCCAAGGTAGCGTAAATTCATGACCTGGGACTTGCCCTACCTTCACTGGTAGGTGTCTTTGCAGTTACCTCCGTTGATCCTCGCTTAGAGGAGTTGCGGGGGGAGAATGGTGAGGAGGCGGGAATGTCTCCGGCAGATGAGAGAGGGTTGTGCTCCTGCAGTGGAGACAAAAATAACCTGATGATGATGATGATGTCTCCGGCAGATGAGAGAGGGTTGTGCTCCTGCAGTGGACACAAAAATAACCTGATGATGATGATGAATATATTATGATAGTACTGTCAGTAAATCCTCTGTTTCGTAGTAGATAACTATTAACTTGCTATTTTTTTAATTAAGTGAATAGTTTGGCGTATTTCCGTTTATCCTATCGATAACATAATAATGTTTGTGCAAGCATAGTAACTAAACCGTGTGGTTCCCGGCTTAGAATAGGGCCACCCCTGTCTTTCCCGTGGGTGTCGTCTAGGCAACTAAGGGATTGCACCAGGGACGGGCAGCAGCGTTTTCCTGTGTGTGTATTTTAAGATCATTACTGCGATCACCAATCCGTCTGCCAAGCGTGGTGTCAAAGTCAAAGTCAAAATCATTTATTGCATATGAGTACACTTGGTACATTTATACACTTCATTTTTTTTATCGACTACCGCTTCCTAGGTGTTAGCGCTGTGAAGAAGAAACGGCGCAACAAACTTCACGCAACACATCTTTTAAAAATCAAGTTTGCATACAATTAATAAAGATTTTGCGAAGCTGGATTAACATTAGTACCAGGCATCTTTGTCATTCAAATAATCGTTTATTTTATAATAGGCTTTCTTACAAAGTTGTTTTTTAATGTAAATCTTAAACTTTCTGTCCGTCATATTTAAGATTTCCTCTGGTAGTTTGTTGTTGAAGCGTATACATTGCCCCGTGAACGACTTGCTGACCTTATTTAGTCTTAACCCTGGTAAAACAAGTTTATTTTTATTTCTTGTATTATAACTGTTATTGTCACAGTGCCTCAAAAAGAGAGATAAATTTTTTCTGACATATAAAATATTATCTAAAATGAATTGACCAGCTACTGTTAAAAAACGGTGATTATGGCAAATCCCCCAATTGACAACTTACCAAAAGTGGTATTCTATTGGGGAGGCCTGTGTCCAGCAGTGGACGTATTTAGGCTGATGATGATAATGATGAAGCATAGTAACATAAGTATAGTAGTCGCATTATTGATATTTTCTTTCAAGGATAAAATGATTAAGAGTCAAAAACCCGGACAAAAACAAGCGTTTTACTGATAGTCGCGTCAATAAGCTCATTATAATAAAAACTCCTTATCATTATGATGATACTTGTTCTAGCAAAAGTGATTTACCTATATGAAGAAGATAACGAAATAGCAAAGTCATTACTGTATGTTTTGAATGTAAGTTATAATTATAACTCTAGGCATAATAATGCATGACATGTCAACTGGAAGAGAATTTTGTACTCACTGTGCAATAAATTTTAAAAAAGAATCTTAAACTGGCATGTTGTTTAAAACCAGTCATGTGAATTATTTGTGACTATCATCATCATCAGGTTATTGTTGTCTCCACAGCAGGAGCACAACCCCCTCTCATCTGCCGGAGACAGACGGAGGATTTGGCCTACACTCCCCGCGCTGGCCTGATTGATGTTTTAAAATGTATTCCCTCAGTCGCCTTGTACGACATCCATGGGAAGAGTTGGAGTGGTCCTATTCTACTCTACCGGAAACCACACGGCATTTGTGACTATAATATTTCTTATACAGAGATATCCTTATGGGCAGTTTATATTTCCTTTTGATACAGTCTTTTGTTTTATATGTCAGTTGGCTTTAGCTATTATACAATACCCAGTTATCTATCCCAGCGAATTATTTCAGCCCACAGCTCCTCTATACTAACATTAATTTAGAACATTCTTCTTCATAATTAGCCCTCTCTAACACATATTTTTAATCGGATGATAGAACTGCCTTAATAGAAACGTATCAGTTCATGGGAAAACGTTGTTGCAATTACAAATGACTGACGGGGTTGAAATACTTATGTTTGACAAACCGAAAGTTTTCTAAATACCTTTCTTTGCTTCCATAAGCAGATGTATCATATCTGGTCTTTTTATCTGGCGTTCCTCGCGATCCTGCATCGTATCCATCACGATACTTCTAAAGAAATGCTTAGTTTCCTCCGAGAATAAGGATATTTTTATATACTGGAAAAATGGGAAATGTTTACAGAAACATACTTATTAAAACAACAAGTAGTTTAAAAGGACGATGGGTGTTTTTATAGAATCTAGATACGCCAAAGAAAAGGTCTTGTGAATTAAAACAATAGATACTATGGCGGCTTATCCCAGTTAGCTGAATTTTCGGCGTTCCCACCCGCTAACAGCAATAAATTACAATAAGCAAGTATTGTAATTGATTGCTGTTATACTCCGAGTGTTACGCCGAGGGTACTAGAAAGCCTATAACGCTGAAAATATAGATAACCGAGAATACCTGCCATAGTAGTTATCGTTCTATTTAATAGGATAAATTCATTGGCGTATCGCTTATTATCATTGGTTGTCCTTAGTAAAAAGGCTCATAACGCCGAAAATACAGATAACTGAGAATAGACGCCATAGTAGTTATTGTTCTATTTAATAGGATATTTTCATTGGCGTATCGCTTATTATCATTGGTTGCCGTTAGTAAAAAGGCTCATAACACCGAAAATACAGATAACTGAGAATAGACGCCATAGTAGTTATTGTTCTATTTAATAGAATATTTTCATTGGCGTATCGCTTATTATCATTGGTTGCCGTTAGTAAAAAGGCTCATAACGCCGAAAATACAGATAACTGAGAATAGCCGCCATAGTAGTTATCGTTCTATTTAATAGGATATTTTCATTGGCGTATCGCTTATTATCATTGGTTGCCCTTAGTAAAAAGGCTCATAACGCCGAAAATACAGATAACTGAGAATAGCCGCCATAGAAACTATTGTTCTACTTATTAAGACCTCTTAATTGGCGTATCACTTATTGTTATTTATGGCATTATATGGCGTTATAAAAATCATTTGAATCTTTAAAGACATATATTTTACTAGCTGTTGCTCGCGGCTTCGTCCGTGTGCTCAACTTAACACCACAAATTATTATGTATTTCCCGTAGGAATGAGACTTTTTTTCGGAATATAAACTATCTGTGTCCTATTCCAAGACCTAACCTATATGTGTGCCAAGTTTCATCCCGATCCGTCCAGTGGTTGAAGCGTGATTTAGTAACAAACATCCAAATATCCAAACATCCAAACTTTCGCATTTAAATAATTAGTGAGATTACTTACGCTCATTAGTTTAGGAAAAGACATAAATCCAAAGAACATCAGAAGCTGCCTAAACTTGAAGTTGGCAGCTTCCTTGCCCTGCTCGTAGAACTTGTTTTGTTTGTCAATATGTGAGTTCACCTTTAGGCCGAAAGCGCACGACGCGATCACGTCGTTGGTGTAGCGAGTTGTCAGGTCTTTAGCGTCGACGTCGATGAACTCAACTGGTGCAGAAAAGAAAAATTAATTTGCTGATCATGGACTTTATGCTACTGGTGTTAAAAATGAGGGCGAGTTAAATAACTTTGTGGAATGACGGTGCAATAAGGTAGGAAAGAACGTCAAACATGCAACTGCAGAATTGTGCAACAGGATTTTAACAACGTCACAATCTCCGACTTCCCTTTAACTCCTCCACTGTACATAAACATATTAAATATTTTGACATTGGATAACTTTTTAATTCTGATCATCTACATCTTTAGGAGGTTTATTATAACTATCTCTACTTCTTTTCACATGGTTACTTGATTTTCCAAATTCTCAAAATTTTATTTTAGTGTCTATTCAGTATCTCTAGTAGGTAAATTGGCTATCCACTTGGATGATTTGCCTAACTAGTTGTACCTGACAACTTTTTGTAGCTTTTAGGCATTTTGCCTTTTTATCTCCATTTATTTCTTGGCGTCATCTGATACAACTGGTTTTAGGACTTGACTGGTACAAAGGGGTTTAGGCTTATTATCTGTTTTATATTTATTTCTTGGCATTTTCTGGATAGAATGTTTTAGAAATATTATCCGTTTAACTCTATACTGTTGCATATGACAGAAAAAGTAGGATAAATGCGGTTGAGATGGGGTCTTTAAGAAAAATATGTGGAGTGAAGTTATGTGACAGAGTGAGGAATTCAGTGATACGTGAGAAGTGTGGTTTAAAAGAAGATGTAGTAACGAAGGTAGAGAAGGGTATGTTGCGTTGGTTTGGACATTTAGAGCGTGTGAGTGAAAGAAGAGTGACAAAAGTAATATACAGTGCGAATATGGAAGGAACTACAGCTAGAGGTCGTCCTAGAAGGACATTCAAGGATCAAATTAGTAACGCCCTCAAAAAGGCTGGGGTCCGCAGTGAGAAGAATAAAAGGGGGTGCAAGGCGTGAGCATTATGTATGTATGTATGTATGTATGTATGTATGTATGTATGTATGTATGTATGTATGTATGTATGTATGTATGTATGTATGTATGTATGTATGTATGTATGTATGTATGTATGTATGTATGTATGTATGTATGTATGTATGTATGTATGTATGTATGTATGTATGTAACTCTATACATTTTTTGGTATCAACTTGATAGTATGCCTATTTTTTTATCTGACAACTGGTTATAGGTGTACTATCCTAGTGATGCGAAAAAATAATTTGAGTTAAAGAGTGGCAGTGGAGCAGACAGAATTTTAATTACAGCAGCTGATTTGTGGTACTCCAGTAAAATCCATACTATGCACTCTCGTATCATTAAAATCTTCGTGGATAGTATATCAATAGACTTCATATTAGCTCTTACTGTGACAGTACATATTAAGTAATGATTCGTCGTCTATTGCCGTAACACGAACTCACATTACGTGCGCATCATCATCATCAGGGTATTTTTGTCTCCACTGCAGGAGCACAACCCTCTCTCATCTGCCGGAGACAGACGGAGTATTTGGCCTACACTCCCTGCGCTGACCAGACGGGTTGGGGAGGCCTGATTGATGTTTTATTACGTGCGCGAATCCACGAATGTGTTAAAGGTATACATTGGAAAGTTGAAACATTTCTTTGGACACTTCTCACCTCCAGAAGATTTTATCCTGTCCATGAGAGAACTTATCATTTGATCACCAACCTCCATCATGAAAGGCACCATTACACGTATTTTGGAACTCGTGAAGGCTGGACTGAGGGTTGAGCGCATGTCCTTCCACTCGTCACCTTGAACATTAGTTTAAATATAGCAAAGTACAATTTAGAAAACGGCATCAAGTCACGTTGTCGCCTATTCCATAATGTTTAAAGACAAAAAGTCTGAATCAGTATGTCTTGTCTGTCATGCATGACCTATTGGTGCAGAAACGTCGACGGTGGGCCTGATCCACAAGTTTCAAGTCGCTCAGCGAGCTATGGAAAGGGCTATGCTCGGGGTTTGTTTGAAGGATTATGATTCGTATTAAGAAGATCCGACGAAAAACGAAAGGTGACCGACATAGTCGAAAGGATAAGCAAGCTGTAGTAGCGAAAGTCGCTAAATCGATGGCCGTTGGAGCATACGAGTTCTGGAGTGGAGACCGCGGATCGGCACGCGCAGGGTGGGACGCACCGCCTCCAGGTGGACCGACGACCTGACAAAGGTGGCGGGAAGCGGCTGGATACGGTGTGGTGGCGTACTTTGGGGAAGGCCTATGTTCAGCAGTGGACGTCTAGGGTTAACATAATGATGATGATGGGCATTGTCATTCTCCTTTCTGTAACTCAAACAAAATATGCATAGGGATGGCCAACGTTATACCTTTCAAAGAAAAGAGATTCCTCCCAAATAAGGGATCACTATCCTTGTCTATGAATACTCTATGGTCTAAGAAATGCTCGAAATCCTTGACAGTGATTTTCTTCAGTAATTCCAGGTCTCGTATTATTACCATTGCTGCAGTTAACTCGTATCTTCCCACGAACCTGTGAACAGGTAAACGACAGTCATCATCATCATCATCAGCCTGAAAGAGTTCACTGTTGGACATAGGCCTCTCCCAAGGTGCGCCACTGACAAAGTAATACAGGGTTCGTGGCCCGCCCAACGTGGTCGCCGACGCTGATGGTTACGTCGTGATTGAAAACCCAAAACCTCGTCAGCGTCGCAACCGCAACAAGCGCGGCACCGTCCCTGCAGCCTCGACCAACCTGAAGGCTGCAATGCCAACGACATCCATTTACCTCTCCCGTCTGGATGCGGCAACAACACCAGAAGACGTAATGCAGCACATCCGGGCGAGGCTTAGAGGTCGGACTGGGGAAAGCATCTCGGTCGAATGTGTGATCCTGGAGTCTACTATTTCTAATAACTTTAGGGCCTGTAGACTCCGGGTTCCCACTAAGCACCAGGGTGTATTCCTCAGTCCCGACTTCTGGCCCAAGGGAGTCGTTAGACGCTACAGGGAGGCGAAGACTCTAAAATCCCTGAAATATTGTGTATTTAGTGTTATTTAATGTGAGGTTATATAATGTATGTATTTCTAGGCTAAGGTATTTATTTATCTATGGGCTAAGTTGCTTGCAAATGAATGATTTTATTATTATTAATAAGACTGGTGCAAAGCTTTGAAGAGGAGAAACGGTTAAAGATATGGAACGTTTTAAACGGAATATGACTTAGTCCA
This sequence comes from Esperia sulphurella, assembly GCA_947086405.1. Taxonomy (NCBI): domain Eukaryota; kingdom Metazoa; phylum Arthropoda; class Insecta; order Lepidoptera; family Oecophoridae; genus Esperia; species Esperia sulphurella. The sequence continues at coordinate 16,110,280 of OX352267.1, forward strand.
GTGTCATGTTTTTCGAGTCACATCTGAAATGAAAGGTGTCTAACATGGTATAGAAAACTTATTGTCACATTAGTTTAATGTGTATTTAATCCTCAAGTACTAAATCAAATATATGTTTAAAAAAAAATACATTAAAAGAAAAATAATTAATATACATATACATACACTTGCCTAATCCCAAATTAGGATTTTTTCCTGTGCTATGGAAATTAAGCAAGGATAGGATAATTGACAAATATAACATCCAGACCGGAACCAACTTGTACAAAATTGTCTGTCCAAAGTGGGAATCAAACCGTTGTTCTCTGGCGCTCGAGCCCAATGTACAAGCCATCGCTAGGCCAACGAGGCTGTCAAATACATTAGAATTAAAATTAAAAAAAAATATAAGTAATATTTATTATTATTATATAAATATCTCAGACATTCACACCCAATTATCCAGTTCCAAACTAGGCAGAGCCCGTGCTATGGTTACTAGATAACGGATACACATACATAAATATATAAACATCCAAGACTTGGGTACAAACATTCACATTCATCATACCAACATTTGCCCCTAGCGGGATGCGAACCCCAACCTCCGGCGTGGCAGTCCGAGGACTACCTCCGTTCCGCCACGGAGGTCGTTATTATATTTAATTAGTTATAATTTTATCAATAATTGATTCAGTATAGGGAAACTGGAACTTTTTGATATTTCTGGTAGCCTGTTTTAGATACATCTCTGTGAAAACCAACAGGTGTATAGAACTTTCAGATATCTAACCGATTCTCAGAACTATGGTATGGAATGGTAGCGTCTTCAAAGCTTCGCATCGTCTCTGCTAACACCCTGTATTTTAATGGGATTTTCTGAATGTAATTTACGGGGAATAAATAGGCTGCATTGCGGAATCCGTCTGTGCAGACCTTTTTCCTTATTTCTTCCACTAAACAGGAACACATAAGTTGGTACTGGTTTGAACTAAAAAGATCTAGGATAACTACAGGCCAGGGTTGGCCAAAAAAGTATTTTTTTTTTCTTAAAAAGGAACAAAACGTGCGGTTATAAACAGTAAATTAAAACACATGTTTCACAATTGTTTTTAATTATGTGTTTATAACACGTGGTACTTATATTTAAAATCATGTTCTAAACTTAATAATAAAACACTCATTAGTTTTTTCATCATCAGGTTATTTTTGTCCCCACTGCAGGAGCACAACCCTCTCTCATTTGCCGGAGACAGACGGAGGATTTGTCCTACACTCCCCGCGCTGGCCAGACGGGTTGGGAAGGCCTGATTGATGTTATATAATGTATTCCCTCAGTCGCCTTGTACGACATCCACGGGAAGAGTTGAAGTGGTCCTTTTCTACTCTACCGGAAACCACACCGCATTCGTTTTTTAGCTTCTTATAAACTGATAGGGATGTACGGACAATAAAATAGTTAAACTATTGTCATCTTTTTCACCGTCCTCGTGGTAGCAAAAACATTATATTTCTAATTCACCCACTATTGACACTTGTAAGGATTTTCCTGATTACTTGTCCATGAATCCTGTGACTGAACGAAGGTTATAAAACATTAGTTGACTACGAAAATTAAAGAAACATTAATGTTTTATATAATCCTAGCTGTTTCCCGCGACTTCGTCCGCGTGGACAACTTAACATCACAAACTGTTATGTATTTCCCGTAGGAATGTGACATTTTTTCGGAATAAAAACTATCCTATGTCCTATTCCAGGACCTAACCTATAGGTGTGCCTAGTTTCATCACGATCCGTCTAGTGGTTGAAGCGTGATTGAGTAACAAACATCCAAATATCCAAACTTTCACATTTATAATATTAGTAGGATAATAATAATAATTTATTTCTTTATCACACATTTTACAATCATTTCAAATTAAAGTAATTTAAAATTAGTTTCAACAAGTAATTTAATCATCGCTCTGACTTTTAAACTTAGTAGAAACTTAGGGTTTAAAAGTCAGTTCGTGTGTTTTTAACATAGGTATTTTAAACAAAATATGGATTTAAGCGACAACTACATTTCATGTGTTTTGAACACTGTTAAACCATTGTTTTAAACACTTGTTTTAAATCATGCCAACAGGCTAGGCTCACTAAGACAAGAATATTTTTTGGTGTGATTAAAAAATGCGTATTTATTCGTCTTCCAAAGTACTAAATTACATTAATCCTTTAACTAAAGAAAAATCTTCTTACCTCTCTTCAGGAAACGCATTGTACAACTTGGTGATGTCTTCAGCAAAATGACTCTTGCGGAACAGGATCGGGCCAAAGTTTCCAATGAATGGCAGAGGCGTCAAATTCTTGACGCCATGTCTGCTGAACCTGGAGTAAACCTGGCGCATGTACAGGCCCAGCGCGACGAGGATCGTCACCGACCAGATCAAGAATATCATGGTCTGGAATAAATTATTTGAATTAAAACAGCAGCATTATTCAAAATCGAAATCTGTCGGTTTGTTAAGTAACACACGACACATTTTTTATTCTATTTATACTTTATTGTACACAAATACTTGTCACACAACTCATTTAAACATATGATGTACAAAGGCGCACTTAACTCTGGAAGAGGTTTCTTCCAGTAAACCTTTTGTTTATGTTTAATACCATGAACATTCTTTTACGTATAACTTCAAAATTTGGGAATCGCAGTATTTTCAGAGGCTACTTTGCATTTGTTTTCTATCAAGCAAAGTTTCTAAAATCATGTTTTGAGAATAGACCAAATCTCAAAAATACGATAAATTATAACCATCTGTGATTTTTATTCAGGAATACAGGGGGCTCCCTGTATAATATAGTATCTATATTTAGACCCAAGGTACCATACACTGTTTAAAAATATACAGTAGCCAATTCTACCGTAATTGAGTATAAATCATAAATAGACACAAAAAAAATTATGCCTCTATTTTTTGACACTTACATAGAATATTTGAGTTTTTTGGCAACCCTAATTACGACCAGAATTCCTTGCTAAAGGAACAGAAAGCAAAAAAAAATTTAATTTCTCACAACCCAAAATTATCTTTAACTAGCTGCGCCCGCGGCTTTACTCGCGTGGACTACAGAATTATTCCCCGCTCTGGCTCCAACTGCCACCGTCACCTCTTTTTTTTTCTAAACCATCCCAATATTGAGGCAAACAAAACAAAATACAAATTCAAATCGGTCAAACCACTTCCGAGTTTTTGCGAGACTGACGCACGGCAATTGTTTTTTGCATATAGAGAAAAGAAGACAAAGGGCCCGATTCTGAAGGCACTACGTTAAAATTTGACAGCACTAAAACTGTTGCTATCCTTGTCACACAGTATTATGAAGATAAAGACGAAACCAATTTTAGCGCTGTCAAATTTTAAATGTGTGCCTTCAGAATCGGGTCCAATATAATCATAATTAATAATTAATGAAACTTAATTCAAATGACATACGTTTAAAATATCACTGTTTCTACTTCGCGAAGTTTATAAACAAACACTAAAAGTATATCTGCTATGTTGCTTAGATACGTTTCAAGGCTATATAAATACAATACGTGATCTCCGAACAACTCCCGCGCAATAACTAGTGATCAGACTCTCATATCAGAACATTATATATAATTTTTTTTTAAACAGAAGCTTCATGCTCAACTTCATAACACCCAACGAATTATCATCAAATATGATAGAAGCAGTGTGGTTTCCGGTAGAGTAGAATAGGACCACTCCAACTCTTCCCGTGGATGTCGTACAAGGCGACTAAGGGAATACATTATAAAACATCAATCAGGCCTCTCCAACCCATCTGGCCAGCGTGGGGAGTGTAGGCCAAATCCTCCGTCTGTCTCCGGCAGATGAGAGAGGGTTGTGCTCCTGCAGTGGAGACAATAATAACCTGATGATGATGATAGATAGATTTTCATCATCGTCATCAGCCGGAATACGTCCTACTGCTGAACATAAGCCTCACCAATAGATTGCCACGTTTGGTAGGCTGTCCATTGGGCGATTTGCCACGGCTTGAATGCGGATTGGTGATCGCAGTAACGATCTTAATATATACAGGAGAACGCTGCTGCCTGGTCCTGGTGCAATCCCTTAGTCGCCTTGGTCACACCCACTGGAAGATTGAGAATGGCCTTACCTAATAACGCTGTTAGTAAGTATATCTAGCAGTAGATGCAGAAAGACGGAAGAAACATTAGGTTTTGCAATTCTAAAAAGACAAGAAGTTTGTAGAGGTTCATCTAATTCTTCATAGCTTAAAAACAATGTAATCTTTAGCAGATACGGCTCGCCATGTGTCATTGTCTGACAGCTATAAAAAGGCGCCTGCGTCCACATTATTCAATTACCTTTAATAAGAGTCACTTTAAATTGACCTCAAATTGAGGAGGTCATAAATTGAATCCCGTGAGGTGGTGACAGATTATCTTATAAATACAACTCGTAGAGCCCAGACTACAGGAGGAAAGAACAAACGCGAATTGAAACGTTAAGCCGTGAAATGAAATGAAATATCTTTATTGTGGATCATCACCCTCTCTCAAATAAAGGATTAAGTGTCATAATTAGAGCTCAGCTATGTCCCGCCACATGGGCATACAACATTGTGTCGCAGTAAAGCATGCATTTAAAAAACAAAGTTACAAAAACAGTTTAAGAGTTATTTAGATACAAATAGAAACCTTAAATTGAACCGTCACCAAGAAATTCTTCCAAACTATAATAAAAAAATTCTATCAACAGAAATAAATTAATCTCATCTACATCTCGTATTGTTTTAGGGATTTTAATATATATGTGAGGTATCCTGCAGAATACGCTTTTGTGTAACAAGGCAGTGTTTGCTGATGACACTGCCACACAGCCGTGTGGTTTCTGGATTAGAATATACTAGCTGGGCACTTCGTCTGCGCAGGATAGTATTCCGAGTAGCTTATATTAGCGTGGCGTAGAAAAGAACTAACATTATGACATTAAAATTATAATTTTATGACGCACGCCAGAATACCTCGCAGATGGTAGATTTTTTCCTACTTACTTGCCATTTTGGACAATTCACACAATATCTTTATAAATTGTAGCCTATGTGTTATTCTGATGTATACGCTATATTTTTGTAAAGTTTCATTAAAATCCATTCAGTAGTTTTTACGTGAAAGAGTACAAAACATCCAATCCATACTTACAAACTTTCGCGTTTATAATATTAGTAGGATTTTGTTTATCCACAAAGTTTCCTATTTAAGACTTATGCCCTTCAGATTCAATTCTAGTATTGTTGTTGCCTTAGTTCTGAATGGTTGCACCGTAGGTTGGCATTTGGAGCATCTGATGTTGTTTGGTTCCCCGAATAGAATAGGGCCACCCCCAAATCCCGTGGGTGTCGTCCAAGTACGGGCAGTGTTCTCCTTTGTATATGAAGATCATTACTGCAATCACCAATCCGCCTGCCAAGCGTGGTGATTATAGCAAATCCCCCAGTGGACAGCCCACCAAAAGTGGCATTCTATTGGGGAGGATGGTGTTCAGCAGTGGACGTATTTCGGCTGATGAAACAAATGATATACAGTATGATACTAGTTTAAACAATACCTACACTTAAAAAATATATATTTTGTTGGTATAGTAACAAATTAAAACTACTTTACTCTTTGTTCTTTGTTAAATATTTATTATAACAATAACAATAAATTTTACATAAAAATCTATAGGGTAAAGGCATCCTAAATCAATAAAATGTATAGATGAATTAATTTACATAAAAATTTGTCTTATAAGGTAATAATAATTTATTTATTTATAAAAATTGTTTACATGTACAGTTTACATAATATAATCTAATAAATAAAAATGTTAATTTCGTGTGAACATTGAAGATATTTGCAAAATAAAATGGGATAAGTAATAGAACACATTTCTATCATTTTTGAACTTTTTGTCTGTTTATCTGTTTGTCTGTTAGTTTGTGCACGCATCACTTGAAAACTACAAAACGACATTGATGGACTTTTCAAAGAAACATAGGGCTTCACTCGGAGTAACTTATAGGCTTTACTTCATCGCAATCGGTTTACTCAATCAAAAGTTATGGATATTTTTAGTTTTCAAATACATTAGTTGGTAAGGTTAGTATGCAATATAACAAAGAATAGTATAATAATAATTCTGTCAGTTTCTCAGTCCTGATTCCTGACTCTAAGCCTGATACAATGACCGCCATCAATTGTTAGGGTAAAACTCTCTTTAGACAAAGTGGAGCTCATCTGAGTCTTCGCAGCGGGAGACACCTCCATTTTCTGCAGCAGCTGGTACACCATCACTTTCACTTCGCACAGGGCAAACCTTGAACCTGGAAAAATAGGTGATTAACATAATGCCCACGCTTATCCTAACACACCTCACTAGCCTACTTACTATCATCAAACTTATCATGCACTTCCTTTTATTCTTCTCTCTGCGGACCCCAGTCTTTTTGAGATGTCACCAATTTGATCCTTGAACGTCCTCCTAGAACGTCCTCTCATCAGATTCGCACTGTCATTTTCTATTGTCACTCTTCTTTCACTCATACACTCTAAATACTCAACATACCCTCCTACTGCATCTTTTAAACTACACTTCTCGCGTATCACTGTATTCCTCAGTCTGTTACTGTCTTCACTAATAATTTCAGCTATAACTGTATTATAGAGATCGACTTGGCACAATCTAGAATATCAGCATTAGCAGCTAGTAGCATTGGTGGTAATTAAGTTTTACCTTGATTCCTCTATGACTTGGTAGCTTTAATTCCAGATCATTGACAACAATAGATATCTTTCAAAATGAGTTCTGTTTATTTCATCATCATCTTCAACCGTCCACTGCTGATCATAAGCCTCCCAAATAGAATGCCACTTTTGGGAGATTTGCCATAAGATCACGGGAAGATTGGGTGTAGCCCGGGAACCACACGAGATAACATGGCACGAAACAGATGTTTTATATGATTAATCATTTCATGTTAACTTTACCAATACAGTTCCTGGGACCAAGTCCGAAAGGCATGTAAGTGAAGGGCTTGATGTTGTGCTTGTTCTGTTCGGAGAAGCGCTCGGGGTCGAACTTGAGCGGGTCCGGGAAGTACTTGGGGTCACGATGGATGCTCCACACGGGGATGGCTAGACCTTCGCCGGCGCGCAGCTGATAAACATATACCAATAGTTATTAGTTATTCTTGCTAGATCTCAGGCTCACCTGATACTAAGTAATGATGAGGCCTAAAGTGGAGCGCGCTTACCCAGAAGATGCCTATTCACTCTTCCTTTAAATTGATCCAAGTTGTATTTGTCTGAAAGCACCAAAGCTGGCAGGGAGTTCCATTCCTTAGCAGTTTGCAAGAAGCAAAACGCTTCATGAGAGAGTTTGGTATGTCTACTACATACTTATGCATTCCGTAAGCCTGGTAGTCCGGTTACGATAGTACGTTGAACAAAGTTAAATTTACAAGTTAGATAACTTACAATGAAATCTTCAGTAGATCTGTCGTTTGGTTTGCCAAGATTGTAGTCCTTCGTACACTCTCTGTCTAATATTATAGCTGATGGCCATAATCTCATCGTCTCTGAAATATTGGGCACATTATTAGTTATTTTCAATTCTTATTTCCTACTGCCTTACTTACATATACTATGCTTCTTTTTGTGCTGGTTTCCTCTTGTCCGCTCCCCCGCTTATAACATTCCCTAACCCTTAATGTCAGCAGTCGTCGTATAATACTAGGTCTGTCAATGCTATCTGCAGTCGACTTCTGCTTCTATCAATACTTAGGAACTTACACTGTGACGTATGATCTTATAAACTATTAACCCAACCAGAGGACTGCATCACGAGAAACATTAAGCAGGAGCATTCAACCAACTCCTGAAGATCGAACCGTGCCATCGGCAGATTGTTATGCACTTGCTCTGCTATCTTCTTTCCTTTCTTGCCCCAACACCTAAATTTTTAATACAATGAGAAGGAAAGTAAATTATACAGTTCTGAAACCAACCTGAAACGACCATATCCAAATATTTCATCTGTTGTATGGAGGTGTAGTCAAACTTGCCGCCGTTCTTAGCGTCGTTCTCTCTTATCTCCTGCATTAGTTTCTCCTGCACCTCAGGGTACACAGCCAGCTCGTGTAGGAGAAGTGACATGGTCGCGGAAACTGGCGCAAAGCCAGCGATGAAGAACACCAACGCCTGAGCGACCAAATCATCGTCAGCCCATACTGCAATTATAAACGTCGATGTAAAGTTACCCTTCATATCGTTTTCTTTAATTGCAATTTTAACGAACTTTTATAAATTATCAATATTACCCATGGCAATTTATAGATTACATCTCTATTATATTTAAAGCTACATTGATGTCGATATTTTCACTCTGCTCAGTTTGCTTGATCTTCTATTTATTCGATTTTACGTTAGTTTGCTGGTTCATGGGTTCGTTATATTTATTCTACTCATAGAGATGAGAAGGACAACTAACAAACGAATTAATTTATTCATTAAGAAGTATCTTCTAGTTAACCGGCCATAGAGACTTGACTCTCTGTCTCTATCGAGATTTGCGCTGATTCCTAGAAGTCCTTTATTATTATTATTGCAGTGATAGTTTTACTCGCTACGAATATCATTTCACCATTGAATTTCATTGAAAGTATTGTATCCAGTATTGAAGTAAATTATTAGAAAGAAGATAAACTAAACAATAGACCGTATTCTGAAGGCACACATTTAAAATTTGACAGCGCTAAATTTGGTTTCGTCTTTATCTTCATAATACTGTTTACAAGGATAGCAACAGCTTTAGTGCTGTCAAATTTTAACACTGTGCCTTCAGAATCGAGCCCATTAACATGCTAAATTCACAGCTTACCTCTATTTATTTGCTTCTTGCCAATCCCTGATTCCTTGACAGTCGCAAAGCCAGCGTCAGCGTCCGTAGTGGCCTTATCATCATGCGATAGATTACCTGCACAAACATTATTTTGTTATGTCTCAAACAAAACCATCTAAAGAAATTCGGGGTAGGTTTCTTGAATTCGATGAATCTTTTGCAAAAGATCAATCGAGGAGGGAATAACTTTATTTATATCGTAATTTTTTTTAACATCAAACCATAGATTATACTCTGTACTCAATTTCAGTGTTAACTCGTGACACCTATGATGTCACCAGGGGGCGATGGAGCGGGGTCAAGCGTTTCGCAGTCGCCAAATCGATCGTTACGATGGTATAACCTTATCATCTTCAAATTAAAAATTCAAACAGCATCCAGGACTTGGTGACAAATCAAAATTTTAGGAAATACCTTTCTTTGCTTGCATCAGCAGGTGTATCATATCGGGTCTGATCACGTGGTTCTCCTCGCGTTGCTGCATCGTGTTCATCACCAAGCTCCGGAAGAAGTGTCTCAGATCTTCGTCGAATAAGGATAAGTTCAGATACTGAAAATGTCATATAAAGAGTTAGTAAGTCTTTTTACTATATCAGCTGGCTACAATAATACAGCAGTTTCGTAGGCAGTGGTTCGTCCAACATTTCTTATATTTTATTTGGTTCCACTGGCTTGGTCGTTAGATTCGACCCCCAGGGATCCCATCAGAGATACAGGTCTTTGTACAAGTTGTCTTTAATCTTTAACTAATTCCCATCGTACAGGAAAAAACCTAGTCTGAGAATAGACTCAATGTAGGTATATGATATTTTAATTTTCCTAGAAAGAACAAGCAAACATGTCAGAAATGACGACCTCCGTGGCGGAACGGGTAGTTCTCGGCCTGCCACGCCGGAGGTTGCGTGTTCGAATCCCGCTAGGGACAAATATTCGTATGATGAATATGAATGTTTGTACCCAAGTCTTGAATGTTTATATATTTATTTAAGTACGTCTATCCGTTATCTTGTAACCATACCACAGGCTCTGCCTAGTTTGGGACTGGATAATTGGTGTGAATGTCTGAGATATTTATTTATTTATAGAAATAAAAATACTTGGCTATAAATGTAACTGTAAGCACGTTTTCCTCGCCAGAAGTTATTTTGACGTATATACCAAAGGAGACGTAGTAGATACAAGGCGGATGGCAGTAGCTGGATCAGAAGAACCGAGGATCAGATACAGTGGCCCGTCTTGGGAGAGCAGTGTGGAATCTTGCAGGCTGATTAGGTTGATGATGATGATGAAATGAACATAGGCGATATATAGCCAGATGTGGTAACGCGAGGTCGAGCTCAGTTCTAACTAAAAGATGATCAAAACGACGAGTTTACTAATTGGCTTTTGAATTAAACATACGTCGTCAACATAGGCGTACATTAATTTATTAGTTAATTAAAAGCAAATGAACCAAAGGTAGTATGTTGCCAGTTCTAGTTCCTAAGTTCCTGATGCAGAAGAAAATCATTGTTATAGAGTTTGAAGTTTTTTCCAGTCACTTACTTTCATCAGTTTAGGAAAAATCAACATTCCTATAAATTTAAAAAACTTCGTAATGGTGAAGTTGTTGATTTCTTTTCCCCTTAGGTAAAACGCGTTTTTATCATCGGCGTGGGAGTCCACTTTGAGTCCAAAGGCACAAGACGCAATGACGTCATTGGCGTAGCGAGTCGTCAGCTCCTCCACTTCCATGTCGATGTAGTCGTCTTGTAAAAACAAAAAGAGAGTATCACTTAAATTAATGTTGCTGTTCAAGATATGAGCTGTATTCTAACTAAACTGAGGGATGTTAGGCAAGCAGTCCCAAGGTATCAATGATAAGCACAATTTGGTCATGTGTCTATCAATGATAGACACATGACCAAAGAAGAGTGAAACATTTGCAATGATACAATTTTGGCTGTTGAGTTTAAAAAGAGAGAAACAGTCTCCCATTTTCTGTTTCTTTAGTTGATCTGATTCTATTCAATTCAATTCAATTCAATTACTCTTTATTGCACGTAAAAAAAACTATTATATTCTATTTCCGATTCTAGAGTAAAAGGTCATGATTCTAGAGAATAAAGGTCACAGACGTAGCCAAAATAAGCTAAATAAAATGACACTGCGCTGGCCACATGTTAAAAAAGTGGAGTAAAGAGCAACGATCTCAGAAACATAGACAAAGATTGATTGATTGCTTGAACTACACCAGTACGATCAGAATAGCCACCAACTAGATCTAGAATAAGATGGTTAGAGATAAATTCTTCGGAATATAAAGCCCGATAACCTTACTAAAATAAGTGACGCAGGCCATGGCAGACAAGCGATAGAGAACTCGTACCGGTTTACGGACAATCTCAAAAAGAAAGCCGAAAGATGCTAAGGGTCTGGAAAGACCACAAACAATCTGATGATATTTCTTCCAATAGGGTATTTGATACTAGTTATATCGATGTCATAATATCCGTTAATAGTGTCAATGAACAAAGAATAGGGTGAAAACCAAACTTAAACTTCACTGTTGGTATGGAATCGAATAATTGTTTACAAACAGCATGACGTCATGAAGTTCGTTTGACAGCAATGGATCGTTATGGCCCTCGTTAAAAATCATAACAATTTCAAACTTTAAGTATAATAGAAACACTTCTTAAAAAAATCTCAAAGCCCCTATTTGACAATTTACACTTTCTTTTTCTTTTTCTTCTGCATAAGTGGGGGTCAAGGTTTGTTTTGCCTGATACTGTTACTCACCTCCGGAAGACTGTATCTTCTCCTTGATGACCTCTACCATCTGATCTCCCACCTCCACCATGAAAGGCAACATCAGACGTATCTTGGAGCTCGTAAAGGCTGGACTGAGCGTTGAGCGCATGTCTTTCCATTCTTCACCTGAAACATTCATTAACTCTCTAGAGTTAAACTGTAATTAATATCTTTTCAGACTCTATGCAAAGAGACTTTGTGAAAAGAAGTTGTTCATTCTTAACTAAAATAACAGGATTAGACAAGATAATCACAATTCGAAAGCTAACATCACTATAAAGACAAACTTAAACAGTTTACACCAGTGTAATCGATTTCAGAAAGCTTCCAAGGAAATTTGCCAATCAATAGGCGTTCTCTTTTAGATGGGTAAGTACTCCACGATTGCGAAGTTTTATGCAAATCCTCCTAAGCCGTCACCCTAGCCAAATAACTTACATGAAATTTAAGAAGTAGAATTCTTAATTAAGAAGTGGGATTTCTGATCAAGAAGTAGGGTTTCTAGTTAAGAAGTGGGGTTTATGGGTAAGACGTAGGGTTTATGGTTAAGAAAGTATAACAAATTCTTGTTATATCATACCTGCCAAAGAGAACAGGGTTCTCGAGAATAATGAGTCAGCGTCCCGGCCGGTAGTTTCTCTATGATCTAAGAAGTGTTCAAAGTCCTTAACAGCTATCTTCTTCACTAAGTCTAGATCATGCAGTATGACAGACAATGAGCTGAAGTCACGTCCGCCTATGAATCTGAGGAACATTTAAGTTGTATTTATAGCTATAAATGATTTAATTTCATACTTGACGTCTTCGAGCTATTACGCGAACGCGTTCATTTCAACCAGCCTTGCTGGCTACCAGAGACGGTTGGAACTCCGTATGGGCTCGCTTCCGGCGGTGATGCCGTAGACGGTACCGCTTGGATAGTCCGCCAAATTCTTTCTCTGTCGCCCTTATCTCCGGCCGCTTGGATTCATTAGCCGGAGGGAGTCGCCATTTTGATGGCCATACGAGATAATAACTTATTTATCAGGTTATTTTCGTCTCCACTGCAGGAGCACAACCCCGTCTCATCTGCCGGAGACAGACGGAGGTTTGGGCCTACACTCCCCGCGCTGGCCAGACGGGTTGGGGAGGCCTGATTGGTGTTTTATTATGTATTCCCTTAGTCGCCTTGTACGACATCCACGGGAAGAGTTGGAGTGGTCCTATTCTACTCTACCGGAAACCACAAGGATAATAACTTACAATCCCTAAATAATATTAATAATCGATGAAATGTCAAACCTTCAAAATGAAGTTAACTCTGAAAGAATTTTCTTGCAGACCCAAAGGCAAATATCGTATCTTCCATACTAGTAAAAGCAGACAGGCAGACCTCAGACCTCATTATTATGAAAATTAGCTGGGAAAAATCACGATCAAATACATCCACTGTTGGACACAAGCCTCTTTATTAGAACGCGACTTTTAGTGAGCTATCCATTGAGGCATTTGATATAATAACCACACTTGGGCGGTGGATTGGTGATCGCAGTAATCATCCTGTAGTCGCGTTGATGACACCCACACTAAGATTGAGGGTGGCCCTAATCTAAGCCGGGAACTACACGGTAAATAGACGTAACAACAAATAGAATAATTTAAACATACCTCTCATCACGGTACTTAAGATAGTTTCTCTCCATGTTTTCAACAATATGATCTTTGTGAGTCAAAAGGCGGTAGACGCTGGTGACAGACTCCCAAGGCGTGAGATACTCGACGCCACATTTCTTGAACCTGATGAAGAGTTGGCGATAAAACAGCACCAAGGCGACCAGTATAGCCACCAACCAGATCCAAAACAACATGATTTGTTGCAGATTTGTATGACAAGACGCTAGTAATCACTTTAAAACTCGTAGAAAACTCACAAATAATATTATTATTTCATCATTTAGTTTTATCTTTTCAAATTTATCTTCACACCCAACTTTATCAATGGTATTAATATTGCGTTGTATTATCGTATGCGGTCATTTGTACTCAACGCTTGATAACTACTAAATTATCTGCGTTGGAAGCGTTGGGCGTTTTCATTTTGAGCACTGAACAATACGATACGACACGGCTAGTTGCGTCTCTGAAACAAATTAAACAATAGATGATGTTCCGAATTGGACTGCAAAGTTTACATGGTACTAGTAATACAAACTTGTTATTGCTGCTCTAAAAACATTTATTTCAGACATTTGTCCATATTTTTGTTAGTAGAGTCTTATAAAACTATGTAATTTGATTTTAAAATTACATTAAAAATAAAGTAAATAGTAAAAAAATTCAAACATTAAATTTCACAAGATTAAAATTATAAATTGCGAAAGAATATCATCATCATCAGCCCCAACAACATCCTGAGCGCGTTATTATACTTAACGCGCAAGGCGTTGATGTCTTCTGCGTTAGTTAACCCACAGACTACACGTATAAAATGATTGGCAAATAGCTTTAAAAAGCACTACCTTCACTGCTTTAGTATAACGTGCAAATCTACGAGCCAACATATTACATCTGACAGCCAACGCCCGACGCTCCCTCTCGATATCCTCATGAGGTCCACTGAAACCCAGTGGCCTTGAAACGGGTGGCACAGTGGTGATTTTATGACCACGTGATTGGAACACTAAGAGATCATTTTCCTTTACATTGTACTCTGAGGCCATGGGCCTCCGCGTGTTCCTCACATTTCTTGAGGAGTTTCCTTACGGCACTTATGGAGGAACCCATCAGCACCATATCATCGGCGTAACTGATGTTGTTAATAAATTTACAGTCTATGGATCAGCCGACTCCGGTGCTGCAGAATTTCTCGATAAGTACGTTCATATAGAGATTGAAGAGTCCAGGTGAGGTTAACCGTCCTTCTCTCACTCCACATCTCAGTCCGTACGAGGCGGAGAGCTCGCCCGCCCATCTTAATTTGTCTGGTTGCTGTACCAAACAAAAACACCCCTACATATTATAAAACTTACCGTCTATCTGTGTGTCCATTAGTGAACTTATTTATACAACACGATGCTGGAAGCCGAACTTCTTTTGTTTGAATGAACTTCGTACGTCGGTTAAGATATCTTCACTCAATTATTGAATACTAGCTGTTGCCCGCGACTTTGTCCGCGTGGACAACTTAACATTACAAATTATTATGTATTTCCCGTAGGAATGGGATGTTTTTTCGGGATAAAAACTATCCTATGTCCTATTACAGGACCTAACCTATATGTGTGCCAAGTTTCATCACAGTGCTTAAGTAACAAACATCGAAACATTCAAACTTTCGCATTTATAATATAAGTACATACCTAATATATAAAGTTATTTGGCATCATGAACTCAATTATAGAACTCACTTTTTTCATAATGTAGTAAAACAACGGCAACTACAGTTAAAATATTGTATTACTAATTAAAACAACAAAGTAAATTTCAATATTTAATAAACAAAATAATTTCAGTTCATAAAACAACCCCAAGGCTGCTCAGATTAAATATTTGTTTTAACTTAATTGCTCTGTTGAATCTCTTTCGTAGGGTAATCAAAACCACCTCCGACAACCTCTCCCTGATATAACACTGGAACTCATACAACCTTAAAATCATACCTATTATCATGAATCGGAATTAGGTAGTCTCATTATTGTAAGTACTTGCGACGAAATGTTTACGTTAATTTGGATATTCCGGAATTTTCAGAGTTTTTTAAAATCATATATACATGTAGGTGACTTATGAGGTACGAAAAATTATTTTGCTTCATGGTATGACCAGTAGTAAAATAAAATACAAGTAAAATGAAATTATATTTCTTTTTTTTTCTGGTGGGGTAAATTCATTTATTTTGCGTAACTAATCTAAATTAAATACTTAAGAGAACATGTTATTTATTTTCTTCTTTGTGTATTAAGTACGTAGGTATTTTTTAATATTATTTTATTACTAAGACTCCCGAGATATTCACATTTAATAAAATCCCGTGTATAGAAGAATAGAATAGAAAGACTTTATTTGGCGAACACAAATATAACACAGGAATTAAAATTGACGACATAAATATGAAAAAAAGAAGCAAACAAATTACATAACCGTTAAAACAAAACAGAAAAAAATGCCACAGTGTTGTAGTGTGACGCCAAAAGGGTCCCCAGCTCAGCTTATGCTGTAGCAAGAGCTGCATCGCTGATTTTCAGTATAAGAATGTACATTTAATCTTCCGTGCCGTAATTTCATCGCAAGTAAATACATGACACTACCTCACTCCGATCTCTGCCAATGAAATTTAGAAATGCCTACATGTAGGGTTGCCATCCGTCTGGGTTTCCTCGGATTTGTCCTAGTTTACGGGGAACATCCGGGCGGGGTTTCATTTGTAAGCCGGGTTTTAAAGTTTTCAATAAAAAGTTTTTATAGCAATTAAAACAATTTTTTGTTTTAAAAACAAATAAAAAAAAACCTGTTGACATGTCCGGGTTGTAAGCTCCAAAATCCGGGGTTGTCATGTTTTTGTGCTGGTTGGCAGATTTTAGAAATGGCATCTCTTAAGGAAACATAAGTGCGCCTGGGTACATCTTGTGTTTAAATTAGTTGTGTGACTTATACTTATTTGTGTACAATAAAGTATATAAAAAAAAACATTCATATATTTTTAAAGCTAGGTAACACTGTGTTCAAAATTTTTTTACTTCTGGTTTGGTCACTGGACTGGAGCGCCCGAGGTCGTGGGTGATTTTATTTTTTCCGGATTAAAAACTCGATTTCACCCAGATGTACGGGATTTTCTAAGTTCTTGTCCGGCGTCGGCAATTTTGGTAATGGCAACCCTACCTACATGTAGTATACTAATTTCTTCTATTTCCTAGCTTTAAGCCTGACCCAGTGACCTCCTTTGATTTTAAGGGTAAAACTCTCCTTGGCCAACTCTGAGCTTCTCTGGGTCTTTGCAGCAGGTAGAACCTCCATGCTCTGCAGTAGCTGGTACGCCATCACCTTCACCTCACACAGGGCGAACCGCGAACCTGAGGAAAAATGAGACTCAAAGATCAGAGATTAACCCATCATCAGCCGAAAGACGTCCACTGATGAACATAAGCCTCCCCATTAGAATGATACTTTTGGTGGGCTTGGCAGACGGATTGGTGATCGCAGTTATGGTCTTAATATACAGGAGAAGGCTTCTGCCCGTCCCTGGTGCAATCCCTTAACGAACCTAACAGGAATATTGGAGGTGGCTTTATTCTAAGCCGGGAACCACACGGCTCAGATCATCTCGCGAGGAGTCATTCACTTATTTTCACTTGGTACAGATACAGGTTTAATAAATGCTTTCATACTTTTGATGGAAAACTCCCAAATCGGGGTGCCTTTAAAATTCCTAATAATAAATAAATATGTGGGGACATTTCACACACGGCCACCTGATCCCAAACTAGGCAGAGCCTGTAATATGGGTATCAGACAGCTGATATACATACATAAATACATAATATAATATATAAATAACATCCAGTCACAAGGCAAACACAAGTTCCAAGTGCTCATCACACGAATGTTTGCCCTGGGCGAGATTCGAACCCGCGACCCCGAGCTTCGCAGGCAGTTGTGCTACCGACTAGGCTACGGGGCCGACAATATAGTGTTACTCATCGATTTAAAAAAAACTCGGTACAGATTGCTCTGGTCAATTGATTACCTAACCGATCTAATATCAGATTATCGAACGACAATTTTATACATATCTGATTTATAATAATGCCGTGAATGCTGATGATAATATTGCCGTCTCAGGTTTCAAACTTATTCCTCTAAAACTTGTCTACTTGACTACTCTGTAATACTGACTTGAAGTTGCACAGTTATTATTAAGAAACAATAACTGATTTAAGAATTAAGAAGATACCCCATAAAGGGCAATAGGTTACCAAAGAAGACACCTCAACCCAAAGGAATAGTAAGTTCATTACCTACCTAACGGTTTACAAACTCACCGATGCAGTTCCTGGGACCAAGTCCGAAAGGCATATAAGTAAAGGGCTTGATGTTGTGCTTGTTCTCTTCGGAGAAGCGCTCGGGGTCGAACTTGAGCGGGTCCGGGAAGTACTCGGGGTCGCGGTGGATTGCCCATACAGGAACGCTCACGCTATCGCCCGCACGGATCTAAAATATACCACAGAAATTGAAATTAATATAAGAAAGATGAAGATAAAGGGACAAGGACGACTAAAGCATAGCAAAACCAGATAAGTAGATTATCTTCATAGTATGGTTTAGAACGCGGCTTGTATGTGTGCTCTGTTCGCATGCACACAACGGCAATTTCTCAGTCGAGCTGGGCTGCCGCAAGTCAGGGATGCCCCATTACCGCACACGTCCCACCGACCGACCACCGCCGTTTATTTGTCGTTGCGCACTGCAATCTCAATACATTTTAATAAATAGTGTACAAAAAATCACGCAATCTAAGATGCCCAAACAAACAATTCTTCAAATCCGGATGTACTTGTTCTTCACGATACCTACTGAAATACATCATACATTGTAAATACTTAAATATTGCTCAATCTCAACAATAAAGCACAGTCAAGTACATATTTATTGCAATTACGTCATTGTCCTTTGTGTTTATGAAATGTGATCAGAGTGGCAAAATAGATAAAAAAAAGATTGAACGTACCATATACTCCTTAGTAGCGTCTTCGTTAGGTCTGCCCAGGTTATAATTCTTGGTACAAATCCTATCCAATGCTATAGCTGGTGGCCATAATCTTAGCACCTCTGAAATATAAAACACCATTAGTAAATATATATCTTATTAGCTGTTTTTTTTAAGTTGAAATTTACTTAGTGGTAATTCCCTCCCTTCCCTCTTTCTTCCCGATCCCGCTCCCACTCTCCTCCCCAACTCCCCCGCCTTCACCCTTACTACCACTGCCACCGTCATCGTAGTCCTAACTCATCGCAATCTGAATTTCGCATAGCATTATGCTTCTTTGAGGGAGATTTTGAAAACTATAAATTCGCATAACTTTTGATTGAGTAGGCTGACTGCCATCAAATAAAGACTTAATGTTATCCCAAGTTACGCCGTATGTTTTTGTTAAAGATTCCATCAGAATCGGTCTAGTAGTTTTTACGTGATACGTGCACAAACAAACAGATAAACAGACAAACAGAAAAAATTCAAAAATGATCTAAATGTATTCTATTCTAATCTTAACTTATCTTTCATCCCTCAGTTTTTTTTAACAAGTATATTCAATATACAAACACGCTAAGTTTACGTTCTTATTTATAAGAAACGATTAGTAACGTCCTCAAAAAGACTGAGGTCCGCAGTTAGAAGAATAAAAGGAGGTGCATGAAAAGGTTGATGAATGTGAGTGAGGCTAGTGAGGTGTGTCAGGATCGCGCAAAGTGGCAATCCATCGTCTCTGCCTACCCACCTTTGGGACCAAGGCGTGAGCATTATGTTATTTATTATATTGTGGTATTTTTATATATGTACTAAATATACTTCACAAGATATTGTCGAAGATTCACCTGAAACAACCATGTCCAAGTACGCCATCTGCTGTATGGAATTGTAGTCGAATTTTCCTCCATTCTTTTCTTCATTTTCTCTTATCTCCTTCAGTAGTTTCTCTTGCACTTCAGGATAGACAGCAACCTCATGCATGAGGAATGTCATGGTGGAAGATACAGTGGAATAGCCGGCGAGGAAGAAGATCATCGCTTGGGCTGCAAAATCGTCATCCGTCCACACTGTAAATATTGAAAATCAGACTATAGTACTTGCTTCATACAGTGCCAGACCAAGTTAAAGGGCAGAGAAAGAGGTGCGATGATATAGCAGGGAACGTCAAACCATGGAATACCTAATGTCAGACTTCCAATTTCAATTAAAGATCAGGGATTGAGGTGTGGTGAGGTATAGAAATCATAACGCATTTCCAATTGCAGTGCTCGCAAAAGGATTTTGACCACTGTCACATTCCTTTGACAGTCCTTTAGCTTCCCCCCTCCCCCCATTATAATCACAGGGAAGGACCGTGTTAAAAGGCAGGGAATGAATTGCGGTGAGGTAGAAGGTAACGTCACATTTCCAATTGCAGAGCTCACAAAAGATATTTGACAACTGTCACATTCCTCCGACAGTCCTTTAACTCGATTCCCCATTTTGAGTACAGTGGAGGACCGAGTTAAAGGGCAGAAATTAGGTTGGTGTGGTAGGGGATAATGTAATTTCCAATTGCAGTGCTCGCGAAGAATTTTGACAACTGTCATGTGACAGTTGTAGGAATGTTCCTACGATGGTCCTTTAACTAGGTCCCCTTCTGCATCTATGGTGAATATAGCTGCTTCGTCTAATATCGTCATTGTTACTGCAAAGTGTTGGATGTCAGTTAAGTATATATCAAAGATATTTGGTTAGTTTTCTATATCTTTATTAGGAGTATGGGTTTAGTCATTTCTATGTCACCCCCCTACAGAAAAACGAATACAGCAACTAGTAGGTAATGTTTAATATTGTGCTGAATTAGCGTCTCCGTAGAGAATGACAGTTGCCAGAAAAATGTGGTTTAATTTCTCGCCGGTCTTTATTTCCATAATTAAACATGGTCCTTCGAGCCGGATAAATTTTATTTGTTGTGTATTGTTTCATGAACATTAGAAAATTTCATTTACCGTGCACTATCCTCTTTTTTTCTTCGGGGGGCCTGAATGTTAAATATTGTGCTGAATTAGCGTCTCCGTAGAGAATGACAGTTGACAGAAAAATTAGATCCTCTTTACAATTATTACAATGTGGTATCATTTCTCGCAGGTCCTTATTTTCATAATTAAACAGGTACCTTATAAAAACATTATAAATTTTGCCTCCTCAGAAGTATCCAATAATTATTATTACGCAGAGGCAGTACCTATAATAATTCCTTGTGCATCGCTTCGGACGAATTCGATCAATACATGCTGTACATCCACATTCAGGACAATTTGCTGATTCAGTTTTTATATTTAGTTAATTACCTCTGTCTATATTTTTCTTTCCAACGGCAGATTCCTCGACTGTTGCAAAGCCGGCATCAGCGTCTCCAATCATCTTTTGATCGTGAGTCAGTTTGCCTGCAAAAATATAATTCGATGCTCTACTCTTTGATGTATAAAAAACATATCAGTCGCGCGGGACGCGGTGTTACGAACGCACGTATCCTACCTTGTAACAACTCAAGTAGTATTTTTTTATAATCTACCTGATTTATTACGATTGAGCAATGGGTGTCGAAAGTGACGGTGAGAATCCAGTTTCATTAAATGGAAGTGATATGTTTATAGAGGATGGGGGTGGTGATCATCAAAATGACCAGCATATACTTTCGCAAGATGATAGTGCTGGAAACACCGATGACTTTATACTTGTCGATGGGCGTAAACGTCGGAAACTACATTCACCAGAAAAATTACAACAGGTTGAAAAGGTCATCGCACTAGATAATGCTGAAGATAAGAATGAAGTATGTGTAACATCACTAAAGATCTTGCCGAAGCAGATTGGAATGGCAAAATTGTTAAGAGCTGAAAATATCCAAAATATTCTCAGGATTAAATATAGAAACCCTTACAAAGCGCTTATACAGTTTGTGACGAAGGAAGACGCAGAAAAATTATTGAACTGTGACAAATTAAAGGAATTGGAGTACCGATGTCAAATGACTTATGAAGTAAACTTATCATATGGTATAATAAAACAAATTGATCTAGATATAGAAGAGAAAGAGATTTTAGATACACTGAAAAGTGACGCTGAAATTATCTCCGTTCGAAGACTAAAAAGAATGAATGAAAAAGGAGAATGGACAAATAGCGAAACAGTTCGCTTATCATTCAAAGGCTCTACCCTACCTATACATGTCTATGGATATGGGTGTCGATTCAAAGTGGAATCGTATACATTTCCAGTTACACAATGCTCCAAATGTTGGAAGTACGGTCACCCAAAACGAACTTGTCCGATTAATAAGGCACTTTGTCCTAAATGTGCAGGGGAACATGAGAATTGTGAAACAAAAACATTTAAATGCATTAATTGTAAAGGATTTCATATGGCATTGGATAAATCTTGCCCCATTTTTGATAAGGAAAAAAAAATCAGAAACCTTATGTGTGAAAATAATTGCACATATAGAAAAGCTCTAGAATTGTACCTCAACAACCAACGACTTCGGAAAGAAAGTTTAAATAGATATAATAATAATCTAAACAGAAATAGTTTCCGTAAAAACACCTCTAATGTTACAAATTCTAGCAATTTGGAGAAAAATACATATAGGGACATCTTAATTACACGCGCAGAAGTACACCGCGAGATTTCGAGTACTATGGAAAGCCCAAGTGAAGAAGAAATTAACGATCAGTTTTCCAACCGTTCTGGGGCTGAAATACGTAAAGTGAAAAAGAAAAAAAGAAAAAGCAAAATAACTCAACATAACTTTACGGAAAAGACGTTATCAGAAAGCGAAATATTTATGCAAGGCGTGGAAGAAGAAAGAACATATGGAAAGAATGAGAGAAAAAATACATTTGATTGCAAAAAGTTTTTAATAAGAATGAAAAATATCTTAATGTCAGACACCAATCTGGAAAAAAAGCTTGCTGATACATTTATGTGTCTTTTTGAGGAGTGCAAATCGTTTTTGATAAATCTAATAAGAGAAGAAAATATAATTAGCAAAATATGTTCCACTTTCTGCAATGGATAGTACGCACTCAAAGGACTTCGTTATAAACATACTTCAATGGAATGCACAAAGTTTAAGTCCTAAACGTGCAAGTTTTGAGCTGCTGTTAAACCAAGAAAAAGTCCATATAGCAATAGTGTCTGAAACCTGGTTGGAATACGATTCAGTTTTAAACTTTAGTGGATACAATGTGTATAGGAAAGATAGATTAGATTCCTATGGAGGTGTAGCGATTATAGTACATAAATCAATTAAGAGTCAGGTATGTCCTATTATCATAAATAATGCTGGCGTTGAGATATTACATGTAAAGCTTTTGAATTGTAAAAAGATTGAAAACATTATTGCCATATATTGTCCATCCCCATCATCTGCAGGTAGAGTTCGCACTGCACAATCTGACTGGGATGATATATTTTCTGTATTTCCTAAAAAGACATTGGTAGCAGGTGACTTTAACGGACATCACACCAATTGGTCTTATAAAAACGATGCAAGAGGTATACAATTATTAGATTCCTCAATGGATTATGGATATACTTCACTAAATAATGGCAAATCAACTAGAGTAAAGTTAGTTAATGGTCTACTTCAGGAATCATCCCCTGACGTTACATTTGCTTCATTAGATATAAGTATATATTTTCAGTGGAGGACTCTTAACGAAAACTTGGGCAGTGATCATTTGGTGATAAAGGTATCTATGGTTTTCAAGCATACTAGTAACTCTTCTCATAAGCGTAATTTTAAAGTAGCAGACTGGAAAGCATATCATGAGTCTCTTAGTGTTGTCTTTTCTCATCTAGATGTCGCTAATGACGTTCAAATTATGTATAATGATTTTGAATTTCAAATTAATGAATCTGCCAATAGAAATATTCCCAATTTTAAGATATGTACCGATCCGGTTACAAAATTCACTCCAAAACCATATTGGAGTCCTTACTTGTCCAAGCTAGTTGCCCAGCGTAGATTAGCTTTGAGACAATTCCGACGAAACCCTACACCTGAAAACCTGAACAATCTAGAGGCTAAAGTCACTGAAGCACGACGATGTATCAGTCATGCAAAATCGATCAACTGGCAGATTTTTTGTGATGGAATAGATCAATCAACTTCCGCTTCGAATATGTGGCGCCGTATGCGCTGGATTAAAGGAGTAAGACAGGCTAAAGTCTATGCATCAAAGGAGAAATCACAGGAATTGTTATGCAGTCTCGCTCCTGACTATGTTTTACCCTTACAACCAGAATTCTATTCAGCAAACACATAGCTTGAAGCCCAGTTTACCACTCAAGAATTAAAACATTGCCTAAAGAAAAAAGACACGGCACCCGGTAATGATGGAATCACATATTCAATGATATATAATCTCCCCGATAGCGGTTTATCGTACCTTCTCAAATTGTATAATTTGATTTTTCAGTGTGGCACAATTCCTAATCAGTGGCGGAAAATAGTAATAATTCCCATTCCTAAACCTGGATCTCAAAACTCAACATTAAAACTAAGACCCATCTCATTAATGTCGTGTCTGTGTAAAATCTTTCATTCTATGCTGTGCAAACGGCTAGAATGGTTTATAGAAAAAAATGAATTTTTATCCCCGAATACAACAGGATTTCGTAGAGCCCAATCCTGTTTAGACAGTTTAACTCGACTTGTGGCTGAAATTCAAATAGGGTTTACAAATAATATTTCTACTTTAGCTTGTTTCATAGACATTGAAAGTGCCTATAACAATGTAATTATTAGCAATGTAGTGAATATGCTCGATAGGTTAGACGTTGGTTCAAAATTGTGTAAGTATCTTTGGATGTTTCTAAGCGAAAGACATTTAAGTATTTGCTGCGAAATGGAAAAAGACGAAGTATTTACTAGATATACATGTAAAGGATTAGCACAGGGAGACCCAATTTCCCCTCTAATTTTTAATATAGTTACCCTGAACATATGTAAACAGATTCAAAACGTAATTGTATACCAATATGCAGATGATTTTGTATTGCATGCAAGATGTAACAACATACAAGATAGTGTCACAAATATGCAACAATCCTTAAATACACTAGCGGTGTTGCTTGAACAACTTGGCTTGGAAGTGTCACCAAATAAATCAAAATTATGTATTTTTAGTAGGGGGCGTAGAACACAATTAGTAAGACTTCAAATCAATGAGTGTGAACTAGAATCAGTGGAATATATCAAATACTTGGGTGTATGGCTTGATAGATCACTGAGATGGGGAAAGCACATCAATGAAATTTTTGAAAAAACACAAAAACATCTTAATTTGTTAAAAATTTTAGCTGGGTCTTCATGGGGACTTCATCCTAAGCACCTGCGTCGATTATACATTTCAGTAATTAGAAGCAGGTTGGATTTTGGTTGTTTTTTATATGACAGTAGTGCCAAAACCCATGTGACCAAACTAGACAGAGTCCAGAACCAGGCCCTAAGAATAATTGGTGGGTTTATTAGAAGTACGCCAATACAGGTGATGGAAAGCGAATGTTGTATTCAGCCACTGTTTATAAGAAGGCAATATCTTGCATTCAAATATTGTTTAAAAGCTTTTTCTTTCTCCCACAATGAAACAGTGGATGTTATGCTCAGACTGAGCGCTCTTTGCTCCAACAGTTACTGGTCTAGTAAAAAAAAACCTCTTCTCGCTACGGTGTATGACAAAATTAAAAATGAACACATATTCTCCTCAAAACCCTTGGAGATGTTTACATTAAATACATGGGTGACTAATATAAAATTAAGCGATATTATTGCTACAAATTTGGATAGTGTTATAAGACCGAAACATTCATATGAAATCAATTTACTCAAATGCAACATAACTTCAGAATTATGCAGAAAATATAGTGGCTGGCATAAAATATATACCGATGGAGCAAAGAGTGTTAACGGTTTGGGGGCAGCTTATTACGATCAAAACAGTGAATCTGACGAGTGTTTTAAAATAGTATCAGATATATCAATAATGTCAGTTGAGTTAGTTGCAATCTCAGAAGCTATTTCCCATGGCATTACTATTCGGTGTAATAAGCTAGTGATTTTCACAGATAGCAAAAGTGCGCTGCAGCATATAGCTCGATGCGCCTCTGGTCTACGAGGTGTTTCAGTAGCTTATGCGATATTAAATAAAATAAATAAATGTAATGAACAAGGAATGGTTCTGAGATTGCAATGGATTCCCTCACATATTGGACTGATAGGTAACGAGAGAGCTGACACTTTGGCAAAGTCATCAATTTCAGAGGGGATCGAGATCTATATAAGGCCTAACTATACCGATAAATTAAGAAAGTATAAGGATATATGTCATGAACATTGGAAAGAATATTTTAACGAAAGATCAAAAGAAAAAGGAATTTGGTATAAAACAATACAGTGTCAGCCCCCTCGTATACCTTGGTTTGGTGATGCGCTTCTGAAGCGGAAACTTATTGTTACAGACCATAGAGTGCGTTCCGGACACATGCCAACAAACAAGTTTGGCTATCTTATGAAAAAAGTATTATCACCTAACTGTGAAGTATGCGGCTTGGTAGAAGATGTCCATCACTTGCTGTTGGAGTGTGTCCGGAACCAGACAAAGAGGGAAAAGCTGATAAGGATACTAAATGTTAATATTATGAATGTGGGCATATTGCAGGGCATCCTGACCGAGCCCTGTTCGGACTCGGCCAGAATGATTTATGATTTAATTGAATTTGATTGATAGTGTATAAAGGCTATGATGGGGCTGTCATATACGATAGTATAAAAGCCCCTAAATAAACATGATTAAAAAAAAAAAAAAAAAAAAAAAAAACATATAACAGTTCATCATCATCATCATCAGGTTATTTGTATCTCCACTGCAGGAGCACAACCCTCTCTCATCTGCCGGAGACAGACGGAGGATTTGGCCTACACTCCCCGCGCTGGCCAAACGGGTTGGGGAGGCCTGATTGATGTTTTACAATGTATTCCCTTAGTCGCCTTGTACGACATCCACGGGAAGAGTTGGAGTGGTCCTATTCTACTCTACTGGAAACCACACGGCAAATATAATATTTATGATCGTTAAAATATCTTATTATCCGGTAAAATATCGTTCTTAGATTTACCGGTTGATTGAACGAACGTTACCGAGTTCATTTCGGTTACCGGATTTCACGGTGAACGGAATTTTAACCGGTTTCCGAGCCCTGATTTTTAATGATAGTTTTTTTCCTTGGTGTCCCCTGTTTTTGTCCTGATCTCCACCTCAACCAGTGGGAAGCGTATAAACTATTTCTAAGCAACAATCTCTATGTCCAACCCTGCGGATCGGCACTCGCAGGGTGGGACGCCCCGCCGCCAGGTGGACCGACGACCTGAAGAAGGTGGCCGGTAGCGGCTGGATGCGGAGGGCAGAGGACCGGGTGTGGTGGCGTTCATTGGGGAAGGCCTATGACCAGCAGTGGACTTCTAGGGACTGATATGATGATCTCTATGTACTAGGTACTAGATGGAGAGTTCCAAACAATCGCTCTGTTCCACGCAAGGAGCCGCAACTTGTTCACATTCACTTTGAAACTTGTGCAGTTACTACGCAGAACATTTAATTATTTACTAAACATTGACGCTATTGACCCGTAGCGTCAATATTTGTTAATCCTACTAATATTATAAATATGAAAGTTTTGATATTCTATGTCCTATTCTATGTCCTATCCTATGTCCTATTCCAGGACCTAACCTATATGTGTGCCTAGTTTCATTCTATCTATCGTACGGCACGGAGCTGTGGGCGAGCGCCGCAGACTGGAATCGGGCATTCGTAATGCAAAAACGCGCGGTGCGCGCGATAGCCGGCGTCCCAGATGACGTCTCAGCGCGCGAATTTTTCGCCAAATTTAATATAATGACTCTGCCTGGGATATTCATAAGTCAAATTGCCACATTTGCGCACAAGAACCTCCACCTATTCGAGAAAAAAGGAGTTAACACTAGATACCCCCTCCGCAGTAACCGCAACAAAGACCGCCTCGTAATGCCGTCGCACAGACTGGCCAGGTCGGAGCACAGCGTGTACGTGCTGGGTCCCGCTGTTTACAACCGTCTACCGGACGCGATTAGAGATGCACCTTCCCGCCCCATTTTTAATAACAGACTGAAAAACTGGCTGATAGAAAATGTGTTTTATGATCTAAAACAATTTTTGGACTTACCCATGTTACTGTAAAAGTAATTAAGTAAATATATAAATATATAATTCATAATAATAATGAGTAACAAATACCTATATTTTTCTTTAATTTTGTTTTTTGACGTTGTATGTAATAACATTTAATTTAATTAACTTATGATAATATATTTTGAATATATCGACATTCTTTTGACTTGTAACAATTGTTATCAATAAAATTTTCATTTTCATTTTCATTTCGATCCGTCCAGGGTTGAAGCGTGATTGAGTAACAAACATTCAAACATCCAAACTTTCGCATCCCACTAATATTAAAATGCGAAAGTTTGGATGTTTGTTACTTAATCACGCTTCAACCACTAGACGGATCGTGATGAAATTGGCACACATATAGATTAGGTCCTGGAATAGGACATAGAATAGTTTTTATCGCGAAAAATCTAAATAATTTCTGATGTTAAGTTGTCCACGCGGACGAAGTCGCGGGCAACAGCTAGTAGAGTATAACGTTAATAAGTGGGCATGCATAAAATAAATAAAATTAAAATAAAAAGCCTTTTTTTGTTCCATTTCGGGCACGCATAAACTCAGACGAAACAGTTTTATTTTACTCGCATGGTGATAATGATTTCGCGTTGTTGCCAACAATAATCCAGTTGTTTTATCAAATACCTTATCAATAAAATGGTAGGTAGGAATAAACGAACAAGCATTATGAAGACAAAACAAGTCAACACATGTTTTTTACATTTCCGAAAAACATATCGTCGATAAAAAATATAAATTGTTCTAAGCAACGATCTCTATGTACTTTTAGATGGAGCGTTCCAAACAATCGCTTTGTTCCACGGAAGTAGCCACAACTCTTTCACATTCACAATGAAACTTGTGCAGTTACTACGCAGAACATTTCATTATTACTAAATATTGACGCTACGGTTAAATAATGTCAATATTTAGTAAATAATTAAATGTTCTGAGTAGTAACTGCACAAGTTTCATATTGAATGTGAAAGAGTTGTGGCTACGTGCGTGGAACAGAGCGATTTTTTGAAACGCTCCATCTAGTAGTACATAGAGATCGTTGGTTCTAAGGGACATATGCCACAATCGGACACATTCCATCAATATCTACATGCTGTACATCCTCTATGACATCACTCCGTTAAATTATATCCGCTTATATGCGTCAAACCACAAAGTTATTCTGTACTATCTAACTGGTCACGTGGCATATTCTAACTACGACATTTAGGCGCCAAACGCTTTTGGCGTATGGCTTTTTACTTCCACAGATATTAGACACTATACGGAAGTAAAACTGAATTAATAAATAAATAAATATCTCAGACATTCACACCAACTATCCAGTCCCAAACTAGGCAGAGCCTGTGTTATGGTTACTAGATAACTGATACACATACTTAAATAAATATATAAACATCCAAGACTTGGGTACAAACATTCATATTCATCATACGAACATTTGCCCCTAGCGGGATTCGACCCCGCAACCTCCGGCGTGGTAGTCCGAGAGCTACCAGTTCCGCCACGGAGGTCGTCGTTACTTACCATTCTTCGCTTGCATGAGCAGATGTATCATGTCAGGTCTCACGATGTGGCGTTCCTCGCGATCCTGCATTGTGTTAATCACTAGACTCTTAAAGAATCTTTTGAGCCCTTTTGAGAATATGGACACCTTCAGATACTGAAAATATAAACACTAAGGTTTAGAAATAATTTTAAAAGGCATTTGCTTTCGGAGAAAGGAAAATTATGAATTTGACCAACGATCTCTATGTACTGTAGTACATAGAGAGTTAGAGTAGAGTTCCTGTTACACTAAACACTAAGTATTTCATAAATAATATTTATAGATTTTTAGTTCGATGGTTATCATACGAATATTTGCGGATATTTATGAAATCAATTTCGTAACATTCGACAGAATATTTGGTTCGATACATTTTGAACCGAGTATTCGGTCAAATATTTATATTCGGTCCAATACTAATATAAATAGATAACCCCAGACCAACGATTTCTATGTAATACTAGATGGAGCGTTCCAAACAATCGCTCTGTTCCACGCAAGTAGCCACAACTCTTTCACATTCACAAAGAAACTTGTGCAGTTACTACTCAGATCATTTAATTATTACTAAATATTGACGCTACGGTTAAATAATGTCAATATTTAGTAAATAATTAAATGTCCTGAGTAGTAACTGCACAAGTTCCAAAGTGAATGTGAAAGAGTTGTGGCTACTTGCATGCAACAGAGCGATTGTTTGGAACGCTCCATCTAGTAGTACATAGAGATCGTTGGATTTGACACTTAAAGCCTTGTATCCACTAGGCAACAATTGGCGCGCAACACGTGACAACATGTTCGGCAACGTTGCAATACAACGCGCGACATTGCCAGCTATAGAAACATCCAGATATAGAAACGTGGACACTGACAGTGGGCCTGATCCACAAGTTTCAAGTCGCTCAGCGAGCTATGGAGAGTGCTATGCTCGGCTTATCTTTGAAGGATATGATTCGTAATGAGGAGATCCGACGAAGAACGAAGGTGCCCGACATAGCCGAAAGGATTGGACAGTGCGCGGGCCACATCTGTCGCAGAACCGACGGCCGTTGGGGCAGACGAGTTCTGGAGTGGAGACCACGGATTGGCACGCGCAGGGTGGGATGTCCCGCCGCCAGACGGACCGCTGACCTAAAGGTGGCCGGAAGCGGCTGGATGCGGAGGGCGGAGGACCGGGTGTGGTGGCGTTCATTGGGGAAGGCCTATGTCCAGCAGTGGACTTCTAGGGACTGATATGATGATCTCTATGTACTAGGTACTAGATGGAGAGTTCCAAACAATCGCTCTGTTCCACGCAAGGAGCCGCAACTTGTTCACATTCACTTTGAAACTTGTGCAGTTACTACGCAGAACATTTAATTATTTACTAAACATTGACGCTATTGACCCGTAGCGTCAATATTTGTTAATCCTACTAATATTATAAATATGAAAGTTTTGATATTCTATGTCCTATTCTATGTCCTATCCTATGTCCTATCCTATGTCCTATTCCAGGACCTAACCTATATGTGTGCCTAGTTTCATTTCGATCCGTCCAGTTAACACCAGTTACTCTGGCGACACGTTGTCGACGACTGACAACGTTGTTAAACAAAAGTTCCGCGCTAACTTTCAGTATGTTGGGCAACATGTTGTGCAGTATGTCACGCGCCAAATGTTGCCTAGTGGACACGAGACTTGATACACATTTCAGACACCAACATAAACACCCGTCACACACAACACTTGTAATATTAAAGTGAATTAAAATTCTAAAACAATCAAACATATTTTGGGCATTTAATTAAAATAAATTTAGTTTTAATACTATTGTATTTACGACTTTCCGCCTTGGAAAGAAAGAAAATACATTTATTTACTACAATAATTGGCACACACAAAGAAAAAACCAACAAAGCAAGAAAAAGGAAAAAAAATAAAATAAAAATTATAAGGACTAGAGAAAACAATTTAAATTTTTTAACATAGTTACAATGCGTGTGCTGTGGCAGCAAAAGGGCAAACGACTCAGCATATGCCTAGACCAAGTAAGGCGCTAGGCGCTGAAGAGCGTGAACTCCTGACACAAATATGTATTAATTAATCAGTTATCGATATTGTATTTGTGTACCTAGTGTTTTAACGGTATTTGTTAAGAAAATACCTGTCTAAACGAAGCGATATTTGGAGTAGTACCGGTAACAATTTAGTTAGATTAAATACAGGTATTTCAATCTCTGATCGTTTTTACTCACACCCAGCAGTTTAGGGAAAAACACTATTGCTATGAAAAGGAGGAACTGCTTCAAGCCGAAGGTTGATATCTCCTTGCCCTTGAGGTAGAACTGATTCTGGTCGTCGGCATGAGAGTCCACCTTCAGGCCGAAGGCGCATGTCGCGATGACGTCATTAGCGTACTTTGTTGTGAGATCCTCAACATCCATGTCGATGTAGTCAACTTTAATAAGAAAGAAAGGAGATAATAATAGAAGAGTTATACAATTATAACATAACATCATCATCATCATGAGGTTATTTTTGTCTCCACTGCAGGAGCACAACCCTCTCTCGTCAGCCGGAGACAGACGGAGGATTTGGCATACACTCCCCGCGCTAGCCAGACGGGTTGGGGAGGCCTGATTGATGTTTTATAATGTATTCCCTCAGTCGCCTTGTACGACATCCACGGGAAGAGTTGGAGTGGTCCTATTCTACTCTACCGGAAACCACACGGCAAACATAACATAATGCTTACGCCTTGGTCCCAGTAGGTATGCAGAGACGATGGATCGTCTAGGAGGACGGTCAAGAATCAAATTCTTGATGTCTTTAAAAAGGCTGGGGTCCGCAGTGAGAAGAATAAAAGTAAGTGTATGAAAAGTAGCGATACATCATCTCTGCCTACCCCTCTGGGATCAAGGCGTGAGCATTATGTGTGTATGTACGTACGTATGTAGACATTTTCTACTGCTTACCTCCTGAAGCCTCTATCTTGTTTTCGATTGCCTCTATCATCTGATCTCCCACCTCTACCATAAATGGTACCATTAAGCGAATTTTGGAGCTTGTAAATGCCGGACTAAGCGTAGAGCGCATGTCTTTCCATTCGTCACCTTGAACATAAAATATTGGGTTAATACTTCAATCCAGAAGTGGTCAAGTCCAGAAATTATCAAATCAAAATCAAATCTCAAAATCCAGATCTGTCCATATCCAGAAGTAGTCAGATCTAGAAATGATCAAATCCAAATGTGGTCAAATCCAGAAGTGGTCAAATCCAGAAGTGGTCAAATCAAGTAGTGGTCAAATTTAAATCAAATCTCAAAATCCAGATCTGTCCATATCCAGAAGTAGTCAGATCTAGAAATGATCAAATCCAAATGTGGTCAAATCCAGAAGTGGTCAAACCTAGTAGTGGTCAAAACAAGATGTAGTAAAATTTATCCAAATGAAGTGGTTATGGACCGTTAACATCATCTAAAATACGCACCTGTTAGAGAAAACAGATTTCTTCCAAATAATGGATCCATTTCCCTGTCCATAAGAGATCGGTGATCCAAGAAGTGTTCGAAGTCTTTGACAGTAATCCTCTTTATTAAGTCTAAATCTCTCAGTATTACTATTTGTGAAGACAATTCATATCTTCCCACGAACCTTGGGATTGGATAACATAATTATACATCATCAGGTCATTTTTGTCTCCACTGCAGGAGCACGACCCTCTCTCATCTGCCGGAGACAGGCGGAGGATTTGACCTACACTCCCCGCGCTGGCCAGACGGGTTGGGGAGGCCTGGTTGATGTTTTATAATATATTCTCTTAGTCGCCTTGTACGACATCCACGGGAAGAGTTGGAGTGGTCCTATTCTACTCTACCGGAAACCACAATTTTAATCAAATCATAATTATTACGAAAAGAAAAGAATAGAAAATTTTACTCAAAGGAAACATTCCTTTATTTTTAATAGTAAGTCAAATTGCATTAATATAAATTTTAAGACGTTTACTAAAAAAAATACCACCCAGAACTTTTAAGGCAGAAATTGATCTGGGGTATTATAAAGATCAACATTGCATCTTAAAATTAAACACACACCACGCTTCTTGTCTTTTTAGAATTGCAAAATCTAACGTCGATTAATTACTAATTACTACCCCAAGTCCTAGTTAAATTTTACGATCTTACTCAAAATTAAGATATGCCTGTCCTGGATAATCAAAAACGCAATGCGATAAACAAATAGGACCTCAAATCAAAGATGAAGCACTTGCAGTGCGAATAAAATGCACTAGCTGCAAGGCGAATGTTGTCCTAGGTGTGACTTATCCTAAACCCAAGGACTACAGCCTCCAATTCCTGTATAATAGCTTGCATAACTAGCTAGGGGTTGATACAAAAAAGTCCCACAGGGCCGACGATATAAGATATGTTAGAAACAAAAGACATGACAACTTACCTCTCATCAGGAAAGGTATTGTAGCCCCTCTCGATATCCTCAATAAAGTGATCTAAACGGAAAATAATCCGGACTAGATTTTTCAACTGCGTCACGAGAGTGAAGTGTTTGACGCCATATTTTTGGAACCTGGAGTAGCGATGGCGGTAGAACAGCACTACTGCTGCGATTATCGCCAGTGTCCAGATATATAACAGCATTATCTGGAACAGATGATAGTGATCTATAGTTACAAACGGACAGACATGAAGCTGCAACCTTTGGATAACAGTCCAAGAGCCCCAAGTGCTTAAGAGCCCTTAAAGACAAGCTATACTCGTCAAGGCGACAGCCGACGACTGCTGACAATTGTCGCCGACATGTCGAAGCATGTAGCAGCGCGCAGTAATCTAGACTATCAGTTAATGACTCCACGTATCGGCGATCGTCGCCATCATCTCAGCGATCGTTACCAATACTAAAATCCTCTGTACCTATAACAGGATACTACAATACTAAAATCCTCTGTACTACTATACGAAGTAGCCTTCAGCTACTCCGTCACAGCTCACTGCGTCACAAAGGCGCCAATACGTCCGTGGTGTTCAACTAGGTGGCCAGGCTTATCTTGGCCACTCCAAACCCCCAACCCCCCAACCTGACCACTTTGGTCATCGTTTCATTGCTACACTCCCATTTGCTAGAGGGGAAGTGGGAACTCTCTTCCTACTTTAACTCTTTACTTCTTTAACTTAGTTTGTCTGGGGCCCAAGGTAGCGTAAATTCATGACCTGGGACTTGCCCTACCTTCACTGGTAGGTGTCTTTGCAGTTACCTCCGTTGCTCCTCGCTTAGAGGAGTTGCGGGGGATAATGGTGAGGAGGCGGGAATGTACCTATAACAGGCTACTCTGGCCTTTGATACCCTTCAAACCGGAACACAATATACTGTTAGGCTGCTGAAATGGACACCAGGGTGGTGCACTAGAATCTCTCCAACTTGAACTTCATCATAAGGTTATTTTTGTCTCTCCCATCTGCCGAAGACAGACGGAGTATTTGGCCTACACTCCCCGCGCTGGCCAGACGGGTTGGGGAGGCCTGATTGATGTTTTACAATGTATTCCCTTAGTCGCCTTGTACGACATCCACGGGAAGAGTTGGAGTGGTCCTATTCTACTCTACCGGAAACCACACGGCATACACCTTACAAATCTGACGATAACGCAACAGTTTTGCTACGATACAATATCGTACCTCGCATGAACAACTCTCCTATCACAGTTTTTCGATTATAGTGTAAATATTTGGTGACACGTTGTTGATAATGATCAGCTACGTCCTACTGCTAATTTAGTTAGGACCGTTCTATATGTTTTTTACTGGCATGTGGCTCTCGGCTTAGAATAGGGCCACCTCCAGTCTTTCTGTGAGTGTCATCAAGGCGACTAAGCGATTGGGCGACTAAGGAGCTCCTGTATATATTAAGATCATTACTGCGATCACCAATCCGTCTGCCAAGCGTGGTGATTATGACAAATCCCCCAATGGACAGCCCACCAGAAGACGCATTCTATTGGGGAGGCTTATGGTCAGCAGTGAACGTATTTGAGCTGATGACTCACGTACCCATAGGTTAATTGATTCTCAAGTTCTATTAATAAAGTGCGCGAAATTAAAATATATAATCTAATAATATATAATATATATCCATGCACATTTTATTTTTATTCTTTTGACCTACCGCTTGTTTTAGCTTTTCCCACAGTGAAGGTTGGCTGGAAGAGATCTCTTATAGAGATAAGTCCACCTTTGTATACTTTTATGTTATGCCCTTTTTTTTTGTAAATTTTATGTGCAATAAAGAATATATACACTAATATTGAAACCTCTTAGCTGAGAAACACTGGTACTAATAGACAGACAAAATTGAGATAGAAATCATGCGAGAAACGACATTATAAGTAAAGAAAATAAAACACAGTGTACATACCTTGGAATGCCTTGTCTCCTATAAAAGATATTGTCTATCAAGAGCGACCACTGTATCTCTCCAATAACTCCACAGAACACTATGCTTACTGATTAGATACTATAGTATCTGAAAATGCGACTGTTCGAGCCGAGGCACTCGCGACTACTAACAACCATTTGTTAGTATAATGAGATTATTTTTAGAGGTCGTCCTTGACAATGAAACTGGGAGTAATAGTCCAGTTATGAAATAAGTTGGTTTATCTATTACCTGACAATCACCTCGATGAGGTCTCGACGCAGTGTCCATAATCCATCTTTTGCCATGTGGTTTTCGGTAGAGTAGAATAGGACCACTCCAACTCTTCCAGTGGATGTCGTACAAGGCGTCTAAGGGAATACATTATAAAACGTCAATCAGGCCTCCCCAACCTGTCTGGCCAGCGCGGGGAGTGTAGGCCAAATCCTCCGTCTGTCTCCGGCAGATGAGAGAGGGATGTGCTCCTGCAGTGGAGACAAAAATAACCTGATGATGATGAAGATCTTTACGCATTATTTCCATTACGAATTATGTTCATTACTTTATGTACATTACGAATTATGTCGAAGACTTTAGTTCTCTGGCGGATCACCTCATTTCGGATCCTGTCGCTTAGAGAAACATGAAGATAGCAATTAAAAATCAAGAAATCTAAAATATTTAATTGTTTTAACAATATTATACATTAAAGGTATAACGAGCGATGCCGAATTTTTAAATTCACTTAGGAGAACTAATATTGACTATATAAATTCGAATGAAAACTCTGACGTTCCACTAAGAATCGTAATGTATTCGTTACCGTAATATGCGTTACGATGCATTCGTCAATGGTATAGGTATCGTAATAATCGTATCGTTTCAGCCCTAGTTTTGTAGTCACTGAGTTAATCACAGTACCTTAGTACTTTAACTATTAGTACCTTAAATTATCGCTAGAGGTCGCTGTTCCACATTATTCCGTCACAAATATATTTTTGCCGATGTTCCACTTGCGTTTGCAAAGTACGCCAACAGTAAATTTAAGTTTGTCAATTCTACATCGCGGTGTTAAGATTTGCCGGCGTTGATATACCCGGCCCGCTATGGCGTCGCGAACTCATACTTACCTGGCGTAGGGGACACCGTGATCAGGAAGGCGGTTCCCCCAGGGCGAGACCCCTCCATTTGCACTGCGGAGAGGTTGACCCCTGCGATTATCCCTAATGTGGATAACTCGGGCGCGTTATTTTTGATAGTGGGGACTGCGTACGCGCCGTCCCCCTCCATAAATTCTCTACATTATAAATACTTATCAAAACGGAAGCGCTGTAATTAATTCCGATGTAAAATTTGATTCTGCAATTGCAATAATAAAAAAATTACTATTGTGTGGGTCAACATGCTGTTGTTATTTAGGCTAATTTAATAATAAGTGGTTTCTACATACATATAGTATAATGCCTTGGTCCAAGAGGGGTAGGCAGATACGATGCATCGCCACTTTGCGCGATGCTGTCAAACGTCGCAAAGCGACTTTCCTTCGTCCGGTTTTTGCCCCGTGATACCACTTGTGTGTAAGTGGTTTCTCATAATGAGGTATATAATCTTTGACAAAAATCAACGATCTCTATGTACTACTAGATGGAGCGTTCCAAACAATCGCTCTTTTCCCTCAAGTAGCCACAACTCTTTTACATTCACTTTGAAACTTGTGCAGTTACTACTCAGAATATTTAATTATTTACTAAATATTGTCATTATTTAACCGTAGCGTCAATATTTAGTAATAATTAAATATTCTGCGTAGTAACTGCACAAGTTTCATTGTGAATGTGAAAGAGTTGTGGCTACTTGCGTGGAACAGAGCAATTGTTTGGAACGCTCCATCTAGTAGTACATAGAGATCGTTGACTAAAATTAATTAATTGAATTCCTGTTTTCTAAATTATTTTTTGCGTCTCATCTTTCAATTTCAAGTACTTTCTCGCAAAATCTAAACTTTCGCAAATCCTTGACGCTTTCATTTTCAATTCTCATTAAATTGACGCAAAAACACTGTCCTACTAGAGTAGGTACTACTACTTTATATTCTGTGGTCCTATGTATGGTTCGCCTGTCCAGACAGACAAATACTACATACTCGACAGTCAGTCGCGACACTCACCTCCAATACACGGTTGACAGTGCGCAGTACAGAAGCACTTATGTTGTTGTCCCTCTTTCGATCGACTATGTTCGCGCGCTGGGTGCAGCAGCCCTACAATAATTTACATACACACACACACAGACGTGTACAGACAGGCTGGTGCGTCAGTAGTAGACGTAGGTAATTAAATCTGTTCGCTTGTATGGAATGCCGGAAGTAGACTTAATGATTGTAATGAATAAGATAAATCAAAGGTAGGGCCCTGTGCCGTTGGGGTTGGGCCGGGGTTGTTGCCACTTCTTCCCCTCGGTTATACAGGTGGAAGTGGAGTAGTTTAAGGCAGAATTTGACGTCAAAAAGAGAATAATGTATTCCAATTTTGAAAATAAATATTTTGATTTTGTATGATATAAAAGTATAATATAAAAAACAGTAAACTTTGTTAATTTTTTTTATATACTATAACAAAAATAAAAACATTCTCACTGTATTAAACATGCTTTATCTACTTATAAGTACAATTCCTAACTCTAAATCTGACCCAGTGACCACCATCGATTATAACGTTGAAAGTTTTCTTCGACACCTTGGCAGGAATCTGTGTCTTCGCGGCCGGAGACAGCTCCATGCTCCGCAGCAGCTGGTATGCCATGACCTTCACCTCGCACAGGGCGAACCTCGAACCTGGAGAAAGTCGGAAGTCAGTAATCCGTTTTTGTGGCAATAACGAAGACGAGAGAAAACGATCACAGGGAATCTGTGTAACCACGCTTGTAGGTAGTGGTTGCTGAAAAGTGTTTCAACTCAGCTTAGGCTGCAAGTTACGACGTTTTAACATCATTCTGTTAACTCCCATTATATATGTAACCCACATCCGGTTCAAAATTATGATATTGCGGCATCAGAAAATAAATCTACCTCAAATGGTCTGGATCTAGTGTATTTTCCATTACATGTGGAGACCGGGGCCTGGACCAAGAATGGACTTCAATAATGGTTTGGAAGAATCCGTGTAATTATTTTCTCTTGTCTTTTATTCTCGACTGTTTAAGATTGTTTGCGCCGATATAAGCCGTAATACTTAGGCCGTACGATCCTTTGCCTATCATAACCAGTGACTTCAGTTGACCTGTCATACTCTTCGTTACCGTCTGCCCTATCGAATTTCCATTCTGCACCATAATAAGACCGTGGCCTGGCAAGGAAAGTATCATAATTCGTAATCATAATCAACATAATCAGTTTGTCATCTTCTACTGTTCGCTTTCCCTAATGTACGCCACCACCCGCAGTTCTAAACCCTACGCATCCAGCTGTTTTCAGTCACCTTCTTTAGATTAGATTTTTATTATTTCAGTCTACATATTAAATACTAACTGTGCCCGCGGCTCCACTCGCGTGGACTGCAGAATCCGAACCCCTTTTCACTTCCGCTCCCATTCCCGCTATCGCTCCTCCCGCACCCGCTCCCGTTCCTGCTCCCACTCCCATGCCTACTCCCAGCTCCAAATGTAGTACAAATCATCGCGATCTGAATAGTACGGAACATTAAAATTTACCTACTAATGTATTTGAAAACTAAAAATGTCCATAACTTTTGATTGAGCAAAACGATTGCGATGATTTAAAGCCTATATGTTACTCCGAGTTAAGCTCTATGTTTCTGTGAAAAGTCCATAAAATCGGTTCTGTAGTTTTTAAATGATGCGTGCAGAAACTCACAGACAAACAGATAAACAGACAAAAATTTCAAAAATGATCGAAATGTTCTGTTGCTTATCCTTAGACCCCCATATTTTTTTTGCAAATATCTTCAATGCACAGACTCGCGAAGTTCACGATTTTATTTATTAGATAACTATATATACATTTCTTGTACAGTGCTATACAATATATAAAACGATTGTATAAATGATTT
The DNA here is from genome assembly GCA_947086405.1 of Esperia sulphurella. NCBI lineage: Eukaryota > Metazoa > Arthropoda > Insecta > Lepidoptera > Oecophoridae > Esperia > Esperia sulphurella. Next base: position 16,150,044 of record OX352267.1, read on the forward strand.
AGGTAATCGGTGAATCTAGCAGAGGTTACGCATATGTAAAGATAAGTATACAACCTACCAATACAATTCCTGGGACCAAGCCCGAAAGGCATGTAAGTGAATGGCTTGATGTTGTGCTTGTTCTGTTCGGAGAAGCGCTCGGGGTCGAACTTGAGCGGATCCGGGAAGTACTCGGGGTCGCGGTGGAACGCCCACACAGGGATAGTCAGACCTTCACCTGCTCGTATCTGGAGACCATAGGATAGTAAGTAAAGTACATACAAAATTGCTAAGTATTGTTGACGGTGTAATATATCAGAGAAACAACAAGAAATTTACAAATATAGATAGTTTTCTCGGCTTAGAATAAGGCCACTCCTAATGTTTTCATGGGTGTCGGCAAGAATTGAACCAGGGATGGGCACCAGCGTTCTCCTATCTATATTAACATCATTAGTGCGACCACCAATTCGCCTGGTAAGCGTGGTGATTCTCACATATCCCCCAGTGGACCCAACAAACGTGGAATTCTATTGGGGAGGCTTATATGTTCAGCAGTGGAAGTATTTCGGATGATGATGATCATTTTCTGATGTAGGAACACCATCTCCATCCACTTTATCGGCGTCTACCATTAGAACATTAGTTACGTCTAAAATTGATACAAACATGATATTAAAATATTAGATTACAATCCCACGTACATTATAAAGAGTTGGCATTGAATATGCTCAAATAAATATTTTGTTTCCACACTTACAATAAAATCTTCGGTTGCCTTGTCGTTGGGCTTCCCCAAATTGTAATCCTTAATACAAACTCTGTCCAATATTACAGCTGGTGGCCATAACCTCAGCACCTCTGCAATATTAGCACAAATTGTAGTACCTTCATCATTGAGTACTTTTCTTGTAAATTCATTCAAGATTTAATATTTCATTATAATTTTAACATTATATTTACCGGAAACAACCATATCCAAATATTTCATCTGTTGTATGGAGTTATAGTCAAACTTTCCGCTGTTCCTGGCTTCATACTCTCTTATCTCCTGCACCAGTTTCTCCTGTACGTCAGGGTTCACAGCCAGCTCGTGAAGAAGGAAAGACATGGTCGAAGCAATAGTCTCAAAACCAGCCATTAAGAACAGCACTGCCTGGGCGACCAAGTCATTGTCAGTCCAGACTGTAACATGAAGAACAATTTAATATTATTATATTAAATTGTTACTACTAGCGCATTTCATTTCATTTCACCTACATATATCATTTATCTTAGTTTATCATTTTAGATAATATTTTATATGTCAGAAAAAAATTATCTCTCTTTTTGAGGCACTGTGACAATAATAGTTATAATACAAGAAATAAAAATAAACTTGCTATACCAGGGTTAAGACTAAGTAAGGTCAGTAAATCGTTCACAGGGCAATGTATACACTTCTACAACAAACTACCAGAGGAAATCTTAAATATGACGAACAGAAAGTTCGTAACATTAAAAAACCACTTTGTAAGAAAGCCTATTATAAAATAAACGATTATTTGAATGACAAAGATGCCTGGTACTAATGTTAATTCAGCTTCGCAAAATCTTTATTAATTGTATGCAAACTTGATTTTTAAAAGATGTGTTGCGTGAAGTCTGTTGCGCCGTTTCTTCTTCACAGCGCTAACACCTAGGAAGCGGTAGTCGATAAAAAATTGACGTGTATAAATGTACCAAGTGTACTCTTATGCAATAAATGATTTTGACTTTGACTTTGACTTATCTACCGTTGTATCTATACAAACCTCTGGTTGCTTCAGTCTTTCCCACGGCGTGTTCCTCTACTGTAGCGAATCCGGCACCAGCGTCAGGAGTAGTCTTATCTTCATGTGATAACTTGCCTACCAACAACATAACGTTATCAATAAAAAATATAATTTCGTCAGCTTACTGCAAAAACCGACTAACTGCTCGGGAATCACCGTAGCATTTAGTGACTTCTTTCCAAACCTTAAGGTTCTTATTGGTACTGTTGTGTCCAAGCAGTTAGTTGTTTTTAGCAGTAACCAGAAGATTTATATACAAATTAACTTTGAAATTATGGTTATCTTTTCTATAAATAACTTGTGTATACTAGTAAGGAATTAAATATGAAGAAATAGATTACAAAGATACAGGAGTGTCTTATAAATTCAATTCATTTAAAAAAAATTGAAAATTTATTTTAAACCTCTATTTTAGAGCTCATGCTATACTGTTTATTTATTATATACGAAGAAGTTGAATTATGGATTTTACCTTTCTTGGCTTCCATAAGCAAGTGTATCATGTCTGGTCTGATGATATGGCGCTCTTCACGATCCTGCATGGTATTCAGCACCAGGCTTTTGAAGAAATTTCTTGCCTCTTCTGAGAAGAACTTCACATTGAAGTACTGGAAAGATTAAGTAAGTTTTATAGGTAGGAGGTTAATGCAGTTATTTAGAATTAGAATTCTCTCAATATACCGTGGATTGTTCTATGAAATTCTCTAAATGTAGTGAGAAATTGGTATATACACCCTTTTCATGGAATGTGACCACTGTATCCAAGGAATCTTAGGATAAGCCTGAGTTACTATTGTATTGCCACTCTTAAGTCCCATATGTCATTATACTTATATAGTAACCACGCAAGGTATCGCTCACATTGTAATTGCTGTAGCTTCGTCTTTTTTATCCGATTTAAATAATTTGTCATAGTATTTATTGGCTTTTTAGCGTTAAATATCTGCGTACCTAATATTAAAACCAGAGCTACACCCATACCGAGTATCATAGAAATCGGTAAGGGACGATTATCATCTCATCAATTTACCAAAGGTGAATTTTTACCAAGTTTTATTAAAATCGGTTAGTGAAGCCTCGCAAGGTTCCCTTGTTGGTATGGCTGTGACAACAATGGTTTGGTAAAGTACACAGTCAAACAAGTAATTTTGGTAGGTCGCAGAACTATGTAACATGATATTATACTATGAACTGTGTAGGTTCTACCAGCACCAGTAACATTGGTAGTTTTTAATTTTCAATTTTATTTAGCTGTGCCATGTGGCCTCCAATCTTAAGGGATGATACCAGGGACGGTCAGAAGCGTTCTCTTTTATATATTACTAGCTGTTGCCCGCGACTTTGTCTGCGTGGACAACTTAACATCACAAATTATTATGTATTACCCGTAGGAATGAGATGTTTTTCGCGATAAAAACTATCCTGTGTCCTATTTTAGGACCTAAACTATATGTGTGCCAAGTTTCATTCGGATCCGTGGATTCCCAGTGGTTGAAGCGTTATTGAGTAACAAACATCCAAAGAACCAAACTCTCGCATTTATAATATTAATGGGATACGAAAGTTTGGATAAATTGTAGCCTATATGAAATTTTTGTATTTTTAACACAGCGCTATCTATTGAATATTTACTCAATCCAGTCAACAGATATCGCCATCTATTAGAATCGTTTGGAGCTAACAGATAATTGTGACTGTCAAATAATAGACAAATAATTTGCAATAAAATAATATTGCGACTATAAATTGAGATGTAAGCTGTCCTATCTTTTAAGTTGAATCAAATTGCACACGGACATCCATCGCGGACAAACAACGTGACACGTAATTTTTAAATATAAAGATTATACAAGAGACTTGTTGTCATTTGCTGCAAGACTTGCTGCAATCACCAATCCGCCTGCCAAGTGTGCTGATTTCGGCAAATCCCCCAATGAACGGCCCACCAAAAGTGGCAATTCTATAGAGGAGGTTCATGTTTACCAGTGGACGTTTTTGGCTAATCATGATTATAGGAATTGTAGATAGTAAGTACTTACATTCATTACTTTCGGGAAAGTCAAGAATCCAAAGAACATGAGAAGTTGCTTAAATTTAAACGATGAAACATCTTTGCCTTTCACGTAGAACTCGTTCTGCAAATCAGTGAGGGAGTCCACCTTGAGGCCGAAGGCGCATGAAGCAATGACGTCATTGGCGTAGCGAGTCGTTAGGTCCTTGACGTCGATGTCGATGTAGCCAGCTAGTCAACAACAAGCAACAGGCTGAGTGGGATAACAGCTAACAAAACATACAATATCTTCCAGGTTGAGTTTGACCCGATGATTTTTGTTGGTGATCCTTTCCGTTTTCCGATTCCACTCCGTTTCCTTTATGCTCTTAAAAAGGTCATTGCCAATAACTTAAACTTTCAGTGCAATTAAATGCATCCTTATCGTTACAAAACTTAAAAGCATATCTGCTGCGCAGCAGTACCGACAGCATCCTGAGCTCCATAGTTGACAGGTAGGACTGTTCTAGCCTGGAGAACTGGATACGGCTACATGCGGACAAGTAAACAATTGCCCTCGTATTGAAGAGTTGTGTATGTCTATGTTCTTGTTAATTGTATGAATGTTAGTAAAGTTAGAAAATTGGCAGTTTACGAATAGTTGTACAGTAAGATCAAATTGTTGACAATTAGTTAAAGTTGACTAAGGTCCCTAAGCGAAATAATCATCGACGGAAAGAATAATTTTCCATTCACAAATTATACCTACTCAGTATGTACTTTTGGTCTCAACGTCCAAAGGGTAACTAAGGTTTACTCACAATCCGAAGCCTGAATCTTATTCTTGAGTGCCTCCATCATCTGGTTACCAACATCCACCATGAATGGTACCATCAGTCGAATCTTCGAGCTCGTGAAAGCTGGACTCAGAGTAGATCTCATATCCTTCCATGTTTGACCTGAAACATTTCTAATCTGGTCAGAAATTGTACTAGATGGGTGATTCCTGGGAGAAGCGTTCTTCGCGTCAGATTCGTGTTTTTTTTTTCATGACTGGTGAAAACTAAAATTACATGGCAAAAGATGGCTTAAAAACGAGTCAATAAAGCACTCTCGTAGACGTTACAGGTTCATTAAAATATATATATATTCTTTTATATCTTGCCACGGATCTCACCAAATGGGCCACGGACCTGACGTAGTGTTTGAAAAAATATATTTAGAATTTATTATCTATACATCTATACATATAATATAAGAGTAGAAAAAACAAAAGAAAAGCGAATCTGTACATTAAAGTTAAAAAAAAAATTTCACTGCCCGGACGTTACTGAAGACCAGTAGAGTCCAAAAATATAATTAAAAAATTTCTTATCTGTCTGTATGTATGTATGTATGTACGGGCAAATCTTGGAAACTACTGAACAGAATTTGACGGCGTTTTCACTGTTTAATAGCTTTGAGTTCGGGCCTCATACTGGTATAAGTCATATCTCAATAAAATGTCAGGATGCTGATATACAAGTTGACCTCTCATTTCATATCATTTGTATGAAAGTGTAGTTCAACATTACTGGTCGTTGCAAGAACTTGACAGAAAGTGACAGAGATGTTTTAAAGCTCATTTATAGATTTATTTTAGCTGATGTATTTCAGGTATTTCCACAAGTCTCGATACAAAAAGTTTGCTATTCGATATTTAGTGGCCCTGTATTAGACCGGTGATCGTCGACAATGTCAATATCGAAGCTGTTCTGGAGTACGTCTGCCTAGGACAGACAATATAGTTGGGTAGGATCAATTTCAAAAGCTGACAGAAGAATCCAGTCAGGCTGGGCAGTATTCGGAAAACTGCGTCAACGTTTACGTCACCTCTCCACATCATACCTTTCATGGAAAACAGATTTCTTCCAAATATCGGGTCCGCCTTTTCATCTACAAGAACTCTATGATCGAGGAAGTGTTCGAAGTCCTTTATAGTGATTTTCTTAGTTAGCTCTATATCTCGTATGAGTATAGCTGGCGTGGTTGCGTCAAATCTCCCCACGAACCTTGAGAAATAACAAGCTTTAATAAATAAATTGATATGAATCTGAGCATGGATTCTCTGAACTATTCAGATGATTGAATCTGTGGACAAATTGATTGGATGATACTCACTTCTCTCCAGGAAATTCTTTATAGTATTCTTCTAAAGCAATAGCAAAGTGATCCAAGCGGAATAGGATGCGAAATGAGTTTCCTAGAAACGGGACAGGTATGACGTTCTTGACGCCATGTCTGCTGAATCTGGAGTAGATCTTGCAAAGGTACAGCACTAGCGAAATCAGGATGGTTGCCGACCAGATCCAAAACAACATGTTGTCACTTGGCACTGCTATTTTTAAATTGGTTTAATGATATATAACAAATAAAGCGTTGCGATATTATTTAGTCGTATTACATCACAACGTTGCGCATACGTCCTTTGGAACCGACGCACATAGACTAACAGCACATATACGACTGATAGAGATTGAATCGACAAATATGAGTCATGCAAAAACAATACTTTAAGTGATATCAGTAAGTACTGTTTTGGACTGAACCTATCGCATGGAAACACGGAACAATAATTCATAACGATTAACGATTGTAAGTGATTAACGATATTTTATTTTGTTTCATGGTCAGACTGCTTTTCTGACTTTACATCTGCGTCGCCAGTTCCTTTTTCTTGGCTTGAACTTGGCTTAGATTTTGTAATATTTGTATTTTATTCAACTGCTAAGCGGGAGAAAAGAACTATGGATTATTAAATGATAGATGTGGAATGTCTATATTTATTTTACTGTACGAGTTTATGAATTACAAAGAACTGATGAACAATTTTTTTAATAAATCTTAGAAAATATATATTAACATAAACATTTCGTTTCAAGTACATAAATTACAGTATCTTATTCCGAACTCTGTTGAAAAATCTACATTAATCGACAATCAACATTCTCACTGTACTAAACATGCTTTACCTCCTTTTAATTCCTAACTGTAAATCTGACCCAGTGGCCACCATCGATTTTAAGAATGATAGTCTTTGGAGACAGCTTGGCAGGAATCTGTGTCTTCGCCGCTGGCGACAGCGCCATGTTCCGCAGCAGCTGATACACTATCACCTTCAGCTCGCACAGCGAGAACCTCGAAGCTGGAGAAAGTTAGAAGTAAGCCAGTAATCCGTTTATTTTTGTGGCAACGACGAAGACATTAGAAAACAATTACAAGGAATCTGCGAAATGGTGTCTACTTATCTACATGCAGTACAATAATGATATACACGGAATCTGCCTAACCATGCTCGAATCATATGAAGAAATGAAACGTCGACTAAACATCAGACGAATAGATTTGCAGAAGTTAGTTGTAGTTAAACGTAGCCCACGAAATCAGGCAGTGATATTGTTCAACAAGATGCCTAAGGAAGTAAAAGATGAAAAAAGACCTTACCAATACATCCTCTGGGGCCAATTCCAAAAGGCATGTAAGTGAAGGGCTTGATGTTGTGCTTATTCTGTTCAGAGAAACGCTCTGGGTCGAACTTGAGCGGGTCTGGGAAGTACTTGGGGTCGCGGTGAAACGCCCACACAGGGATACTGACACCCTCACCAGCGCGTATCTGAAGACCATGGGATTATAAGTAAAGTACCCACACACAAAACTATACTAAACGACTAACTAAGTATAGTTTGCTGCACGTAAACTGAGCTCCAATTTATACCGGCATACCAGTAATATAATACATCAAACAATAGGAAATTTACAAGTATCGATTCGTTTTCTGAAGTAGGAACACTTTATCGTCATCCACTTTGTCGGTGTCCACTATTAGAACATTTATAGTCCACTATTAGTTACGTCCCAAATCATGATGACAATATTTTATAATAATAATTCCATGATAATTACAAGTAACAAAGAGTTGGTAATAAATATGAACAAATAAATATTTTCTTTTAACACTTACAATAAAATCTTCGGTCGCCTTGTCGTTGGGCTTGCCCAAATTGTAATCCTTGACACAAAGTCTGTGTATTGATCCAGCTGGTGGCCATAACCTCAGCACCTCTGAAATATTAGCACTAATAGTAGGATCTTCATCATGTTATACTTGTCATAAATATTTATTCAAAATTTTATATTTCATCATTATTTTAACATTATGTTTACCGGAAATAACCATATCCATATATTTCATCTGTTGTATGGAGTTATAGTCAAATTTTCCGTTGTTCTTGGCTTCGTACTCTCTTATCTCCTGCACAAGTTTCTCCTGAACGTTAGGGTTCACAGCTAGCTCGTGGAAAAGGAATGACATGGTTAAGGAAACGGTCTCAAAACCAGCCATTAAGAACAGCACTGCCTGAGCGACCAAGTCATTATCAGTCCAGACTGTAACATGAAGAATAATTTAATATAAACATGGTTATTCATTCTTCTACTTAGCTACATGCAGTACTATACGAGTAGATACCTTTCTTATCCTCCTGGTTTCTTTAAACTCAATAGATTTATTTCCATAGACATGTCCTATTTTAGATATTATTTAAACGATGTCACTGCTACCTACATATATCATTTATCTTAGTATAATTATCGTTGTATGTACTACTATTACTATGTTGATTTTGTTAATTTATTACAAACCTCTGGTCACTTCAGTCGTTCCTACGGCATGTTCCTCTACTGTGGCAAATCCGGCACCAACGTCAGGAGCAGTCTTATCTTCGTGTGATAATTGGCCTTTGAAAAACACAACGATATCATTGAAAAAGATAATATTACGTACAACTGCACTTGAGAATTATGTTAATCTTTTCTATAAATAACTTGTAAGTTTACGGTAAAGGAATACTAAGAGTTAATTATAAACGACAATATAAAATAACAAAAGATAGTGATACAGGAGTAGTGTCTCATAAATTCAATTCAGGTATTTAATCGCTGATACGAGAAAACAGTCATAATATTATGATAAAATCAAACGCTTGTACTCAACCATTACAGTTAGATATCATGCTATATTGTTTATTTATTTATATACGAAGAAGTTGCATTATGGATTACCCTTTTTGGCTTCCATAAGCAAGTGTATCATGTCTGGTCTGATGATATGGCGCTCTTCACGATCCTGCATGGTATTCAGCACCAGGCTTTTAAAGAAATGTCTTGCCTCTTCTGAGAAGAACTTGACATTGAAGTACTGGAAAGATTAAGTAAATTTTATAGGTAGGAGGTTAATGTAGTTATTTAGAATTAGAATTATCTTAACCGGGTATTGTCTAAGAAATTATCTATTAAATGTAGTGAGAAACATCTAAACACTTTTCGTACGAAACTAACACTATGTTCTAGGAATGTGCATCAATCATAGGTTATGCTTGAGTTACATTTCAATGCTAGTTTTATACTGCTAGTCGTTCTATTGGGGAGACTAATTAATGTTCAGCGGTGGACGTCTTTCGGCTGATGATGATTTAGGTACTTACATTCATTACTTTAGGGAAAGTCAAGAATCCAAAGAATATGAGAAGCTGCTTAAATTTAAACGATGAAACTTCTTTGCTTTTCACGTAGAACTCGTTCTGCAAATCAGTGAGGGAGTCCACCTTGAGGCCGAAGGCGCATGAAGCAATGACGTCATTGGCGTACCGAGTCGTTAGGTCCTTGACGTCAATGTCGATGTAGCCAGCTAGTCAACAACAAGCAACATGCTGAGTGGGATAACAGCTAACAAAACATACAATATCTTCTAAGTTGACTCTGACCAAAGATTTTTGTTATTCGTCAACGTTAAAAACAACCAACGATCTCTATGTACTACTAGATTGAGCGTTCCAAACAATCGCTCTGTTCCATGCAAGTAGCCACAACTCTTTCACATTCACTTTGAAACTTGTGCAGTTACTACTCAGAACATTTAATTACTTACTCAATATTGACATTATTTAACCATAGCGTCAATATTTAGTAATAATTAAATCTTCTGCGTAGTAACTGCACAAGTTTCATTGTGAATGTGAAAGAGTTGTGGCTACTTGAGTGGAACAGAGCGATTGTTTGGAACGCTCCATCTAGTAGTACATAGAGATCGTTGAAAACAACAAATAATAGCGGCTCTGCCCCGCAGCATTGCCAACAGTATCCTGAGCTCGATAGTCGGTAGGACTGTCCAATGCTGGGGCACTGGATACGGCTACACGCGGTCAAGTGAACATGTGCCCTCGAATTAGGAATTTATTTATGTCTTTTATTTTTATCGTTGTTCTTGTTCGTTGTAGGAATGCGTGCGAAAGTCGACTAAGGTGTGAAGTATCTAGGACCCTAAGCGAAATAATCATCGACGCAAATAATATTTTTCCATTCACAAATAATACTCAGTACATGTACTCAAAGACTACCTAAGTGTAACTTACATTCCGAAGCCTGAATCTTATTCTTGAGTGCCTCCATCATCTGATTACCAACATCCACCATGAACGGTACCATCAGTCGAATCTTCGAGCTCGAGAAAGCTGGAACGAGAGTAGATCGCATATCTTTCCATGTTTGACCTGAAACATTTCTAATCTGGTCAGATCTAAATACAATTTCTTCATATATATGGCCAAATAATAGATCCTACCTTTCATGGAAAACAGATTTCTTCCGAATATCGGGTCCGCCTTGTCATCTACGATAACTCTATGGTCGAGGAAGTGTTCGAAGTCCTTTATAAGGATTTTCTTAGTTAGCTCTATATCTCGTATGAGTATAGCTGGTGTGGTTGCGTCAAATTTCCCCACGAACCTTGAGAAATAACATATTTTAAAGAATAAATTGATCTGTGTACGAGCATGGATTTTCTGAGCTATTCAGATGATTCTGTGGTCAAATTGATTGGAAGATACTCACTTCTCTTCAGGAAAGTCGTTGTAGTATTCTTCTACAGCAATTGCAAAGTGATCCAAGCGGAATAGGATGCGGAATGAATTTCCCAGAAAAGGGACTGGTATGTGGTTCTTGACGCCATGTCTGCTGAACCTGGAGTAGATCTTGCAAAGGTACAGCACTAGCGAAGTCAAGAGAAATGCCGACAAAATCCAAAACAACATGTTGTCACTTGTCTTTACTAATTATAATAAAATGTTTTTTGTTATAATTTTATTTTTTTATTATATACTGGCTGTTGCCCGCGACTTTTTCAGCGTGGACAACTAAACATCATAAATTATTATGTATTACTAAAACCTATAAACAAATCTATTTAACTGATAATGCTTTGAAAAGATTTATTTACATAAATTAGCCGTGCTCGCGGCTCCGCTCGTGGGACTACAGAATTATTGTTTGTTATTTAGTGAAAAATTTACTTCGTATTAATATAGTGCAAGACATTGAGAATTTATTTCTCTAATCTTAAAACAATTATTTTATCACACGGAATATTCTCTTTTCTCCCTCCCCTTCCACTTCCTATTTCCCCATCCATACTCCCACTAATCTCCGACCCTTTTTTCCTTTCCCACTAAGTTACCACCTCTACCACTTCCTACTTCCCTATCCCTCCCCTCTCTCCACCCCTGCCCTTTCCAATGCCACCCTCTCAATACCACCTCCCATTCCCGCTGGTCTCTTTCCTCCCCCTTCCAATCTATGCAACCCTTTTCCCACTTTCCCTCCTCCCAAACTGCCCACCATCACTACCCTCCACCTCTTCTATCCCTTCTGAAACCCTTCCTCCTCCCTTCCCCTTCCTGCCAACCCCGTTCCCTTAATTTGCATACCCAATTAACTATACAACAAAATTTCTATAAGGTATTATTTATATTGTGTCTCGAACTTCAAGCTATTAAACAGTGAAAGTGTCGTTAAATTCTGTTCAGTAGTATCAAAGATATGCCCCTACAAACAGACAGACACGAAATTTTTAATTATATTTTTTGATTCCACTGGTCCTAAGTAATGTCTGGGGACTGAATTTTCATTTTTGATTTCAATTTACAGAAACCTCTTTTTACTGTTTTATTATATGTATATAGATCACAATGTTGCGCATACGTCCTTTGGAACCGGCACACACAAAGTAACGCAAATTTAATATGACTGATAGTGATTGAATCGCCGACTAAATAATACCTTAAGTTATACAAGTAAGTACTGTTTTAGACTGAATCTATCGCATGGCAACAAGGCACAATGTAATGATTTTAATTGATCATCGATAATTCCTTATTTGTTACATGGTCAGACTTGTTTTATGACTACTTATGTGACCGATTTTTAAGACAAACAATGCTTCAAAGAACTCAAATATAGAGGAGACACTGGGTAAAGCCCGACGACAAAAAGCAACTCACAATCCTCATGGACCTTGGTAGATGACTGACCAGACCTTAGCTAACGTCGCCGGGGTACAAATAGAGATTATACTAAATATTACTACGTAAATAAGCGACAATCTCCCCCGGCAGTTTATCGTCACCCACAAAATAGATCACGGCTGCCATAATCTAGTAAAGCATCCGCAATTCAGCTCGCGCCGTGCCAACAAAACGACACCAAGTTACTAATCCAGCGCGTCAGCAACCGGCGCCGAGAGATCGACATTATAATTAGAAAAAGAAGCACTATGTTGTTGACGTATAACGTTGTCCCTCTTTAGATCGACTATATTCGCGCACTGCACACACATAAACGCCTATAGAAGTAATTAAATCTGTTTGTTTGCCGTAACCACTGGCTAAAGATTCATCTACAACTTCAACAACTACGCTTTTGCCCCAAGTACAACTGGATCTAGTGACTGACGGTATAATTATAAGTGTAACAATTAATAAAATTACAGTAATTAATGTAATTTATATGTATATTTCATAAACGTAAATACAAAACATTAAACACTTTAAAAATAAGAGTAATGTGGTTCTAATTTCTGACTTTAAGCCTGACCCAGTGGCCGCCCTCGATCCTAAGGCCGAATCGTTTAGACAGCTTGGCGGGGACTTGTGTCTTCGGAGAGCGAGAGACCTCCATGCTCTGCACCATCTGGTACACCATGACCTTCAACTCGCATAGCGCGAACCTGGATCCTATGATAAAATGAAGTATTAGGTTTGCATATGCCCTGGAACTATAGAGTATTAGAGACACATTCGAGTACTCGTAAACAGCGGATTTCGGGCATCGTCTATGAGATAAAATCAACACAACACCTAGTAACAAAATTAGGGCAGCAGCAGCTTCTTTATGAGAAGTAAAATCCGTCGTAGACTCTACTCTTCATGAAGAAATTACGACAGATTACTGAAATGTGAGGTAGATATATAATAAGAGAATCAACAGGAATATTTACCAATGCAATTCCTGGGACCAAGTCCGAAAGGCATGAATGTGAATGGCTTGATGTTGTGCTTGTTCTCTTCGGAGAAGCGCTCGGGGTCGAACTTGAGCGGGTTCGAGAAGTATTTGGGGTCACGGTGAATCGACCATACCGGGACGAATATGCATTCACCTTTGCGAATCTGTGGACAATAACCATAGTGTTGGGTACTTGCTGTTTTTTGGTAACATGGAGTTCTTCGATTTTAAGCATGCTTGTTATTAGCTTCACTTGTAACTTTCTAACGATCTATACAAATATTTCAGCTCAATTTTTACATTACGCCTTAGTCCCAAATCCAATGTTTCGGCACTCCTGACAAACTTCGTAAAGTTACTTTCCTTCGCCTGCTTTTTGCCCCGTGATATCACTTGGCGTGGTGTGTGGCGAACAACATCGCCGCCTCCGTGTTGAGACACAATGTGGTACCATGTTTAGCTAGGGAATTAATTGTCCACCTCATCATAGCCCCGCTTGCATTGGTAAGGCTAATACTGCCTGGAGTTCGCCCAGTTCCAGGAAGTCGGCACGCTTACGACCAGGCTAGCCCCTGGTTCCATTTTTATCCAGTTCAAATAACGAAACTTACGATATAGTCCTGACTGGCTTTGTTGTTAGGCTTTCCCATGTTGTAATCCTTGTTGCAGAGTCTGTCAGTAGATACAGCTGGTGGCCATAATCTCAGCACCTCTGTAATACATATGAAACTACATAACTAAAAACTGATACAACTTTAAATGCGATTTCTAATCGTCATAATCATCGTGTCAGCCCTTAGATGTGTTGGATATAGGCCTTCCCCAATGAACGCCACCACACCCGGTTCTCCGCCCTCCGAATCCAGCCGCTTCTGACCACCATTCAGTTCCTCGGTTCAGACCTTCAGTTCGTGTCGGTTCATGTCGGTCACCTTCGTTCTTCGTCGGATCGCCTCATTACGAATCATTTTGGTCCCTCAAACAAACCCCGAGCATAGCCCTCTCCATAGCTCACTGAGCGACTTGAAACTTATGATCAGGCTCACCGTCAGTGTCCACGTTTCTGCGCCGTAGGCAGGAGGCACTGATTAAAGACTGTGGAATAGGCGACGTTAAGACAGGTTCCTAAATTTCCACATATCAGAGGTAAATTAATTCAACCAACCTGAAATAACCATGTCCAAATATTTCATCTGCTGCACGGAGTTGTAGTCAAATTTTCCTCCGTTCTTGGCGTCGTTGTCTCTTATCTCCTGCACTAGTTTCTGTTGCACGTCAGGATTAATAGCCAGTTCGTGCATAAGGAAAGACATCGCTGTGGAGACAGTCTCAAACCCAGCGACGATGAACAACAGGGCTTGAGCGATCAAATCATCATCCGACCAAACTGCAATTAAGGGGATCATGATTTTATCTGTGTTTGTGATAAGAGAGCCATATAACAGTATTATATTGCTTTCATCGTCACAAAAAGGGATCTCCAACTCACCCCGAGTAACTTCTTTCTTGCCAACCGCTGATTCCTCAACCGTCGCAAATCCTGCGCCGGCGTCTGCTGTTTTGTCATCATGCGATAATTTGCCTGTTCAAATATACAAATTGGGGTCATTAAGTTTTTTGTCTTTTGGCGTTAAAAAGAAACAGTTTTTTTAATCGAAATATACAGGCTGGAGCAGAAAAGTGTTATCAGCTGAATATTACTCAACTAATAAAGATGTCCAGTAATATAGTTACTAGGTGGCCTGATGCTAAAGGATTGTGACACAGGATTAGCAAGCTGAAGTGGCGGTGGGCGGGCCACATCTGTTACAGAACCGACGGCCGTTCTGGAGTGGAGACCACGGATTGTCACGCGCAGGGTAGGACGCCCAGCCGCCAGATGGACCGACGACCTAAAGAGGGAAGCGACTGTAAGCGGAGCGCGGAGGACCGGGTGTGTTGGCGTTCATTGGGGAAGGCCTATGTCCAGCAGTGGACGTCTAAAGGCTGACATGATGATGATGATGATGACGTCAATCTATTTCTTTAGAAATATAAATATAAATTTTAAAAACTAATACTTTAATATTTAATAGTAAATACAAAAGCAATTTTGATTCGTTGGCCTAGTGCTTTGGTCATTGCACTCGAACGCCAGAGGTCGTTGGTTCGATTCCCACTGGGGACAGGCAGCTTTGTATAAATTGGTCCCAGTCTGGATATTGTATTTGGATTTTAATTCCCATAGCACCGGAGAAAATCCTAGCTTGGAATTAAAAAAATGTATTAAAGTGGCGCTGGAGGAGTAAATCTGCTTTTTCTATTCTTATTAAATCAAGTTACTATATAAAAATTGACATTGTGTCAAAACGATGAAATGTAGAAATTCCGAACAATAATATTCTTTAATCTTACTGATAATCTCGTAATTGTAATAATAACTTATCAGTAATTCATCTAAATCCTCTACCAAAAGCAGATAACCATATTAGAATGGCGCAGTCACTATAAAATCTTTATAAGTATCTAATAAAAAAATATGCTTCGTAATTTACAGATAAAGTTAATCTGATAGGCAATATTTCAAATTCTGAATAAACACATTGGAAAGTAGGTATAAATTGATCAGTACAATACAATATAACTTGCACATAAATAAGGAATGAATCATGCCGTAGTTAACTGATCCTTGTTAAAATAAATAAATATACAATGGGCTCGATTCTGAAGATAACGTTAAAATTTGACAGCACTAAAGCTGTTGCTATCCTTGTCACACAGTATTATGAAGATAAAGACGAAACCAATTTTGGCGCTGTCAAATTTTAAATGTGTGCCTTCAGAATCGGGCCCAATATACATACACTTGTCTAACCCCAAACTAGGATTTTCTCCTCTGTTATGGGAATTAACAAGGATTGAAGAAGGATGAAAGAAGAGTGAAAAAAGTAATATACAGTGCGAATGTGGAAGGAACTACAGCTAGAGGACATTCAGGGATCAAATTAGTAACGTCCTCAAAAAGGCTGGGGTCTGCAGTGAGAAGAATAAAAGGAGGTGCATGAAAAGGTTGATGAATGTGAGTGAGGCTAGTGTGGTGTGTCAGGATCGCGCAAAGTGGCGATCCATCATATCTACCTTGTACAAAGTCAGGTAGGAATGTAACCCACGACTTCTGGTGCTCGAGTCCAATGACCAAGCGACAAGGCTAACGAGGCAGTCAAACTCAACTGAACGATCAATAAGATCTGATCACTGAAGAGAAGAGTATAGATAACATGAAGAGTATAGATAAGTACCTTTCTTAGCTTGCATGAGCAGATGAATCATATCAGGTCGAATAATGTTCTTTTCTTCACGTTCAAGCATCATTTTCATCACCAGGCCCCTGAAGAAATCCCTCACCCCATCCGAGAAAGCGGATGTTTTGAAGAACTGAAAAGATAAGACAAGTCAAATGTGGAACTTATTATTAAAGTTTATTAACGATAATAACATAATGTCCACGCCATAGTCCTAGAGTGGTAGGCAGAGACTATGTGGGATTCTTTGTGTATAGGGTAGGCATTATATTTTCAACAAGTAGGATATTAAAACCTTGTATATGCCTGGAAAGGCAGGTTTATGGTGAATCTAATGTATATAGCAAATTAAGCCGCAAAATGTACCCGGTTTCCATACAATAAAGATATTCTATTCTATTCTGATCCTGACACACCCCACTAGCCTCACTCACATCCATCAACCTTTTTATGCACCACCTTTTATTCATCTCACTGCGGACCCCAGCCTTTTGACGACAGACGTCACTCTTCTTTCACTCATACGCTCTAAAAGTCCAAACCAACACAACATACCCTTCTCTACCCTCGTTACTACATCTTCTTTCAAACCAAACTTCTCTCGTATCACTGTAATTCTCCGTCACATCACTTAACTAAGAAGAACTCACATCCATTATTTTAGGGAAAATCAACATTCCCAAAAACTTCAACAGCGTTCCGATGCCACCAAACTCTGAGGCTTCCCTGCCTTTCATATAGAATTCGTTCTGCTGGTCAGTTAGAGAGTCCACCTTGATACCAAAGGCACATGACGCGATGACGTCGTTGGTATAACGAGTCGTCAAATCCTTAGCATCAATGTCAATGTAGTGAGCTAAAGAAAAGGAGACATAAATAAGTAAGCATACACTCGTAGAAAGTATATACAAAATAAATATAGGACAGACGAAGAAAACGAAAATGGAATCACGATAATAATTTCCAACAACAATGCTCGAATCGAATGTCAAAACAAGATAGAAAATAGTTATTTGTTCAACTAGTGAGCAAAGTTATTTTTTGCTGCCAGTGCTGACTTTAAATCACGAACTAGCGAAGTAGTCTAGCAAAAATTTGCTCTCGTGTGAAACATACAACTTTTCACCTCTATCAGCGAGAAAAGAAAAAAGTTCTTGACATTTTTATAAAACCAAGTAAACATCATATTTTAAAGTAAGCGATAATAATATTAACTACTAGATAATTTATAAATATTTTAAATATTCAGTCTTTAAAAGGCAATAGTACTATTTATAAACTTAAATCTCAATAAATAACATACACAATTTTAGCCTGAGTGTTAAATCGCTAGGCCAAAATTAGTTTCTGAAGGAGCCATCGTTCAGTTTATCGCCAAAAGGAGGTTTTCGAAATTCGAATCACTTTTACTCACGCTAGCACGGCTCGCAGCAAAATCGCTTTTTGCTGCGACTTTTTACGCGCCAAAAGCTACCTTTTCGAGCTGGAGAGGTGAAAACATTATTCAGAAAGCCAATGTAAGCCAACTTTCGCTCATTGTCAACCATTTGAACTTTCAGTGCAACTAATGAACGTTGTTCATTTTGGACATCTTTTAGAATACACGTAATTAAACCGGGCGTCATTATCGTACATCCTTAGACGTGTGGTTCCTGGTTTCATCATCATCAGGTTATTTTTTGTCTACGCGCACAACCCTCTCCCATCTGCCGGAGACAGACGGAGGATTTAGCCTACACTCCGGGCGCTGGCCAGACGGCCGCGCTGGCCGCGGAGGCCTTGATTGATGTTCTATAATGTTTAAAAAAAATTGCCGTGTGGTTTCCGGTAGAGTAGAATAGAATCAAGGGCGGACAGCATCGTTCATCTGTGTACATTAATATCATTACTGCGGTCTCCAATTCGCCTGTCTATATTAATTAGTATAATTCATTAATGATCTAGAATGTCTAACACATTCTGCTCTGATTATTAAAAAGCATCAAAAATATAAACAGTTCCACGACTTTTCAAGAGAGTAAAATAACTCTTTGTTGGGTCTTTGATATCTTACATATGATAACTTACATCCTGATGATCGTATTCTGTCTTTGAGCGTCTTTATCATGTGGTCGCCGATTTCTGTCATAAAAGGTACCATCAGACGTATCTTGGAACTCGTGAAGGCTGGACTAAGGGTTGAACGCATGTCCTTCCATTCTTCACCTGAAACAGTATTCAAACGAGAAATTGTTATTATCCTATCTGCATCTATATATTACAATATGATAAGAATGTACCGTACCTTTCAAAGAAAACAGATTTCTCCCAAACAACTGATCGTTGTCCTTTTTTATCAGTTCTCTGTGGTCTAGGAAACTTTCGAAGTCCTTGACAGTGATCTTCTTCACCAAGTCCAGATCTCGGATCAATATCATAGGTTTAACTAAGTCATATCTGCCTACAAACCTAAAGACGAATACATCATCAGATGTTAGTATAGAGTAATCGAAATAGTGACATAAAAAATCTGATTTAAATGAAATGAAATGAAGTGAAACAACAGAAAACTATTAAAATTCTAAGAACAAACTATTATAGAATTATTTTGGACTAGGATCACCCAATGACGAGAGGAAAGCTGTCAAATCTTTCAGCTATCCCTTCTATTGTGCTCTTCTGATCAATAATGAGGCTCTTTTTGTACATGATCGCATAAAAAACATATATGTGTGGCAAACTTGGTGAGAATGCGCAGAAGCCCTACCAGTACCCTGAAAACACTTTTCTGTTGGGTACGCAAAGCCCTGAGTGCTTCTTTGGTATAGTAGACTGATTGACTGAGTATTAGTATGAATATGATTGTGTAGAAAATGTTACATTTTGATTTAAAGAAGATAAATTAAAAAGGAAAGTTAAACACAAGAAAAGAATGTCCTACTAATATTATAAACGCGAAAGTTTGTAAGTATGGATGGATGTTTGTTACTCTTTCAGTATAAACTACTGAATGGATTTTAACGAAACTTTACAATAATATAGCTTATACATCAGAATAACACGTAGGCTACAATTTATAAAGATATTGTGTGAATTGTCCAAAATATCAAGTAAGTAGGAAAAAATCTACCATCTGCGAGCTATTCTGGTGTGCGCTGCCAAAACCGCTAGAGTTACACGTATGTAATGTATGATGGAAATGTGTATTTTAAATAGTCCTACAATAAAGCTACTCGAAATACTAATCGTGCGCAGACGAATTACGAGATAAAAAGACGAAATAAAGAAAAGCACTGTTCAAAACTTGATGGGAAATACTAATAATCGATTAGAAACCCATATACAGCAGTATGTAACTAAAAAGTAAGAAACTCACCTCTCTTCTGGAAAAGAATGATATGTTCTGTCGAGGTCATCAGTAAAGTTATCTAAACGAAAAACGATTCGAGAAAAATTGCCCAGGAATGGCACCGGCTTCAAGTGCTTGACTCCATATGTGCTGAACCTGGAGTAGATCTGACGAAGGTACAGCACCAGTGCGGTGAGGACAGCCCCGATCCAGATCCAGAATATCATGTTCTGAAACAGAAGTACTGATTTACGATATTTATTGACGTTAACAATAATACAATACAATACAATACACTTTATTGCACAAACAAATACAGTTACACGTTATAGAAGTTAGAAATAGTACAATTTTGGCGGTCTTATCGCTTTAAGCGATTTCTTCCAGACAACCTTTAATAAATATTGTCTAACATATTTTAAGGTATCAGTTATTAGCAAAAACAAACAACTTAAAAATCATTGATACCAAATAGATAGCAGTGAATTGAAAGTGAAATTTGAAAAAGACTGGAAGATGTACGAGTATGTATGTTAAAGCTTTATTGTACCAAAATTAAAAGCAACAAAAACAAATAGTAATAAATGTTGTATACAAAGGCGTATTTCAATAAAAATGGAAGACATTGAAGATATTTTATCGACAATACAAATAATAAAAACAGATATACAGATAGAATTAATTGAATAAGTTGAAAATAAATTATTCTTCATTTTATTTCTCGTTAATCTGTTAAAAAATTTAACTTTTTAAATGATTGCATTTTACGCGAAATACAAAGAACGACTTGGATTCGATTTTCATGATTGTCTTCTAAACGGAATCAACACTAACTCCCATCAACAACAACACTAAAAAGACTCTCTCGTTAGGCCCTCTGTTGTTTCCATGTGTATATTATATTGACTTTGACCACCGTCTTCTTCGACATCCCTTTCTTTAGGCTCCTCTTTGATTTTCGTCGTGCTGAGTTTTTATTTACGATTCGAATACTTATTTAATAAAATGACGTTAAATGTATTTTCACTTATTTTATAAATAACAAGAATTCAAAATTCACAAAGAGCAGTATATTATCAGAGATAATCACAACATTATATGTTATTTTACCTACCAGTAAATATTTAAACTATAATTGTTGGAGTAACTATTCAAACAAGAATTATATACTCAAGCGCTGCTTATAACTGGTACTTATATAGAGACCGCGTATCAAATGAAAAGTGAATGTCATGAATCAACAATATGAAATAGATACAGATTTAATCCTTACATCAGCTTATCTTTAGGGTATTTTCATGTTAGTTGATAAGGTACTGACTCAGCAAAGCATAGCTTTGAAGATATATGCTACGAGAGGATCTACTCCATAAGCATTTCAGATAATATCCATCATATCAGCCTTTAGACGTCCACTGTTCGCTATAGGCCTTCCCCAATGGACCCCACCACACTGGGTAGTCAGCCCTCCGCATCCAGCCGCTTCCGGCCACCTTCTTCAATAGTGTTATTGTTGAGAAAAATGTTATATATATACATACTGGCAGTTATTCTCTATGGGCCTAGTATTTCTAAATTTGTAATTGACTTGTCTCTTATTCTTATGTCTGCCTAATCTTCTATGACAGATTGAATTGAGTTCTCATGTGATTCGTTTTACAACTTGTCCCGTTTAAAGAGTCGGAGAAGCTTCGTGAGGTGCACAAAACCACTAGTGGGCTCCGCCCCTAAAGAACGCCTCACACTCTGGCGCGATAGGTGCCCCCCACCTGAGACTTCGGTCCAGCCCGCGGAGGAGCTGCCAGCAGGCCACAAGTTACCTTGGCCCACTTGGAGGGCACTCCGAATACGGGTCGGCCGCTGCCGGGAGAACCTTGTCAGGTGGGGGATGCAAGCAACTCCACAGACTCAATGCATATGCGGAACGGCAACTCAAACCATGGCGTACCTCCTGGCGCGCCCGGCGGGCCCGCACTCCTGCGACGAGCAGGATCTCCGCAATGCAACGGATGATGCCGTCGGTACAGCTGCGTTCTGGTCGCGCATGATCTAACTAATGGAGCCATTCGACACGAGAAGAAGAAGAATATATAATTTATGAACTAAATTATGTTTGTTCCATTGTACTAGTTGTTGGAATATAGCTCTGCAATGTTAGGTATGGTATAATACTAATAGTTATTCTCTAAAATACCTACTCACGTGAGAGTCTCACTCGAGTGACTTCACTCAATTCGAACCTCACTGTGTTGTTGACTGTGTCATGCAAAGTACTATAAAATACATAAAATCGTAAACATTGCGTGTCTGTACATTGAAGATCAATTAATCTGCAGTAGATCGTTAGTGCGGGTGTTGTCCGCAGCGTTACTGTTAGGAGATAAGTAATGAATAACAATCCGGTAACTGATCCACTAAAGTTTATTTGAAGGAGCACAAGCACATCACAGATTATACAGATGATAGTACGATAGGAAGAACAGAAGATGAAATGAAGAATGTGATGATTTACGTAAGTACAAACAATGAAGTATAAGCGAGAGAATAACGTGCGTCGACATGAGTGGTTAGCGGACGACTGCTGGCAGGTGGGCGTCGCAGGCGCTGACCGGTTCTCGCAGGGAAGCCTTACTACTACACGATTTCTGGAGACGATCGCCTTAGGGGCCGTCCATTAATCTCGTGATCTTTTTTAAGGCATTTTTTAACCCCCCTCCCCCTTGGTGATACATGATGAGTTTTAAGACTACCCCCCACCCCTCACCCAACATCACGTGTATTTTTAGTATCTACAAAAAATCTAATTTTTTTAGAATATTATCTTAAATACAGGTATAAAGTATAATCTTATTTTATTCTGAAATTAAGGACCATGATAAAAATGTCTAGACAGAAAGGTTGCAGGTTGTTTTTGATTGGCATAAATATAATAACAAACGAATGGTGTAATCATGCGAAAAACATATATTGTACTTAGTACATGAACATATTTAATGTACATTGTCCTCGGACCACGGATTAGCAAGACATTCTTCAACACTAACAACTGGATAAGCATCTTGCAGATCAGTTGTTGGAACTGTGCTTTGTTGAAGATCAACGTCAGTTTCATCAAGCCACTCGGTGTCATCATTTTCGCCCACAACGCAGAGAATCTCTCTCGATCTACCGATCGATCGTCGCGTGAGGATGCGTGATGGACGAACATTGTGCATCTCTAGACTATTATTGCTCGGATTAGGTTGCTTGTGACATGAATTTTATTTATTGTTAACTTTATTTATTGTTAAATTTTATTTTAACAATAAATAACATTGTCACTATAGTTGTAACTATAAATAAGAATTTTAATGTGAAAATATTTGTGGGAATGAAACAATAAATACTTACTTACTTACTAATTTACATGTTCCTTAACTTTCTTTGTACAGAAGTACAATCCACATCGTCGGCAGAAGGATCGTCAGCAACTTTTGGAAATGACGTGCCGATGATGTGGATTTTCCTTTCTTATACTCTGCAAAAAGGTCTTCATACAGATCACCTACTTTAAACATTGTTTTAATAATGCAAAACGTACTAGGTATTATAACGGTTTACGCATGTATTTGGCGCGAAAACAGCAGAATAACTGGCGATTGGTGTGCCGAGCCGGGCGGTCGTCGGTGGCGCGAGAGAAGGTACTTCGTTCGTTGCCTAGCAACGGCGAGTCAAGGTCACACTACACGCCGCATTTCGGTTTAAAAATCGCGCGTTTGAAAAAATAATGAAAAAATAAATACACGTGATATCTTACTACACCCCCCTCCCCCCTTGTAACATTTCGTGATTTTTGTCAAACCCTTCTCCCCCCTTTCAAGCCCCACGTGATTAATGGACGGCCCCTTACGACGTCGACGACTAAATACACGGTAAGTTCTGAGTGAATATTATTATACAATATTATGCTCGTGTATATGTTGCTTATTTATTTTATATATTCTATTGATGTGTATTTATGTAGTATATATTCAGAATATAAATTATTTGTATATGTATATTATATATATCATATGTCATATGTTATTTATAAAAACAATATTATACTCGTATATATAATATTGTTTACAAATGTAAGTATTTATGTATTATTAACTGTGGCAATGCTTATTGCGCGCCACAAACCAATCAATGATCACTTATTTCATTTAGAAAACTCCCCATTCGGAGTGGTAAAAATAAACAGTCTCGACACGTTGTACTGAATATGGAATATGTAAGTTTTTACAAGTAACAGTCGCTGAGCTTCTTAAAATATTATCTGGACCACCTGGCCCACTTTCGGAACCACTGGTCTAAACGAATATCGATATTTATTTTAGTTTAAGTATCGTACAATTATATATTATTATTTTTTAAAAACCATTTTTTTTTTATTAATAACATATTTGAAGTGGTTTTTCAAGTGATCTTTCTCTATTTAGGACATATCCAGTCTAGTTTAGGAAGTTAATCATCATCATCATCAGCCAAAATACGACCGCCGCTGATAGAATAACACTTTTGGTGGACGATCGGTCTGTCGGGCTATCTGACTGATATTTTAAAGTTACGATTACACTGCTTTTGATATTTCGAAGGACATCATGAATTAAAAATTCACGCAAACTTTTTTCATATAAAGTAAACAAGTAGATATTTAACCTAAATATTAAAAAAGAACAGCTATTTTATTAATAACATTTATTTATATTTATAACTACAAAATATTCTCAATACTCGCACAATTTAGCTTTTTGACCAATCTAAGTCCTGACTTTGAGTCTGACCCAGTGACCACCCTTGATTCTGAGACCGAAAGTATCCTTAGTCAATGTGATGGGGATCTGTGTCTTCGCGGCTGGAGACAGCTCCATGCTCTGCAGTAGCTGGTACGCCATCACCTTCACCTCACACAGGGCGAACCTCGAACCTGGGGAAAATATATTTAATTACATCATCATCTTATGAGTTACAAGTAGCTCAACGAGGTTTGAAGAAATCAAAGAAAACGAGACCGCGCCTTATCACGCGCGGCCTCCAGACGCCAAAAAACTACCCAGAGACCTCGTGGATGACGACTCCGCTGACCCATGAGACCTACGCTTAGCCGGCTCTGCTGCTGCTCGTTCGCTGGGCTTCCCCCTCGGGGGTTCCACCTGGTGCGCTGAGCACGCGAGCCGGCGAGAAGAAAAGGTCTCAAACTTATCACAGCGGAGTCTCTCCACGCTCCAAGGGCCTGCCCGTATTAACGGGCAGCGCACGAAGCCCCTGGTAAGAGGCCATTGCCTCGGTACAGGTTCCCCGCCCCCCACAAGGGCTGAGAAGACATCTCGTGAGAAATCAAACATAGGATCTCGATGTAGTGTGAAACACATATTTCAGAAGACAGCCTGTCCTCAACACTTATAGGTTTTTAAAGTGGAGACCATGTATGAAAATGAGTTACGTACGACACACAGTAGATTTAGAAGCAAGCCGAAGAGTGACATTTGAGAGCGAAGGAAAGTCGCTTTGCGACGTTGGATTGCGCAACGTTTCGATGCATCGTCTCTGCCTACCCCTCCGGGACCAGGACGTGAACATTATGTATAATTCAGTATGTAAAATTCAGAACTTTTTTTACAATAAAAACCGGTTTTCGAGAAAGTAACCTGACAAGTCGCCTCTTAATTTCAAAACAAAACATCATCATCATCATCAGCCTAAATACGTCCACTGCTGGACATAGGCCTCCCCAATAGAGTACCACTTTTGGTAAGTTGTCCATTGGGAGATTTGCCATAATCACCACGCTTGGCAGACGGATTGGTGATCGCAGTAATGATCTTAACATACACACACAGGAGAACGCTATTACCAGTTCCTAGTGCAATCCCTTAGTCGCCTTGACGACACCTACGGGAAAGATAGGGGTGGCCCTATTCTAAGCCGTGAACCACGCGGCATACTGACTCATTAATTTGGCAGTATTTGTTTTGGACATGTATGACTCATCGTGTGTGGTGTGACATAATCACATAATACGCCGCGAGCTCTCTAAATGATAATGAAGTGGTTCAAGGCTAGACCCATGACATTGTCAGGCAAACAACTATAGTCAATGTCAGCCAGCGATCTCTATGTACTACCAGATGGAGCGTTCCAAACAATCGCTCTGTTCCACGCAAGTAGCCACAACTCTTTCACATTCACAATGAAACTTTTGCAGTTACTACTCAGAACATTTAATTATTTACTAAATATCGACATTATTTAACCGTAGCGTCAATATTTAGTAATAATTAAATGTTCTGCGTAGTAACTGCACAAGTTTCAAAGTGAATGTGAAAGAGTTGTGGCTACTTGCATGGAACAGAGCGATTGTTTGGAACGCTCCATCTAGTAGTACATAGAGATCGTTGATGTCAGCAGTGTTAGATTAGCAGGAAACTGTGAATTTAGCAGGATTATGAAATGGCATGTGTATAAAAACAAAGTTATTTGCGTCTCGAAAACGTAATATACATGTACATAAAAGGGACACTAGCAACAAAAATAAGTTTGTATCACTAAAAACCCCCGTTTGTCGGCCCCGTAGCCTAGTCGGTAGTACACCTGCCTGCGAAGCTCGGGGTCGCGGGTTCGAATCCGCCCAGGGCAAACATTCGTGTGATGAGCACTTGTGTTTGCCTTGTGACTGGATGTTATTTATATATTATATTATGTATTTATGTATGTATATCAGCTGTCTGATACCCATATTACAGACTCTGCCTAGTTTGGGATCAGGTGGGCGTGTGTGAAATGTTCCCCTATTTTATTTTATTATTTATTTATTTAAAAACATTGATGGTGACTTTAAAACACTGATGGTGTTCTGATCGCGTACATTACTTATTCATTCCTGTAAAAATTATTAAGGTTCAGAAACAGATGTAAATCTTTTTATTTCGTATTGTTTTATTCGGGCTGTGTGAACCCGCCATCCTGCCATCCCGCATTTTATCGGATTACAGTACATAATCATCATCATCATGTCAGCCTTTAGACGTCCACTGCCGGACATAGGCCTTCCCCAATGAACGCCACCACACCCGGTCGTCCGGCGTCCCACCCTGCGCGTGCCAATCCGTGGTCTCCACTCCAGAACTCGTCTGCCCCAACGGCCGTCGGTTCTGCGACAGATGTGGCCCGCCCACCCACAGCCTGCTAATCCTTTCGGCTATGTCGGTCACCTTCGTTCTTCATCGGATCTCTTCATTACGAATCATATCCTTCAAAGATACGCCGAGCATAGCCCTCTCCATAGCTCGCTGAGCGACTTGAAACTTGTGGATCAGGCCCACTGTCAGTGTCCACGTTTCTGCACCGTAGGTCATGACAGGCAGGACGCACTGATTAAAGACTTGTCTTTAAGCATTGTGGAATAGGCGAAGTAAAGACTTGACGTAATTTTCTAAATGCTGCCCAGCCCAACTGGATTCTTCTGTCAGCTTCCCTATCAAAACTGTTCCTACCCTACTGTATTGTCTGACCTAGGTAGACGTACTCCTAAACAACTTCGATATTGACATTGTCGACGATCACCGGTCTTAGGTCGACGTGTGAGTTGGACATGACTTTCGTACATAATATGTAAGTCTTGAAGATTTTTCCTTACCGATACAGTTCCTGGGGCCAAGTCCGAAAGGCATGTAGGTAAAGGGCTTGATGTTGTGCTTGTTCTGTTCGGAGAAGCGCTCGGGGTCGAACTTGAGCGGGTCCGGGAAGTACTCGGGGTCGCGGTGGATGGTCCACACTGGGATGAACGCCGTCTCACCTTTGTGCATCTGGAAACCAGAAAACCGAGTTGTAATTTTATTTCTTTAAACTTTTCCTAAATAATCTTAGATTAGATTAGATTAGATTTCTTTATTTCACTTTTACATCTTAAAAATTAAATTTTACATGTCATTATAATATGGTAAAAGGGATCGTCATAAAATAAAATAATGTACAAAATAAACCTTTTGTTGGAAAATGAATATTATTCCATAAATGAATTTTCTAAAAAATGAAATTGGTGGGCCCTCTGACGTTTAATTTAATTTGTGATAATTTAATACCAAGTGTAGCTAAAAGCCAAAAGTCGTGGCCGAGCGGTAATGTCGATCTCATGCCGTCCCGCGCCAGCGACGGTCCCTCGATCGCCCACGTGCATGCGTTCCGTTTTACGAATAGATACCTTATTTTAGGGCTGGCCCTGATAAGGTACTACTATAACTTTGAGATCGATAACTAAATTTAGAATGTATCAAGCTGTTAGGTCTTACGGTAAAACCCTCTGCAGGAGCGCTGTTGTTAGGTCTCCCCAAATTGTAATCCTTCTTGCAAACTCGATCCAAGGAAATTGCTGGTGGCCATAATCTCAGGACCTCTGCAAATTGTAATTTAAATTTCGGATGTATGTATGTACGAGTATGTAAACGCTTTATTGTACCAAAAATAACAACAAGAACAATAATAAAATAGGAATTAAACTGTGTACAAAGGCGGACTTATCCCACTTGGGGATATCTTCCAGTCAACCTTAGAGTAACCGAAAGGACAAGTATAATGCGTTTAGTACCAAATTTGATAATGAAATGTACCTACTTTTAATAAAGTTTGAAAATACATATTCGTTAAACATAAACTAATTTAATAAGCATAAACATACATTTAATTAGATTCTTATTTAATTCTTTACTGGCTGTGCCCGCGGCTCCGCTCGCGTAGCATACAGAATCCGCTCCCGTTCCCACCTCCGCACCCTTCCCACTTCCACTCCCAATCCCAATCCAACTTCCATTCTCATCCCCACGCCCACGCCTACTACAGCTCCAAATGTAGTCGTGAAGCCCTAACTCATCGCAATCTGAATTGCACCGAACATTATAATTATACTTCTTTGTTATATTGCATACCTTCTAATGTATTTGAAAACTAAAAATTCCCATAACTTTTGACTGAGTGAGCTTATTGCGATGAAATAAAGACTAAATGTTACTCCGAGTTAATCCCTATATTTCTGTGGAAATTCCATCATAATCGGTTTAGTCGTTTTTACATGATGCGTGCACAAACTAACAGACAAAAATTCCAACAATGATAAAAAAATTGTTCTATTACTTATCCTTACCCCACAATTAATTTTCTTGTAAATATCTTCAATGTACAAACACGAGAAGTCTACGTTTTTATTTATTAAATAGAATTATTAAATAGGTGTATAATTATTAAACATCACACCTAATTAATGGTAAGTAACAATGAGGCCTAAATCGGAAGACATTCAATTCAATTCAATTACACTTTATTGCACATAAAAAAATAAAAAGGATACAACAATAAAGTAACTTACATAGGTATGTTATTCTGTTATTCTTATCCTCCAAAGGTTGTCTGGAAGAAATCGCTTTTAGCGATAAGATCGCCTAGATGTACATAGGTAAGTTACTTTATTATTGTATTTTTTAAATTTTTCTATGTGCAATAAAGTGTAATTGAATTGAATTGAATGTCTTCCGACATCCCTCACTGGGGCAGGGTTACAATACACTAGCAGAAATCCCTCTTTCTATCGTCAGGCTGATTCTTCGGGCAAAGAAGCTGCCAGCTCTTACGGTCTTTCGAAGCTCCGATGAGGCGCGTTGAAAGACCATTGGCCAAGACACGGGTATCTGGACCCTCCGAAACCCTTGCCCAAGATCACGGTAGAACACGCAGTTTAATCCAGCAATCATATCAAACCAACCTGAAATCACCATATCCAAATATGTCATCTTCTGTATGGAGTTGTAGTCGAACTTGCCACCGTTCTTAGCGTCGTTCTCCCTAATCTCCTGCGCCAGTTTCTCCTGCACGTCAGGGTTCACAGCCAGCTCGTGTATGAGGAATGACATCGCTGTGGAGACGGTCTCGAAGCCAGCAAGGAAGAACAGCACCGCTTGGGCGACTAATTCGTCTTCGGACCAGACTGCAATTCATAATAGTTCTATTTATTGTAATAGTATTGTAAAGACTCCTATACTACAAAACTTAATTATATACCTACACTAGCTGTCCGCGTGAACCACTGAACATCACAAATTTCTATGTACATATTTCCCGTAGCAATGCGATGTTTTTTCGAGATAAAACTATTCTATGTCCTGTTCCAGGACCTAACCTATATGTGTGCCAAGTTTCATCACGATGGTTCACTATTTTGGCTATAATGGCTTACACATAAGATATAGATATATACTGTGGCGGACTTTTTTGTAGGATTATTTAAGATAAACATTTCCATCATACATTACATATGTGTAACTCTACCGGTTTTTTACAGCGCACGCCAGAATAGCTCTTAAATATTAGATTTTTTCCTACTTACTTGATATTTCGGACAATTCACACAATATCTTTATAAATTGTAGCTTATTCTGCTGTATAAGCTATATTATTGTAAAGTTTCATTAAAATCCATTCAGTAGTTTTTACGTGAAAGAGTAACAAACATCCATCCATACTTACAAACTTTCGCGTTTATAATATTAGTAGGATTATAAATAAACAAAGAGTGCCCAAGAGACTGGTGGCATCTCACTGAATTGCGAGGCTTACGCGGAGGCTAGCGGCATCTTGCAGGCTTACGCGCTGGGTAAAGTAGCCGTCCTCTCTGGGGTCTCGGGAATTCTCCACAAGTCTCTTTGATATATCCTTAAAAAGGCGGTGGTCACCGGAATCCCACGTGTCCTAGGTCTCGATCCCAAATGCCTGAAATATGAGATCTCCTCTGAGATACTCATATTTGCGACACTTTCTAGCGTTGGAAGATTAAAAATTCATTTAGAATACAGTTCAAAACCCACCTCTGGTTACTTCTTTTTTGCCAACAGCAGATTCTTCAACTGTAGCAAAGCCGGCGTCAGCGTCAGCAGTAATCTTAGGCTCGTGTGATAGTTTACCTGAAAATATGTTTTTGAATCGTTAATTTTTTTTATGTATTGTGTCTACTTCCTTTCGTTCTGTTTTAGGGATACCTTTTAACTGTAAAAGTACAAAACCTGATTTTGAAATACAATAGTATTATAGTCTATGGTCAGGCCTGGTGTGATCAGGATTTAAGTACGTGCCTTAGTTCAAAATGACAAGCTGGGGTGACGTCACTCTAGCTCGGACTTCAATATACCCCCTTGTATCTTTTGATCTGTTTACGTAAAAAATCTGAAATTTCAGTACAAAATAGTACATATTGTGTACTAAATTCTACTTGGATCAGATTACTGAAATTCGATTGTGCAATCTGGGGTAACGCACACATACCCTTCGATTTTTATCTCCTAAACTGTCTCCTAGTACACATACCCTTCGATTTCAATCTCCTAAACCATATCCTAATTCATTCCTATATCCTATTCGTTTAAGATAATTTACAATTTACGGAATTTCAACTTTAATATAACATCGTTGGCCTAGTGGTTTGGTCACTGACTCGAGCACCAGCGGTCGATGGTTCGATTTCTACTGAGGACAGAACTTTATATAATTTGTACAACTTGGTACCGGTCTGGATCTTTTATTTGTAAATTGTTCTAGCCTTGTTTAGTTCCCATATCACAGGAGAAAATCCTAGTTTGGAATTAGACAAGTGTCTATCTATAAATAAATAGTAAATAAATATTACATATATTCTATAGTACATATGTACATTTAAATCACTTGAGGAAAAATAGTTTATAAATATCAGTAGATAGCTAGAAACAGATAAGTAGGTACTTTTTTTACCGGATCTAAAAGATAAAACTCAAAAACATATATATCTGATTGATTAAATAATGTGTTGTAATAATTGTATCCTCAACAGATAACTGTATCGAACTGAAGTCATCATCATCATCAGGTTATTTTGGTCTCCACTGCAGGAGCACAACCCTCTCTCATCTGCCGGAGACAGACGGAGGATTTTGGCCTACACTCCCCGCGCTGGCCAGACGGGTAGGGAAGGCCTGATTAATGTTTTATAATGTATTTCCTTAGTCGCCTTGTACGACATCAACGGGAAGCATTGAATAATATGAAGTGGCAGTGGGCGGGCCAGATCTGTCACAAAACCGGTGATACGATCATAATGTAGTTCATATTCTATGAAGAATATTGTAACACTCTCACCTTTCTTGGCTTGCATGAGCAAATGTATCATATCTGGTCTGATGATGTGGCGATCCTCGCGTTCCTGCATTGTATTTAGAACCACACTCCTGAAGAATTGTTTAATATCCTTAGAGAACACCGACAGATTCAGAAACTGAAATGACAAAGACAAGCTTGTAATATACATTCTAAGGTATTATCCATATTTCTACTGAGAATTGGGAAAAAGTATTACTACAAGCTGTAAATTCCAAATAAATTGCATTGATTACAAATTTTACACCTCATGAGGCAATGATTTGCGACCTCGCAGATTTACTAATGGGGACTCCATCTCTACTTGGCTTACCAAGCTTTTTTATCGGGACAGTAAAAATCAACCAGTGGTCGAAGAGTCTAAGTTTGGCGAGAAACAACAATTTCTAATAGACACTTAGCTACACATCATTATGATCAGCTTTGAGTCTATTCTGGGCATAGGCCTCTCCCAATGTTGGCTACTGAACCCGATACTCGGTTAATTCCATTCATCCAGTCACTACCAGCCGCTTTACGCAAATCGTCGCTCTGTCTAGCGAGAAGGTGTCCCACATTACGTCTGCCCAGTTGCGATCTCCACTCGAGAACTCGTTTAAACCCAACGATAGTTTTTCCTTAGGTTCTCCGACAGCTGTGACCAGCCCACTGCCATTTTAATGTACTAACTCTTTGATCTATGTCGAAGACTTTAGTCAGATCACCTCATTTTGTATCCTTTTCCTTAGAAATCCGAGCACAGATCTTTATATAGCCCGCTAAGCAACTTTTAGTTTCAGACTAGTCCCACACTATTGTAATACCAGAAAATGTCGAGTCTAATGTAGATCTTCCGAACGAGGAGTCTAATGAAAACCTAGGGTTAAAATCGAGCCTTTAAAGAGTGATTCCAACCTACTTCTTCTCTTGGTACATGATTTTCATCATCAGGTTATTTTTGTCTCCACTGCAGGAGCACAACCCTCTCTTATCTGCCGGATACAGACGGAGGATTTGGCCTACACTCCCCGTGCTAGCCAGACGGGTTGGGGAGGCCTGATTGATGTTTTATAATGTATTCCACGGTTTTATTCCAAGGTTTATCTCTGTTCAAGCTTGAATCGCTGACTTACATGCATCAGTTTCGGAAACAACGCAAAAGCGAAAAACTTTATCATTGTTAAAAACCCCCCGAGGTTCGCTGCTTCCTTGCCCTTCATGTAGAACTCGTTCTGCTCCTCAGAGTGAGAATCTATCTTGAGGCCGAAAGCGCACGTCGCAATGACATCGTTGGCGTAACGAGTCATCAGGTCCTTGACGTCGATATCAATGTGATCCACTGGGGAGAAAAATAATATGGATCACGTTTCATAGTCAATTATCAAAATCATTTATTGCATCATATGTGATTATTACAGGTGTTTCTTTTGGTTTGTTCTCATCATGACCCTCTAAGGGTGTCGCAATATCTTATATCTAACTTAATATTAATATCATACTTTACTATTTACCGTTCCTTTAAAAACGAACATAATTTCTGGCAAAGAAATCCACTTCCGCAATCATATCATATATGTTAATAATAACTTTTCTTTTATTCCTGATGGGTTTACGCTTGACCTTAATCACACCTGATGCTAAATGACGATGAGGCCTAAGGTGGAGCGCGCTTACCCAGAAGATGCCTATTCGCTCTTCCTTTAAAAAGATCCGAGTTAGTTGTACTTGTCCGAAAATACCGAAACTGGCAGAGAGTTCCATTCCTTAGCAGTTCGCATTATGAAAGAGGAAGCCTTACCTCCAGAAGTCCTTATCTTGTCTTTTAGTGATTTTATCATCTGGTTGCCCACCTCTACCATCATTGGCACCATCAGACGTATCTTGGAACTCGTGAAGGCTGGACTGAGAGTTGAACGCATCTCTTTCCACTCGTCACCTTAAACATTATAATTTATTTTAATCATTCACTTTCATATTTCTTCATTTAAATCATTACTAGTCGTTTTATACCTTGCAGGGAAAACAGTATAGCTCCGAACATTGGGTCAGTATCCTTGCTTACAATGGGTTGATGATCTAAGAAGTGTTCGAAATCCTTAACAGTTACTTTCTTTATAAGATCCAAGTCTTGGAGTAATATTGTCGCCGAAGTGAAGTCATACCTTCCCACGAACCTAAAAGTCGAATGCAATTCATCAATTATGTTTATTTAACCTTTCATCATCATCATCAGCCTAAAAGAACCTACTGTTTGGCATAGGGCTTTTCTCGTCCAGTCACTGCCAGCCGCCTTACGCAAATCGTCGCTCCATCTAGCCAGGGGGCATCCCACACTAGCCTACTGTAGCCCGGGGATTCTTAGCACCCCCTGCCCTACCCGCTACCTTGGTCAGGAATGGTAGGGCGCCGGGAACTGCCGTACTGAAGCTATATAGCCTATCACGGCTATATAGCGCTATATAGGCTATATAGCTTCAGTACTCAGATATGGCCTGCCCATATGGGGTAATAGTGTAGATATGTTTAAAGTTTTTAGAACACAAAAAAAATGCTTACGGGCGATGTGTGGGATAAATCCTCGAGACTCATGCCGACCATACTTACAAAGTTGGGAATTTTACCGCTCCCCTGTATGTATATTCTAGAGATGTGTAAGTTTGTCAGGCAACATACTGCTAGTGAAATTTACCCCAGAAATACAAGAAATAAGGCAGGCTGGCAATGAATTGGCTGCCCCAAAACAACACTTGTACAAAAAAATTGTTATTGTATGTGTTGATAACTGGCCGTTTAGTTTTCCTTTTTTATTATCTGCTGTTTTGTTTTATATCTGTCATGTCACTAACGTCCGAAAGAAAATACAGAAAATTATCGCTCACAGCCTATTTAATTTCGCTCCCTAATAGTATGTGTGTTAAAATATACAATGCTATACCAGACAGCCTAAAAGCATTAAAACTAAAGCCTTTCGTAAAATGTCTGTACAGTTGGCTACTCGAAAAAAACTTTTACAATACCAATGAATTGTTTTTAACTTGAAACTCAAAGTATACCCTTTATAATTTGCATGCTAATGTAAGGTAGGTAGCTGAATAGCGGACTTCAAATTTGACTTCCACCGGTCGAACATGTAACCTATTCTAGCAAATAAATATATTTCATTTCATTTCAAGTTTTCAAGTCATTGTTACTTACTTTTCTCCAGGAAAAGCTTTGTGGTACTTCTCCATGTCGTCAGTTAAGCTGTCTATTCTAAACAGAAACCGGCCTATAGTCCCCAAAAATGGCAAGGGAGTGAAGTGTTTGACGCCATATTTGCTTAACCTGGTGTAGGTCTTGCGAAGATAGAGCACCAACGCCGTGAGGATGACAACCGCCCATATCCAGAAAATCATTGTCTGAAAAAGTTATAGCTTTTACTTTCTGATATTCCCCCTCGCTCTTAGTGCCTTGTCTCACACCCTGTAATGTTGGCTGGAAGAGATCTCTTTTAGAGATAAGCTCGCCTTTGTACACAAAATTTGTAACTGTATTTAGGTTAGGGTGTACAAAAGGGGGCGCTAAAAAAAAATTCTTTGAAAATGTCTCAAATTTTTTTTTACGCCAATCAGAGATTTTTTTCCATAGCGCCCCCTTTTGTACACTCCAACCTGTATTTACTTTTAAAATTTGTGCAATAAAGAATATATAATATATAATATATAATATTCTCGATAGATGAAGTACCTATAGCAATCATCATCACCAGCCGATTTCGGCTCTTACGACGTATTTACGTCCACTGCTGAACATAAGCCTCCCCAATAGAATGACACTTTTGGTGAGCTGTCCATTGGGGATTGGCCGTAATCACCGCGATTGGCAGGTAGTTTGGTAATGATCTTAATATCTCGTACACCGGAAAACGCTGCCCCTAGCGCAATCCCGTGGTTGCCTTGGCGATACCCACGGGAAGATGGGGGTGGCCCTATTCTAAGCCGGGAACGCCTATATAAAGTTACATCACAAAAGTAAAAAAACTTCATTAAGCCCGTAGAATGCCTCAATAAAATATTATCATCATCAGGTTATTTTTGTCTCCACTGCAGGAGCACAACCCTCTCTCATCTGCCGGAGACAGACGGAGGATTTGGCCTACACTCCCCGCGCTAGCCAGACGGGTTGGGGAGGCCTGATTGATGTTTTATAATGTATTCCCTCAGTCGCCTTGTACGACATCCACGGGAAGAGTTGGAGTGGTCATCTACTCTACCGGAAACCACATGGCAAGAAAATATTATTATTTCACAATAATAATGAAATCATTGAATCATCTCTCCAAAAAATATGTGTACAATAACTCCGCTAAACTGATAAAATTACTCGATAATCTTATCAAAACAAACATATGAACAGGCGTTTGACACTAATGCAAAACTTTTATATATTCTTTTTATCATACAAAGACAAAAAAATTACATAAACATACCAAATATGTATATTTATGCACAGTCAAGTTTACAAAGTTTACAAGTTGCCTTGCCGTGTGGTTTCCGGTAGAGTAGAATAGGACCACTCCAACTCTTCCCGTGGATGTCGTACAAGGCGACTAAGGGAATACATTATAAAACGTCAATCAGGCCTCCCCAACCCGTCTGGCCAGCGCGGGGAGTGTAGGCCAAATCCTCCGTCTGTCTCCGGCAGATGAGAGAGGGTTATGCTCCTGCAGTGGAGACAAAAATAACCTGATGATGATGATGAAGTTTACAAATATCTATAAATAGTTATATAAAACACTATAATAACTTACTTCGACCACTTTTTTTACTACTAAAGTTTATAAACACGTAAAAAACGTTATATTTATAACTTTGCGGTATCTGCTTGATACGTAGTTCCGACTCGGAGGCCGAGTAATGACTGACACACAGCGTAATCGTCGCCAACTTAAATTCGGAGATATGGATTCGCCTCTACGACAACAGTATCGGCCCCAACGATCTCTATGTAATAATAATGGAGCGTCCCAAACAATCGCTCTGCTCCACGCAAGTAGCCACAACTCTTTCACATTCACAATGAAACTTGTGCAGTTACTACGCAACATTTAATTATTACTAAATATTGACGCTACGGTTAAATAATATCAGTATTTAGTAAATAATTAAATGTTCTGCGTAGTAACTGCACAAGTTTTAAAGTGAATGTGAAAGAGGGGGAGGCTTGTGTTTAGCAGTGGACGTATTTCGTTTGATGATGAAATCTTATACAAAGACACACTTTTGAGAACTATAATATTTATCTTCTCAGGCACTGGATAAAACCTTATTCTCCAAAGACGTGCAACGTTTCTTAAAGAGCCTGGTGTTGAACACAATGCAAAACCGCGAGAAGAGCCACATCGTCAGACCTGACATGATTCATCTGCTCATGCAAGATAAGATTTAGGTTACCTACGTCACATTCCCGGTACTTCACACAAGCGAACATTTAAGCAAATCTATCTATCTATCAATCTTTTGAATTTCTTTAGTCTTAAGATAAAATAAATAAAATCCTTCGCCATTTATATTGTTGTACTTCATTTTATGTTTTACTATCTGGCGCCCGCGACTTCGTCTGCACACAATTAGTAGCTTTTTTGTAGGACTATTTAAGATAAACATTTCCATCATACATTACATATGTGTAACTCTAGCGGTTTTGGCAGCGCACGCCAGAATAGCTCGCAGATGGTAGGTTTTTTCCTACTTACTTGATATTTTGGACAATTCACACAATATCTTTATAAATTGTAGCCTGTGTGTTATTCTGATGTATAAGCTATATTATTGTAAAGTTTCATTAAAATCCATTCAGTAGTTTTTACGTGAAAGAGTAACAAACATCCATCCACACTTACAAACTTTCGCGTTTATAATATTAGTAGGATTATTTATAACCGTTGTATGTGATATGGGTTTCTCCCTGCAAATAAATACTATTATTATTATTATTGTTGAATTTAATTTTCCCTAATCCGCTATACTTACTAAATACTCCCAATATTTATCTGTTAATATTTACAGACTACTTTTCCTCAAGTGATTATTGAAAAAAATTGATTGTCATGCTGAATTGCATGCAAAATCTATACTTATAATAAAACTATAACTGGTCTATGTCTGTACATGAGAGATATTTAAAAAAAACTGAGATGGGTCTTTATAGGGCCAATAGAAGCTAAAACAATTTTTTTTAGAATTTTTGTCTGTCTGTCTGTATGTATGTTTGTTACCGCATCACGCAAAAACTGCTGAATGAAATTTGATGGAGTCTTCACAGTTGTCTTGCTGGTGGTCTAACTTAAAATCTGGTGCATGTTTCATCTTGATACACCACTTAGAACCTAAGATATTAATAAAGCAAATTTTTCTACAAGTCATTATTTCGGATGATAATAAAACGACTGTTAATATTAATTCTTCCAGTAACTCAATATCACATTTAGAAATCATTCATGACTAAAACATCTCTTTTTTACGAAAATTTTGAAAAAAAATGCAATATTTCTCGAACGTACGAGTATGTTCATCATATGGGCGAGGTCAACGGCCGCGGCGCGGCGAACGGCGCGGCGCGTATGGGATTGAGTGAAAGTTACTTTTTGGGGATAAGGATGGGGTTGAGGTTGAGGTTGGGATTGGGATATTGAGAGTCTCGAGTCTGAGTGGGAGTGGAAGTAGAAGTGGGAAGAGAACGGGAGCGGAAGTGGGAACGGGGGCGGATTCTGTAGTTCACACGAGCGGAGCCGCGGGCACAGCTAGTTAAAAATAACTTTCCCACTGTTTGATAACACGACACACTCACTTTTATCTTCAATACATCTCATCATCAGCGTACAAGAGTCCACTGTTGGACATAGGCCTCTTCCACGGCGCGCAACTGAACCCGTTCCTCGGCTCTTCTCATCCAGAGTCTCTACCAGCCGCCACACGTCGCTTCGCTCCATCTAGCCAAAACTCTTGCTTCTTTGTACTAACTTTTTGAGCTATGTCGAAGACTTTAGTTCTCTGACGGATCACCTCATTTCGGATCCTGTCTCTTAGAGAAACTCCGAGCATAGCTCTTTCTATATCCCGCTGAGCAACCTTGAGTATTCGGACTAGGACTAACCATTTTTACACCTTGGGTTATCTTATTGAAGTTTTAATAGGGATCCCAAACTTTTTACAGTAATAAATATAGCCTTTGTTACTCAGGGATAATGTAGCATTCTAATGGTGAAAGAATTTTTGAAAACGGTCCAGTACTTTTTGAGTTTATTGGTTACAAACATACAAATCTTTCCTCTTTATAATATTACTGTAGATTCCTCGAGCTATCCCGTTCTCTCGTGCAGGCGAGTGCAATATAATTTTTTTAAGTTGTAGTTTTAATTGCGATTTTGGCGGCGATGTTGTTCACCAACATCACGCCAAGTGGTATCTCGGGTCGAAAAGCGGACAAAGGAGAGCGCTTTGCGACGTTTGATAGGATCGCGCAGTGGCGCATCGTCTCTGCCTACCTTCACTCTGGGAAGGATCAAGGCGTGAGCATTGTGTATGTATGTAGTTTTGGATTACTCCTGCTTGTAAGTATATAGTATTGTATATGCTTGATTGCAGCTGATAAATAAATATTCTATTCAACAATGACCTCAAAAAAGGTTTTATAATTAAAACAGTTATAAATTTCTGTCCTTTATTTTCTTTTATTATTCTATTTTATCTTGATTACAAATTGTTTTCCTGAGAGTGAATAAATTAGACTCAAGAAGAACCTATACATTCCTTTAAAAAATGTCAACGTCTTTAGGGTGCTCAATTCATCAAACGAATGAAAAAAAAAGTGAAAGTTTATCACTTTTTATACTTAAACATTTTAATACAAGAATTGCACCATTTCCTTTTCGTGAACTCTAATTCCTGTTTCTCAACCTGATCCAGTGTCCACCCTGGATCCTAACGCGAATGGACTCCTTTGATAGCTTTGCCGGGATCTGTGTCTTTGCAGCTGGAGACAGCTCCATGCTCTGCAGCAGCTGGTATGCCATCACCTTAACCTCACACAGGGCGAACCTTGAACCTGAGAAAACTAAGATTTTAGCATCGCAACAATACATCCGTGTGGTTTCCGGCCAACCCCAATCTCCCCGTGGGTTTCGTCAAGGCGACTAAAGGATTACTGCGTGCGATCATTACTGCGATCACCCATCCGCCTGTCAAGCGTGGTGATTATGTCAAATCCTCCAACGGACAGCCCACCAAAAGTGTCATTCTATTGGGGAGGATTATGTCCAGCAGTGGACGTATGTAGGCTGATGATGAGTCTTGTTGTAAATTAAGTTGCCACATCAAGGTTTGGTCCATTGCCACTACTCAACACATACATGCCGTGTGGTTTCCGGTAGAGTAGAATAGGACCACTCCAACTCTTCCCGTGGATGTCGTACAAGGCGACTAAGGGAATATATTATAAAACATCAATCAGGCCTCCCCAAATCTGGCCAGCACGGGGAGTGTGGGCCAAATCTTCCGTCTGCTCCGGCAGATGAAAGAGGGTTGTGCTCCTGCAGTGAAGACAAAAATAACCTGATGATGAGGAACACATACAAAGGTAAGCAATTTGACAGATTGTTGTCTTGACAATGCGATTTGAAATGTTAGAGTCATACAATGACATATAAGGTAGTACCTACGCTAGCCAGGCGCACGCAATAAGCTTATAATAAGTCGACATACAGCTGTAATAAATAAAAAGACTCGCCTTTAATAAATCGAGTATCAAAACAAACAAAGGAAAATGCCTTTTCAGTCAACGATCTCTATATACTTCTAGATGGAGCGTTCCAAACAATCGCTCTGTTCCACGCAACCGCTGCTCTCGGAGCCGCAACTCGTTCGCATTCCCTTTGACACTTGTGCTACGAAGAACATTTAATTATTACTAAATATTGACGCTAGGGGTAAATATCGTAAATATTTTGTAAATAATTAAATGTTCTGCCTAGCAACTGCACATGTTTCAAAGAGAATGTGAACGAGTTGTGTCTCGAGGAGCCGCAGTTGCGTGGAACAGAGCGTTTGTTTGGAACGCTGCATCTAGTCGTAGTACATATAGATCGTTGGTTTCAGTAATAAATAGACAAAGAATTACTTTTGCATTCGGATTTCAATGCATATGCTGTCGAGAAACATAAGGAAATTGCAGGAAGACACGCTCGCATGGAATACACCCACTACTCCTCAGTATTTACTTAGAAAACACTCATATGTATCTCAGCAGTTCAAGAATTGTTACAAAGAGTATGAATTCCTTTTGCCGTGTTGAATGACAGTGCATAATGTAATAAATATCATAAAATAAATAAATATCTCAGGCATTCACACAAATTATCCAGTCCCAAACTAAGCAGAGCCTGTCTTATGGTTACTAGATAACGGATACACATACTTAAAATAAATATATAAACATCCAAGACTTGGGTACAAACATTCATATTCATCATACGAACATTTTCCCCTAGCGGGATTCGAACCCGCGACCTCCGGCGTGGCAGTACGAGAGCTACCCGTTCCGCCACGGAGGTCGTCGTTTGTTTATGAATAGAAAAGTATTTGAATTTATGGCAAAGTGTACTAGTGAAATACTAGTGTACTGAGTACTCGAACAAAATAGCTACAAAATCAACAACCAAAAATGGATAAGTTATTGAAATTTCAACTTCAATGTTACATTCTTTCATAAAAAATACTATCTTACCGATACAGTTCCTGGGACCAAGTCCGAAAGGCATGTAGGTAAAGGGCTTGATGTTGTGCTTGTTCTGTTCGGAGAAGCGCTCGGGGTCGAACTTGAGCGGGTTCGGGAAGTACTCGGGGTCGCGGTGGAACGCCCAAATCGGGATGAAAGCAGTTTCGCCTTTGCGGATCTGAAAATCATAGAAAATGACCGAATTGTGAAACATGATTAGTATTCAACTGTGGCTTGTTTCTGTAGTGTAGAATCATCCACTAATAAGTACTAATAAAATAATGCTCATAATTCTATAAACAGATAATTTCTGTCAAAATGCTGAAGGAGGAAACTGCACGCTTATTGGCCCGATCCTCTGGAACCATGACATGATTGGTCGGAACTAATTAGATGTTGTGCGCGATTAATGATAGTCTTTTATAAGACATTTATAATAAGACATATATAAAACTGTGTTGACAGAATTTCTCGCTTTTCAGAGGCAAAGTCAAGGTAAAAATCCTTTAATGCACTTCCTGGATGTTAGCGATTTGAGAAAAAAACGCGTATCAAAGTTTCAGCAATACACCTTTTAAAATCAAGCCTGAAAAGATTCTGTGAAGCTGAGGCAACATTAATACCAGGCATCTTCGTCATTCAAATAATCGTCTATTTTATAATAGGCTTTCTTACAAAGCGGTTTTAATGTGACCTTACCTACTAATGTATTTGAAAATTAAAAATGTCTATAACTTTTGATTGAGTTAGTCGATTGCGATGAAGTAAAGACTAAATGTTAAGTTAAGTTAAGCCCCATGTTTTTATGAAAAGTCCATCAAAATCCGTTCAGTAGTTTTTAAGTGATGCGTGCACAAACTCACAGACAAACAGATAAACAGACAAAAATTTCAAAAATGATCGAGTGTTCTGTTGCTTATCCTTAGACCCCCCAATTTTTTTTGCAAATATCTTTAATGTAGAGACATGCGAACTTTACGATTTTATTTATTAGATTTTCTTGTTGTAGAAGAGTTTTGAGGTATTTCTCGCCGATGTTTTCTGCCTATGTGTAATAACGTATAGGGTTCAAAATTATCTGCACAAATCCAAATCATCATCATCATTATCAGGTTATTTTTGTCTCCACTGCAGGAGCACAACCCTCTCTCATCTGCCGGAGACAGACGGAGGATTTGGCCTACACTCCCCGCGCTGGCCATACGGGTTGGGTTGGGCCAAATAGTGCAAAAGAATGAAATAGACTTTCGAATTGGAAACTCACGATGTAATCCTCAGTTGCTTCAACGTTGGGTTTTCCCAAATTGTAGTCCTTTTTGCAGATCCTGTCGGTGCCCATCGCTGGTGACCATAATCTCAGCACCTC
The DNA here is from genome assembly GCA_947086405.1 of Esperia sulphurella. Classification (NCBI taxonomy): domain Eukaryota; kingdom Metazoa; phylum Arthropoda; class Insecta; order Lepidoptera; family Oecophoridae; genus Esperia; species Esperia sulphurella. The sequence goes on from OX352267.1 coordinate 16,193,098, forward strand.
TGAAATGTTTTGAGGACGTTACATATTTGTTTATCTGTAAATTAGCTTTAACAAATTATTATTTTACAAGTACAACTTTATCTCCCTTCTTTTCGACATGCCTATCTTATCTTATCTTCTCAGGGGGCCAGGAAGACCTGGCAACACTTCGACCCTTCAGGATCTTTTGTGCCAAACCCCTGACCACCAACGGTGCCCCAAGCCGATTTGGTGGACTTCACATACGCCTCAGAATTTCTTCAATGGCATATGCAGGTTTCCTTACGATGTTTTCCTTCACCGAAAAGCCTATGATATTATAAATAAACCGTACTTAAGTTTCGTGAAACTCATTGGTTGAACCCACGACCTCATGAACGTGAGGCGAGTGCACAACCAACCGGCTACCACGGCTCTTTTCGACATGCCTAAAATCAAATTGTCAAGTCCTACGAGTATATTGAAACAGTACTTTTTCTAAACAAAACAAAATCTATTCAATAATTATTATTGACTAACTTTTGTTCTGTTTTGAAGAAAGTACTGCTGTTTTGTAATTATAGGACTTCACAGTCTGAAAACCATGTTTATAACGTGGAATAGGGGAGAAACTTCTTTTTTTTAGGGTTCCGTAGCCAAATGGCAAAAACGGAACCCTTATGGATTCGTCATGTCTGTCTGTCTGTCTGTCTGTCTGTCCGTCCGTATGTCACAGCCACTTTATTCCGAAACTATAAGAACTATATTGTTGAAACTTGGTAAGTAGATGTATTCTGTGAACCGCATTAAGATTTTCATACAAAAATAGAAAAAAAATCAAAAATTTTGGGGGTCCCCATACTTAGAACTAAAACTCAAAAATTTTTTTTTCATCAAACCCATACGTGTGGGGTATCTATGGATAGGTCTTCAAAAATGATATTAAGGTTTCTAATATCATTTTTTTCTAAACTGAATAGTTTGCGCGAGAGAATCTTCCAAAGTTGTAAAATGTGTGTCCCCCCCCCTGTAACTTCTAAAATAAAGGAATGATAAAACTAAAAAAAATATATGATGTACATTGCCATGCAAACTTCCACTTAAAATTGGTTTGAACAAGATCTAGTAAGTAGTTTTTTTTTAATACGTCATAAATCGTAAACCACAATAATATTATTAAAACATCGATCAAAGTTACAACGAACTACTATAACTTTTATATTATGTTACTTGCTGGTACGGAACCCTTCATGGGCGAGTCCGACTCGCACTTGTTTATGAATGGTGCAAACGAGAATAGTAGAGTCATTTGCACCACTAATGGTGCTACTCATAGATGCAGATAACACCACGGGATAGTGTTGTATAGTTTTAGTTTGACACAGATTTTTCTATCGTAAATGACCAGTCTTGTACTGGTGGTCTGGTATTTTTGGCAGAAGGGATCGCCTGACTATGGCATTTCCCTCCGTGTTGCTTTCTGATTAAAAATATAACTACTGACCTAAAATGATGATCGTCAGTCAATAATAGTACCATATATATAATAGATCGCTACCACCAGACATCCGTAATAGTCAATACTTTTAAATTTTCAAAAACCGTGTTATAGAAAACTATCTGTCACTAAGTTAGGATTGGAATCTATATCTTAAATGTATTTTATGAATGTTTGTATATTATTATTATTTAATAATGTATATTATATTTATATACTTATATTTCTTATCGCGTAGGTTATATTCTATGTATGTGGGTGTATAGTTTATATCAGTGTATGTATGTATATGTTTTTTTTTATTTACGTACACATTGGGCTCGATTCTGAAGGCACACAATTAAAATTTGACAGCACTAAAATTAGTTTCGTCTTTATCTTCATAATACCGTGTGACAAGGATAGCAACAGTTTTAGTGCTGTCAAATTGTTATGCTGTGCCTTCAGAATCGGGCCCAAATGTCTGCCTATGTCTGCCTCTCTTAATTCAATTATCTCTCTCGCGGGTCTGCTGGAAGAAATCTCTCTCAGAGAATTTCGCCCTTTGTACTTGTGTTTCTTTTTAATGTATTATTTTTGTTTTATCTGTGTGTGTGCAATAAAGAGTTAAACAAATAAATAAATTCATTATAAAAGCAAAACAAATTTATTTCATCAAACGAACCTGAAACTACCATATCCAAATACTTCATTTGCTGAATGGAGTTGTAGTCAAACTTGCCGCCGTTCTTAGCCTCATTGTCTCTTATCTCCTGCGCCAGTTTCTCCTGAACGTCAGGGTTCACAGCCAGCTCGTGTGTGAGGAAAGACATCGCTGTGGAGACAGTCTCGAAGCCAGCAAGGAAGAACAGCACCGCCTGAGCGACCAAATCGTCATCAGTCCATACTGCAATTAAGGTCATCATCAGGTTATTTTGGTCTCCACTGCAGGAGCACAACCCTCTCTCATCTGCCGGAGACAGACGGAGGATTTGGCCTACACTCTCCGCGCTGGCCAGACGGGTTGGGGAGTCCTGATTGATGTTTTATAATATATTCCCTTAGTCGCCTTGTACGACATCCACGGGAAGAGTTGGAGTGGTGCTATTCTACTCTACCGGAAACCACACAGCAAATTAAGGTAATAACTGATTAATAAACAAACTGTTTCATCATCAACCCAAATACGTCCACTGCTGAACATAAGCTTCCCCAATATAATGGCATTTTTGGTGAGCTGTCCATTGGGAGAATTGTCATAATCACCACGCTTGGAGATACACAGGAGAACACTGCTGTTCATCCTTAGTGCATTCCCTTAGTCGCCTTCACGAAACCTACGGGATGATTGGGGGTGGCCCTATTCTAAGCCGGGAACCACATTGCCAATACATAATATGTAACTTCATAAAGACGAGTGTTTAGTATAATTCTAAACAAATATTATCTGGTCTGTTACATGTTTTTTTTTTATATGCATTGTTATTATTATGTACACTAAGTTATAACATTGTTATAAATCTCATACACGAGTTGTGTAGAATTGACATTTTGTATACTATATTTGTGATTATTTTTTGACATTTTGTATACTATTTTTTTATTATTTTTTGACGATCACATTAACTCTGACCTTTTACGTAAGTTAATCTATGTATTAAAATTTGTAATGTGAAATAAAGAAATCTAATCTAATCTAATCTATTTCGCACCTCTGTTACTATCTTTCTTGCCAACAGCAGATTCTTCAACTGTAGCAAAGCCGGCGTCAGCGTCAGCAGTAATCTTAGGCTCATGTGATAGTTTACCTGAAATATTTACATTTGATGATAATTGTATTATTTAATAATAATAATAATATGTCAGACATTCACACCACTTATCCAGTCCCAAATTAGGAGGAGCATGTGTTATGGTTACTAGGTAACGGATAAACATACTTAAATAAATATATAAACATCCAAGACTTGGGTACAAACATTCATATTCATCATACGAACATTTGCCCCTAGCGGGATTCGAACCCGCGTGGCAGGCCGAGAGCTACCCGTTCCGCCACGGAGGTCGTCAAAATTATTTGAAACAAAAGAATGAGTGTAATTAGCAACCTGCGACCCACTGTACATAATTATATACACACTTCAATCCTGTCTCATCATCATCAGCCTATATACGTCCACTGCTGAACATAAGCCTCCCCAATAGAATGCCACTTTTGATGGGCTTTCCATTAGGAGAATTGCCATAATCACCACACTTGGCAGACGGATTGGTGATCGCAGTAATGATCTTAATATAGACATAGACGTACTTTATTGATAACGACCGTTACAGGTCAAATAAAAATTATACACAAGTTAAATAAAATCAAATTATAACGGCAAATTAAACACAATTAAATATAAAAACATCAATAACATAAATATAAAAATGTCAAATAAAATTCTTAAAACTAAATAAATTAAGTTAATGCACACAGTAGTTCATTAGTAGTTTATACACAGGAGAATGCTGCTGCTCATCCCTGGTGCAAACCCTTAGTCGCCTTGACGACACCCACGGGAAGATTTGGGGTGGCCCTATTCTAAGCCGGGAACCACACGGCTTCCTGTTTAATTAAACTCCAAAGAACTATATAATAATAAACTAGCTGATGCCCGCGACATCGTCCGCGTGGACAACTTAACATCACAAATTATTATGTATTTCCCGTAGAAATGAAATTTTTTTGGGATAAAAACTATCCTATGTCCTATTCCAGGACCTGACCCATATGTGTGCCAAGTTTCATCTCGATCCGTCCAGTGATTGAAGCGTGATTGAGTAACAAACATCCAAACATCAAAATATCCAGAAATCTGACTTTTTATCTGTATTTTACTGTCAAAATGCCGCGATAACTATATCTCTAGTATATCTATTCTTTAAAAAAAGATTTAGTAATACATGACAAAGATTTCGCGTTTGACATATTTATCTAAATTCATTTGTCTGATTCCATATAAAAGAGAAATCCTAGTTGGGGCGCAAAATAAGTAGAAAGTTACCTACAAAACCAAACTAAACTTACCTACAAAATTTAATGCAAGCCAAATTGAATCCTACGCGCTTGGATGAAAGTCAATGTTACACTGAACCGCTAAATCACGCACACATTGACAGTCGCACGCGATTCGCCTAGGGCCGGTACCTACGCTTACGGACTGTGGAGCGGCGCGGGACTTTACTCAAATGTGTCACATCGCTCTCATGAGCCTCGGCAGTTGGGGCCGCGCCGCGTGAGTATATTTTTATACCTAAAGTGCAGAGTGAGACAGACCTGAAACATGGGGCTTAACTTAACTTAACATTTAGTCTTTATTTTATCGCAATCGGCTAACTCAATCAAAAGTTATAGACATTTTTAGTTTTCAAATACATTAGTAGGTAAGGTTAGTATGCAATATATTGCACATAATAGTAATACCGTACTATTCAGATTACGATGAGTTTGGATTACATTTGGAGCTGCGAGTAGGAATTGGAGTGGGATTGGGCGTGGGCGTGGGCGTGGGCGTGGGCGTGGGAAAGGGGAGTGGGTGTGGGAGCGGGAGAGGGCGCAGGAGTGGGACCAGAGCGGGACCGGAGCGGGAGCGGAAGCGGGAGCGGGAGTGGTAATGGGAGCGGATTCTGTAGTTCACGCGAGCGGAGCCGCGGGCACAGCTAGTTACCTAATATTAAGTCGCAAAAATCTTATAGTAAATGCAATATTGACTCGACGAACATTATCATAAACTTTATCGTAGATTTTATCACTATCGTGATAAAAAAAACCACAATCATCAGCACCTTTCTTCGCTTGCATGAGCAAATGTATCATGTCAGGTCTGATAATGTTGCGGTCCTCGCGATCCTGCATTGTGTCCATCACCAGACTCCTAAAGAAATGCTTCACGTCTTCTGAGAACACGGAAACTTTTAGATGCTGAAAAGGTGAAGAAATGGTTAGTACCACATTAAAGATTTCTTTATTATTCATTCATTCATCATCAACTGAAATAGATCCACTATTAAACATAAGCCTCCCCAACAGAATGCCAGTTTTGGTGGGATGTCCAATGGGGGATTTGCCATAATCACCGCGCTTGGCAGGTAGTTTGGTAATGATCTTAATATCTCGTACACCGGAAGACGCTACCCCTAGCGCAATCCCTTGGTTGCCTTGGCGATACCCACGGGAAAATGGGGGTGGCCCTATTCTAAGCCGGGAACAGCTATATAAAGTTACATCACAAAAGTTAAAAAACTTCATTAAGCCCGTAGAATGCCTCAATAAAATATTATTATCATCAGGTTAGGTTAGGTTAGACCATTAAAGATTTCTTTTTTTTGTCATTCATTCATCATCAACTGAAATAGATCCACTATTAAACATAAGCCTCCCCAACAGAATGCCAGTTTTGGTGGGATGTCCAATGGGGGATTTGCCATAAACACCACGCTTGACGATGGGGGATTTGCCATAAACACCACGCTTGACGATGGGGGATTTGCCATAAACACCACGATTAACAATGAGGGATTTGCCATAAACACCACGATTAACAATGAGGGATTTGCCATAAACACCACGATTAACAATGAGGGATTTGCCATAAACACCACGCTTGACGATGGGGGATTTGCCATAAACACCACGATTAACAATGAGGGATTTGCCATAAACACCACGCTTGACGATGGGGGATTTGCCATAAACACCACGCTTGACGATGGGGGATTTGCCATAAACACCACGATTAACAATGAGGGATTTGCCATAAACACCACGATTAACAATGAGGGATTTGCCATAAACACCACGATTAACAATGAGGGATTTGCCATAAACACCACGATTAACAATGAGGGATTTGCCATAAACACCACGCTTGACGATGGGGGATTTGCCATAAACACCACGATTAACAATGAGGGATTTGCCATAAACACCACGCTTGACGATGGGGGATTTGCCATAAACACCACGCTTGACATGCGGATTGATTAACGCAGTAATGATCTTAATATAACACAGGATAACGCTGCTGTCTGGTGTTCACGACAACCACAGGAAGATTGGAAGAAAGTATCAATTGCTTACTTTCATCAGTTGTGGAAAGCTTGCGAATCCAAAGAATTTGATGAATTGCCAAAGCGATCCGAAGTCTGAAGCCTCCTTGCCCTTCATATAGAACTTGTTCTGCTCTTCAGCGTGGGAGTCCACTTTGAGGCCGAAAGCGCATGATGCGATCACGTCATTGGCGTAGCGAGTCGTCAGGTCCTTGGCGTCGATGTCGATATAATCAACTGGTGAAGAAAGAGAATCATCGTCATCCTAAATACATACACTGCTGAATGCAAGCCTCCCCAACAGAACGCCACTTTTGGTGGGCTGTTCATGGTGATCGCAATAATGATGTTAATATACACAGGAGAACGCTGCCCGTTCCTGGTGCAGTCCTTGATGACACCCACGGGAAGATTGGGTAGGGGGGGGACATTATTACAAACCGGGAGTCAGACGGTACGAAAGAGAAAATGAAACGTAACAACGAATGTAGAAGGGACAACATTGAATAAAATGCAGAGTTATTATTTTACAATATTTAAAAACATAGCATCTTAAAGTGAAATGTATCTCTTTGCTTTGATATATTATTAGTTATCTTGCACTGTTATTGTTACTACTTACATTTCGACGATTGTATCTTGTCCTTGAGCGCCTTTATCATCTGGTCCCCCACCTCCACCATGAATGGCACCATCACACGTATCTTGGAACTCGTGAAGGCTGGACTAAGCGTTGACCGCATATCTTTCCATTCATCACCTTTAACAGCAAACGCAATAAATGTAATCATCTAAATTAATTTCTTGGTCTTTCTATGTGGTCTGAGTCTTACCTTTCAAAGTGAATAGATTCCTCCCAAACAATGGATCATTGTCTTGGTTCACGAGTCCTCTGTGGTCTATGAAGTGTTCAAAGTCCTTGACAGTGACTTTCTTTATCAACTCCAGGTCTTGGAGTACTACTATTGGGGAAATGAAGTCATATCTTCCCACGAACCTTGACGTAAAATACAAATGTATGTGACGTTTAATTTTATTAGTGTTGTATAATTATTTACTGAGTTTGATAATACAAGATACAACGCATAAGCCATGTGAATATCTTAATAACATTTGTTGATTATACACTGGCTTCATATTCAAGAGGTCGTGGTTTCAAACCCCGCCTGTACCAATGAGTATTCCCAAACTGATGTACGGTTTATTTATAACTAGCTGTTGCCCGCGACTTCGTCCGCGTGGACAACTTAACATCACGAATAATTATGTATTTCCCGGAATGGAATGGAATGTTTTTTCCTATGTTCTATTCCAGGACTATATGTGTGCCAAGTTTCATCACGATCCGTCCAGTGGTTGAAGCGTGATTGAGTAACAAACATCCAAATACTTATCCAAACTTTCGCATTTATAGTATTAGTAGGATAGACCACAGGCTTTTCGGTTAAGGAAAACAGCTTAAGAAACCTGCTTAGGTCAAAGACAGGATTTTAAGGCGTACTAAATCGGCTTGTGGAACCGTTAGTGGACAGGGGTTTGACACAAAAGATCCTGAAGGGTCGAAGTATCGTCAGTCAGGTAGCGCCCTAAGAAGACAAGATGAAAAATTAGACGTAATCAATTTGTGAAATTGTACACATTGTCTGTCCCTTGGGGTAATTAGAAATTAAAATCAAATTGTAGTATGTTGTATCACACATGTGGGTACTGTTTAAATAAACAGTCATACACGAACTGTGGTTTGATTCACAACATGGTGACAGCGGTGGCTCAATTTTAATTGTTTTTTCAAGAAATGTGTCGGTTTATAAAGAAAGACAGTTTATAAAAAGAAAATAAAAGTGAAGAACGCAGTCTAACACGACGCGACGGTGTCATGGGGAATATCGTAGTAGTGGACTCCGGTAGAAATTTCTCAAATCAATTTATTCAACCCTGCAACTGAATACATTGCATTGGGCAGGTCACAGTACAATGTTATTTTTATGTCAATTTTAGTTACAAAATAATTTTAATTACAACTTAAGCTCAGCTATCAGAAAATGAATATTCATCTAATGAAATAATTGGGAGAAAACCAACGATCTCTATGTACTACTAGATGGAGCGTTCCAAACATTCGCTTTATTCCACGCAAGTAGCCACAACTCTTTCACATTCACAATGAAACTTGTGCAGTTACTACGCAGAAAATTTAATTATTACTGAATATTGACGTTACGGTTAACTCCACAAGTTTCATTGTGAATGTGAAAGAGTTGCGGCTACTTGCGTGGAACAGAGTGATTGTTTGGAACGCTCCATCTGGTAGTACATAGAGATCGTTGGAGAAAACGAACTAATTAGGTAATACCAGTGATAGATACATTACCTCTCTCCGCGGAAAGCGTTGTAAGATTTTACGATGTTATCGGATAAATGATCTAAGCGGAACAATATCCGAGCAAAATTGCCAAGAATCGGCACCGGCGTGAAGTGCTTGACGCCATGCCTGCTGAACCTCGAGTAGACCTGGCGCAGGTACAACACCAACGCGGTGAAGATCGCCGCTAACCAGATCCAAAAGATCATGGTTTAAAATTGACGTTGCTAATTAGAAATGCAAGAATTATCTATACTTTATCCTTTAAAGACGGTGAACTATGACATTTAAGATATTGTTGTAAAACTGCAAGATTATTTAATACATTCTTTACTTCCCAAAGTTTACAAATACACAACACAATAGTCTAACGCGAGCGTCAAGCTATAACTGGCATAAGATTTGCAGTCAAAACATAAATGACGTAATACAGTTTTATAATACACTGAGATAATGTATATAACAGAGATACGCATGACATAATCTATATTATCATGTTTTTAACTGAAGCATCGTAAGTTCAAGTCCAGATATTTTATATGGAGCCCCTTTCATTGTTCTTTTAATTAGTAAGAAACTAAGATCAGTAATTGATAAAGTAAGTTACATTAAATATAATTCCATCTTTGAAGCTATTTTTTTTTTCTATATATCAATTCATGTGTCGTGGTGGAGGACGCCTTCCACGTATGGGTGGAGTGCGTCCGGAACGAGTCGTACAGGAGGCAAATTTTTGAGAATGAGATGTTTTGGCAAGTAGGTGGCTGTAACAGTGTCTTGGCCTTTCCTCTGTCAGTTTTGGCTGTGAAATTGTATAAAATAGCTATTAGAAATAGATAGAATACTTATAGACATAAAATAGAATACTTATAGAGCGACATAGTCATGTTTATGACAAAGCTCTTTAAATAAAGATTTAAAAAAAAAATCATGTACTCATTCGTTGCAAATGATATTCTTCGAAATGTTTACTGTACTTAGCTATTAACGAATTTTTATTTGATTGATTCAATTTATAAAATAACTGTGTACATAATTTTATATTTTGTATGTTATCTAAAATTTCATGTAATTTTTGGTATTTTATGGTTTTTGCTGTTTGCATAATATGTAGGTACTCCGATAATTACGCATAAACTTTTATGGACTACTAGCTGTTGCTCGCGACTTCGTCCGTGTGGAAAACTTAATATCACAAATTGTTAAGTATTTCCCGTAGGAATGCGAGGTTTTTCAGGTAAAAAAATATCCTATGTCCTATTCCAGGACTTAACCTATATGTGTGCCAAGTTTCATATCGATCCGTCCAGTGGTTGAAGCGTGATTGAGTAACAAACATCCAAATATCCAAACTTTCGCATTTACGAGTATAATGTTAGTAGGATAAAATGAAACCACAATTAACGTCTTAGTATCTTATATGTATTAAGCATATATTTTATTAACTTTAATATATCATGTGATATATTTTCAAGCATAGTACAAAATTATACCACGCACAAACTGCGCATCATAATTTTATCTAACTCCTGACTCTTAGTCTGATCCAGTGACCGCCCTTGATTCTAAGACCAAAGGACTCCTTTGCGAGCTTGGTAGGGATCTGTGTCTTCGCGGCTGGAGACAGCTCCATGCTCTGCAGCAGCTGGTACGCCATCGCCTTCACCTCGCACAGGGCGAACCTGGAACCTAAACAAATTCACGAGATTTTGATCAGGCTTTAAGTAGTGTAAACAGTAGAATTATGATACAGGTAGGTATATTCAAATATCTGGGGTTATTGTCTTTGTATTAATAATGGAACAAATCGGCCGAATCTTCTGTTCAAATTGTACCGAACCTATTATTCGGTCGAACCGGGTAGCTCTCGGACTGCCATTGCCACGCCGGAGGTTGCGGGTTCGAATCCCGCGAGGGGCAAAAGTTCGTATGATGAATATGAATGTTTGTACCCAAGTCTTGTATGTTTATATATTTATTTAAGTATGTGTATCCGTTATCTAGTAACCATACCACAGGCTCTGGATAGTTTGGGACTGGATAATTGGTCTGAATGTCTGAGATATAGAACAGGTGTTTGCTAAGGTCTGAGTTGGTCTACTTGTATTAGTCATAGTTCGAATATTTGGTTCAAAATTGACCTAAACCGAATCAAATATTCGGTCGCATATTCGGAGAGGTTCGATCACATAAATAATTTACAGTGTTAATATTTAAGTATTGATTTGATTACACGAAAAAAACTTTTAACTGGTTACAAGTTTTGGAAATAAATTTTAGTTTGTACAGTTAATTTTTGATTGGTTTCCATATTACAAAACAATCACTAGTAGGGTTTTTATAAGGACAATTTAGGTAAGTTTGTTAAGATAGGTTACACCTTAAATTTAGTTTTTAGAAAAACTAACGACTAACGAATGATCTCTATGTACTACTAGATGGAGCGTTCCAAACAATCGCTCTGTTCCACGCAAGTAGCCACAACTCTTTCACATTCACAATGAACCTTGTGCAGTTACTACTCTAATTATTTACTAAATATTGACATTATTTAACCGTAGCGTCAATATTTAGTAATAATTAAATGTTCTGCGTAGTAACTGCACAAGTTTCATTGTGAATGTGAAAGAGTTGTGGCTACTTGCGTGGAACAGAGCGATTGTTTGGAACGCTCCACCTGGTAGTACATAGAGATCGTTGCGACTAATGGAATATTCGACAACTGTACCAAATATTCGGCCTATCATTAAATTGTATACATATTTTAGAAGCACTAATGTTTTAAATGTAATAAAATTCCTTACCAATGCAATTCCTGGGGCCAAGTCCGAAAGGCATGTAAGTAAAGGGCTTGATGTTGTGCTTGTTCTGTTCGGAGAAGCGCTCGGGGTCGAACTTGAGCGGGTCCGGGAAGTACTTGGGGTCACGGTGGAACGCCCAAATCGGGACGAATATACCCTCATCTTTACGGATCTGAGATTATTAAGAAAAATTATAATAATTATAAAGGATTCCCCCCCCCCCTCCCCCCTCCCCATTTTTTTTTGTAAATATCTTCAAAGTCAAAATCATTTATTGCATATGAGTACACTTGGTACATTTAAACACGTCATTTTTTTATCGACTACCGCTTCCTAGGAGTTAGCGCTGTGAAGAAGAAACGGCGCAACAAACTTCACGCAACACATCTTTTCAAAATCAAGTTTGCATACAATTAATAAAGATTTTGCGAAGCTGAATTAACATTAGTACCAGGCATCTTTGTCATTCAAATAATCGTTTGACAGACTGTCTGTACAATCGCTTCAATGTACAGATACGCGAAGTTACGTTTTTATTTATGAGAATAAGATTTTAATACATGTTTTTTGCAATAGAGAAATAAATATTAGAAGAACTCACAATGTAATCTTCAGTTGCTTCACCGTTAGGCTTTCCCAAGTTGTAATCCTTTTTACATATTCTATCGGTTGCTATTGCTGGGGGCCATAGTCTTAGCACCTCTATAAAAGATTTCAATACGTTATTACTAGTTGATATGAATCGTAATAAAGAGATCCGACGAAGAACGAAGGTGACCGACATAGCAGAAAGGATAAGCAAGCTGAAGTGGCACATCTGACGCAGAACCGACAGCCGTTGGAGCAGACGAGATCTGGAGTGGAGACCGCGGACTGGCACGCGCAGATGGAATGACCTAAAGAAGGTGGCCGGAAGCAGCTCGATGCGGAGGGGAGAGGACCGGGTGTGGTGGCGTTCATTGAGGAAGGCCTATGTACAGCAGTGGACGTCTAAAGGCTGACATGATGATGATGATGAGTACTAGTTGAAAGGTCAGCATTTACATGAAACAATGCCTCTTTACAGCAAGTGATAATGCACATCTATTGATATTTTTTTATCATTTTGATTTGTTTTGTTTGACAATGCTACTTTCATCATCTTCAAATCAGGCCTTAGACGTCCACTGTTGACAATAGGCCTTCCCCAATGAACGCTACTTTATCGCATTTACCTGCGAAAGTTAGGATTTCTGGATATTTCGATGTTTATTACTCAATCACGCTTCAACCACCATCCCGAAAAAACATCTCATTTCTACGGGAAATGCATAATAATTTGTGATGTTAAGTTGTCCACGCGGACGAAGTCGCCGGCAACAGCTAGTAATGTATAAACTGGTCGCTCTTCGCCATGTATTTCCAAAAGACGCTTAAGCGCTAGCCATGTGTGAATACAAGGGATACATTATAAAACATCAATCAGGCCTCTGGCCAGCGCGGGGAGTGTAGGCAAAATCCTCCGTCTGTCTCCGGCAGATGAGAGAGGGTTGTGCTCCTGCAGTGGAGACAAAAATAACCTGATGATGAATGAAATGAAATGTGTGAAATGGATATAAAGAAAGGTAAACAAAATCGACTTAACCTAGAGTCCTTAATGTCCCAAAAGATGGAAATAAATGGGTATGAGTAATAAATGGGTAAATACAATAGTACAACGAATTTAAGTAGCAGATTTCATTTATAAATATATTATTTGTCAAACCAACCTGAAATAACCATATCCAAATAAGTCATTTGTTGTATAGAATTGTAGTCAAATTTTCCTCCATTCTTGGCGTCGTTCTCCCTTATCTCCTGCATTAGTTTCTCCTGCACGTCAGGATTTATAGCCAACTCATGCAGGAGGAATGACATCGATGTGGAGACAGTCTCAAAGCCAGCAATGAAGAACAGCACCGCTTGGGCAACCAGATCATCATCAGACCAGTCTGAAATTATTTTATTTTATTATAATACTAGCCATTGCTCGCGACTTCGTCCGCGTAGGTATTTACACATCTTCACTACTTTTAACGATTAATTTGGGTTCCCGTAGAAATGAGATGTGTTTCGGGATGAAAACTATCCTGTCGTATTCCAGGACCTAACCTATATTTGTGCCAAGTTTCATCCCGGTCCGTCTAGTGGTTGAAGCGTGATTGAGGAATAAGTGACTTAAATGTTTGTATATTTGGGTGTTTGTTACTCAATCACGCTTCAACCACTGGACGGATCGATATTTTTTATCCCGAAAAAACATCTCATACCTACGGGAAATACATAATAATTTGTGATGTTAAGTTGTCCACGCGAGTAGGTGATTATTGGGCATTCTGGCTCACTTTCAATCAACCAAAATCGATTGGGCATTCTAGCTCACTTTCAAATGACGAAAACAGATTGGGCATTCTGGCTCACTTTTCACTCGCTTCACTCGTTCGCTCGCTGCGCTCGCACAGTGAGCCAGAAAGCCCAATCTGTTTTCGTCATTTGAAAGTGAGCTAGAATGCCCAATCGATTTTGATTGTTTGAAAGTGAGCTAGAATGCCCAATCGGTTTTCGCTGTTTGAAAGTGAGCCAGAATGCCCAATCGGTTTTAGACATTTGAAAGTGAGCTAGAATGCCCAATCGGTTTTCGCTGTTTGAAAGTGAGCCAGAATGCCCAATCGGTTTCCGACGTTTGTTTGTATTAAAATAATCGCATGACTTAGAACATCTTGACAAAAGCGACTCACGTCCAATAACGATTGCAAACATCGTCGATTAAAACCTGTTGTATGTTTCGAACGGAACGCGTTTGAGTGCGCGTTGGGTTACGTACCGACGATTACCAAGCTATGTTCGCCGTCCGACGCGCGGTTGGAGTCGAGGCGCGAGTCGCCCCTGTGTAGCGCTCTGAACGCGATTATGTTTGTGTATGCGACGTATAACGACCTAATCGAAATTAGGTTATGTAATATAAAATTAATAAAATAATAAACTCACATGTACGAGAATCTATGTTGCGTGCACTTTGTTCTGATCACACTTTACTCACATTTATATATACATTACGAAATCTGATTTAAGGCTAACAGAGAGATATTTTAGGTTTTAACATTTTTAAGCTTCCAGCACCTAGAAACATTATTCCATCATGAGACAATTACTATTTGTAGGTACCATCCTGTCACCGCTTGTTCAAGGAATTGTTCAAGCCCGATTGGTCGTGCAGTTCGTTATAAAGAATTTCCTAAACTAACAGCACCAAGAACCTTATTCCTTCACAAGACAATTATAATCAATTATCTTGTCGCCGTTTGCTCAAGGAATTGTTCAAGCCCGATTGGTCGTACCGTTAGCAAGGACTTCCTAAAGTCACAGCACCAAGAACCTCATTCCTTCACAAGACAATACATACATTTAGCATCTGCTTAAGGAATTTGTTCCCAGCCCGTTTGGTCGTACCGTTAGCCCAAAGTTAAAGCCAAACCTTCACAACATCTCAAGTAATTATTTCTACCTTGAACCAGCTTTCTGTATCTGAGTTACACTTTCCATAAATAACACAACAATAAACGTGGCTCCTCACCGCGTTGCAATTTACAATAATAATTACAAAATAAAAGAGTCAATGCAAACATGCTACCAATTAATTAATAAAGGGTTCTGTATATCGAAATCATTTCTCAATGTCACATTACTCGAATGTTTTATGTATTTTTACTTAGTTAGGCCCTAGACTTGATGAGTATGGCGAAAAACACATATATGGTAAAATAATTGAGTTTTGCGGACTACAATACTTTGCGCTCTATAAGCTCTCTTCTATTCATCCTGGTTGATTACATTTAATATTTCAAGTTTATTAACTAACGCGCAGGTATATCTGCATTTTATCTCTATCACATACATGTACGTAACTCCGCAAATACAAAAGAACACAAAATTTATGTCTCCGTTCAAAGTTCATTATAAATGAACTAACATTCTTACATTGATTCATAAATGTGAAACAAAACAATGTCGACTTAGCCTAGAGTTCTCAATGTCCCAAAAGGTTGAAATAAATCAGTATGAGTATTGAAGAATTGTATAAGGGTTTTACAAATTATGTAGCGATCCCTAATACTTACATATTACGTTACGAGCATTATGTTATGTTCTTGTGTTACTTGAGTACCGAGCGCGCACAGAGCGCTTATCAAAGCAAAAGAATGTCGACGTACAGTCAAAGAAAAAACAGGAGAATACGTAATGGTATTAGTTATAATATTTCAATAGCAGGTAGGCACTATAATTTAATCGATTTTGTTTAATTGACTTTTTAAAATAGTTTCGAAAACACCCAATTCGCTGATTTATGATTTCCGGTATCATCATGATGTTTTATGTTTTTTTATTAAAGTGTTTGTTATAATACATGGTCCTAATCGCGATTATTACTAAGTATGCAATATGTTAATAAATAACTTATTCATTACAATGATTCCCACGACTGTACTTGAAATGCTGAAACTTCATTTTACATTGCGCATGGTTACGACGTATTAGAGGTATGTACACATTGATTAAATTTAGTGTGACATTAAGTTCCAACAATTTAAATATTATATAATGTTATCTAATACTCCATTTTATATTTACAAAATTTCAGTAACGCGACCAATGATAGACGTACAAAGTTTATAATGTGCAATAATGATTGTACAGAGATCAATAGAATGGGTAAGTGCTAAAAACATAATGGATAAGCACCTATAAGAATAATTTAGGTGCTTAATTACCTATAACAGTCTGTTATCTTACGATAGAATTACATATTTATAAAATAGAATCATAATTCATAATAACTTTACAAAGTTAAAGAATCTAGTTAAACTAATTGTTGTGTACCTACTTTAAGTTGAGTACTCGCCCTAACATAGCCAAGTATTAAATGACGACCGTCACCTTTTGATATTGCCGCGAATCGTAGTTCACATACACCGCAATGTGTCACTTATTTACCTATGTTCCATACACAGTTTTATGCTGATCTGATTAAAATGTCAGGGGTATTAAACAATTCACAGAACTTTCATCAAAAATTAATCAATTAAACAAGCATAAACATCTATTACATGTGTGCAGTCACGTAAAAATGTTAGTACTTTTCCTAGTAGAAGTAGCATGTTCATGTACATAAATATGTAATAAAATTACTTGCAATGATACTCAGTCAATGTTGATTTTATTACAGAAGATGTATGTATGCATATTATTGGAAGCAGATACATTTTACGTTATTAAATGTATCAGATTTTATATCAAAAACGCACCACCTAATAAGCTTATTTGATTTCTTTACCCGAAGGTTTCTCGGAAGTGATCGCATTATAGCAATAATACCGCTTCCGTTTTACTTAGACACAAATAAATGTAATTTGGTTTCTTTACCTTCCTGTGCAATAATCACTATTGCATTTTAATTGTTTGTCCGAAGGTTTTTAGTCCCTGATAATTTTATTATCATTAAAGCGCTTTGAATATTGTTCAAATTTTTTATTGTCTTTTCTGATTCGGTACGTGGTTGTCGTTAGTTCGTTTCCGCGCATCGTCAGTGTCCAGTGCCCCCGCTACCCCTCCCCGCCGTCTTCAGTTCTACCAGCGTGCGCATCTTCGTGAAAACAATAATGTTCGTAAGTTTGGATTATTATTCATTTTTAAATTAATAAAGTTTTTCAACATTATATACCTATCTAGTCGCAAACTATCATTTCCCTGTACTAAACAAGAATTTCACAAATATTTTACTCATCAGTTAAGTTTTAATGATGTTTTATTCGAAATAACAGTAAGGGTTTATTTTATTTGCAGGTCTGAATCCGAGTATTACAGTAAGAGGAGCGTGGAAGAAGCCAGTAAAAGAAAATCGTGCGCGTTTGATTCGGATGACGACGGTGACGTAAGGTTAGTTGTAGTACTTACCAAATATTTTATTTTTTATTCAATCAGAGACGCTATATGTAACAAATAATGGAGTCGTCCACTTCGGTCTCGTACTTACAGTGATTGTATATTGAAATCATAATTATAAAACCTACCCTATTCATTCACTATAAAATAGTTAAGAACTTTATCCAAAATCACAGACACACGCGGAGAGAGACTTTGTTTTACGCTATTATTATTAGATTAACGTTGTATTATTATTATTATTTCAGGTCTGTGCC
This sequence comes from Esperia sulphurella, assembly GCA_947086405.1. Taxonomy (NCBI): domain Eukaryota; kingdom Metazoa; phylum Arthropoda; class Insecta; order Lepidoptera; family Oecophoridae; genus Esperia; species Esperia sulphurella. The sequence goes on from OX352267.1 coordinate 16,211,002, forward strand.
ATCGACTGCCGCGCCCGCCAAGCCGAAGACTAAAAAGCTGAGAACGAAGCAGGTTCCATCGTCATCGGCTGTGAGCAAAAAAGGAAGCCGCGAGTGGTCCCTGCTGTCTGACGACAGTGAGGACGAAGAGGAAGCTCGGCGCGCGGCCTCCAAGCGGCCGCCGCTCACGTCTGCTCTGACGCGGCGCGTAGCCGACGGCGTGCTGCGTCGCACCGCCCTGCTGGCCGGCGACCAGTTCGTGGAGCTGAGAGTGTACGACACGCGAGACATCCTGCGCGTCGACCCGAAGGACAGGTGGGAAAAAGCTGCAATAACTCTTAAGTATCAAGTTGGTTCGGGAGCTGATGAGCTAATTTTTTTGAAGAAATTCATTAATGCGGCAAAAACTAGGTTCAAGGAAGACGGGCAGTTCTTTTCTAATAAGAAAAAATAATTTAATTTGTATATTTTTTATTAAAATAACTTTGTGGTTTTTATATTAAATATATTAAAAACTTTCAACTGCATACAATTTAATTAATTAACCTAGGTAGGTACTAATACAAACCAGAAATCGGTCACATATTTTATATTCTCTATTTCTTTTTAAATTTTCAATTACATAAACAAGTTAGGCCTTTTAGCCTCTAGACCATCGAAGTAAAGTGTTAAAATTAATGTTTTCATCCTAGAACAAAAATATCTCAACCATGGCAGGCAGAAACATTTTCTGTACTGTTTGTGATCTAACCATCAAAAGTAAAGCCTTTTCGGGTCACCTCCGAAGTCGTTTACATAAAGATAATAACTCGATCGAAATAAGTCCAAATGTTGAAAAACTTTGTTCAGCATTTAGAAACCGAATTGCTAGTTTTAGGGTACGGGAACGCGGACGGCAGTCGGGACCGAGACGTGGGGGTAGCGAGGGTAGTGAGGCGGACTGCGACAGCGATTGTGGGAGCGAGAGCGAGCGTTCGGCTGCCCCCGCGCCCGGCGAGTTCTTGAGGCGCGTGCGCCGCCCCGTGCGGCAGTTGATCGCTGCGAAGATAGCTCAGCACAATAATATAAAAGCAAACTTTGAACTTTTTGCAGAGTTCTCGCTGCCGAAAAATGATATGGTTGAAATTAAATCTTTCGCAACGGAAAATATTTGTATACATAAACATTATGAGTTTAATGATATGTTTGCGAAGGTCATTGAAATAATATCTAATAAAGTTGATGGATTTCAAGAGAGAGACAGTGGGTGGTCCTTTTTAAGGACTTTGTACCTGGAGGTAAATATTAACAAATATTCACCTCTACGAGCTTCTAGCTATATTGAGTTACCAAAATATTTAAAAATGAAGAAAGCATGCATTAACATAAAAAACAATGATAATTTTTGTTTTGTATGGTGTATAATGGCATCCCTATTCCCAGCTAAAACTAATGCGGACCGAATCAGCTCGTACCCAAACTTTGAAAAAGTACTAAATTTGAACAATATGTCGTTTCCAGTAAATTTTCAAGATATAAAAATATTTGAAAAGAATAATCGTAACATCAGCGTTAATATCTATGGTCTAAATAAAAGATTCAATATAATCGGACCATTATACAAAACTCAGATGCGGAAGAAACATCATGTCAATCTATTATTTTTGGAGAATGGCCCTCGCACACATTATTGCTTAATTAAAGACTTATCTCGATTGATAAGACCTCAATTAACGAAACATCATGGTAAAATATATTTTTGCGATGAATGTATGTTATTTTTCAACAGCGAAAACAAATTAGCCCATCACGTTTGCGGTGGTGTGGCTACTATTTTACCTGAGAAGGGTTCTTTCATACAATTTAGGAACTATGATAGGATGCAAGACATGCCTTTTGTTATTTACGCTGACTTCGAGTCTTTTCTAGAGACTTGTAAATCAGATCTTGAAACGAGTAGTTCAAGATTGACAAAAAGTTTACAAAGGCATGTGCCTGCCGCGTTTGGATATTATATTGTATGTTCGTATAATCCTTCGCTTAATAAGTTTGTGTGTTATCGTGGAAAAGATTGCGTTACAAAATTTCTTGAATATATTCAGAACGATGTCTCTAATATATTTAAAACACTTAACGATCCCGTTGCGATGAGTTTTACAGAAGAAGACTCAAAAAACTTTACAAATTCGCGAGATTGTTGCATTTGTTCAAAGTTATTGTTTGATGATAGAGTTAAAGACCACTGCCATCTCACCGGTAAATATCGCGGAGCTGCGCATTCTTACTGCAATATTCGGTTCAAATTACCGAAGTTTGTTCCGGTATTTTTTCATAATTTGTCAGGATACGACTCTCATTTATTCATATGTCAATTAGGAGAAATGCTAGGTCAGTTAAAAGTCATAGCTAAAACTAAAGAAAACTACATTTCGTTCACAAAATTTTTTCCAATCGGGAAGGATCAATACGCTGCCGTTCGCTTTGTGGACTCTTTCAAATTTCTTGGCACTAGTTTAGAAAAATTAGTAGAAAATCTGCATAAAGAAGATTTCATTCATTTATCGCGATTCTTCGTTAACCAACCCCATTTTGATTTATTAAGAAGAAAAGGTGTATATCCGTATGACTATATGAAGAACTGGGAGTCATATGACCAAGAGTGTTTACCGCAGCGAGAGGAGTTTTTTAATATTTTAACCAATCAATCAATTTCTGATACGGATTATGATCATGCACTTCAAATTTGGAGAGCATTTAATATAAAATCTTTAGGAGAGTACACAGACTTATATCTTAAATCTGACGTTATTTTGCTTGCAGATGTGTTCGAAAATTTTAGACGCACATGCAGAATTAATTATAAATTAGACCCTGCTTTCTACATAACTGCCCCAAGCTTAAGCTTTGACGCAATGTTACTTAAGACTAGAGTCCAGTTAGAACTTATCGACGATTTAGAAATTATTAGAATTATTCAAAACGGTATTCGCGGTGGGGTATGCTTGTGTTCTACTAGATACGCGGCATCAAATAATAAATATTCTCTTAACTACGATCCAAGTAAAACAGATAATTATTTAATCTATATGGACTGTAATAATCTATATGGTTACGCAATGTGTGCATATTTGCCACACTCAGATTTTAAATTACTAAATAATGTAGAAAAAACCAGTCTTAATATATGTCAAATTGCAGATGACAGTGATTATGGTTATATCTTAGAAGTTGACCTTGAATACCCCGATGAACTCCATAACTTACATAATGATCTTCCATTTTGCCCACAAAAATATATACCTCCAGGTTCTAAAACACCGAAATTGGTTCCAAATTTATTCGATAAATATCACTACGTTATACATTACGTACATTTAAAAACATGTTTAAAACATGGACTTAAATTAAAAGCAATACATCGGGTTATACAATTCCGACAAAGTCCCTTTTTAAAACAGTATATAGATTTGAACACATCATTAAGGCAAAATGCAAAATCTACATTTGAGCAAGACTTTTTTAAGTTACTGAATAACAGCATATTTGGGAAAACGTTAGAGAATTCCGAAAATAGGTTGGATGTCAAATTAGTTAATCAATGGTGTGACGAAAGAAATAAGACCAAGAAATATTACACTGCTGACCAATTAATTGCGAAACCAAATTTTCATAGCTTAACTGTATTTACTGAAAACTTTGTGGCAGTTCAGATGAAACCAGAAAAGGTAATTCTAGATAAACCTATATACATAGGATTTACTGTATTAGAATTATCCAAGAGTCATATGTACAACTTTCATTATACGGTTATGAAACCTTTTTATGGTCCAAAAATCAAACTGTGCTACATGGATACTGACAGTTATTTGTATTCAATAGAAACAGAGAATTTTTATAAAGATTTAAAGAGAAATTTTATACAATATTTCGATACAAGTAACTATCCTGAAAATAACAAGTATAAAATAAAATGTATAAATAAGAAAATACCTGGTTTGTTCAAAGACGAATTAGGAGGGCAGCATATTTTGGAATTTGTAGGACTGCGTTCTAAACTATATTGCATAAAGACAGAACAGAGAGAAATTAAAAAAGCAAAGGGAGTTAAGAAGTACGTCGCAAATGACTTACATTTTAAAGATTATAATAAAGTGTTGAAGGAAAATGAAGTAATACGTAAAAAAAACGTTCTTTTCAAGTCCCTTAAGCATCAAGTTTTTACTCAAGAAATAAATAAAATCGCTCTGTCTTCTAATGATGATAAACGTAGAATATTAGAAGATAATATTACTACATACGCTTGGGGTCACTGTTCATTCTTTTAATTGGGTGCCTCAGAAACTGTTCACTTTTTCTGATTACTCTAGTAATGGCTGAAAGTTATCTATACAACGTTATAATTTCAAAACATACATATTTACATTCAAATGGTGTTAAGATAACCACCGGTTTATGGGCTTTAGACAATTTTGCACCACAAGTTCACATAGTTTGTGAAAATAGTGATATATTTTTTACATTAGAAGAATGGGGGCATATATATGAAGAATTTGAGTTATTTGGTAAATATGTGACCAACCATGACCGCTTTTATCAACTTTTTTTATACCAGCTAATGTTTTGTGATAAACGTTGTTCTATAAATATGTTGTACCTAGTGTGTGAAGCAATTAATATTTTTGCGCATTGTATACACGTAAGATTAAGAAATTTGACTAAAAACGATTATATTGAAGCTACAATGTTTGTTAGAAATATCGATAAAATTTTAAAAAATAGATTTCTTTCATCACTAGATGATATCTTATTAGTTTTAAACTGTAACAAATGTGTTAATTCTATAATTGAACAAGAAATATCTGTTCTGGGTTGCGATTATTTCATAAGATACTTATAAAAATAGGAGTATAACCTGTATTATATTAGGTTAACCAAAATGTATGAGTTACCTACTTTTTTTAAATAAATTGTATTAATTATAATTTTTGTTGTTGTTATTATTTTAAATTGCATCTTCATTGTTTATATCTTAATTATGTTTCCCTTGTTTTGAGATACCGAGATAGATACAATTACGCACTTATAGGTAGATACATTTTATTTCGGCTTCTTTCAGAGGAAGCGTTACCTACATAATTTACCTATATATTACATACAATTAATATTGTTATTTATGTAGCTGAGACTGCTGATTCAGTACATTATTTTTCAAGTTTGATCATGTCTGTTGTCTTTAGCTTTGCGCCTGCGGTGTAACTCGAGCCGCGTCGCGCACACGATGTTTTTCATACAAGACTCAACTAGAAATATTGACTATAACCATCATTCGCTACCAGTCCTTCGTCGCGTCTTCTCAATTCTCTTGCTTTTAATTAATCAATTCAAGTATCCTATTTCATATCATAATGTTACGAAATCAGCAGCTACAAAACGCTAAAACCAGTTACATCGCGGTACATGACAGAGGAATACCGAAATATGTAGTTAAAATTGAAGTGTATAGTGCAGATGAAACTGAAACTGAAATCGTTATGAGGTCACAAGCCAGAACGCAATATGTGGTATATGAAGAAGGTGATAGCGTCCTATATAAAATAAGACGAATTCTGTACCAGATAAGCGCGCAACTTGGAGAACGAGCCGAAAAGTGCATGGTACTTATTTTTTTTGTTATTTAATAGTGTTGGTTATGGATTGATTCTATACGGTTATGGTTCTAAACTAATTTTATTCTTATTAACTTTCAGAATCCATAATGTGGAACACAATTACGAATACGACTGCTGTCAGAAGTCAAGGCTACCTAACTACCTATTTTATGTTTAAGATTGTATAGCTTAAGATTAGATATTTGAATAAAAATAACACCTACTTTGTAATCTATTTACATGTAATAATTTACTTGCTTGTTTCAATTATTTAATAAATTACTTGTTTGTACCACGTTATACTGTAAATAAATAATTAAGGGCTGAATTCTACATCTTAGACTTACTTTGACATAATAAAGAGCGTCATATCTGTCTATTTTAGATAGGTTATTAATCCTTATATCTATTTGTCAATATTTTCTTTGTATAAAATACAATGCTTAATTAAAATGGTGTCTACATAGTTTTTTTGTCGATAATTAAATAAAAGAGAAGTTATTATTATTATTTTATTTACATGTATCCAAAACACAATACAAAGCTGGCAATATACTATGAAACAATAATAATTGATAAATAATTGATCTTAGCGATTAATTAAATTAAGTACCTATATTATTTTCATAACACCACTTTTTTATGGTAATTGCGTTTTTTAATGCGCAATATTTTTTATGAGATAAACAGTTATAAGTATTATTTATACAAAATGTGTTATATAAAATTACGAAACTGGGACAACCTTTTACGCCAACATCAATAACATTACAGTCACTACATAATTCTCTCATCCATTTTACTTTTTCCTGACCCTTTACGATTATGATCTTATTTTTTAACAATGGTAAAATAATAGATCTTTTAAATTCGCGATAGTCAATAAAGCCTTCTCTCCAAAGTATACCCCTGTTTCTTTCTAGCCACACGACCTGTTTTTTCTCCTCTGTTGTTAAATACGAAAAAGCGTAAGGAGGTTTGACTAAAAAGGTCTGAGAATATTCTTTTGTCACCAGGGCTAGTTCTTTAATAATAAACACATTATTGTAATCTTTGAAACCTTGTATATCCACGAATATGAAATTGTTACTCATGATATTTTCTTTACTGTACTAGTCAATGGTTTATATTCAACAATGGACTCATTAATAATTAGACAGAAAGCGGTGGTGTTGTTCGGAATGTCTGAAACACACTCAATTTCCACTTTAACATCTATGGGTCCCCCAGGTTTAACGCTATCTACTTGTCGACTACAATCAATTAGCCACAATGGCGCTTTATTTTTAAAATTTTCAAAGTTTAATAAAGGGTCTGGTCGACGTCCGTAATACGACTGCTGAAATTTTGCGTGATGTTCGTATAATAAAGAGTAATTGTTGTTGGCAAAATCAACGTTTAGGTTTTCATACGGGAAGTAAGTTGAATTCAGAAACACTTTAACGTTACGTAAATGACAGTGGTCAAATTGAGACATATCTTTAGTTACTTGATTCTTACGATCAGTTTGTAAACCCAATATTACATATCGTGGTTTTTCCAACTGAGAAGACGTTTTAATTGACCAAGTATGCTTAGACGTCTGAGGAAGTAAAGGATACTCATATAGATCCCAGTTTCTAAACATTATAGTCAATGAACGATCTTTTTCTAAATGACGAAGTAGATTAATTCTTTCACGATCAGAAACTTTCACTTGGGGTACCCGCCAAACCAACTTAGAAATTTCAACATCATGAACATATTCATTCTCGCCTAATTTTATACAATTCAAATTAGAGTTGTTACGCAATAAAATAAGCTCATGTTTACAATTCATTATTATTTTATTAAAGTCTTCTGCAAACCCCAGAACTTTATTAAGAGGTATAGATACTGAGAAATTACCTCCGTGGTTTGTAGTACCATCAAGGTTCCAACCCCAACATTCTGAAATTTTCGATTCTGCCGCACCCATCGATAACAAACCTTTCATAGTTGTAGTAATACCAACATTTTTAATTTTATCTATTTCTATACCATTAAGTTCATAACGTATGTCTTGAAATAGAAACAATATTGGATTATTTGTGAAGTGAATTTGGTTAACTTTTGTTTTTGATTGTCGGTTGTAAACTTGCACATTTCCTTCTATGTAAATGGTACTGGCCGATGGCAATACGTACAAATCCTGTTGATTTATAGGTATTCGTATCTCATCATTATTTTTAAAACTGTTTACGTATGGTTTGTATGAATAGTACTCATAACTTTCAATTGAATTGTCATAAACTGGACCATCTGTTATATTTAGGATACTCATTTTAGCCCTATGAGTTTAAGGAAGTCCTTATTTTCTTTAGTTAACTTCTTTTTTGAATATGGTTTTTTTCTAAATTGTTTTGAAGGTGCTATTGCTTTAGGAGTACAATTCACACTGCTGCTTTTTACTACAGATGCAGAGTATTTATTATTAAAGTCAATCATTTTCTTCTTAAATGTAAATATAACTGAATTTCCTCGTTCCTTAAGTTAACTAAATTACCATTTACGTCTAATATTTTAATATTAATAGAACTTATGCTACTCTGGTTTACTGGAAAATAAATTATGTTTTTAGGTACTTCTATAATTCTATAACCAGGTGGAACATTAGGCGCGAATTCATGAATAATATGACTAGGTTTTCCGTTTACAAAAGATCCGCTAATGATGTCACATTCAACCCGGAGAACGGTTGTCGACAGAATGTTGACGGGAAAGCGAGATTCGTGTAATATATTCGCGGGAAGGGTTTCTGGTCCAAAACCTAATAATTGTCCTACGGAATCTTCTTTTTGAAAATGTATGACTTTCGAACAAAAGATAGTAGTTTTCAAAGTATTGTTATTACACCTTAATTCAAATGAACCATCCTTGATATTATCTTTTAAATAGTCTCTAATATCCTGAAGTTCGTAGGAGCCCTCTGGTATTTCTATCACCTCATTGTCACCATAGTATAGTTTATTATTTCTATCATCTACATTCGGTATAGAATTAAATGTAGAAAAATACAAAAGACCACATTCATAATCATTATCTAATTGTAAATTTGGCGAATAGTTTGTTGCTAAACTCGCCTTAGTATCCGATATAGACAGCGTGAAAGTCATTTTGGTAATGACAATAAGTACAAGAGATAAGTTCTTTTAAATGTTTATCCAAAAGTTTTTCAAATATTTTATACATAAATGTCCACAATTAACAGAATTAAAACTTTGATATATATTGTAATTGTAGTAAATATCATATTTATCCAAGTATCCGATTAACTCTAATGGCGGCTTTAAATCTCCAAAACTGTCAAAATACTCACAATAATTATTTAGTTTTACATAGGCTACCCAATGAGTACCTTCGTTTTTAGAGCTGTCTAAATTAATAACACCACATTCAATACGTTTAGGTTTTTTTGGTAACTGATTTCTCATATAAACACCTCTAAAATATGGAATACCATGTGCATGTTCTATAATATCCAAATTAGTAAGCGCGCGTCTAGGTAGCCTTTTCTTTAGTTTTTTGCCGATCGTAAAAATAAACCATTGCCTTTTTTATACGGTTTGATGTACAAACCTTTACCCAAAGCAATGGATTCCATTACTTTGTTATGGCGTTCAGATTCTTGTAAATTTTTCTGTGCTGATTTATAATCATTTACTGTCTTCGCGATACCTGCTGCTCCTCCAGCTAATGTGCCCAAAGCTGACAACCCCGCAAATATAGGAATTAGAGGCAAAATTCCTCCTGTTTTAGGAATTGGTATGACGCGCGGTAATCGAAATCCATTATTTTTAGAGAATAGCTTCTTTGCAGCCAAATAGGCAAATTTAATTGCAGACTTATTATTTTTTGGTTTGTATTTTTTCAACTGACTATATATTTTAGAGACAACCTTTTTGAAGCCTTTGATACCTGCACCTGCTTTTAGTTTTGTTTTCATTACTTTACTTACTATCCAGGAAGATAATTTTTCACCTCTTCCTGCATCTTTTGACCTAAGTCTTCGATTTGCCATGTTCAATAGTTCTAAATCTGCTTTATGGCGATCTTCTAAATTAGTATAGTTGGAATATGCTATATCGTGTTGCATACAAGCGTTATCTAATTTATTAATTCCTCTATCGTTCCGTGATAATCTTTCTCGTAGTCGTGTACCGGGACCGCAGTAATTATACCCTGGTAAATGTAACTCAAAAGGTAAATTGTTTATTACACTATTAATAAGTCCTCCTCCATGCATTACAGGTATACTAATAAAAATATAATACGTATCAACTAATTATATAGATTTATACGATGGATGTTTTGTTAATCCAACTATTTTCACTTTCATTAAGGCCCAACCATTTTACAAATAGCTTGTTACCTTTCTTTTTTAAAACTTTCTCAACTAAGTAAATATCAGGGTATTTTGTTTTTTGAAGTTCCTGTTCGTAAAAAGTACCTAAAATGATCTGTTTTCGTTGATCAACAATCTCATAAGTCGGTGGATTAGTCGAATTTACTTTTGACACGATAAATATTTCTGTTGACCAATTAGGGGTATATCCTTTTTGAAAAGTTCCTTTGTATTTGCTAATTCGCACATAATCTCCAACTTTGAATTTATTCCTTTTTACTGTAATATATTTTCTTGATTCCTTTATATTATTTAATATTAAAGATTCATTGTATTGATTCACGTCTTTTGGTTTATGTTTAGTAATTCGATGTACACAATTATTGTAAGAGTCAAGTATGTTACTCAACTGTTTACCAATCCATTTATAATTGCCAATGAAACTAAAATATTTATATAACTTGTTTTTCAAAGTTCTAATCAACCTTTCAACAATTGAAGCCTTTTTAGTGGAATATGTTGAATAATGGTTTATTTTGTATAACATCGTTAAGTTTCGAAAATCCTCATTATAAAATTCTTTACCTAAATCGGTTTGTAAATTTAATGGAATACGCCCATTCTTTTCAAGTACTTTTTTGAACGTGTTTGTTATTTCAGATTTAGTTTTCGTTTTAACAGGCAGTGCCCAAGCAAATTTTGAAAAGCAATCGATTATGACTAAGATGTACTTATAACCATTGTTGTCTTTTCCATAATTCTGCATATCAATTAAATCAGCTTGCCATAAATCATCGATACCTTTTAATACTACAGGACGTCTGTTAAAATTTTTTCGTGCTGCTTTGTGAATTTCGTCTACTACTTGTTGCTTACTCATTTTTGGTGACTTTTAATTTGCTGTTGGCAATGGCTTGATCTACTTCTCCTTTCATATAAAATTTTACTCTCATGAGATTAATTATATCCGTTTTTATTTTATGTAGTTCGTCTAATACATCATGTTTTGTGTAATAGTCATTCAGCAAATTATCGACATACTGCTTATTTACAGCATCATCGGAGGCTGATGGAGCCTTAACTCCTTTTAACCTTACTAAATGTAAATCAAATTCTCCGTTTTCTGACTTTAAGAGCTTGTGTGAATCCAATGATTCCGGTAAACGCAAACGTTTATGAACGTGGTGACCAAATTTATCTATATTCATTTCCTAGCGACTATCTCAACCAGCGGATAAATAAAGACTGTGAAAAACTTTCTAAATATCAACATATATTTAATTAATGATATCACTTTCCCGCAACTCTTCGATAATAGATAGTATTTCATTGTCTAATCCTGTGTTTCCAGCATCTCGCGAAGCTATTAATAGTTTCAATCGATTAACTAATTCATTAGGATCATCCCAGTAAACATAATCTACATTTTGATTCAGCTTTTTTGTGAGTGGCAAACCAGATCCATGAGATATGCTTTCAGTGCTCACACAGTTTTTGGCCAACTTCATAAATAGAGGTCTAATTATTTGTGTATATTTTCGACCTTTATTACTTTTTATAGGCTTCATGGGATTATACTCACGGCGATGAGCATTTGTAGTCAATAATATAGTCTTATAATTTTGTTTATCATCTTCAGTTATTAATTCTAATTGCGGTGTTTTCTTAAACAATAATTCCATTAGCCCTGGAGTTTTTGCGAAAGTCTTACAACCAATAGAAATATTATGTTCAGTAACAAAAACACGTAACGTTCCCATCATGAGTTTTTCTCTCTCGTTTCTGACCCCAAAAGGAATGTTTTCTGAAGACATTCTTATGGGAGTAGTGTTGTCAGTCGATTTGAATGATAGACCGCTAGTATCAGGTTCCATATCACTATTGTCTTCATCTTTATCAGGTTCCAAATAGACGTAGTCGCTTTTTTCTTCATCTTCGTCATTAAAATAAACCTCGGATTTACGATTTTTCATAAAAACTGTATTGTTGAAGTCTTTACTGGATTGGTCGCTTTCGACATCATCACTAACATCGTAACTAGCCCGATGTTCCTTGCGTTTACTAAGAGGAGTGTAGCTGAGTCTTTGTTTCTTTATTTTTCTATGTGGTATTTCCATTTTTGTGTTTATAATTTGTTTCAGTGGCTCTGTTAATGGTTTAAAAACCGATTCCATTGCGAATTCGTTATTACTTTTAATGTCTCGCATCATCTTTAGTTTTCTTTTAACTGATTCAGCTGATTTTATTACTTGTTTTTTCAATGCTTGTTCATTATCCATGTTTATACCTTACCAGGCGAAGCCTTAAGTTGTAATGATGGTATAATAATAAATATAGTATTTTTAAATCATCAATGCAATTCTACAAATGTGTCAAATTTCATCCTGTAACATCCTTTACTCTTTTCACAGTCTTTGTTTATAACTAAGTAGCTATAGGGTACACTCCAAATCTTGGCACACATTTCTCGAAACGCTAACCAATTCATGTCTGTATTAACATGCTCTTCATAAACATGTCTCAAGTTCATATCGTCTTGTTTAAAAAGAATAATGAGATTAGCATTGTCCCGTATCAACTGCTTCGGGATTTTGCTATAGGTCTGGTTTAAGTAAAAACAATCTATATTCTTGTGTCTACCCATTGCAAAGTAATCTCTTATATGATTTTGGTTTTCACAAGCTACATCATCAAATATAATAATCGAATTAGAAGTTGCCTCATGAGGACTCAAAACCTCATCATTACCATGAAATTTTGTAAAAGTTACCTCTGGCACCTTTCTAAAAACTTTTTCTAAAAATACGTACTTAGGTTGAAAAAGTGTTTTAGAGTAAAGGTATACATTTCTATAATGTAGTCCATCTTTATGTAATAGTAGACCAATAATTAAATTCGTTTTACCGCAGTTGGAAGGTCCAGATATAATACAACGAATAGTATTCGGTAAAAGTTTGCCGTGACGTGAAATCTCTTTTGAATAACCCAAACAAATTTTTTCTAGTTGCAATGAATGCGGTTGTTTTACAAATTTCATTTTGTAATTAATAATAATTCAATGTTTGACATGCATGAGCCAAGGATCCCTGCAGAATGTAGACATATTTATTACATTAAGAGTTTTATACGTATCACGCTTAACCTTTTTCGTACAAAACGCTCGACGTCACCCGTTAGTCCGTTAAGCGGAGCGTATGATTCCAATCGCAATCGACGTCTTGCGATAATTTGATCTTGCGTTCTAATACAACCAACCGTCGAATGATTGGGAATTCCGGCACGCACGAAACAACGAAAACCGATTGAGCATTCTAGCTCACTTTCAAACGTCTAAAACCGATTGGGCATTCTGGCTCACTTTCAAACAGCGAAAACCGATTGGGCATTCTAGCTCACTTTCAAACAACCAAAATCGATTGGGCATTCTAGCTCACTTTAAACAGCGAAAACCGATTGGGCATTCTAGCTCACTGTGCGAGCGCAGCGAGCGAACGAGTGGAGCGAGTGAAAGTGAGCCAGAATGCCCAATAATCACCTACTCACGCGGACGAAGTCGCGGGCAACAGCTACTTTACAATATTAGTTGGATTAGTTGCTCTTTGTAACTATTGAAATAAATAACGTTTTTTACTAATTGTTTATTAGTAGAATTCACAGCTCACCTCTGTTCACTTCCTTTCTGCCCACGACTGATTCTTCAACTGTTGCAAAGCCGGCGTCAGCGTCAGCAGTAATCTTAGGCTCGTGTGATAGTTTACCTGTAAAAATATAGTTCATAAGTTTTTAAACATATCATAAGCCATTCTCGCACCCATACACTACACACGCACCCATATCATAAGCCATTCTCGCACCCATAAACTCCACACTCACCCATATCATAAGCCATTCTCGCACCCATACACTACACACTCACCCATATCTTAAGCCATACGAACACACGCACACAACCACACCACATAAAAGCGGTCTTATAAATTGTATTTTACGTTTGCTATTTTAATTGTCGTTTATAAATTTCTCTGTTTAATTTTATGTGTAAACTTTGGTTTTCCAAACAATGAGAGTGAGAGCGTGGTGATCTGTCAAACAGACTTCAAGCCTTGTACGAACTCTAACTCCCACAAAGGTGTTCATCATCAGGTTATTTTTGTCTCCACTGCAGGAGCACAACCCTCTCTCATCTGCCGGAGACAGACGGAGGTTTTGGCCTACACTCCCCGCGCTGGCCAGACGGGTTGGGGAAGCCTGATTGATGTTTTATAATATTCCCTTAGTCGCCTTGTACAACATCCACGGGAAGAGTAGGAGTGGTCCTATTCTACTCTACCGGAAACCACACGGCAATAAATATGTAAAGTTCCCCCTTTATCTCAATTACTTACCTTACCTTTGTGATGTGATTATTATTATTATAGTTTTGGTTACATTTTCATTTCACAAGTTTTATCCAAAATAATAGCAAGTCAAAAAACTAACAAACAAGTGTAGGTACATCTGACCGATAATATTATCTATGTGCCATTGCTAATAATAACCTGATAACTATTATCTTAAGTAAATCAACTAGAGATAAACTAATTTCTTGAAACATTGAAGTTTGAAGCCAGGTATTTTTAACCACAGTATATGTAACGTTGCAGAGAGTCATTAAAAGAAAAGTTTAAAGAAATAAACAAATGAATCGTAACTAGACAACTCATTTTTTATAATATTGTGAATGTCGCCAAAAATCTTTTTGATACAAGTTTATGACACAAGAAATAAAAATAAGATTCTTTTACTACTATTAACAATTAGTAAGACTGTCAATTGTAGAGCCTGTGGAGAGGACAGCGACACGATGAAGTACTTGCTGTGTGAACAATGCACTAGCTGCAAGGAGAATGAGTGTCCTGGGCACAGCTTACCCTGAACCCAAAGACACCCTCAGTAGTAATTTATATGCAGACGACTATGGGAGATGGAAGCACCGTATAGACAAAGGAGCTGGCACAAAAGATCCCACAGGGTCGACATGTCGCCGCGTACACCTGGCCCCGTATTATAAGATAAGAAGACTTAGTAAGGTTAACATCGTTCCGGGGGCTATGTTTACGCTTATACGAATACAATAAACTACAAGAGTAAATCTTAAATATTACTGACAGAAAGTTCAAGAGTCACATTAAATACAGCTTTGTAAAAAGTAGACGATTATTGGAATGACAACGATGCTTGCTTTTAATATTGATACAGCTTAGCACAATCTCAAACTTGATTTTAATCATAGCGCTAACTTTTCGGAAGTGATAGTCGATACAAAATTATCGAGAATTTTACCAATTGTAGTACAATAAAAGAATGCGACTATGACTTTGTTTGTTTATACAAGTTGAAACATGCAAACAGTAAATTCAAAGAAATTACATACTTACATATTTTTGCAAGAAAGATAATGTTGATACAGGTAATATCGTATTAGAAAGTTTGATCTACTAAATTTAAAATATCAATACCTTTCTTAGCTTGCATTAGAAGATGTATCATGTCAGGCCTCACAATGTGGCGTTCCTCACGGGCCTTCATTGTGTCCATCACCAGCCTCCTAAAGAAATGTTTCATTTCCTCTGAGAATACGGACATTTTGAAATACTGAAAAGACAAAAACAGATTTCAAAACACTGTCACATTACGATTCCAAATAATTGCTTTAAATAATCTCACATTCATTAGTTTGGGGAAGCTTGCAAATCCAATTATTTTGATAAACTGCCAAAACTTGAATTCTGAAGCCTCCCTGCCCTTCACATAGAATTCGTTCTTCTCGTCAGCGTTGGAGTCAACCTTGAGGCCGAAAGCGCATGATGCGATTACGTCGTTGGCGTAACGAGTGGTCAGGTCCTTGGCATCTACGTCAATGTAGTCAACTGGTGGAGAAAAGAATAGGTTTCTAACTAAATTAATCACGACAACATAGAACTGACAAATACACTGCAAATGAATAATAAAGAATTTTTATCTAGCATCATCAATGTAACTAACGAAGTTTAAGTTTTGGGTATAGTTAATACCTTACCCCCAGATGATAGTATCTTGTCCTTGAGCGCCTTTATCATCTGGTCCCCTACCTCCACCATAAATGGCACCATCACACGTATCTTGGAACTCGTGAAGGCTGGACTAAGCGTTGACCGCATATCTTTCCATTCATCACCTTTAACATGAACAATCTAATAAATAAAATCGTAAACATCGCGTGTCTATACATTGAAGATATTTGCAAAAAAAAATTGAGGGGTCTAAGGATAAGTAATAAAACACATTTCAATCATTTTTGGATTTTTTGTCTGTTTGTCTGTGAGTTTGTGCACGCATAGCTTAAAAGCTACTGAACGGATTTTGATGGCCTTTTCACAAAAACATGGGGCTTAACTTTAACATTTAGTCTTTATTTCATTGCAATCGGCTAACTCAATCAAAATCAAAAGTTATAGACATTTTTAGTTTTCAAATACATTAGTAGGTAAGGTTAGTATGCAATATATTGCAAATAGTAGTATTTCCGTACTATTCAGATTGGATGAGTTGGTATTACATTTAGAGCTGCGAGTGGGAATTGGAGTGGGCGTGGGCGTGGGCGTGGGCGTGGGAAAAGGGGAGTAGGTGTAGGAGCGGTAGCGGGAGGGGAGCGGGAGGGGAGCAGGAGCAGGACCGGAGCGGGAGCGGAAACGGAAGCGGGAGCGGGAGTGGGAATCGGAGATATTCTGTAGTTCACGCGAGCGGAGCCGCGGGCACAGCTATAACATAATAATAAACTTGAATAACAGACTTAGCTGATAAAGTTTTCCAACTCTAAAGTCTTACCTTTCAAAGAAAATAGATTCCTCCCAAACAATGGGTCACTCTTCTCGTTTATGAATACTCTGTGGTCTAAGAAGTGTTCAAAGTCCTTGACAGTTATCCTTTTTATTAGCTCTACGTCTTGCACGACTATCATAGGTGAAGAAAAGTCATATCGGCCAACGAACCTGATGTGATACATACAAATAATATAATATATATTTAAATTTACACACTTCAGATGATTATTAAACTTGAGAAATAGATAATAGCTAAAGAGTAGTGAATCCACCATCAACAGCAAAATAAGAAGGAAGACTTCCTTCCTATACAGTTGGAAAAGCGATATAAACCTCAAAAGAAACCTTGAGAACAGATGGGGTAAAAATATCTTCACGCGATACTCACTTCTCTCCACGGAAGTGGTCGTACGTCCTTTCGATGGAGTCAGTAAAATGTTCTAAGCGAAACATGATTCGATAAAAATTGCCAAGAATAGGCAACGGCCTAAAGTTCTTCACGCCATGTTTGCTGAACCTGGAAAAGGCCTGGCGGTAGTAGAGCACCAGAGCAGCGACGGCTACTGCCGCCCAAATCCAGAAGATCATGATCTGAAACAGGTTTCTATTGTTAGCGTCCGAAAGTGTGCAGCGTGAAGCAATTCTTTTAAACTTGTGCAATAAATAAATAACTTTGTTAGAGGACATATATTCAACAAAATAATAAAGCCCAACACATATTGACCGATTGACGTTTCTGTTTTGGTACACCTTCGCATCATAATACGTATAAGTATCACTTTATGGTTCATAATAGACCACATCCGTCCAGTTTCCAATAAATATAGAACTAGTTTTACTCACATAACGTCACAGCTTGATAAGTACAACTAAAAATATGAACCTGTCTTTTACACGTGTATAATTTTTTTAATGTTTATGATGGACAACGAAAACACTACTTAAACATTATTTTATATCTGAACGGTACGTGTTTTCGACGCGAGTGACGAGCAGTAACTGCCATAATACAGTCCTTATACGTCTTTGCTTTGTATCTGATGAAATATGAAATAAATAATGTACAAAATTAGGTGAATCATCGTATGGTGTAGATAGAGGTATCCTGTACCTGCTTAAGTCCTGGGTATGGGAATGAGAACTCTGTCTTTTTATTATCTGTTATCACCATGGAATGCAATAAAGTTTACTGATTACTGATTAAGTAATCTTTAGAGCATTCTCACATAAGCCGACATGACGTAGATGATTCATTTAATTTTTATTTTAATGTTCTTTACTTACGAAATAGTATCAACATTTGGAACGAACTCTTCCGGAAGAACTTCTAAATTACATTTTACATTCATTCTTTTTGTACTGGAATATAATGTTTCATATACATGTACCCCATTATAATGATAACTGGCTATAGGCATGCCATGTGGTTTCCGGTAGAGTAAAATAGGACCACTCCAACTCTTCCCGTGGATGTCGTACAAGGCGACTAGGGGAATACATTATAAAATATCAATCAGGCCTCCCCAACCCGTCTGGCCAGCGCGGGGAGTGTAGACCAAATCCTCCGTCTGTCTCCGGCAGATGAGAGAGGGTTGTGCTCCTGCAGTGGAGACAAAAATAGCCTGATGATGATGATAGGTATCTGTGCTGTCATTTTATAGGTACTAACTTAAAATTTTCCGCATCGCTGCGGTTACTGCTTCATCGTCTTTAAATTCCTATCCTCTCGGATATTCCTGCAATCTCGGAACTAGATATAAATCACTAGGGGCGAGATTTGGTGATATGAAGGTTGTTCAAGTACGAATTACTGCTCTTCCACCCAAAGGTGTACTAAAATAAAACCGTACCTTCGTAGGTTATGTGTAACTTATATTCATCACATCAGCCATTAGATATCCACTGCCTTCGGCCTTCCATGCCTTCCAGGCCTTCCATGAATGCATCTGATCCTGCGCCCTCCTCATACACGCGCGGGCGTCCTACCCTGCGAGTGATCATATTTTGTCATGGAAACACTCCAGAACTCATCTACTTCTACGGCTATCTATTGTACGACAGATTTGACCCTCTCACTGCCAATTCAGCTTGCTAATCCTTTTAGCTATGTCGGTCACCTTCATTCTTCGTCGGATCTCTTCATTACGAATCATATCCTTCAAAGAACCCCGAGCATAGCCCTTTCCATAGCTCGCTGAGCGACTTGAAACTTGTGGATCAAGCCTACCGTCAGTTTCCACGTTTTCTTCGTAAATCGTATGTTTAAATTTTAGATTGGTCATCTTCATTCTTCGTCGGATCTCTTCATTACGAATCATATCCTTCAAAGAACCCCGAGCATAGCCCTTTCCATAGCTCGCTGAGCGACTTGAAACTTGTGGATCAAGCCTACCGTCAGTTTCCACGTTTTCTTCGTAAATCGTATGTTTAAATTTTAGATTGGTCATCTTCATTCTTCGTCGGATCTCTCCATTACGAATCATATCCTTCAAAGAACCCCGAGCATAGCCCTCTCCATAGCTCGCTGAGCGACTTGAAACTTGTGGATCAAGACCACCGTCAGTGTCCACGTTTTCTTCGTAAATCGTATGTTTAAATTTTTATTGTGTTTTATTTGTATAAAAATAATATAAATATTTCATAGCCAGCATATTGAATGGCATCTATTGCAGAATGGTGTATACAGTGGGCGTAATCGTGATAAAACAGAACAACTCAAGCGAGTTTGCCTTGTCATTCTTCCCGTATTTCATTGCGAATTTTTTGAATAGTAGACCCATTATCGAGGTATTTACCCCTTAAATATCTCAGAAAAGATAGCCCATTATCATAACGAGCTTGAGCCTTGATTTTCTTAAGGGTTGGACATGACGGTCTTTTCCAAGTCATGGACTATTGTTTTATTTCCAGCTCGTGATGGTGAAGCCATGTTTCGTCCATTGTTATAAATCAAGTCATAAAACCCGAAAATGTTTGAATTTCCAATGTCAATTCCAAAGTGGGGTGTGTGCGTGTATGTCGGGGTGTGTGTAGGTAAATGTTTTATTGTACGTTTTAATAACAACAATAACACCTAGAATATAGACAGTGTACAACGGCGAACTTATCCCACTTCAAATTTAATTCACTAATTCAAATTAAAAAATAAATAAATACAGCAATTAGTTTTTAACGGTTTATTTTTTACATTTCATTTTCACCTCATATATATAATGTTAATTTTACAATTTTTTTAAAAATCTGCATTACTATAAGAGAAACAGGTAGATAATGTCATAATGGCATTGTTTTCGCCTGATATACCATATTGTGAATATAAATTAATAAAAAAATCTAACATTTTTAATTCCTAACTTTCATTCTGACCCAGTGACCACCTTTTATTCTAAGATTGAAGGCGTTCGTAGACAGCTTGACAGGGATCTGTGTCTTCGCAGCCGGAGACAGCTCCATGCTCCGCAGCAGCTGATATGCCATCACTTTCACCTCGCACAGGGCGAACCTCGAACCTGGGGAAAATCAAGATTTCGGTATGGCTTTAGACAATTATAACAATGAAACCAATATTATTATTGAACATGCTTATGATACAGATGTTTGCTAATGTTTGGGGCAACGATCTCTATGTACTACTAGATGGAGCGTTCCAAACAATCGCTCTGTTCCACGCAAGTAGCCACAACTCTTTCACATTCACAATGAAACTTGTGCAGTTACTACTCAGAACATTTAATTATTTACTAAATATTGACATTATTTAACCGTAGCGTCAATATTTAGTAATAATTAAATGTTCTGCGTAGTAACTGCACAAGTTTCAAAGTGAATGTGAAAGAGTTGTGGCTACTTGCGTGGAACAGAGCCACTGTTTGGAACGCTCCATCTAGTAGTACATAGATATCGTTGGCATTAATGTTTTATATTTGAAACCAAATCCCTTACCAATAACAGTATCTGGGACTAATATGAAGGGCATATTAAATATTAGATTTCAGTATTGTAATAATGAAACGTATATTAAGAAGTAAAATAGCAATAATTGAACTCACCGATACAATTCCTGGGGCCAAGCCCGAAAGGCATGAAAGTGAAGGGCTTGATGTTGTGCTTGTTCTGTTCGGAGAAGCGCTCGGGGTCGAACTTGTTCGGGTCCGGGAAATACTCGGGGTCCCGTTGGATCGACCATATCGGGACAAAAATGCTTTCCCCTTTACGGATCTGCAGACAATAAGAATTATTATCAAGGTAATGATATTAATTGTTTAAGTAAAAGATTTGCCGTGTGGTTTCCTGTAGAGTAGAATAGGAGCACTCTAACTCTTCCCGTGGATGTCGTATACAAGGCGACTAAGGGAATACATTATAAAACGTCAATCAGGCCTCCCCAACCCGTCTGGCCAGCGCGGGGAGTGTAGGCGAAATCCTCCGTCTGTCTCCGGCAGATGATGATGAAGTAAATGTAATATTGGAAAGCGTAGAACTCACAATGTAATCCTCAGTACTGTCATTAGGTTTTCCCAAGTTGTAATCCTTTTTGCACACCCTGTCGGTTCCCACAGCTGGTGGCCATAATCTCAGCACCTCTGCAATACAAATATTATGTTATGTCACGGTCTCCATAAGGATTGTGCCAATGTCAAGTGTAAGGACGCTTTAATGGAGTAAAGCTATGGGTTGCGCTATACTAGAGCAAATCAAAGGATATCACCATAACCACGTGGATTCCCATACTGAAGCCAGCCCTACAGCTGCAAAAGCACAAACAACATTGCAATTGCACGAAGGTAGTTGCCGTGTGGTTTCCGGTAGAGTAGAATAGGACCACTCCAACTCTTCCTGTGGATGTCGTACAAGGCGACTAAGGGAATACATTATAAAACATCAATCAGGCCTCCCCAACCCGTCTGGCCAGCGCGGGGAGTGAAGGCCATATCCTCCGTCTATCTCCCGCAGATGAGAGAGGGTTGTGCTTCTGCAATGGAGACAAAAATAACCTGATGATGATGATGATATAAATAAGTGCGGGATGTCTGTCGCCGTGCGACTTAGGGCAATAAATGGAAGTGAAGAAGTACAGGTAAGTTCATCAAACCAACCTGAAATCACCATATCCAAATACTTCATCTGCTGTATTGAGTTGTAGTCGAACTTCCCACCGTTCTTGGCGTCGTTCTCCCTAATTTCTTGCACCAGTTTCTCCTGCACGTCAGGGTTCACAGCCAGCTCGTGCAGGAGGAATGTCATCGCTGAAGAAACCGTCTCAAAGCCAGCGATGAAGAACAGCAACGCTTGGGAAACCAGATCTTCATCGGACCAGACTGCAACAATTTTAATAATATGAAGAGGCGAATTTTTTTTATGTTAATGGATAAGTGATGTTTAAAAGGGCATGAAGGACAAAAAAATTACAGGTGGACTTATCTCTATAAGAGATCTCTTCCAGATAAAATTTACTGTGGGAGAAATTAGAAATAACGGGAGATTGAATGTACCTCTGTTGGTTTCTTTCTTGCCCACTGTTGATTCTTCAACTGTCGCAAAGCCAGCGTCAGCGTCAGCAGTAGACTTGTGATCGTGGGTCAGGTTACCTGTGAAAATATATGTTTGTTCACTTGCATGTAAAAATATATTCCCAAAGCAATACAAGTATGAACAGAAATTCCCTTACGATTAAAATGGTATAGGTGAAAAATCCGCCCCACCGCCAGTTGGACCGATGACCTGAAGAAGGTGGCCGGAAGCGACTGGATGCGGTGGGCGGATGACCGAATGTGGTGGTGTTCGTTGGGGAAGATCAACGATCTCTATGTACCTACTACTAGATAGATCGCTCCAAATAATCGCTCTGTTCCACGCAACTGCGTGTTACAATACAATACAATACAATACACTTTATTGCACAAAACAAATACAGTTACACGTTATAGAAGTTACAAATAGTACAATTTAGGCGGTCTTATCGCTTTAAGCGATTTCTTCCAGACAACCTTTTACAATGATTCTTGTTACATTCACAATGATTCTTGTGCGGTTACTACGCAGAACATTTATTAATTACTAAATACTGACGCTACGGGTAAACAGCGTCAATATTTAGTAATTAATAAATGTTCTGCGTAGTAACTGCAAAAGTTTCACAAACGAGTTGCGGCTCCCGGAGCCGCAGTTGCGTGAACAGAGCGATTGTTTAGAGCGCTCTATTTAGTAGTACATAGAGATCGTTGGGAAGGTTCGTCCAGCAGTGGACGTCTAAAGATTGACATGATAATGATGAAATGTGGACAATCTGGCTATTTCTTATATATCTCTGATTCCTTAGTAATGCAGCACATACGGGCGAGGCTTAGAGGTCGGACTGGGGAAAGCATCTCGGTCGAATGTGCGATCCTGGAGTCTACTATTTCTAATAACTTTAGGGCCTGTAGACTCCGGGTTCCCACTAAGCACCAGGGTGTGTTCCTCAGTCCCGACTTCTGGCCCGAGGGAGTCGTGTTTAGACGCTACAGGGAGGCGAAGACTCTAAAATCCCTGAAATAGTGTGTATTTAGTGTGTATTTTAATGTGAGGTTATATAATGTACGTATTTCTAGTCTAAGGTATTTGTCTATGGGCTATGTTGCCTGCAAATAAATGATTTTATTGTTAGTATTATTAGTAAAAAAATAGTCACCCGTCAACTTTTATCTGAAGTATATCGATTGCGTAGTCGAGGTACGTAAAAATTAGAAACAAAATACTTTAGACAAAGATAAAGATATTACTAGACATGGAATTGAAATCATCACCATATTAGCTAGTCGAAATCAGTCGCCCATTACATTAATCTATGTTGTGTAATTAATAGTCCACCAAGTACCAAGTACGGTGCAGACACGTGGACACTGACGGTGGGCCTGATCCACAGGTTCCAAGTCGCTCAGCGAGCTATGGAGAGGGCTATGCTCGGGGTTTCTTTGAAGGATATGATTCGTAACGAGGAGATCCCACGAAGAACGAAAGTCACCGACATAGCCGAAAGGATTAGCACGCTGAAGTGGCAGTGGGCGGGCCACATATGCCGCAGAACCGACGGCCGTTGGGGCAGACGAGTTCTGGAGTGGAGATCGTGGATCGGCACTCGCAGGGACGCCCCGCCGCCAGGTGGACCGACGACCTGAAGAAGGTGGCCGGTAGCGGCTGGATGCGGAGAGCAGAGGACCGGGTGTGGTGGCGTTCATTGGGGAAGGCCTATGTCCAGCAGTGGACTTCTAGGGGCTGATATGATGAAGTACCTATCTAGGCAGAGAATACTAAATATTACTACGCTATGTAAAGAAGCGACAGTCACCTCACCCGACAGTTTTACATCACCGTTAACATATAGGATGGCTAGCAGTGCGCACGCCGTTTGGCTAAAATGCTACTAAGCCAGCGAGGGATCGTCGTTATAAGTTAGAAAGAGAACGCACTTATTTCGTTGACGTATTATCCCTCTCTCGATCGACTAGGTTCAGGCGCTGGGTGCAGTATCCCTACAATAATTTACGCACACACATGTGCCCGATGAAGTGCCGGGAGTGTGACGTAGGTAACCTAAATGTCCCACCTTTCTTAGCTTGCATGAGCAGATGAATCATGTCAGGTCTGACGATGTGGCGATCTTCGCGGTCTTGCATTGTGTTCAACACCAGGCTCTTGAAGAAACGTTGCACGTCTTTCGGGAATAAGGTTATATCCAGAGCCTGAAAAGATAAAGATAGTTCTCAAAAAGTGTGTCTTCATACACAAGTAAGGATTCATTATCACCCGAAATACGTCCACTGCTGAACACAAGACCCTCCAATAGAATGCCCGTTTTGTAGGGCTGTCCATTGGGGAACTTTCCGTAATCACCACGCTTGGAACGCTGATTGGTGATAGCAGCAATGATCAGGAGAACGCTGATGCCCGTACCAGGTGCAATCCCTTAGTCGCCTTGGCGAATGTTGAAAGATTGAGGGTGGCCCAAAGCCGAGAACAATTCTGAGAAAAAAATAAGTAGCGCTCCTACTTATAAATCCTATCCTACTAATATTATAAACGCGAAAGTTTGTAAGTATGGATGGATGTTTGTTAGTCGTTCACGTAAAAACCACTGAATGGATTTTAATGAAACTTTACAATAGTATAGCTTATACATCAGAATAACACATAGGCTACAATTTATAAAGATATTGTGTGAATTGTCCAAAATATCAAGTAGTTCTTTTACGCCACGCTAATTTAAGGTACTCGAAATACTAATCCTGCGCAGACGAAGTCCCGGGCACCAGCTAGTATAAGGATTTAAATATACCACTACTAGTGCTACTTATTCTTTTCTTAGAGTACAAAACCTTTAGCTACTATTACTTTAAAATATTTGATTCTCACATTCATCAGTTTGGGAAGGCTGGCGAAACCGAAGAACTTGAGCAATTGGAAGAACCCATTGAAGTCTGATGCTTTCTTTCCTTTCAGATAGAACTCGTTCTGTTCGTCAGCGTGGGAGTCAACCTTGAGGCCGAACGCGCATGACGCGATGACGTCATTGGCGTAACGAGTCGTCAGATCCTTAGCGTCGATATCAATGTAGTCAACTGGTGAAAAAAGATCATATAAGTATGCATTATGCTCACGCCATGGTCCCAGAGGGGTAGGCAGAAACGATGCATCGCCACTGACACACCTCACTAGCCTAACTCACATTCATCAACCTTTTCATGCACCTCCTTTTATTCTTCTCACTGCGGACCCCAGCCTTTTTGAGGACGTCACTAATTTGATCTTTAAAAGTCGTTTTAGGATACATTCTAGCTGTAGTTCCTTCCATATTCGCGCTTTAATTTTCACTCTTCTTTTACTCGTACGCTCTGAATGTTTAAACCAACGTAACATATCTTTCTCAGGCTTCATTACTAAATTTTCTTTCAAACCACATCTCGCGTATCGATATACATAAGGATGAAGTCCCTCACCACGCCTGATAGCCCGATGATGGAAGGGTGATGGAGGAATCAAATCGTGCAACTAACCCCGCGATGACTCGATCTTCTCCTTGAGTGCCTTGATCATCTGGTCCCCTATCTCCACCATAAATGGTACCATCACACGTATCTTGGAACTCGTGAAGGCTGGACTAAGAGTTGACCGCATGTCTTTCCATTCATCACCTAAACAATGAAATGAAAAGTTTTATTGCTGGTTATATGTACGGAGAAAATCTTAAATGTGACCGACGGAAAGTTAAGAATAACATGAATAAACTTTGTAAGAAAGCCTACTATAAAATTAACGATTATTTGAATGACAAAGATGCCTGGTACTAATGTTGCTTCAGCATCGCACAATCTGTTAAAAGCTATTACTGGAAGTTTTTTGCTCGGTTTCTTCTTCACAGAGCTCTATTACTTGGAAACGGTGATCGATAAAAATTTAACGTATATTTGTCGTGTGGCTTCCGGTAGAGTAGAATAGGACCACTCCAACTCTTCCCGTGGATGTCGTACAAGGCGACTAAGGGAACACATTATAAACATCAATCAGGCCTCCCCAACCCGTCTGGCCAGCGCGGGGAGTGTAGGCCAAATCCTCCGTCTGTCTCCGGCAGATAAGAGAGGGTTGTGCTCCTGCAGTGGAGACAAAAATAACCTGATGATGATGAATGTATATAAATGTACCAATTGTACTCATATGCAATAAAGGATTATCTAAATTTTCACACCCGTTTAAATACTCAGACATGGAATTATGTGTTTTCTCAATTGTAAAAACATTGTAATATCTAAATAAACGATCTTTGCGACGTTTACCTTCATGAAAGAAACTTTCCAAATCGTTTATAGCTTTCGAACGCTTACCTCTTAATGAGAACAGATTCCTTCCAAACAGCGGATCGTTATCTTCATGTACAATTACTTGATGGTCCAAGAAGTGTTCGAAATCCTTGACAGTAACTTTCTTCAGTAACTCTAAGTCGTGGATTACTATGATTGGTGCTACGAAGTCAAATCTGCCCACGAATCTAGTTTAAACAGACATAGGGTAAAATATAAGTATTTTAGTTAATAAGCTAACTAGCCAACACCCAGTTACTATCCACTTTGTAATAACGCACCGAATAAATTAAGGAGATTAAGAAAGTGTTGATAGATCTGTAACCACTAAATTTATATACTCTAACACATCACCCTCACACCACTCCTCTCACTATACACACATCACTCACATCACTTACTTCACTCATCATCATCAACAAATATCAGTCAGTATCAAACAACAGATCTAATAATTTTGTCTATTTATATGTGTTTGTTTTCTCCCTGTTTAAAACTTATATTTTAATTATACAGAATTTAAATTATTTTAATTTCGTAATTGGCATATTTTAAATTTTATAATAACTTGTATTGTATATAATAATGTAATTGCTGTGAAGTTAAATAAATATATAAAATAAATAAATAAATAAATAAAAATAAAACCTAATGATGTGACAACTTGAAAAATATTCTAGATAATAGCGTTTTTAAGGAATTTTATAGATTATAGCCTATCTTATCATTAAGTTACTTGATTCATACAAACTTATTATTACTACGTTGATATTACGAGGGCCGTGCCAAGTTACTAAGTTACACTACAACTTTCTTAAGCTTTGGAGAATCAATATTAAATATACCAGTATCATTCAAATGTAAATGATTAACATTAATATCACTGACCAATTGGATGAAGGGGGAAACTACTGTAGACTAAGTGTTAAGTAATATATTTCTAACAGGAAAACATTTATAATAATATATAAAATATCTTATATATATATATATATTGTTTATGTATCGTAGTGGTATGTGTAGTTTATATATTTATTTTGTATGGTTTGTTATGTATGTACAAACATGTCTGCCATTTCACGAAGTTTTCTCTGTCGCTGGTAGGCTGGCAGAAATCTCTTAAAGAGATATAAGCATTACCATTTGTACATGTTCCTTTTTAACAATAATTGTTTTGTATGTTTTTGTTTTCTTTTGTGTGTGCAATAAATTGTTAAATAAATAAATGAAATAGTTGTCTCTTACTAACATTATTATCTTTACGTAAAAATAACAGTTATCGACACAAGTTTTGTTTTCTAGAGAGCATTTTCTGTCAACAAGTTTTGGAGGATTTATCTGTTTATTTCAAAGAAGTTCTACCAACACATCGCCAACCAATCACAAGATCTGACTTACCTCTCTCCACGGAATGCATTATAGGTCCTTTCGATGGTGTCAGTGAAGTGATCTAAGCGTAATATGATGCGATCGAAATTGCCAAGAATCGGCACCGGCGTGAAGTGCTTGACGCCATATCTGCTGAACCTAGAGTAGACCCGACGCAGGTACAGAACTACCGCGGCGACGAGGACTGCCGCCCAAATCCAAAATATCATGATCTGGAACGGGTTGTTATTGTTACTATTTAATAGTTCCAAACATAATTAATAAAATATGGAACAGAAACTGAAGGCAAATATACAAAAGAGAATGTTACAAATAATACAAAAACAATTTTGTTAAGACGAGATATTTAACAAACGCATAGCGAAAATAATAATTACATAACAAATATCACTTACACAATCTTATCAAAACTTCAAGCCTTTATTATATAAACACAAAATAAAGTTTGAATTCGTAAATACTAATGTCATTGATGTTAAACCAGATTAACTGATATCACGATGTATAGAAACACAAAATAACTTTCAACAATGTTAAAATGATACGAGTGCGTGTTAACGTCGCGAGCGACGAGCTGTGACTGACAATGAACAGGTTTTTATGTCCTTCTAAATCCTCATATCTGACGCAATGTAAACGAAATATGTGCTACGTAGTCATCGATCATCATTGCCAGGTACACATCTAGTATTTGCGTTGGACGGTTCCAATGCAAAATTATTTATTAAGCTTCAATGATTTTATTGATCATTGAACTTCATCTAAACTAAAGTTATTATCCTCATTAGCTTTGCGAAAACTACTTTGTACAAGTTGGTCCAGGTCATCATCAGGTTATTTTTGTCTCCAATGCAGGAGCACAACGCTTTCTCATCTGCTGGAGACAGACAGAGGATTTGGCCTACACTCCCCGCGCTGGCCAGACGGGTTGGGGAGGCCTGATTGATGTTTTATAATGTATTCCCTTAGTCGCCTTGTACGACATCCAAGGGAAAAGTTTGAGTGGTTCTATTCTACTATACCGGAAACCACACGGCAAGTTGATCCAGGTCTAGAAGTTATATTTGTAAATTATCTGAACCTTATTTAACTCTGATAGTACAGGAGTAAATCCCAGTTCAGGATTAAACAATTGAATGTATATGAAATGCAATATTTAAATTATTAATAATTAAGGATCTAACATAGGCATTTGAGAACATTATACATGGAACGCGTGTCAAGAAATAGTCTCATAGAGTTAAAAGGTAAACTATTTGAGGTTCTAATTATAAAAATATTTGTTAACCCCTACTTAGACTCCTGTAAACTGTCATAAATTAACCTATTGTGAAGTTGTGATATAAATGATACACTCTTGGTAAATATGGGGGATGTCCTAAAATTTCTATATTGTCTTTGGTGTCACTCTCTATTCTCTCTTCTCTGTCTTCATCATTTTCAATAATTGTTCGAATTATATGATCTGCCTGCTAATTTATAATGATTTTTGCCAAAGTTGCTTGTCTTCAAATAGCGATTAGGGTTTCGAGTGAATCATCGATATAAGCAGTATCTTAAAGATATAAACATTTTGTGATTGGAATATCAGGGATAACATATTTAATATTTCACAATCTTCACAAATTTTATGTCATGTTAACTTTCTTGTTACTAACAGCGAAGTCTAGCCAAGATTTAAGATTTGTTTAATATTAGTTTGTAGTATTGACGAAACCAGACTGTTCGACTGGGCTTACGCGAAGTTCTATTGTGTCTGGTGCCCGCGAAGCGATATGCTATGTTTTGTCCACGAAATTTATGTTTTCTACTTGTTTGTGAACTTGTGTTTTGTCAGTGAATAAATGTCTATCTATCTTACTATTTTGTACAAAATCGATCGAAACTAGGATAGTGTATTTTCAGTGGTTTCACCCATAAACATGTAATCAGGATATCAAAATCAAGGTAATATATAAAATTGTTTTCAGATTTTCTGAGACCACAATTGCCTCTCTAGTGTTGAGTAAAAATTAGGAAATTGCGTAATAATAATAGAGAGCACGAATGTTGCCCAATACCTAACTAATTTTGTGTAGTTGCATAGGTACCTAACTTTTTCTACGACCATGCAACAGTTTAAATAAAATAAAAAAATATCAAAGGAAAATACTGGTATAATAAATGTTTATTATACAAGTAAATTGAAATTTACGACTGGAATCACATTGCATATTTTGACTTCTTATATCCGAAAGTTGATAAATATACTTACGTATTTATTATTAAGAGAAAACGTTCATCAAAACCAATCAACTCCTTTAACAACTGTATGTACTTGTATGTCCAAATCTATTTTTTTTATCAGTAGTTAGCCGAATTCAGTCAAGCATATATAAATTCCTGATTAAATCTTGTATAGTCATCATTTTCAGGCCCGTGATTTCTATCTATTGACGACCTCCGTGGCGGAACGGGTAGCTCTCGGACTGCCACGCCGGAGGTTGCGGGTTCGAATCCCGCTAGGGGCAAATGTTCGTATGATGAATATGAATGTTTGTACCCAAGTCTTGGATGTTTATATATTTATTTAAGTATGTCTATCCGTTATCTAGTAACCATACCACAGGCTCTGCCAAGTTTGGGACTGGATAATTGGTGTGAATGTCTGACATATTTATTTATTTATCTGCTTTCCGGGGGTTAAATACATTATCAACGAAGTTAGAAACTTTATTATACGTCGTGGAAAATTACAAGCAATACTTGACACGGGTTTCGAGTTTTTTTTTTAATAATTGAAGAAGTTATCATCATCAGCCGAAATAAGTCTACCGCTGAACACAAGCCTCTCCAATAGAATTCCACTATTGGTGGATTGTCCATTAGGGGAGTTGTCATTATCACCACGGTTGTCAGGCGAACTGATGATCGCCGTAATGATTTTAATATTTACAGGAGAACGCCGCTACCCATCCCTGGTGTAATTTTGATGACACTCAAGGTAAGATTGCAAATAGAATATTCTAAGTTACAAGGAAGAAGTTATCGAATTGATAACAAAAATCATATTATTCGCGTGAAAAAGTAGCATAACTATCTCTACCTGCTATTTTTCAGACTTGGGTATTTACTTTGATGCATATAAATCGCCCATCATTACATTAGGTATGCAAATTATAATATATAGAACATTTTACAGGAGACACATTATATTGTAAAAAATGTTTCATAACTGTTGTAATTAGAAAAAAGTATAATGAAATTTATTTATTTCGGAAAGATATACATTCCATATATAATAAGTAGGTCTTAAACTAGATTAGTAGGAAGTCTTTTTTTTTCATCAATTGTACAATAGAAATAGAAATAAGACCATTGTTCTCCTTTATAAACAATCCCATCAACAACCTCATAATTAGATTCGATTCTGAAGGCACAACGTAAAAATTTGACAGCAATTAGCAGCAGCAAATTTTAGCTATCCCTCTCAGACAGTAATATGAAGATTAATACAAAACAAATTTTTGTGCTGTCTTTAAAATGTGTGCTTTCAGAATCGGGCCTAAACTAAAACTTAAACAATTTGTACAAATATTTTTAATCACAGGTATAATGAAATTACAAAATTTTCTATAACGTTACTCTCTAATCTCTGTCAACCTCAATTCCTGGCTTTAAGCCTGACCCAGTGACCTCCCTCGATTCTGATGTTGAAGGTTTCATTAGATAACTTGGCGGGGATCTGGGTCTTCGCGGCTGGAGACAGCTCCATGCTCTGCAGCAGCTGGTACGCCATTACTTTCACCTCGCACAGGGCGAACCTTGAACCTGGGGAAATTATATAATTAGTGTTTGGTGGGTATCTTTAAAGATATATATTTATTTTTACTATGATCACACTGAGCAGCTTGTCATAGCTATGCAATAACTGTATATTTTCCGTTTAGTGTTATATTGTTATGACCTACATTATCCTATTTCTTTATTTTCTCGATTTATCTTTTGTAAAAAAATTTTTTAATCTTTTTTAAAGAGCTTAGTCGCTTCAGCACCTATGTCGCTCTATTGGTGACAACACAGTTAACAGAAGAAATCTACATGACTAATGTCTTATGGATTTCTTCTGTTAATTCAAAAAATCTTACTATTAGCTTTCTAATCTATTAACTTAGAAATCGAAATTGTTAAGTGTAATTTATTAACGTCGATCGAGAACCAAGTTATTGTAAAGATTGTCTTCACTAGTTCCCCATGATTCAGGATTGCCTGGTGTGGGGAATTTGTGACATTTTGAGCTTTTATCATTACGTGATAAGTTCCCGTTATCTACAAAATAAGCCTTTGTTGTCAAAGAGCAGTTGGACTATATAGAAAGTAATCCTACTCTACATAAAATAATTTTTTGCAAAAACTATAGCAACAAATTAGAAAAGTCAAGAATCAATATAAGCAACCTTGTGGCATTAACCGTGTGACTTCCGGCTTAGAATAGGACCACCCCCAATCTTCCTGTGAGTGTCATCAAGGCGACTAAGGGATTGCACCAGGGACGTGGCAGTCGTGAGTATATTAAGATCAATGTCATTACTGCTATCACCAAGCGTGGTGATTATGGTAAATCCACCAATGAACATCACACCAAAAGTATATTTCTATTGCGGAGGCTTGTGTTCAGCACTGGAAATATTTCGGGTGATGATGATGAGACTAAACACGTCGATGGTGAAAGAATCTTACCAATGCAATTCCTAGGGCCAAGTCCGAATGGCATGTAAGTAAAAGGTTTGATGTCGTGTTTGTTCTGCTCTGAGAAGCGCTCGGGGTCGAACTTGTCAGGGTCCGGGAAATAGTTCGGATCGCGATGGATCGACCACACCGGTATGTTCAGACCTTCACCTTTTCGGATCTGAAATAATATAGTAAGTGAGTAAATAGTTAATCTTCATCAGAAACAAACAGTAAAGATTATAAAAAAATTTGGTTACAAGACATACGACAAATAAAGAAACAAATTCAAAACTGTCAAAACTATCCGACAATCACCTTAAATCTATCCTGAATATTTTTTGGCAAGTGTAAAATTTAGAGCAAAGAGCAAAACGCTGGTATTGAGTGGTCCTCCAATATGCGGTACCACACCTGTTCTTTACCCTCCCAATTCAGTCCACCTGGCAAGGAGACTCTCCACTCCAAATCTTCTGCAGGTGTGTCCAAGTTTTCTCCAATTATAGACACTTTGTAATTGCTTAGTTGAGAGGACAAATTGGACCACGGTATAGAATAGAGATTATACTTGACACTTACGATAAAATCTTCAGTAGCTTTGTCATTGGGTTTGCCCAAATTATAGTCCTTGTTACAGATTCTGTCCAATGCCACAGCTGGTGGCCACAATCTCAACACCTCTGAAAGTTTAAATATATATAAAAAAAATCAGTGAAGGATTGACATTAGCATGTCCGTAAATAGAGTACTAACCAGAAACAACCATATCCAAATATGTCATTTGCTGTATAGAATTGTAGTCGAATTTTCCGCCGTTCTTAGCGTCGTTCTCCCTTATCTCCTGCATGAGTTTCTCCTGCACGTCAGGGTTCACAGCTAACTCGTGTAGGAGGAATGACATCGTTGAGGAAACGGTCTCGAAGCCAGCGATGAAGAACAGCACCGCTTGGGCGACCAGGTCATCGTCGGTCCAGACTGTAACAATCAGTTTCACTGCTTAGTCATCAACTCTAAAATAATCAGGTCTATGCTTTCCTTCTAATTCATGTTCATACAGCTGTTAAACACTTTACACATATATCAAGTTCCTTACCTCTGTTGATCTCTTTCTTTCCAACAGCCGACTCCTCTACTGTTGCGAATCCTGCATCTACATCAACAGATGTCTTATCCTCGTGTAACAGTTTACCTGTAAAAATTATTACTCTATAAAACAAAAATTTTATATAAATTCTTGTAATCATATTGTTAACAGTCACTTGGTAGGTATCCAATTCTTTTCAGTAAACCCAACAATTATTTTAACATTACCTACTTTCAAAAACTTAAAATTGATATAATTTAGTGACAAGACTTATTGTTAAGTATCTGTAGAAATTCAACATTTTTGTTTTCAGCTTACTTGAACGAGAATAAAGTTTCATTAGAGTCGGTATTTCCATTTTAAAGATAGCTTAATTGAAAGTTTATCTGGGTAACAAATTTGTGAAATACATCAACAGGATATAAAATAATTACACCAATTAGATAAACGTCACTAAAAGTTCGAGCATTCTTTGATAACAATACAATAGTCAGAAAATTGACCATGAATACCTTTCTTAGCCTCCATGAGAAGATGTATCATGTCCGGTCTGATGATTGAGCGCTCCTCGCGGTGCTGCATGGTACTCATCACCAGACTCCTGAAGAAACGTTGGGTCGCTTCCGAGAATAGAGACAATTTAAATAACTGAAAATAAAAATACCTGATAAGCCCAAATTGTAGACCACTCAGAAGAAGGCGATATAAGTGATCATCCAAAATTTATGTTGTTTTTAAGTGCAGCGCCTAGTTACTTTACAATAGTTTTAATACTTTCCCATTCATTCTGTATACTTACTCGCATAAGCTTAGGAAAAGACATAAACCCGAAGAATATGAGTATCTGTCTAAACTTGAAGTCGGAAGCTTCCTTGCCATTCAGATAGAATTGGTTCTGCTCATCGGCATGAGAGTCCACCTTCAGACCAAAGGCGCACGATGCGATGACGTCGTTGGCGTAGCGAGTCGTTATGTCCTTGACGTTGATGTCGATGTAGTCCACTGATCAGAGAAATATCGAAAAATTAAAAAACAATTTAAATTCACCTCACTCAAGTACTGTCCCAAATATAATTGAATTTAACTTTGATATTTGCTATAGCCAGTTTCATTTAGTTGTATAACATATTGTCATTTACCTTTTGAAGACTGAATCTTAGTCTTGAGTGCCTTGATCATCTGGTCACCGACATCCAACATGAAAGGCACCATCAGTCGGATCTTGGAGCTTGTGAACGCTGGACTCAAAGTCGAACGCATGTCTTTCCATTCATCACCTAAAACATATTAAAACTTAAGGTTGAACAATAATAACACAATTTTGTTTTATTTTCCAGTCTTTTCATTAAAACACAGATTAAAGTGCAAACACTCAAGTATTTATAGACAACAATGATCACTCGTCCTGTACCTCTTGAACTGCAATTAAAGATAATTATCATCCGAACTAACATCAACAACTTCAGCATTTATGCACAGATTAGATAATATTAATGGAATACTGGTTTGTATAGTACCTTTTAGAGAAAACAGATTCCTCCCGAATAGTGCATCAAGCTCCTTTTCTATAAAGACTCTGTGGTCCAGGAAGTGTTCAAAGTCTTTAATGACGATCTTTTTCACCAGCTCTAGATCACGTACAACCACCACAGGTGACGTGAATTCATATCTTCCCACGAACCTTAAAGAAGAAGGGGTTATTAGACGAAGAAAGAAACCGAAAGGTAACTTAAAAGAAAACAGAAACTATTTTATTACTCACTCAGGTAAGTTTCAACAGTTCCAATTTCATGCTAACGGGAGTTTAAAAAAAACGGAACTCACAAGAATTTTGTATGGATAGAGTTTAAAAACTTAATCATTGTTTGAAGAATAACTCACTTCTCATTAGGGAAGGAATAATAGAGTCTGTTAAAGCCATCCACAAAGTGTTCTAAGCGGAGAACCATGCGGGTTGCATTGCCTAGCACAGGTACTGGCTGCAAGCTCTTGACTCCATATCTGCTAAACCTGGAGTAAATTTGGCGGAGGTACAGCACCAGCGCCGTGACCACAACGCCAGTCCATATCAAGAATATCATGATCTGTAAAAGGTAGTTTTAGTAAGTTGAGATAAAGACGAATACAATTTGGACACATGAAAACTGGTTCACAATTTCAAAAATGTTAGTTAATCAACAATTTTTAATGATTTATCGTCGTAGCAAAACGGAAAAGATAATATTAAAATTATTAAAAATCTTGACGCTGGTAATAATGATCATCAAATAATTAGAATAACAAACACAATATATACATACAATGATCTGTTGATATCTTAGAAGTTTTTATTTACTTCTTACGCTATTTTTTACGCGTTCTTAAGCTGAACGTACGAAGAACACACAGTCGCCTGCCGAGCGTCTGTGAGTAACTGATTTAATATAATCGGCTTTTTGTATATAACTAAGTTGTATGCTGATTTCATGCGTAGTATAATGAGTACAGACGTCACTAATTTATCGTAATACTTTAAAAATATTGTTGATCTAAAGCAATGTTTACATTGTCTAAATTACCTGTCATTTATTTGGGCAGAGTAGACCTTGACTTTGAAATGTGGAATTAGTTTTGTTGCAAACTTGTTCACCATCTGACTAGTCGTACGTTAACTAGAGGTCTAGATTATAGATCAGCATTTGTAGAACAGTATTCAGAGAGCTAACTAATTTAAGGACTTCATATTTTACTACTCACGCCTCTTGCAGTTTTTGTATTGAATCTCACATTAGAGATACAATAAAGCTTCTTCTGAATGTACAAAAACCTTTAGATAAGAATAAAGATAAGTACAATACAATACATATCCGCATGTTGTTCTATTTTGGTAACAAAAGATACTAAGCCCTTAGTAATTAATTGATTACCTGTAAAATTATGTAATAATTATTTGTCCCTATTGCAGATTTCAACGTTTTTGTTACATCACTTCCAAGCTCAACGTTCTCCTCCACAGTTCCCGTTTTAAATGTATAACCAATTTCTGACTTTAAACAGACAGAGTCAGAGCTTGTGATCATTCGACAACGTTTCACAATAATTTACGGATTCGCCAAAATATTATGAAAGTCTAGATTATGGTAAATTACACTGTAGTATTGAGTATGAACACTGAATAAAAGTTAACTAATAAGTATCCCAGATTGAAGAAAGTTTTCAAGATGAAGAAGCTATAGACACCGCGATGCAGGAATTATAGACTACTCCGGATGAAGAGCTTTATATCATATTTTTTCTAATCTTTTCCTACAAAATTAATCATCCAGAGTACTCTACAATTCCTGCACCACGGCGTCTACTGCTTCTTCATCTTCAAAACCTCTGACCTCTCAAATATTTCTTCAATCTGGAATACTAGAGGCGAGTTCTGATGAATATGAAGGATGTTCAAGTATTTCAAAACCAGCATCTTGAATGGCATCCATTGCAACTGCGGATAGATTAACTTTCGACTCAAATTCTTTTAAATAGCTGTATAAAATTGAAAATGTATGGTAAATGGAATAAAAAAGGATTTTTCTTTATTTTACCTGACGTTTCCAATCGATATTGTTATCATAAATCACACTTATCTTAATTATGCCACTAACAACCAACAATGTGATAACAACAGATAATACCTTTTACTCGCAAATCATTGTTGTGTTGAAATTATAACAAACAAAAGAAACTATAACTCACGATGATGGCATTAAATATAAAAGTTAATATCACGGTGACAATAACATTCCAATACAATAAAAGATAAACTATAGACTGGCGCTAAAAATAATAAACTCTTTTTATCTTTCATCATGTGTCAGCCCTTAGACGTCCACTGCTAGACGTAGCCCTTCCCAACAAACACCACCATTACTGGTCCTCCGCCCTCCGCATCCAGCAAATTCTGGCCTCTTTCTTCAGGTCTTCAGTCCATCTGCGTATCCCAACCTGTAGGAAAGGGAAGCACTTGTTGTCTATACATACCGGTGTCCCTCTCTCCATCAACTATGTTCGCGCGCTTGGTGCAGTAGCCTTACCATTATTACACATACACATATACGTGTACTGACAGGCTGGTGCTCCTGGAGTAGTGCGTAGTAGGTAATTAAATCTTATTGCTTGTATGTAGTGCAAGGAGGGCAGAGGTGGGTCCTAACCTACAAGGGTTTCAAGTTTTTTTTTATAATTGAAGAAGTTATCATCATCAGTCGAAATACGTGAACCACCTCTAAACGTAAGCCTCCGCAATAGAATGCCACTATTGGCTGTCCATTGGAGGTTTTTCCATAATCACTACTGTTGGCAGGTGGCTATAATCGCAGTAATGATCTTAATATATACAGGAATACAGGAGAACGCTTCTGCCCGTTCCTTATAATTCGGTTCCGGCAAATGAGAGAGAGTTGTGCTCCTGCAGTGGAAACAAAAATAACCTGATAATGATGGTGTAAATCGCCCATCATTACTTTAGGTATGCAAATGGTTGTACAGGAGAAAAATATTAATGAATAAAAATGTTTTATAAATGTTGTAATATATTTTTATTTTATGTATAAACTAAGCAAGTTTATTATTAAAAAGTATGAGATCATTATTCTCGTTTATAAATAATCTCATAAACAACCCCAATGTACTATACATAATTGGGCTCGATTCTGATCACATTAAAATTAGAGAGCACAAAATTTTATGTTATCTCTGTCACACAGTATTATGCAGATAAAGTCGAAACAAATGTCAGTGCTGTCAAATTTTAAATGTGTCCTTTCATAATTGAACATAAACATAAATTTAAACAATTTGTAAAAATATCTATAATTACAGGTTTAAAGTAAGTACAAATATTCTATAACATTCCTTTCCCTAATCTCTGTTAACTTCAATTCCTGGCTTACATCCAAATCACAGATTCTATGTAAATACCTATGTTTCTATAACGTTACTCTAAAATCACTGTTAACTTCAATTCCTAGCTTTAAGCCTGACCCAGTGACCTCCCTCGATTCTGATGTTGAAGGTTTCCTTAGATAACTTGGCGGGGACCTGGGTCTTCGCGGCTGGAGACAGCTCCATGCTCTGCAGCAGCTGGTACGCCATTACTTTTACCTCGCACAGGGCGAACCTTGAACCTGGAGAAATTATGTAATTAGTATTTGGTGAGTTTCTTTAAAGATATATCTAATACTAGCAAACGCCCGCGGCTTCGCCCGCGTGAAGCAAGTTTTTGTTTCCTGAGGGAACCATTGTTCCAGAGGTAAACATGAGCCTATGTTCAAATACATAATTTTATGTGTACTATTCGAAAATTTATGGCAATTAGTTGAACAGATAAGCTGTGAAAGAAACAGATAAATAAACACAAAAACACTCTTTCGACTTAATTATATTAAAACTGTTTCCCGCAGATTCGTCTGCTTAAAAAAGGTGTTTGTTTCCAGCTGAAAAAACCCACGGTAAACCAAGCTATCCAACAGTGAAAACCACATTCGAATTCATTTAGTGGTTTTGGAGAAGAAGCTGTTGACGTTATCATTATCATAAATTATTCAATCGACGTCTGTACTTATTAATGTTTTCATCGTTTTATACATACAATACAGTTCATCATCATATTAGCCCTGCGACATACACTTCTGGACATAGGCCTTCCCCAATAAACGTCACCACACCCGGTCCACCGCCTTCGAATCCTGCTGCTTCCAGCCGCCTTCCTCAGGGCGTCGGTCCATCTAGTGGCGGGGCGCCCCCCTTGCGCGCGTGCCTATCCGAGGTCTCTACTCCAGAAGTCGTCTACCTCAGCAGCCGTCGGTTCTGCGGCAGATGTGGCCCGCCCACTGCCACTTTAGCTTCATAATCCTTTTTAGTTTAAATGTGTCTATACGTTTGGAGAATACTACTTTCGAACACCATTTCAGCCCCTTAGTGGATGGTTTTTCAAAAACTGTAAAACCCGTGTTCAATTATTACGTTGTTCGAGTACTCCACCAAAGTTTCGAATTGATAGGAACATCTAATAGTTTTTCTACATACAAACTTTAAACGCCTACTTTACCACCTTAGGGGTTGAGTTTTCAAAAACCCTTCAATAGTGCATACTGTAGATACATGAGCAATTGTGATAAATTTCAAGTTTCTAGAGCACTCGGTTTGGAAACTACCACTTTCGAACTCCATGTCATCCACTTCATCATCATCAGGTTATTTTTGTCTCCACTGCAGGAGCACAACCCTCTCTCATCTGCCCAAGACAGACGGAGGATTTGGCCTAACTCCCCGCGCTGGTCAGACGTCATCTACTTAGGGGATGATTGTTCAAAAACTGAAAAACACGTGTTAAATCATTTAATATTTAGAGTACTCCTACAAAGTTTCGAATTGATAGGAACATCTAATAGTTCTTCTCCATACAAACTTTGAACCCTTATTTGAAAACCCTTCATTAGCGCATACTTGAGCTACACAAGGAACATTTGTGCTTAAATTCCAGTTTCTAGAACAATCGGTTTGGAGACTACTAATTTCGAACTCCATTTCAGCCCCTTACGGATGGTTTTTCAAAAACAGTAAAATACTGTTCAATCATTAAGTTTTTAGAGTACTCCTACAATTTTTGGAATTGATAGGAACATTTTATAATTTTTCTCCTTACAAATTTTAAACCCCTATTTAACCACTTTAGGGGTTGAATTTTGATAAAAAAAAAACCTTCCCTAGTGCATACCTGAGATACATGAGAAACCTTTGCTATTCATTTCAAGTTTCTAGAGCAATCAGTTGTAAGACTACTACTTTCGAACTCCATTTCAGCCCCTTAGGGGATGGTTTTTCAAAAACTGGCAAACATGTGTTATGCCATTAAGTTTTTAGAGTACTCCTACAAAGTTTTGAAATGATTGGAACATCTAATAGTTTTTCTCCATACAAACTTTGCACCCCTATTTTACCACCTTAAAGATTGAATTTTGAAAAGCCTTCGATAGTGCATACTGGAGATACATGAGGAACCTTTGTGCTAAATTTCAAGTTTCTAGAGCAATCGGTTTTGAGACTATTACTTTCGAACTCCATTTCAGCCCCTTAGGGGATGGTTTTTCAAAAACTGTAAAATACTTCTTGAATCATTATGTTTTTCGAGTACTCCTCTAAAGTTTCGAATTAATAGGAACATCTAATAGTTTTTCTCCATACAAACTTTGAACCCCTATTTTACCACTTTAGGGGTTGAATTTTGAAAGAGCCTTCGATAGTGCATACCGGAGATAGATATGGAACCTTTGTGCTAAATTTGAAGTTTCTAGAGCAATCGGTTTGGAGACTACTACTTTTGAACTCGATTTCAGACCCTTAGGGGATGGTTTTTCAAAAACTGTAAAACACGTGTTGAATCATTAAGGTTTTAGAGTATTCCTATAAAGTTTCAAATTGATTGGTTTATCTAATAGACGTTCTCCATACAAACTTTGAACTCCCATTTGACCCCCTTAGGGGATGAATTTTGAAAATCCGTTCCTTAGTGCTTGCCTATGCTATATAAGGAACCGTTGTGCAAAATTTCAAGCCTGTAGACTCAGCGGTTTGGGCTGTGCGTTGATATGTCAGTCAGTCAGTCAGTCAGTCAGTCAGTTTCTTCTTTTATATATATAGATTTACTTTTATTTACTATTACTAAGATCACACTGATCATCTTGTCATAGCCATGCAATAACTGTATATTTTCCGTTTAATTGTATATTTTTATCACCTTCTCCTATTGTTTTATTTCCTCGATTTAGCTTACTATTAGCTTATTAATCTATTAACTTAGAAATCGAAATTGTTAAGTGTAATTTATTAACGTCGATTGAAAACCAAGTTATTGTAAAGATTGTCTTCACTAGTTCCCCACGATTCAGGCTTGCCTAGTGTGGAGACCATGTAAGACCTTTTTATAATGTTTCAGAAAATTTTAGTTTTGAATTCGAATTTTCGTTATTAAGTTATGATCCCATTATCTGCAAAATGACTGCACCAATAATTCTAAACAACACAATTTGTAAACTACCAATATAGCCTATGTTGCCCAAGAGTAGTTTGACCATAGAAAGTAATCCTACTGTCTAGATAAACATTTTATGCAAAAACTATGGCACCAGTTAGAAGAGTCAAGAATCAATATTATCATTAAAGTCTCAACTGTGTGGCTCACGGCTTGGAATAGGGCAACCCCTTTTCTTGCCGTGGGTTCACCAAGGCGACTAAGAAATTGCACCAAGGACGGGCAGTAGCTACTCCTGTGTATATTAACATCATTATTGTGATCACCAATTCGCCAGCCAAGCGTGGTGGTCGGTGGTTCTGGAAAATCCCCCAATGGACAGCAAATGAAAAGTGTATTTC
Organism: Esperia sulphurella; assembly: GCA_947086405.1. Lineage (NCBI taxonomy): Eukaryota > Metazoa > Arthropoda > Insecta > Lepidoptera > Oecophoridae > Esperia > Esperia sulphurella. The sequence continues at coordinate 16,253,223 of OX352267.1, forward strand.
TATTGGAGAGTCGTGTGTTCAGCACTGGACGTATTTCGGGTGACGATGATGAGACTAAACACTTCGATGGTGAAAGAATCTTACCAATGCAATTCCTAGGGCCAAGTCCGAATGGCATGTAAGTAAAAGGTTTGATGTCGTGTTTGTTCTGCTCTGAGAAGCGCTCGGGGTCGAACTTGTCAGGGTCCGGGAAATAGTTCGGATCGCGATGGATCGACCCCACCGGTATGTTCAGACCTTCACCTTTTCGGATCTGAAATAATATAGTGAATGAGTGTATATAGTTCATGTTCATCAGAAACAAAGAGTAAAGAAAATACATTTATTGGTTACAAGACATACAAACAATTGAAAACTATCCAAAAATCATCCGAATAACATCTAAAAACTATCCAAAATATTTTTTTGATATGGGTGGTGTCGACTTCAAGAACATAACAGACTTATGTGTGTCCCAACTCTCCCTTTAAGTCCCAACTCAGCATGGTGCTTTTCCCGAGAGCAAAACGCTGGTATTGAGTGGTCCTCCAATATGCGGTACCACACCTGTTCTTTACCCTCCCAATTCAGTCCACCTGGCAAGGAGACTCTCCACTCCAGATCTTCTCCAAGTGTGCAAGTTTTTTCCAATCATAGATACTCTGTAATTACAGGTTCCTAAGTAGTTGAGAGGAAAAATTTGACTACGGTATAGAATAGAGAGTATACTTGAAACTTACGATAAAATCTTCAGTAGCCTTGTCATTGGGTTTGCCCATATTATAGTCCTTGTTACAGATTCTGTCCAATGCCACAACTGGTGGCCACAATCTCAACACCTCTGTAAGTTTAATTATATATAAATAAAATCAGTGAAGGATTGACATTAGCATGTCCGTAAATAGAGTACTCACCAGAAACAACCATATCCAAATATGTCATTTGCTGTATAGAATTGTAGTCGAATTTTCCGCCGTTCTTAGCGTCGTTCTCCCTTATTTCCTGCATTAGTTTCTCCTGCACGTCAGGGTTCACAGCTAACTCATGTAGGAGGAATGACATCGCTGAGGAAACGGTCTCGAAGCCACCGATTAAGAACAGCACCGCTTGGGCGACCAAGTCATCGTCGGTCCAGACTGTAACAATCAGACGATCACTCTAAATAATGTAATCTATGCTTTTTTTCTAATTCATGTTCATACAGCTGTTAAACACTTTGCACATATATCAAGTTCCTTACCTCTGTTGATCTCTTTCTTTCCAACAGCCGACTCTTCTACTGTTGCGAATCCTGCATCTACATCAACAGATGTCTTATCCTCGTGTAACAGTTTACCTGAAATATATTAATAATTAGAATTATTACTCTATAAAACAAAATTTCTATCCAAAATAAAACATAAAACAAGATTTTTATATAAATTCTTGTAATCATATTGTTAAAAGTTACTTGGTAGTTACCCAATTCGTATTACCATAACCCAATACTTTTTTAACATTACCTACTTTCAAAAACTAAAAATTGATATAATTTAGTGACAAGACTTATTGTTAAGTATCTGCAGAAATTCAACATTTTTGTTTTCAGCTTACTTTAACGAGAATGAAGTTTCATTAGAGTCGGTATTTCCATTTTAAAGATATCTTTACATCAACAGGATATAAAATAATTACACCAATGAGACAAACGTCACTAATAGATTTCGAGCATCAAAATTTTCCATGAATACCTTTTTTAGCCTCCATGAGAAGATGTATCATGTCCGGTCTGATGATTGAGCGCTCCTCGCGGTGCTGCATGGTACTCATGACGAGACTCCTGAAGAAACGTTTGGTCGCTTCCGAGAATAGAGACAATTTAAATAACTGAAAATAAAAATACCTGATAAGTACCAAATTGTAGACCACTCATAAGAAGGCGAAATAAGTGATCTTACAAAATTTATGTTGTTTTTAAGTGCAGCGCCTAGTTACTTTATAATAGTTTTAAAACTTTCCCATTCATTCTGTATACTTACTCGCATAAGCTTAGGAAAAGACATAAACCCTAAGAATATGAGAATCTGTCTAAACTTGAAGTCGGAAGCTTCCTTGCCATTCAGATAGAATTGGTTCTGCTCATCGGCAAGAGAGTCCACCTTCAGACCAAAGGCGCACGATGCGATGACATCGTTGGCGTAGCGAGTCGTTAGGTCCTTGACGTTGATGTCGATGTAGTCCACTGATCAGAGAAATATCGAAAAATTAAAAAACAATTTAAATTCACCTCACTCAAGGACTGTCCCAAATATAATTGAGTTTAACTTTGACATTTGCTATAGCCAGTTTCATTTAGTTGTATAACATATTGTCATTTACCTTTTGAAGACTGAATCTTAGTCTTGAGTGCCTTGATCATCTGGTCACCGACATCCAACATGAAAGGCACCATCAGTCGTATCTTGGAGCTTGTGAACGCTGGACTCAAAGTCGAACGCATGTCTTTCCATTCATCACCTAAAACATATTAAAACTTAAGGTTGAACAATAATAACACAATTTTATTTTATTTTCCAGTCTTTTCATTAAAACACAGATTAAAGTGCAAAGACTCAAGTATTTATAGACAACAATGATCACTCGTCCAGTACCACTTGAACTTGAACTGCAATTAAAGATAATTATCATCCGTAACTAACATCAACAACTTCAGCATTTATGCACAGATTAGATAATATTAATGGAATACTGGTTTGTATAGTACCTTTTAGAGAAAACAGATTCCTCCCGAATAGTGCATCAAGCTCCTTTTCTATAAAGACTCTGTGGTCCAGGAAGTGTTCAAAGTCTTTAATGACGATCTTTTTCACCAGCTCTAGATCACGTACAACCACCACAGGTGACGTGAATTCATATCTTCCCACGAACCTTAAAGAAGAAGGCATTATTAGACGAAGAAAGAAACCGAAAGGTAACTTAAAAGAAAACAGAAACCATTTTATTTCTCACTCAGGTCAGTTTCAACAATTCCAATTTCATGCTAACGGGAATTTAAAAAAAATGGAACTCACAAGAATTTAGCCTTTAGCTAATGTTAAGGATTGTATGGATAGAGTTTAAAAACTTAATCATTGTTTGAAGAATAACTCACTTCTCATCAGGGAAAGAATAATAGAGTCTGTTAAAGCCATCCACAAAGTGTTCTAAGCGGAGAATCATGCGGGTTGCATTGCCTAGCACAGGTACTGGCTGCAAGTTCTTGACTCCATATCTGCTAAACCTGGAGTAGATTTGGCGGAAGTACAGCACCAGCGCCGTGAGCACAACGCCAGTCCATATCAAGAATATCATGATCTGTAAAAGGTAGTTTTAGAAAGTAGATAAAGACGAATACAATTTGGACACATGAAACTGGTTGACAATTTCAAAAATTTAAATCAACAATTTTTAATGATTTATCGTCGTAGTAAAACGGAAAAGGTAATATTAAAATTATAAAAAATCTAGACGCTGATAATAATGATCAACAAATAATTAGAATAACAAACACAATATATACATACAATGATCTGTTGATATCTTAGAAGTTTTTATTTACTTCTTACGCTATTTTTACGCGTTCTTAAGCTGAACGTACAAAGAACACACAGTCGCCTGCCGAGCGTCTGTGAGTAACTGATTTAATATAATCAGCTTTTTGTATATAAGTATGATGAATGCTGATTTGATGCGTAGTACAATGAGTACAAACGTCACTAATTTATCGTAATACTTTACAAATATTCTTGATCTAAAGCAATGTTTACATTGTCTAAATTACCTGTCATTTATTTGGGCAGTGTAGACCTTGACTTGAATATGGAATTAGTTTTGTTGCAAACTTGTTCACCATCTGACTAGTCGTACGTTAACATGAGGTCTAGATTATAGATCAGCATTTGTAGAACAGTATTCAGAGAGCTAACTAATTTAAGGACTTCATATTTTACTACTCACGCCTCTTGCAGTTTTTGTATTGAATCTCACATTAGAGATACAATAAAGCGTCTTGTGAATGTACAAAAACCTTTAGATAAGAATAAAGATAAGTACAATACAATACATATCCGCATGTTGTTCTATTTTGGTAACAAAAGATACTAAGCCCTTAGTAATTAATTGATTACCTGTAAAATTATGTAATAATTATTTATCCTTATTGCAGATTTCAACGTTTTTGTTACATCACTTCCAAGCTCAACGTTCTCCTCCACAGTTCCCGTTTTAAATGTATAACCAGTTTCTGACTTTAAACAGACAGAGTCAGAGCTTGTGATCATTCGACGTTTCACAATAATTTACGGATTCGCCAAAATATTGTGAAAGTCTAGATTATGGTAAATTAGACTGTAGTATTGAGTATGAACACTGAATAAAAGTTAACTAATAAGTATCCCAGATTGATGAAACTTTTCAAAATGAAGAAGCAATAGACACCGCGATGCAGGAATTATAGAGTACTCCGGATGAAGAGCTTTATGTTATATTTTTTCTAATCTTTTCCTATAAAATTCTTCATCCACAGTACCCTACAATTCCTGCACCGCGGCGTCTACTGCTTCTTCATCTTCAAAACTTCTGACCTCTCAAATATTTCTTCAATCTGGAATACTAGAGGTGGGTTCTGATGAATATGAAGGATGTTCAAGTATTTCAAAGCCAGCATCTTGAATGGCATCCATTGCAACTGCGGATAGATTAACTTTCGACTTAAAGTCTCATCAATTTCTTAAACAGCTGTATGAAATTGAAAATGTATAGTAAATGGAATAAAAAATATTTTTCCTTATTTTACCTGACGTTTCCAATCGATATTGTTATTATAAATCACACTTATATAATTAAGATACCACTAACAACCAACAATGTGATAACAACAGATAATACCTTTTACTCGCAAATCATTGTTGTGTTGAAATTATAACAAACAACAGAAACTATAACTCACGATGATTGCATTAAATATGAAGCTTAATATCACGGTGACAATAACATTCCAATATAATATTTGTTTCCATGTGACCTGAAAAGATAAACTATAGACTGGCGCTAAAAAGAATAAACTCTTTTATAATTTCATCATGTGTCAGCCCTTTGACGTCCACTGCTAGACGTAGCCCTTCCCAACAAAAACCACCGTTACTGGTCCTCCGCACTTCGCATCCAGCAATTTCTGGTATCTTTTTTCAGTCCATCTGCGTATCCTGACCTGTAGGAAAGGGAAGCACTTGTTGTCTATATACACCGGTGTCCCTCTCTCCATCAACTATGTTCGCGTGCTTGGTGCAGTAGCCCTACCATTATTACACACACACATATACGTGTACCGACAGGCTGGTGCTCCTGGAGTAGTGCGTAGTAGGTAATTAAATCTTATTGCTTGTATGTAGTGCAAGGGGGCGGAGGTGAGTCGTAACCTACAAGGGTTTCAAGTTTTTTTTTTATAATTGAAGAAGTTAACCCCCGGGAAGATTGTTATTCTAAGTCGGGAATTACACGGAAGAAGAGATCGAATCGATGAAAAAATCACATTATTTGCTTGAAAAAGTAGCATAATTTTCTCTACCTGCAATTTTTCAGACTTGGGTATTTACTTTGATGCATATAATTCGCCCATCTTTACTATTGTTAAGTTATTAAGTTGACTTTGCCGTGTGGTTTCCGGTAGAGTAGAATAAGACCACTCCATCTCTTCCCGTGGATGTCGTACAAGGCGACTAAGGGAATGCATTCATCATCATCAGGTTATTTTTGTCCCACTGCAGGAGCACAACCCTCTCTCATCTGCCGGAGACAGACGGAGGATGCAAAGGGAATACATTATAAAACATCAATCAGGCCTCCCCAACCCGTCTGGCTAGCGCGGGGAGTGTAGGCCAAATCCTCCATCTGTCTCCGGCAGATGAGAGAGGGTTGTGCTCCTGCAGTGGAAACAAAAATAACCTGATAATGATGATGTAAATCGCCCATCATTACATTAGGTATGCAAATGGTTGTACAGGAGAAAAATATTAATGAATAAAAATGTTTTATAAATGTTGTAATATATTTTTATTTTATATATAAACTAAACAAGTTTATTATTAAAAAGATTGAGATCATTATTCTCGTTTATAAATAATCTCATAAACAACCCCAATGTACATAATTGGGCGCGATTCTGATTTCATTAAAATTAAACAGCATTAAAAAATTTGCTATCTCTGTCACATAGTATTATGAAAATAAAGTCGAAACAGATGTCAGTGCTGTAAAATTTTAAATGTGTCCTTTCATAATTGAACATAAACATAAATTTAAACAATTTGTAAAAATATCTATAATTACAGGTTTAAAGTAAGTACAAATATTCTATAACATTCCTTTCCCTAATCTCTGTTAACTTCAATTCCTGGCTTAAATCCAAATCACAGATTCTATGTAAATACCTATTTTTCTATAACGTTACTCTAAAATCACTGTAAACTTTAATTCCTAGCTTTAAGCCTGACCCAGTGACCTCCCTCGATTCTGATGTTGAAGGTTTCCTTAGATAGCTTGGCGGGGATCTGGGTCTTCGCGGCTGGAGACAGCTCCATGCTCTGCAGCAGTTGGTACGCCATTACTTTTACCTCGCACAGGGCGAACCTTGAACCTGGGGAAATTATACAATTAGTATTTGGTGAGTTTATCGAAAGATATATCTAATATTTACTTTTATATACTATTACTAAGATCACACTGAGTATCTTGTCATAGCCATGCAATAATATTCTCCGTTTAATGCTATATTTTTATCACCTTCTCCTATTGTTTTATTTCCTCGATTTATCTTACTATTAGCTTATTAATCTATTAACTTAGAAATCGAAATTGTTAAGTGTAATTTATTAACGTCGATTCAGAACCAAGTTATTGTAAAGATTGTCTTCACTAGTTCCCCACGATTCAGGCTTGCCTAGTGTGGAGACCATGTGATAGTGCTTTTTATAATGTTTCAGAAAATTTTAGTTTTGAATTCGAATTTCCGTTATTAAGTTATGATCCCATTATCTGCAAAATGACTGCACCAATAATTCTAAACAACACAATTTGTAAACTACCAATATAGCCTATGTTGCCCAAGAGTAGTTTGACCATAGAAAGTAATCCTACTCTCTAGAAAAACATTTTTTGCAAAAACTATGGCACTAGATTAGAAGAGTCAAGAATCAATATTATCATTAAAGTCTCAACTGTGTGGCTCACGGCTTGGAATAGGGCAACCCCTTTTCTTGCCGTAGGTGTCATCAACGAGACTAAGAAATTGCACAAACGACGGGCAGTAGCTACTCTTGTGTATATTAACATTATTGTGATCACCAATTCGCCAGCCAAGCGTGGTGGGCGGTGGTTCTGGAAAATCCCCCAATGGACAGCACACCAAGAGTGTATTTCTATAGCGGAGGCTTGTGTTCAGCACTGGACGTATTTCGGGTGATGATGATGAGACTAAACACGTCGATGGTGAAAGAATCTTACCAATGCAATTCCTAGGGCCAAGTCCGAATGGCATGTAAGTAAAAGGTTTGATGTCGTGTTTGTTCTGCTCTGAGAAGCGCTCGGGGTCAAACTTGTCAGGGTCCGGGAAATAATTCGGATCGCGATGGATCGACCAGACCGGTATGTTCAGACCTTCACCTTTTCGGATCTGAAATAATATAGTGAATGAGTGCATATAGTTCATGTTCATCAGAAACAAAGAGTAAAGAAAATACATTTATTGGTTACAAGACATACAAACAATTGAAAACTATCCAAAAATCATCCGAATACCATCCAAAAACTATCTAAAATATTTTTTTGATATGGGTGGTGTCGACTTCAAGAACATAACAGACTTATGTGTGTCCCAACTCTCCCTTTAAGTCCCAACTCAGCATGGTGCTTTTCCCGAGAGCAAAACGCTGGTATTAAGTGGTCCTCCAATATGCGGTACCACACCTGTTCTTTACCCTCCCAATTCAGTCCACCTGGCAAGGAGACTCTCCACTCCAGATCTTCTGCAGGTGTGTTCAAGTTTTCTCCAATCATAGACACTTTGTAATTGCGTAGTTGAGAGGACAAATTGGACTACGGTATAGAATAGAGAGTATACTTGAAACTTACGATAAAATCTTCAGTAGCCTTGTCATTGGGTTTGCCCAAATTATAGTCCTTGTTACAGACTCTATCCAATGCCACAGCTGGTGGCCACAATCTCAACACCTCTGAAAGTTTAATTATATATTAATAAAATCAGTGAAGGATTGACATTAGCATGTCCGTAAATAGAGTACTAACCAGAAACAACCATATCCAAATATGTCATTTGCTGTATAGAATTGTAGTCGAATTTTCCGCCGTTCTTAGCGTCGTTCTCCCTTATCTCCTGCATTAGTTTCTCCTGCACGTCAGGGTTCACAGCTAACTCGTGTAGGAGGAATGACATCGCTGAGGAGACGGTCTCGAAGCCAGCGATGAAGAACAGCATCGCTTGGGCGACCAGGTCATCGTCGGTCCAGACTGTAACAATCAGTTTCACTGCTTAGTCTTCAACTCTAAAATAATCAGGTCTATGCTTTCCTTCTAATTCATGTTCATACAGCTGTTAAACACTTTACACATATATCAAGTTCCTTACCTCTGTTGATCTCTTTCTTTCCAACAGCCGACTCCTCTACTGTTGCGAATCCTGCATCTACATCAACAGATGTCTTATCCTCGTGTAACAGTCTACCTGAAATATATTAATAATAAGAATTATTACTCTATAAAACAAAATTTCTATCTAAATTCTTGTTATCATATTGTTAACAGTTACTTGGTAGTTACCCAATTCGTTTCAGTAAACCCAACACTTATCTTAACATCGTCATCATCAACATGTCAGCCCTTAGACGTCCACTGCTGGACATAGGCCTTCCCCAATGAATGCTAACCACACCCGGCCCTCGGTCCTCCGCATCCAGCTGCTCCCGGCCACCTTCTTCAGGTCGTTGGTCTATGTGGCGGCGGGGCAATTGGTTATTTTAACATTACCTACTTTCAAAAACTTAAAATTAATATAATTTAGTGACATCACTTATTTTTAAGTATCCGTACAAATTCAACATTTTTGTTTTCAGCTTACTTATACGAAAATAAAGGCTCATTCGAATTGTCTTTCTATTAGAAAGATATTTGAATTAAAGGTTTGTCTGGGTGACAAATTTGTGAAATACATCAATCAGAAGGATTACAAATAATTACACCAATTAGATTTTGAACATCCTTTGATAACAATACAATTTTTAGAAAATTGTCCATGAATACCTTTTTTAGCCTCCATGAGAAGATGTATCATGTCCGGTCTGATGATTGAGCGCTCCTCGCGGTGCTGCATGGTACTCATCACCAAACTCTTGAAGAAACGTTGGGTCGCTGCCGAGAATAGGGACAATTTCAAAACCTGAAAATAAAAAGACCTGATGAAACCAAATTGTAGACCACTCAGAAGACAACAAACAAAGTGATCATCCATATTTTTTATTTTTTTTAAGTGCAGCGTCTTACTTTACAATAGCTTTAAAACTTTCACATTCATTCTATATACTCACTCGCATAAGCTTAGGAAATGACAAAAACCCGAAGAACACGAGAAACTGTCTAAACTTGATGTCGGAAGCTTCCTTGCCATTCAGATAGAATTGGTTCTGTTCATCGGCATGAGAGTCCACCTTCAGACCGAAGGCGCACGATGCGATAACGTCGTTGGCGTAGCGAGTCGTTAGGTACTTGACGTTGATGTCGATGTAGTCCACTGATCAGAGAAATATCGAAAAATTAAAAAACAATTTAAATTCACCTCACTCAAGGACTGTCCCAAATAAAATTGAGTTTAACTTTGATATTTGCTATAGCCAGTTTCATTTAGTTGATTAACATATTGTCATTTACCCTTTGAAGACTGAATCTTAGTCTTGAGTGCCTTGATCATCTGGTCACCGACATCCATCATGAAGGGTACCATCAGTCGGATCTTGGAGCTTGTGAACGCTGGACTCAAAGTCGAACGCATGTCTTTCCATTCATCACCTAAAACATATTAAAACTTAACACTCATGTACTCGTATATGTATTTATAGACAACAATGATCACTGTTCCAGTACTACTTAAACTGCAATTAAAGATATTATCAACCATAACTAACATCAACAATTTCAAAATCTACTGGTTTGTATAGTACCTTTTAAAGAAATTAGATTCCTCCCGAATAGTGTATCAAGTTCCTTTTCTATAAAGACTCTGTGATCCAGGAAGTGTTCAAAATCTTTAATGACGATCTTTTTCACCAGCTCTAGATCACGTACAATCACCACAGGTGATGTGAATTCATATCTTCCCACAAATCTTAAAGAAGAAGGCATTATTAGACGAAGAAAGAAACCGAAAGGTAACTTAAAAGAAAACATAGAAACTATTTTATTACTCACTCAGGTAAGTTCTAACAATTTCAATTTCATGCGAACGGGAGTTTAAACAAAATGGAACTCACAAGAATTTAGCCTTTAGCTAATGTTTAAGGATTGTATGGATAGAGTTTAAAAACTTAATCATTGTTTGAAGGATAACTTACTTCTCATCAGGGAAGGAATAATAGAGTCTGTTAAAGCCATCCACAAAGTGTTCTAAGCGGAGAATCATGCGGGTTGCATTGCCTAGCACAGGTACTGGCTGCAAGTTCTTGACTCCATATCTGCTAAACCTGGAGTAGATTTGGCGGAAGTACAGCACCAGCGCCGTGAGCACAACGCCAGTCCATATCAAGAATATCATGATCTGTAAAAGGTAGTTTTTGTAAGTTGAGATGACGACGAATGCAATTTCGACACATGAAAAATTAACAATTTCTAAAATGTTAGTTAATCAACAATTTTTTATGATTTATCATCGTAGCAAAACGGAATAGATAATATTAAAATTATAAAAAATCTTGACGCCTATAATAATGATCATCAAATAATTAGAATAACAAACACCATATATACATACAATGATCTGTTGATATCTTAGAAGTTTTTATTTACTTCTTACGCTATTTTTTACGCGTTCTTAAGCTGAACGTACGAAGAACACACAGTCGCCTGCCGAGCGTCTGTGAGTAACTGATTTAATATAATCGGCTTTTTGTATATAACTAAGTTGTATGCTGATTTGATGCGTTATATAATAAGTCCAAGCGTCACTGAATTATCGTAATACTTTAAAAAAAATTGTTGATATAAAGCCATGTTTACATTTTCTGAGATACAAATCATTTTGATTGGGCAGTGAAGACCTTGACTTTGAAATATGGATTTAGTTATGTTGCGGACATGTTCACCCTGATTAACCTCAGTACTACTGACTTGTCGTACGTTAAGAAGAGGTTTGGATTATAGATCAACATTAAATTTGTAGAACAGTATTCAAAGAGCTAACTCATTTAAGGACTTACTACTTAATATTTCACGTCTTACGCAGCTTTATCGAATTAACTAATGCAGTTTTAGTATGAAATCTGACATCAGAGATACAATAAAGCTTTTGTGAATGTACGAAAACCTTTAGATAAGAGTAAAGACAAATACAATACAATACACATCCGCATGTTGTTCTATTTTTGTAACAAACGATACTATTATAAATACATAAATAAAATAGCCCTATATTCAGACATAATTACATTAAATGCTAACAACTATACCCTTGACAACGTCAGTTATCTGTTGCGCCATCTGTATGTCCTCTGACAAAGGCCTCCTATGACTTCTTCTACTCCTCTCTGTCTCTTGCCAGTCATTTCCACGTTTTCCCAGCAACTTTTACCAGGTCATCGTCCCATCTCTTGTATTGTCTCTCTCTTTTGCGTTTACAACCAGAGTGTCACCTTTTTACTCCATTTGTCCTTCCCTTTAATCGTGTGATCTGCCACACGATTATAGACATTTCCCACTTATATTTTAATTTTTTTATCTTCACTGTGACGTCTTCTAGTTAAGTCATCGCTCTTATATCGTAGTTTCTTTTTCCTGTCACTAAAGATACCAAGTCCTTAGTAATTAATTGATTACCTGTAAAATTATCTAATAATTAAATTTTAACGTTTTTGTTACATCACTACCAAGCTCAACTTTCTCCTCCACAGTTCCCGTTTTAAAGGTATAACCAGTTTCTGACTTTAAACAGACAGAGTCAGAGCTTGTGATCCATTTCGTAGCCAGTTACGAAATCTGGTTACGAAATGGGACGAAAGGCATTCGACAACGTTTCACAATAATTTACGGATTCGCCAAAATATTGTGAAAGTCTAGATTATGGTAAAATAGACTATAGTATTGAGTATGAACACTGAATACAAGTTAAATATTAAGTATCCCAGATTGAAGAAAGTTTTCAAAATGAAGAAGCAATAGACACCGCGATGCAGGAATTATAGAGTACTCCGGATGAAGAGCTTTATATTATATTTTTTCTAATATTTTCCTACAAAATTCTTCATCCAGAGTACCCTACAATTCCTGCACCGCGGCGTCTACTGCTTCTTCATCTTCAAAACATCTGACCGCTCAAATATTTCTTCAATCTGGAATACTAGAGGCGAGTTCTGATGAATATGAAAGATGTTCAAGTATTTCAAAGCCAGCATCTTGAATGGCATCCATTGCAACTGCGGATAGATTAACTTTCGATGTAAAGTCTCGCCAATTTTTTGAAGCTGTATGAAATTGAAAATGTATGGTAAATGAAATAAAAAATATTTTTCCTTATTTTACCTGACGTTTCCAATCGATATTGTTATCATAAATCACACTTATCTTAATTATGCCACTAACAACCAACAATGTGATAACAACAGATAATACCTTTTACTCGCAAATCATTGTTGTGTTGAAATTATAACAAACAAAAGAAACTATAACTCACGATGATTGCATTAAATATAAAGCTTAATATCACGGTGACAATAACATTCCAATATAATATTTGTTTCCATGTGACCTGAATAGATAAACTATAGACTGGCGCTAAAAAGAATAAACTCTTTTATAATTTCATCATGTGTCAGCCCTTTGACGTCCACTGCTAGAGAGTCCTTCCCAATGGTCCCCGCCCTCCAACCGTTACCGGCCACTTTCTTCAGGTCTTCGGTCCATCTGCGCATTCCACCTTGCGCGCGATCGCTATAAGTAAAAAATAGAAGCACTAGCTGTTGATATATAACGGTGTCCCTCTCTCCATCAACTATGTTCGCACGTAACTATGCATTTTACACACACATAAACATTGCAGGTGTACGGATAGGCTTGTGCTCCTGTAAGTAGTAGGTAATAAGTCTTTTCGCTTGTATGTATTGCAGGGTTTTTAGGTGGGTCCTACCCTACCGCGAGGGTACGTCTATGGACGTTGTACTTCGTATTGATTAATGACCACGAACTCACGTCACGTGGGCTCTGTCCGCGAATAAGATAACTTTAACAATGGTAATGACTTGTCGTCATTTCCTCGAAGCTGAAGTGTTTATACTTCGTTTTTGTCAAGCAGTTATATGAATGTCAACAGTTTCAGAGATGACCTAACAAATGTAGTAGCTTGATGATTAGCTCGAGCATCAGAAGTCGTTAGTTAAATTTCTACCAGGGACAGACAACACCCAAGTTGGTCCCGTTCTTGATGTTATATTTGTAAATTGTCCTGTCGTTGTTCTATTTCCGTAGCGCAGAAGAAAATCCGAGTTTTGAAGAAGATAAGTGTATGTAATATTGATTTGTTTGTACTCATCTCATTATATTTACGTCAGACCATTTTTGCGCTCCTGGATCCTGAATTCTGGTTTCTGTTTCACGTTTTATACATTAACGAAATTGCGCCATCTATGTACAATTTGCTGTACTAGTCAATACGCCATCTTTTAATAAACGCTCGAACCATTGACCCAGCGAGATTCTACAACACGTACGTGCAAATAACAAAAAATGTATTGTTTCACCACCAGAGGGAAATAAATCTTTTAGATTGAGACGTTTCCTATTCAGAGCGATGAATAGCTAAAAGATATATCTACAGACCAGACAGGTGATGGGCAACACAAAGATTTTAGTAGCGTCAGATACCCAGCCATGGTTGAACACAAGCATGTTATTTTAAGGATGGAGTTAATGATGATGTCTCTCATCACATAACACACACACGACTGTAACAGAGCACATTGATCAGCCATGGCTACTTAAACATATCCTACACTTCATACATTTCTCAAGATCCATAAGTAGAAAACCACTTTATTTCTGTATGTTCTTATTTTCTTAGGGGGCCAGGAAGACCTGACGGCAATTTGACCCTTAATACAGTGCCTCTAGCCGATTTGGTGCAATGTACCGGGTAATACTGTGGATAATCATTGGAGAAACCCAAACGCATATTTTCCCAATTAAAGTGCTAATAACATAATTTAAACAAAAGCTAGACCACGTAACATTTGGGAATTTTGAAACCGCGAATTATGACACGGTCTGTGTCACCCTGAACTTAACTAGTCAATTTATCGTGTTATAAATATTTAAGTGTACAAGTTTTTTGTTCACGCAATCACAGTTGAACCGATTTTTATTAAACTTAGCTTACTCATATGCTTTCGACATTCGAATACAAATACAAATAAAGGAGAATGACCAAAAGTGGGCCTAAAATGCGTCTTTATCATTCATGTACCAAAAATATTGGTCTGAATTATGAATCCCCTCCATTTTTTTTTAAAGCTAATGGAATAGGGAGTTTAAAAATAACATAAAATAAAAACATTGATTGATTTCCGCCAGCCGACCGGCATCTTTTCAACTAGAGTAGTGAAAGCAGAATTAAAATCGATACATATTTATAATCGATATTTGTCAACCATAGTTGATACTGCCTTTCAGTTACTGGCGCGATAATCCACTCATCTCGTTTTTCATTTACTGACTGGAAATACAGTATTTATACAGATTTAAAGTGATACACACGTTATTAAGAGGTTTATGAAAATATTAGTACGGAACCGAAACGTCGATGTATCAATTTAATAAGTCGGTGTAGTAGAACCGCACTATCGATTTCGACTATGGTTTTGTACGTACTGTCACGCATGTCAGTCGTGTAATTTATAACTTGTGTATATAACCACTAAACTAACTACGGAAAAATTGAATTGAATCTTGTTATATTCTCTTTGCACACAATGACATCAACATCTGGAGCAATTAATCGTGGCCATATACCACGGCGCTGTATAAACTGTTCGTTGGTGGTGCCGCGCCAACAAAGAGTTCGTTCTATGGATGAGTTATCCAATTCTATGCTTAATGTTTTGAGTTCGTGGATTGCGCCTGGTTCTGTAAGTATTTTTCTATTTTATAGTAATTTGTACGTACATGTTTAAGTAAAGCCCTTTCTGCATTCACTTGCAAAAATTACTGCTAAAATAACCCCACAAAGTCTTCGGCTGCGACCGCGTCTGCCTGTTAAGGTGGTAAATAACTAAAATATAAGCTTGGTTGAGGTGTACTTAAATAAGAGCAGATATACTTATTTTTGTATTTGTGCTTTTTAGGTATTTAACAATATTTAGCTGATTTCAAGTAATACACACGTTCTTAAAAGATATTTATGAAAATATTGTTACGTAACAGAAATATCGATTATTCAATTGGTTAAATCGATTTAGTAGAACCTCACTATTGATTAGCACTATGGTTTCATACTGTGACGTCATATCCCATATGGTGTCAACAGCTCTGCTGTTTTGTCTCCTTTTGTTTACATTATGTATTTGGGTGAAAAAATCTATTTTAACGAGTCTAATGTAGTGTCGAACGCAATATACCGTCGCACCAAACTATGACATCAAGATTGGGAACGGTTAATCGTGGCCATATACCCACGGTGTTGTGAAAACTGTGCGCCAACGAAGATTTCATTCCAAGTAAGATTATTCAATTTTCCCACTATATAGTTTAACGATTTTCTTTTTACAATAATCCTTAGTATTTTGCCTGTATTTTGACGACAATTTGATCCAGACGCAAGGTTCAAAGTTTAAGGGCAAACTCCCATACAATTTTGGTCATTCTCCTTTATTGGTTCAAGAACATGCTAGATATATATTTTGTAGATAATATTATTACAAGCAGTAGCCCAAGGAGTTTGTTCTATGGATAGGACCACATTAGTTGTTTAAAATGTCAATAGATGGCACTGTGTTGACTATAGTATTAATTGCTTTCATATCACAGTATTATTGCCGTGTGGTTTCCGGTAGAGTAGAATAGTACTCCAACTCTTCCCGTGGATATCTTACAAGGCGACTAAGGGAATACATTATAAAACATCAATCAGGCCTCTCCAACCCGTCTGGCAAATCCTCCGTCTGTCTCCGGCAGATGAGAGAGGGTTGTGCTCCTACAGTGGAGACAAAATAACCTGATGACGACATCACAGTATAGTTGGCTGTACCAAACTTTAGCACTCATATGTATGAGCGAACTATACCTAATTATGGAGCTACAGAAAGCTAGCTTGCTTGCCTTAGTTTCAACATAAAGCTATATAGCTAGTTACCTTACTTTCTTTGGTTTTTCCAAACCGAAGACAGCAAATAATTGCTACTACTAAATAAGTAATACTACTAATAAACCGTGTGGTTCCCGACTTAGAATAGGGCTATCTTCCCATGGGTATCGTCAAGGCGACTAAGGGATTGCACCTGGAACGGGCGCAGCACTGTGATCACCAATTCACCTGCCATGCGTGGTGATCATGGCAAATCTCCCAATGAACAGCCCACCAAAACTAGCATTGTATTGGGGAGGCTTATGTTCAGCAGTGCACGTATTTCGGTTGATGATGAAATAAGTAATTTTAATTTACTGTTTTAAATGCCATCAAACTGATCATTTTTCCTGAAGTGCACCGTATCCTGTTACACTTTTGCTGTTTATATGCCTTTTCAAGGGTTTAATGAAACAAGTATTCGATTGACATTCATAAATCGTATAATCTTCTTCTTAGTTCACATATTTCTTCAAATAATACATAATTCGTCCCCCAGACTGCACGTTACACAACAAAATATCTTATTTAAATACTACTCTACTTGTTTGTGGAAAATAAAAGTAAATGTACGATATAACATATGAAAACAAAATCAACAACTACAATCTATTGTACTGGTATTATGCAGCGTTAAGTTTACGTTTGTTAAGTTTTTTACAGAAGCATTGTGACTAACTTCAAACACCATTTTATATATTAATGAATCAGATACTTACAAAAATAGTTATGTAATACACATTTTATATTTTTCTTTTGCTTTTGAAAGTAGAAAAGCTACGACATCGATTGCAGGCAAAGTGGTAAATGAACATTGGTAATACAGTGAAGCTAGTCACAATAACGTCATCATATATAATAGTTCTTACATTGATCTACTCGTTGTTTACTAAGACACAGTCTTTGTACTGAATGATACAATATATTAAGATAAATAACATTATTTAACGGTAACTGATGGGCTAGTAATGAATAATGACATAGAAAAAGTAACTGTAATGAATTATTAACTAGAATTAAAATTTGATCAAATAACTTAAAGTAAAACGACAGAAAATAAAGATTTACTATAATACAGAAATAAAATGATTCATAATTTATCTTACATCACAGCAATCGCCTGAGAGTCTCGAACTTAATCCTAAGGTCTATGATAAAATTGTCAAAAAATTACACTTTATTGTTGTTTTTAAACTTAATAATCATAATATTATCTCTTTTGTCGAAACTAATCTTTGGCCTACAGATCTTTTCTCTTGTCATAAATGTTTTATTGCACATTTGCGCCAATTTTAATCTTAATTACATTAATTTAAACTAACACTGAGATTGGAGATTGATTAAATAACAATATAAAACATACATTTGGACATGATGAAACTTATCAATATGAAATGAGTGGAAATGAATGTGAGTCAAATGATAAGTGAATAAAATTCAAAATTAAGTACATTACAATCTACACTTGTTAACAGTTATGGCATCTTCAAGTACTAAAATGAAACTTACAGAAACACTTTAAACTAAATATTACCTTACAGACACTACTATAAATAAAATCGGAATGTTCAAAATGTTTGTTCAACTATTACTAGCGTTTACTCTCATTAAATGGTAACAACAATCAAAACATCAAAAATACTTTATCAAAAATTCGTAGTTTCTAACAACGCCTTCGAATAGGTAGACCACGAAATATCTCATCGAGAATAAAAACCATTCATAAAAAATACTTTAAAAAATAATATGGACACTTCAACAAGTCGGGTTTATAACCGTTAATTGACGGGACATGCCATCCAACAATTATGTCAACACACACGAATACAACCATTGATACTATGCTGAGTAGAACATTGAGCCTATCAAATACTAGTCACACTCAAAACTTTCAGAAAACACCTATCTAATCAATAATCTTTTGGGACCCAACGTTATCAATATTCTTACAAGCATCCTCATCAAAAAACTTTGAAGGAGAAAGGTTTTAAAGGTTATTGCATTATCTTATTACTCATGTATGTTTTTAAAAATCAACAAGCATCTAAGTCTGTTGATTTTTGGTCTTAAACTAAAATGATCCTAGTTTACTTCAAATACCCTGTCGAGAGCTGTAGTTTTGTACATATGATTGTTTTGTATAGTTTTCTATGTTTTTTTCATTTAAATTCCTCTTTCTTGAAGTGCTTCAAGAATTGTAGACAACAATTTGAGTCCCTTAAAGAATCTTATTATAGCTATTCCTCATCATACCCCATCCTCAGATAACCCTCAAAATTGAAACAACAGATTCATTTAAACGTTTAACTAGCTAACCTCAACTATCTTCCAAATTGAGAGCATCCAAGGTGTCAACTTTACATTAAACATAACTATATAACTTGACATCACTCGTTTACGTCCTTCATGTCTTAATGTGAGCATCGAGATTTCCAACAGTAACTTTAACCTATGTTTTAGAATTTAAACTAGGAGAACACGTCATAACAAACGTCTAGTTCTGTTTTGACCTTGACGAAGTTGGGGTTGTCGGTCTTGATGTCGGGGCCCTTGGTACCGAACTGGTAGACGAGCCTCGCGGTGGGGACGGACACTAGGACTGACTGCCTGTAGTGGTACCTCATGGCTCTGCTGAACTTCTCGAAGGTCATGTTGTCGTTTTGCTTCATTTTTCCCCACAGTTTCGCCACTTCATCCGGTTTGACGAACCTGAAATTAATAGAAAAGATTCATTTAATTTGAGACAAAATTAGATAAAATGTTAAGATTATTACAAACATGTCTTCCATAAAAACTTTCTATTCAAATGTCTTTATAATAAGGTAGATTTTTATAAAACTCAATACATGTAAGAAGGATACGAAATTGTTTAAATTGTACAGATATTTAATAGAGAACTTGAAGTCAATATAATTTAGTAACAGCACTATTTTTGA
Organism: Esperia sulphurella; assembly: GCA_947086405.1. Taxonomy (NCBI): domain Eukaryota; kingdom Metazoa; phylum Arthropoda; class Insecta; order Lepidoptera; family Oecophoridae; genus Esperia; species Esperia sulphurella. Next base: position 16,272,762 of record OX352267.1, read on the forward strand.
AAAAGTAATCTGTACAAATTCAATAATTTCGTATTGTTTCAATTTTTTTTTTTAGAATCGACTTTTTCATCAATGATTGAAAATTTGTATAGAAGACAGGTTTCTTTTCAATGTCTTCAGGACTATCTTCAAAGCTATATGAATATACATTAGGACATAAAATATATCGACATAAAATAATAGTAAACAAGTCAAGTTCAACTGGAAACACTAATAACATAGCGCGTCGCGCAATTAAGTGCTCATTAAACAAATTCTCAGCCATTTCTGAAACGTATAACGATACACAGCTCAATATAGACGTGTGTATAACCGTGTCAAGTTCTGATGCAAAGTGTCCAGATAATTGTGATCCGAGTCAAGGATTTCTTGTTGAAGTCATTATCAGTGGCCAGTGCAAACGTGACGGTAGGCAAGACAGATATCTATGAATGCACATGGATATATAAGAAACAGGCTTAGAAGATCTTGCCTCCCTCCCTCGGCTTGAGGTTTAGCATAGCCCCGCGGGGGAGCCATTTCAATGCAACGGCTCATGAAAGTCTGGGTAATATATATGAAGTTATATATTTTCATTTGTATGACAAATGATCTGTTGAAGCATTATTGCGGCTTCGAATACAACAAATGAATAATTATGACTTATGATAATCCATGTAATATTTTTTTTATTAAGTTTAGTTTTTCGCTTAAAATCATGTCAACATTTCAACGGTTTCTGGGTCCTGATTCAACTTTGGGAGACTTGCTTCGTCCTCAACCTTAATTGGTACCGGAAATACTCATCGAGAGACTCCTGCAGCGTCTACCTATAGTTATAGCCAGGTCAGTAATGGCTCATCTCAAATCAAACAGCTATCAGTGTGTTCGACCACGACCCAATTTGAAATGGAACCAATTATGTCATTTCTAATTAGGGTTGTCTTAATTTTCTATTCCAACGTCTGAACGCAAGCGCTCTTCAACTTTGACTTAAGATTTATTTTCTAAAGCTTAAAAAATATCATTTTCAATATGAATCTTTTCACTGTAGTCACAGAGTCATAGTTAATCACATTCAGACTGGAATACACACAGTTTATTATAGGACTCTCAGCTAAACTATTAAAATTAGAATATTATTCGTCGTTTCTCAGAAACAGACATTTGCAAATTCTGCTTTTCAATTTTACTGTTTGTTTTATTAGATGAGGCTTTAATAACTTTTGTACTTGCTAGTTTTATAATCAAGGAGACGTTTGTCTCGTCACCATCAGCCATGGCATTGACAGTAGCGTGTTCAAAGACGCCATTTTTTTCTCTCAGCTAGCCTAGCATCGTCTGCTATAATTACATTTTTTCTTCACCAATGCTCTGTCATTGGGCCACATCCTGATTGATTGCCACACCGGGTTTCAATGGATCGTTACAACTATAGTTAACAGTTAATTAGTTACGCTTGATTTAGACACTTGTCATGATTTAGAGACGGCTCATATAATAGCTTAAAAAGGGTTTTAATTAAATTAAATAAAATAGGGTTTTTATGAAAAATGTCATTGGCATTTAAGACTTAAAAACCCTAAAGCAGCATTTGTGGAGAACAGAGCACTTTTTAGGCTAAGGTAACAAAATATCAGATTAACAAAGTGAATAAGTAATTGTTTCAAAGCATGTGACATTTGTGCAGGATAAAACTGAACTAAATCATGATAGTAACAATGATATGCATGCAGATAAAATCTCTATTGCATCTTAAGTCAAACAATGTTTGTCAACAATCAGTTAAATATTCGTTGGTGCTGAAGTAATGACACAAACAACCTTCCAAATTATATATTTTTTTTAAGTTTCATTTGTTTTTGTCAACATTGTTATATCATTAACCTTCCGAGGAACGTCGTATGAACTATAAAAATGTGATTCATACGAATTTGGATGCTTGATGCGTGCGCGGCGCGAGCGAGGTCGGGGTGTGGCCTTGTATGTATCAGTGCATCAGGTGGGCCAAGGATCTGACCCTACGTGATGCGAATGACACTATCCAATTCTGGGATGAAAGGGCATTGCTTCAGGATTTATATGTTTGACCTTGCCATATCCTTCTTGATTTCTAGGTTCCTACTCAGTTAAGGCTTCTTTGACCCGTTTCTTTGTAAGAAACTTGTCAATTTCTACTTGTACTTTGCAAAGAAGTCAAATTTCTTAATAAAGCTTTCTTTTTACACCAACAACAGCAACTGCGACTTGTTTATTATTGATTTTGTATATAATCAGATTTTTTTATGTAAGCCGTGTGGTTTCCGGTAGAGTAGAATAGGACCACTCCAACTCTTCCCGTGGATGTCGTACAAGGCGACTAAGGGAATACATTATAAAACATCAATCAGGCCTCCCCAACCCGTCTGGCCAGCGCGGGGAGTGTAGGCCAAATCCTCCGTCTGTCTCCGGCAGATGAGAGAGGGTTGTGCTCCTGCAGTGGAGACAAAAATAACCTGATGATGATATAATCAGAGCTTCGCGTCCGATACCTGTTGTCCATCTTTATGTATCTATAATCCCATTCTACTCTCCTTAAGTAGATATGGCCTTAAGTTGGAGACGTCAAGAAATAAACAACTGACGACACAATACTCAAAGGCGGATTAAATTTCGATCTCAATTAACATTAATTATCTCATAAAACTGATAGTTATAATTACCGGTGACGAGAAATTAATGACTTTCTAAAACTATCAATTGTTTTACAATGACATTGGCGTCGAGCTACAGTTTTAGAATCGACGCAACGATTTAATTTGTCACGCGAGTAAATTTGTATTCGACCATCTTTTAGAACACTGTGAAATTCTTTGAGGAGAAAATGTTTTCAACGATACTAGTGAAGTCTACTGGAAAACAATAAGGTCGCACCACGACCTTTGGAAGGCGTTGGATGGATCATTAGAAATAATGATGGTACTTGACCAAGACTCTATAAACTGAATGACTTTGTTCGTGTCACGAATATCAATTGGCACAACACTAGCCCATGATATTACTCATCAAGTCATCAATAGTGAAGCTAAAAAGTATAAGCACAGGAAACCATTAGAAGACAGTTAGAACTGCTACAAATAATAGGATTGTTCCCAATTCCATACAAAATCACGTAGAAATGCTGCTCTTTTACGAATTTAAGGAAACTGTAAAACAAAACATATCAGCATATACTGAAATGCAGAAATAGACGACGAAATAAGGTTCAACAATTAAAGAAGGCCGTACCGTGCTCAACTGTCGCGTTCACGAGGAAAAGAATGGGTCAAGAAGTCATTCCAAGCTCTTTGATCTCCGCTGTGATTTGAGTGAGATCTGATGCTAGCTGTCCGGAGTATGGACGTAGAAGGTCCAATGTGCCAAACATACCTCGTTGATCAAATTGACATAAAAATTATCTAAAAACATCCAAATACCTAGGATTCTGAATAATCTCTGGTGTAAACAAGTTTTCGACATAGCTCAAAAAGTTAGTACGTTGAAGTGGCAGTGGGCTGGTCACATCTGTCGGAGAACCGATAACCGTTGGGTTAAACGAGTTCTCGAGTGGAGACCGCGACTCGGCAAGCGTAAGACGCCCCCTGGCTAGATAGAGTGACGATCTGCGTAGGACGGCTGGCAGAGACTGGATGAGAAGAACCGAGGATCGGGTTCAGTGGCGCGCCTTGGGAGAGGCCTATGTCCAGCAGTAGGCTCTTACAGGCTGATGATGATGATGTAAACAGGTGGCCAGATCGAAGAGGAATTTTTTGCACTCTGGATTTCTTTCATCCATACCCTGGACAATCATCATCATCAGATGTAACTCAAATCGATGCCCGGCTCCAAGGGCTTAAACTGAGTTGTTGTTTGAGCTCCACTGTATATTAGTCAATCTTGGTCTTGAGTTGACGAATGAAAGTAAGAATGCGCAATCACGTGCGTCATCCGCCACACACAATTTGTATGCAGCTGCTGTATATGCAGCCTTATCTTTATTTTGTGCTTACTCTGTAACCGACCCTTTTGTATAAAGTACGTTTAACATTTCGTATTTACTGATAACAGTGTAGTTATCAGTTAGTTTGGTCACACCGCCGCTCGATAAGGGTACATACACGCATGGGGTTATTCAAATTATAGTTAATTGCATGGAATTTTTCGGATGGCAACAAAATACTATTGAAGGTACGGAATTACTTGTAGAAGATAGATGTGAATGTATAACAGTCATACGAAAACCAACCCTATTTACGTATCTTTAACATCGTGAAAGGGTAAACAGCAGCAATAATAGGTTTGTATTACCATGTAAAATTTGCGGTGCACTTCGGAAGACCATCTATACAATACAATACACTTTATTGCACAAACAAATACAGTTACACGTTATAAAATTTACAAATAGTACAATTTAGGCGGTCTTATTGCTTTAAGCGATTTCTTCCAGACAACTTTTGTGTAGAAAATATTATGCCAGAGAAATATGGACATTTCACATTGCTTATATCATAATTTATAATTATTTTCCCGTCTCCCTCTTACTAGTATAATAATGAAATTATCTTTTCTCAATTAGATACTTTTTAATAATTACTGATAGGAGATTTGCATTCTTATCTCTCTCAGAGATAAGTTCGCCCTTTGTACTTGTGTTTCTTTTTAATGTATTATTTTTTGTTTTATCTGTGTGTGTGCAATAAAGAGTTAAATAAAAAAAACTGAAAAAAATTCCGTGAGAAGGAATATCCGTATTAATCATATATGCCGTATTTTCGTCGATGCCATACATCCCTATTTATTATTATAAAACCATTTGTAAGCGACGACGCTTAACCAAGATGACATAAGTACTCAGGTACATATAAGACCGGATCGCCTTGCCCATACAAAACCAGTCATACACACTCACACAGTTGTCGAATCCCATCATTTACATTTGATACAGTAAACAAAGGAAAAAAAATGAGAGGTCTCCCAAAAAACTTGTTTACGAAAGTTGGCAGTCACGTTTTGCGAGTTTACCTCGAGGACGGTCGTTCTGATGGCAAAGGGGGTGTAGCAAGGGGGAGGGGTATGACCTGCAACAGGTTTGGGCTGTCATATGTGATATACATAATGTTTATACGCCCGTTGTAAAGGTAAAACACAATTGGCGAGCTATATAACTGAATTCACACTTCGTATACATTGAAAGTGAAACGTTTACTGAAATGAATACTGATGGAGGTTTTCGCGATGATATTCAAATTTTTCCCTAATTTTTCTAGAAGAAAGTAATTAATATTTAAAATAAAGTCATTGAAAAGGACTAAAGAGAAAAGCATATTTCTGGAATTTTAAATAAAGATACTAACAACTCTGATGACAATAATCTTAGCGAAGGTATTAAAGAAAATACAAGCATTATTAATTCTAATATCAATATTCCTTTCTTTCTCAGTTCTATCACTGTCCTTTGAACTACCAATCACCCAGGTCCACTTCAATGCCATATTATTACAAATCCTTTGCCATTTGCTTAACAGTAACCTAACTTCTTTGTGAATCATTCAGCAGTTATTACTTGAAGCAAGATTCGCATGTCATAGTTCTTAAATATACTTGTTCAGTATTTTAGAATCACGTTATGGTCTATTGCCTGTCTGCCCTTCAAACCTTTTGAGCAATGTCACCACAGCCTCATGTAGTATTCAGTCAGGTAAGTTAGGATAGGTCCCCCGACAGCCTGAGTTTGGCTTCGATCCAAAAGTTACAAATTCTTTTATTTTTAGTGTTATTTGGAAACTGAACGTCATGTCACAAATTACTTCCACTTTTCTTTATCCCTGTTCACGTGAACCGCTCTAATTCCTTCATATACCCATCCCTTTCCTTATAGCGCCTACTTTACATATCTGTCACGCTCTGACAAACTCTGATATACTTTTGACTTTCAACCTTACAACTGCAGCAAAGGAGGAAGAGCTAAAATCAAAATCTACACTTTTTAAAGCTACCTTCAAGAAATTCTCAATAACAATAGTTGCAGATAATGAATGACAAGTCATCATTAAAATCTAAATGGCATTGGAAACTAAATTAAGTTCCAATACGAATAAAGTTGAAACTGAAGCGTGTGGTCATTTCGCAAGGTTATTCCATAGTAGAATTAATGCGGCCCAGGTAGGTATTGTGAGAGACGTGCAAGCAAACAGACTCACGCGCACGCGAGTCATGTGTGCCGAGTTCAAAGAAGAATTTCGCAATTTTGTGCCAAAAATAATAATGATTCACATAACAACTCAAATCGTAAGTATATATATCAAAGAACACAGATTAGATAATTATGTAGTAGTTACCAAAGTAACAACTGAGGTGTGAACGGAACAAAACCAACAAGAGTAGTTAGACTATGGTGCTATTGATTGAAATAGATTTAGTTGAATCTATAACTTTTGAACTGGTAATTATTACCAGAAACAAGATATCTAAGTTAAACTATGGTGTTAAGAATGATTTAGTTGAATCTATGACTTTTGAACTGGTAATTATTACCATAAACAAGATACCCAAGTTGAACTATGGTGTTATGAATGATTTATTTGAATCTATGACTTTTGAACTGGTAATTATTACCATAAACAAGATACCCAAGTTGAACTATGGTGTTATGAATGATTTAGTTGAATCTATCATTTGGAACTGGTAATTATTACCATATACAAGATATCTAAGTTAAACTATGGTGTTATGAATGATTTAGTTGAATCTATGATTTGGAACTGGTAATTATTACCATAAACAAGATATCTAAGTTAAACTATGGTGTTATGAATGATTTAGTTGAATCTGTGACTTTTGAACTGGTAATTATTACCATAAACTAGATACCCAAGTTAGACAATGGTGTTATGATTGAAATAGATTTAGTTGAATCTATAACTTAAAAAATTGTAGACTATGATGCTATGAATGAAATTGATTTAGTTGGATCGATGACTGTTGAGTTAACAATTATTACAATAGTAATTTACCAACATAATGACTCAACGCAATATAAGAATGGTTTTACCAAAGTATATGATATCAGGCACAAGTCCAAATATTAAGACTATTAACCTCTTCCTGTAATAAATTCTCGTATCAATTTAATAATAATGATCATTAAAACATATTATTGGAACGCCTAATAGTTTTATAATCACGCTACTTTTAATGTATTGATTCTCGACCATACGATATTGATTTTCATTAAATTTATTATTTAGTATTTAATTTATGTCCAGTGATTTTAATAATAATTAAAAGTTCACATAAGACAAAATTTACATGAGTTTATGACTAAATAATTATATTATAAGTTAACAGTGTGAATATGTGGTACTGGAGCCTAAACTAGGTCGCCCTGTATCAGAGGCTCCAGGTCTCTATCAATTCAATTCAATTACTATTTATTGCTCGTAAAAAAAAGATACAATAATAAAGTAACTTACATATGTACATCTAGGCGGTCTTATCGCTAAAAGCGATTTTTTCCAACCTTTGGGTAGGGTATAAGAATAACAGAAAAAGATAGGTTGTGGCAGTTAAAGCAAGGCGTGTATTTTATACCAGTAAGGGCATACCCATACAAATATACATACATAAATAAATACATACTCAAATATTTACACATATTCATACATACATAGATATATTCATACTAAGTTATAAAATAGATGAAATGGGGGAGTGAGATGATCTCTATCCTCGGACAATTTGTCAAATTGTAGGTGTGTGTGATGATGTGTGAACTAGAATTAAGTATATAAGAAATTTAAAACAGCTAATTATATGAGTAAATTCAGACAAAAATTGAGTAAAGTTTGGGGCTAAATATGGAGCTAAATAAGTGGATAAACCAAAAAGTTTTGTATCAGTGTGAGTGTATGTGGGGTATTTGTGAGTATGTGTGAGTGTAGGGATCTAAGTTTGAGTTTAGGCAAGTGAACTTATCAAACTTATGTGACTTTACAAGTGAACTTATGTGACTTTACACTACATATTTAAATTAATGTATGAATTTCAATTGATTTTGACGCCCAAAACGCCATCTGTTCAAATGTCAACAGAGGAGTATTGAACTTTCTGAACAGACAGAAAAACAATATTTGCATGGCATTTACATATATTTACATTAACTCACAAATTAAGTCATCAAATACAAGAAAAATGTCCCGTAATGCGGATGTAAGAAATAAATATGTTTTTTTTAAACATTAATAATAATAATAATCATTTCAGACAAAGTCCATAATTTGTTAGTAATACAAAGAATAAAACTTAATCTATGTTAGTAATAAATCAATGGTACATTAATAGACAGAACAATACTTATTTTCTATATGAGACACCGGAAGCGAACACGTGTGTTTGATTCCAGTGTCTCATAATAGGACTCTCAAATTTATTTAAAACAACGCACAGGAGACTGCTGGAGCTGCCCCTCACACGGCGCATCAGGGACGCGGTTCTTTTGCGAATAATTGCTATGCATTATTAATTACAGAATTAATTTGCATCCTTTAATAGTAATGAAAATAACAAAGTATAGTTTTCGTTTACAGTTTTTCATATGAAAATAGTTTCCGAATTTTTCCTGTGCATTTTTTTTCTGTTTTTCCTGTAATATACAATGCTGTCTGCCTATCTGCTTCGACTGGTCTCTTTCACCCAAAGGTTTACAGGAAGCAAACTCTTACAGTTAAGTGCGCCTTTGTACATCACAGATTTAAATGGGTTGTGTGTTTTTTATATTTATGTACATTAAAGTATAAATAAATCGTCATCATCATCATATCAGCCCTTATACGTCCACTGTTGGACATAGGCCTTCCCCAATGAACGCCACCACACCCGGTCCTCTGCCCTCCGCATTCAGCCGCTTCCGGCCACCTTCAAGTCGTCGGTCCATCTGGCAGCGGGGCGTCCAACCCTACGTGTGACATTCGGAAACTGTTTATTATGAAAAAATTTAAACTGTTTTTTTCACAAAATATGTATATCCAAAAGTATATAAAAAAATATATATACAAAAAGTTTTTAATTTGCAGAGAAACTTGACTGGTGAGTTTTTTGTAGGCCAAAGGCAATTTATTTTTTGGAAAAATAATTTATGTTTGCTATAAAAAAAACCAGTTCATTAGTAACCATTGACTCACATAGAGAAAGGAGATATCCATCTACACATCCGGGTATGATTATCAACGTTTTGTACAAAAACTCTACTAAATATTTTTTCTTTGTACTAATTAACAATAGGTCAAGGCGTACAAGATCAAATATTCGTAGAAACCCATGTTTTTAATTAATTATTTTATTAGACATCAATCAAGTGAATTATACATTTTATTCGTTATCAATTACCACGTAAATGGTATATTTATTTGTAAATGGTTTGAACTCATAAATTTACATTAATTTAAATAAATCTATATGTTATATAATTTATGTAAATAACGTGTGTGTATATTAACTAATCATTAACTACGTTTAAACATTGGTAAAAAAGTTCTCAAACTAAATTTAAGATATCAAAAAAAAAAGTTTTAAAACTTAGCAACACGTCGCCTCCGAGAATTTTTTTCATTAATCATTCACTTCACAAAATCTGTATATCTAGATTTATAGATACGATGTCTATGTATTTACTATTTTTTCCACGTTTTCCTCAGACCGTCTCGCTCTGTCTCGCTACTGCAAAGCGAGACGGCTATACTTTGATTGCTATCAACGATATTTATATCGTGACCCGTATATTCGTCGAAAATAGGGCCGCGTTATACTGTGTACTTTAAAAATAAATAATTTTAATCCAATGTAAATTATACTATAAACAGTACAGAAGAAGATTAATTACTTTTTATTATTGATTATTAAAATTAAGAGAAAAAATAATATATTTTTTTATTATTGGAGAGTTTTATTCTAGCGCATATGACAGCCTCGTCATACAGTGGGGGGACCTTGGGAGGAATGTGACAGTTATATAGTACTAGCTGTTGCCCGCGACTTCGTCCGCGTGGGCGACTTAACATCACACATTACTATGTATTTCCCGTAGGAATGGGATATTTTTTCGGGATAAAAACTATCCTATGTCCTATTCCAGGAACTAACCTATATGTATGCCAAGTTTCATCCCGATCCGTCCAGTGGTTGAAGCGTGATTGAGTAACAAACATACAAACTTTCGCATTTATAATATTAGTAGGATAGGTTTATTTGATAATCCTTTCTTTTATGAATAACACGAAGTAAAATTCAACTTTATTTAGAAGCATAACAATCATTTTGTAGTCCACAAGAGCGCAGTCGGGGGCATGGCTATACATATGTTAATAAATGGTTTCAATGCATGTACGTACACTTTCGAACCGCCCCGGCGTGGTTTCCTCCCCGTCAGTACTATTGCTTTAGTAGTAGTAGGTTTTACGGCTTTAATCCCCCCCCCCCACACTTCAGATTTTAGCTTTTATTATTATTAAATCGACAAAAGAGATATTCAGCTACCATATTTCGTTTAATTAATTTAAGAAAGTGTGCCAAATAAATCGCTTATTTTCAAACTATGGAGTAGCAGCTATATCCTACTAATATTATAAACGCGAAAGTTTGTAAGTATGGATGGATGTTTGTTACTCTTTCACGTAAAAACGACTGAATGGATTTTAATAAAACTTTACAATAATATAGCTTATACATCAGAATAACACATAGGCTACAATTTATAAAGATATTGTGTGAATTGTCCAAAATATCAAGTAAGTAGGAAAAAATCTACCATCTGCGAACTATTCTGGTGTGCGCCAAAAAATTATAATTTTAATGTCATAATGTTAGTTCTTTTCTACGCCACGCTAATATAAGCCACTCCAAATACTAATCCTGCGCAGACGAAGTCGCGGGCTCCAGCTAGTACACTATATATCTGGAGACAAAAAAGTGGATCAACACCTACATGAATCTTAAAAGAAGAATGTAGTATAGTGACTAATGTAAACATACTTATTTAGTTATTAAAAAGTGTAAATTGACCCTTTTTTTGCTGTAAACATGTTGACTCAGTTTATTTACATACACACATATAAAATGTTACAAATTTACAATAGATAAGATTACCGAGAACTAAAAAAACAGTCATGAAGAAGCCGTGATGCAATTTTTAAATAATTTAATTATTTATTCATTTTTTCTTTTGTTTAATAGTCAGTGAGCACACATCCTTACTCTCATTAATGCTGGCGCACGCGCAGCCTGTTTATGTGTGCGTTGTTGCGGATATATTAAGAATTTAGGCATTCTGACAAAGTTGAGAAATTCCAACTTATTTTATTGAAGATAATTTAGGTACTAGAATTAAAAACTAAAATTTTGCTATCATTCTGAGGGGTGTAAGGGAGCAAAGACATCCAGTGCTCCAAATGCCAACCTCACCTGCTGATGGACCGAGGTCCTGGCGATCGGCAATGGCGGTATAACCATTTACTAGGCCATAAATACCATAGAGCGGTGGCAGGCGGCAGCGTCACCGAGGCGGCGCCTAGTACTGCTATGGCCAAAACGTCTGCCCAGCATGGCCATTATGAGCAAATCTCCCTTATGAGCAGCAACCAAAAACCATGGCCGCCAAGTTGGAGGACTGGGTTTGTTGGCGGTCATTGGGAAAGGCCTATGTCCAGCGGTGAACTTCTAAGGGCCGATATGATGATGAGGCTTTTGATGAACTCTAGACACTCTAGAAATTTACCTAAAGTAAAACCTCTCACGACATACGATGTCAGCGACAAGACGTATATGTGTGCGTGTGTGTGTTTATTGGCACGCATGCGTGTGATATGTGCGCGGGGGAATCCCACAGTGCAAATACTTGTTTACTTTTGGGGTTCACTAGGCTAGGTTGATGACCATGGGTTGTTGCGTATGTGTTTATTTCATAATCAGACTTATTTCGAATACATACATTTTAAATTAGACTAAACCTATCCGCTATACAGAGAGTATCGCCCCGGTCAGTATGGAGAAATCAGAAACTGTAAGAGATGGAGTAATTTGTTCTAACAAACCATTCCTGGCTACAGTAGCCGGAAGCGGCTGGCTTCGGAGGGCGGAGGACCGGGTGTGGTGGCATTAATTAGAAGGCCTATGTCCTGCAGTGGACGTGTTAGGACTGATATATCAAACAATTAAACATAATTTTCCATGCAACTGTCTGGTTTGATAACTATGCTCGCGACATGTTTAAGGAATGAATTTCAAAATTGAAGACTTCTCATTTTGTCACTGTACCTTCAAACTTCCTTACTTATAAACAGTTATTCAACTGTAATTCTGTATGACTGGCTAATAATATAAGAACTCGCAGAGGCCCTTCAGTATTTTGTTCCAAGTATTCAAATCTTCATCTATACCTATAATAAAACTGTAACTGGTCTATGTCTGTACATGGAAGATATTGTAGAAAAATGTGTATGAGGGGTCTTTATAGGGCCAATAGAAGCCATAACTGTTTTTAGAATTTTTGTCTGTCTGTTGTATGTTTGTTACCTCATCACGCAAAAACTACTGAATGAAATTTGATGCAGTTTTTACAGTTGCCTTGCTTGAGGTATAACTTAAAACCTGGTGCATGTTTCATCTTGATACGCCACTTAGAACCTGAGATATTAACCTGGGAGCGGGAGTAGATATTAACGTGAGCAGATTTTGTAGTCCACGCGAGTGGAGCGTTTCAAATAACGTCATATACAAAGACCTAACTGCAATTAAACTTCAGTTGAAACTTGATATCTATTATTGTTAGAAAAGTGTGCTTTATTATAATTTTCAAATAACAGTAAAACACGACATTCAAGTATAATTTTATTAAAATTATGTAGGTTATTGTTTTATGGAATTTACGCTTAAAAGTCTAATTTGTAAGTGTTTACTAAAACGCTAATTATCGTAAACTTAGGCTAGCATTCGGAAAACTGCCTTAATTCTTCATGTAACCGATTTCACAATGTTTTAAGACAAAAGTCTTAATCAGTGCGTCCTGCCTGTCATGAGCTACGGCGTAGAAACGTGGACACTGACGGTGGGCCTGCTCAGCGAGCAGTGAAGGGGGCTATACTCGGGGTTTATTTGAAGGATATGATTTGTAATGAGGAGATCCGACGTAGATAGGCCACAACTATCGCAGAACCAACGGCCTATGTGGTAGACGAGTTCTGTAGTGGAGATCGCGGATCGGCACGCTCAGGATGTAACCTGAAGAAGGTGGCCGGAAGCGGATGGATGCAGAGGACCGGGGAATAGCCTATATCCAGCAGTGAACATCTAAGGGCCGTTATGATTATGATAAGTATAGATATAAGTAAAATAATTTCCGCGTATGAACAGAAATATCCTAAATAAATTTCTATTGTGCAAGTACATCGCCCACAGTAAACTGGCATATCTGGGGAGCGCCTAAATACGTCGAAAAACAAAAGGCGGCTGAGAAAAATCTTACAAAGCGTCTCTACAAGGCACCCCGGAAGGAGGGGACTTACTAATCAATATAATAGAGCCACTATGAAAAAAATATATAAGTATACACCCACAGAGCCTCCGACACGCGACTCTGGCACTTATATACTGGTATATAAGGTATATAACGGCACGCGTAAGGGAAGCACGAGGCGCCCTAGTTATAAATAGATTTTCACGAAAAAGAAATGTTACAGGGACTTTGGTGCAAGCCCTCGCACAGAATAATGTCCGGTCAGAGGCTTCCACTTTCATATTTATTTATTTGTACGGTCGATTAATTAAATTTCTGACTTATCCAGATGTTTTATCCCGTGTTTGCATGTGAATGTATGCTTTGCAATATAAATTATTTATGGCGTCTGACAATTGACATTGTGAAGTATATTAATTAATTTGTTAATTTTCCATAATTTTTATATATAAGCAAATAATAATGATAACAAAAACGACACTTGTTATCATGAGACACTTGTTATCATGATTTCATGTATCAGAAATTAAATTATCCAATTGTACTTAATATCGATTTTTTTTCTACATTGTTTAATTTCAGAACTGTTTAAAAGGAAAATTTTAACAGAATCCATTTTAAAGTATGAAGAGGGTAAACCCATTACATATATTTTTATCTATTGTATAAATATATGTGTGGTCACAAATTGACTTATATATAAGTACCTATGTGGATATATCATTGTTGTGTATTAATTAGTTCTTCTAAATATAATAATAACTGCTACTAATTGGGCCGTGCGTTCTACTTATAGTAAACAAACGTGTTGCCAGCGGTAGCGAGGTCAAATAAGGCTTATCTTTAAAACCATAGCTTTTTGAACTCTCATTAATTTTTTATCAGAGCTTCGGTGTTGAAACGTTACTTGACTTCGTATTATCGGGGCAATAATGAACTGTAATACAGTTAGATATGTATTTTATTGGGTTAAGGTAAAACTGCAGTTAAAAACGCAATTTCTTGACAATTAATTTCGTTATAAGTATTTTTACAATTTATATTTTGACAAATGTCTTCACAGCAGCTTACAAATTGACAAAGATATGATTATTTTATTTCGTATTTAAATTATACGTCGATAATGCGTGTCTACTGATATTTTTTTCGCCCGTTTTCCGGTAGAGTTAGAGAATACATTATAAAACATCAATCAGGCCTCCCCAACCCGTCTGGCCAGCGCGGGGAATGTAGGCCAAATCCTTCGTCTGTCTTCGCCAGATGAGAGAGGGTTGTGCTCCTGCAGTGGAGATAAAAATAACCTGATGATGATGATGATGATGATTGATTTTTTTTATTATTTCATTTTGTGTTGTTTGACAATGCCACTTTACAACGCAATTTCTTGACAATTAATTTCCTTATAAATATTTTTACAATTTATATTTTGACACAAATTGACAAAGAAAATGATTATTTTATTTCGTATTTTATTTATATGTAGATAATGCGTGTCTATTGATATTTTTTATTATTTTATTTGGTGTTGTTTGACAGTACCACTTTACAGCAGCTAAACTGTATAATGTACCAACTTCGCTCTTTGCCATATATTTCCAAAAGACGCTCTAACGCCAACCATGTGTAAAACAAAATGTAAACAAACAAGTAAATTAGACTTAGCCTTGAGTTCTCAATGCTCTAAAAGGTTAAAGTAAGTATGAATAATGAAATGAGTCTTCTTATAAAGTAAAAAAAAAAGTGTAAATAAAAAAACTCCGCTCTCTCTGAATCCAAAACTAGTCGTGTTCTAATTTCTCTGGACCACACTCACAGACGCAATTAAGTCGCGTACACGAGCTGTTGGGGGGAGGCGGAGGGCCGCCCCCCTCCGAGGGGGAGAAAAAATGCGCGAGAGAAAAAGAAAAACGCGGAAAGCGGAAACAAGTTCCCGCGACACGTGACTCAGAAGCTTCCCGGGCACGTTGCCATGGCGACGCGTAGGGCTGGCACGCCACGCGAGCGATCGTGCGTCCTCTCTTTGAATGGTTAGGCTTTTCTGAGGTTTGTCGCTAAAAGACGCGTTCCTGATTTGATTAACGAATAAAGAACTTTGTTTACGTTACTTTTTTTTTTCAAAACATGTAATATATTTTTTTTATTACCGGAAACTAGACTTTGTTAACTAATAACTTAGGAACAGCTAAACATATTTTAATACGGATTTCATGTTTATTTAGATTATCTCATAAGGAAGGTTTTGTAGTTTGAATTATTACTATACGATGAGTATTAAATGGTTTAAAATAGGAAATACAAGAGTTAGTATGATACTAAATATGAATTGTTACTTTTAAACAGTTTTCGGTGTGATTTTATGTATTTTAAGGCGAACTCATCCATTAGGGTGATCTCTTTCAGTAACTGAAAGGACTGGTATAATGCATTCAATACCAAAAATACCACTAATATTATAAATGCGAAAGTTTGAATGTTTATCACTCAATCACGCTTCAACCGCTGGACGGATCGGGATGAAACTTGACACACATATAGGTTAGGTCCTGAAATAGAACATAGGATAGTTTCTACCCCGAAAAAACATGTCATTACTACAGGATATGAAATGAATCTTTAAAAGCAGTGTGTGTGTAAATATCGAAACCTACGCGGACGAAGTCGCGGACAAAAGCTAGTTTGATATAAAAAGGACATATCAAATATACACTTACAGATGTATATTAAATATATACAAACTAAATTAAACTTACAATGTTGCCAACTCAAAAAATACCAAAATCAAAGTCGCAACATAATGATACCAATAAAAAGGTACAGACGCTGCGAAAAATATTATTCTTGCAAAAATAGCGATTGAAAAAAAGTTCCGTTCCACGTGTAACCGAAACGAAAGCGGGTAAAGTAACCGGAAGTGAGTGTCGGCCTTGGGGGTGCGTAGCAACGTGCCAGCGGAAGGAAAAGAAAAAATCTATACTAGAGAGAGCGGTGCAAGGGCGGTGGCTGCCCTACTTGGTACAGACAAGGCTCGCATGTATCTCTATCATTACTCGCATTTTTGGGCGTGATAGTACCTCATCAATGATTAATTTCATAGTATATCACCATCACGGATCGGAATTAGGTAGATGGAAGACTTTAATGAAAACCCCGGGACTCTTAGTAGTAATAATTAAAAAAGTATATAAACCGATTAAAAAAAATTTAAAAATTGTTATTTTTATATTATTTGTATTTTATTTTACTGGTAAACGGGAGGGGGAAGAATAATTATAGATTACTAGCTTTTGCCCGCGACTTGTCCGCGTAGTTTTCGATATTTACACACCGATTTTAACGTTTAATTTGGTTTCCTGTAGAAATGATATGTTTTTCGGGATAAAAACTATCATTTGTCCTATTCCAGGACCTAACCCATATGTGTGCCAAGTTTCATCACGATCCGTTTAGTGGTTGAAGCGTGATTGAGTAACAAACATCAAAATATCCAAACTTAAGCATTTATAATATTAGTGGGATGGGATGGGATATCGATCAATTATAAATGTTAATATGACAAATAACATATCATAATTCAAAAAACCATAATTGCATCAGAAAAATATACAACATGTAAACAAGAATCAAGTCAAATGTCATAGAGATAAGAAGTAATTTGCTCAAACACTTTCAAGCGCATTGAATTCATTGTATTCAAATTATTTCCGTAAATATTTGCTCACAAGAGTCATTATGCGTTGAAATATAAGACTTTACGATATGTTTCGTCTTTAAAAAAATATTGCGGACTTGAGAAACTTATATTTTTTTTTTATATAAGAATCAGTCAACACGAATATCGTTATATCTAACATATGTTATTCGTCTGGCTGTCTTGTTTCAAAAACTGTACTCCGCTGAATCTTAATAATATTATAAATGCGAAAGTTTGGATAGTTGGATGTTTGAATGTTTGTTACTCAATCACGCTTCAACCACTGGACGGAACGTGATGAAACTCAGCACACATATAGGCACTTGGCACACGTTAGGTCCTGGAATAGAACATAGGATAGTTTTTCTCCTGAAAAAAAATATATTATACATACGGGGAATCAAATTAATTGTTAAAAGCAATGAGTATGTGTAAATACCTATTGAAACCCACGCGGACGAAGTCGCGGGCAAAATCTAGTTGTTAATATTTGGGGTGGCAGGTCAACAACATAATCGGTTTTTGGTGTTACAAATTGAGACAACCAATAAAAACAATTTTGTATTGTAATTAATAATGTTTAATTTGATTGTGTTTAATTTACCTGTCTATAATTTGATTTTATTTAACTTGTGTAAAAAAATTATTTGACCTGAAGAACGGAAGTTGAATAACTTTCGCATTTATAACATGAGTGGGATGGGATGGGATTCAAACCTGGCAACACTGCTTTGGAGCGTTAAGGAATTTAGATCATCCAAATAATTTGCTAACAAATAACTTCCTGGCAACATTCGTTAGCTCTGCCCAACTCTATCGTCTTCAATGTCTAAAAAAACAAGCCGAGGTCGCGAGACAGACAAAAAACGCAATTTGAAAACCATGGCGGAGACAAAAAATCATAATAATTCAATGGATACAATTTTACAAGTCTCGTGTAATATATTTTTATTGTACAATCCTGTCAGTATACTTGTTATACCTCTACACAGCTATACATGTATACATTAATATAATATATATGCCAGTAGTTCTCAGAACTGTAAAAACGTATAGAAACCAGTTATTGTATCATCTGAACTTGGCACAAGCGATGCTTCGTCGGTTTTATATAAAAACAGATAATATATATGTTAACATAACATACAGAGATATACACAGATAGTTTTCCCATGGTAATCCCTAATTTGTTGTTTATACTTTTCAATCAAGTCGCGAAATTAGTAGAGAGAGTTGAGAAATTAATTGTCGAAGAGTTTACTGCGACGTGTTCATTGTATATAGTTGATCAATTTAGATATAGGGCCCCATTCTGAAGGCACATATTTAAAATTTGACAGCGCTAAAATTGATTTAGTCTTTATCTTTATAATACTGTGTGACAAGGATAGTAACAGTTTTAGTGCTGTCAAATTTTAACGTTGTGCCTTCAGAATCGAGCCCAGTATATATCTAATGTGAAACAAAAGTACGTTAAAACGTTACAACTTATTATCATTAGCTGACAAACTACATGTTATCTGTTACAATTGATTTTGCAGTCGGCAAGCTTTATTTTAAACCTTAAACCCAAAGAATAGAAGTTAACTATGTTTAAAAGGTAATATTGTGAAGTTGACGTGTGAACGATTTTGCAAGGCCAGAGTCAAACCGGCAAGCAAGGTTAAGGCGAGTGATAAAAACGATGCACGAGCGAACCAATGGTTTAACGTGGGATTCACAACAAACATAATCAAATAGAAAATGTATTAAAAAATCCTATGGAAGTAAGTAATTTTATAGTAAAAAGGCAAGTGTCAGAGAATCTAACGCAGAAAATGATAGAGATTATGATAAAATAAACATAAGCTTAGGTTTTGATGATGATGTTGGCGATTTAGGTAAAAGATCAGCGAAGAAACTATCAGTATTAAAAATATACAGGAACAAAGACAGACAACTTCCAAGAACACAAATTAATCTAGAATTTTATAACGTATCTGATACTATAGATGAGTCATACATAAGTGTTTTGCAGTAGCGACAAATGCAGTTTAGCTTTGTATAACTAGTCGAGGAGAAATAAAGTTTCAAGTTCATTCCTTAGTGGACATAATAATTATGATTTCATCATTATTATGCCATCAATTGATCGCGTAAACGACTAAGTAAGGCTATTACAAGGAATCTGCATAGTAAAGTAGTCAACAATGACCCTGCAGTGGACTACTTCGAAGCCTCATGCCGTTTGGCTTGACAACATGTTGAGAAAACAACGCTAAAACATTTTCTTGCAATGCATTTTGCATCTCGCTTTAACTGTATGTCAATGATTTGTAATCTGTAATGTTTGATCTATTGACCGCTCTCCTGCTGCTTATCAACAGATATATCTAACCATTAATAGGAACAGACACAGTGATAAGCATTTGAAAGTAACTACTCAGATTTCTGGATTGCATTAAACTTGACATGGTTGCAAATATAAACAAAGACCTCGAAGCGACTTCAATAAGTCATTTTACTATAGCTATTCTCTGGTGGTCAGCAGTAACGATCATCAATATGCACCGGCAATAGTTCAGCTGTAAAACTGTTTATTACTACGTGTTCTTCAACACGTGCCTTGAACGTGATAAATAATGTATGAGCCATATAATATACAGCCACTATTCAGCCAGCGATTAATGACCAAGTCACGACGCCACAGTTTTTGCTGCACCCTCATTATACCTCAAGGACATGTTTAATTACTACAATGAAAAGGGGACTCACCTAAACTTTCCTTGCGAGTGATCCTCCCACTTTATAATAGACGGGCAGTATTTGGGGTCCAAAAGTAGATTCCTCAGGAACTCCGGGACTGACACGCTTCTGGGGCGCTTGCAGATTTTCCGCCCGCTCCCTTTGGGTCGTCCCGGTGGTCTCTTAAATATTTTCCTCTTATCGTCTTCGTCTCCGGATTTACTCCCGTCACTACCGTAAGAGTACTCCGGGGAGGCAGTTTCTGATGACCGGAATGGATCCTCGGTGTCATCACTGGAATCGCACGCCGGAAGAATGCTGCTGTCGTTTGGCTTATAATCCGAAGCATACAGTCTGCTCTTGTGATCGTACGAATCTAAATCTAGCATTGTTTGTACCGTATCCTGTGAGTAATGATCACTTTCTGCGTAACGGAGTACTGTGGACTGCCTGACCATCTCATCGTTAAGTCGGTTCTGGAGTTTCTCGTATACACCGTCTGCTATACTTCTGGACATGGCCGGATCAACGTTTGGATGCATCATTCTCAGCAACAACTCTTCTCTCTTCATCCCTCTCAGCTCGAGGCCTGTTATTCTGAAGTTGTAGTAAGGAACCTCGTGCTCAGTGTATCCCATGTAGATGACTGTATCTACAATCCAAGAGACTGTGTCCTCTTCGTTCCATTCGACGATCATCTTGGATCTCCAAGCGTCGCGGTAGCACTCCCGAGAGCTGACAAGGTTGTGGTAGACATTGACGGCTGTGTCGATCTCTGGTTCGGTGTAAGAGTCGTAGGTGGCGTTGGAGTAGTAGTTTCCGTAGATATAGGAGGCGGTGCCCTTCTTGAAGACTTGGAAGTCGTCGAGGCGGGCGGACGCGGGGGGCGTCGGGGGAAGGTAGATATCGCACATGTTCTGGTCGTAGGGGCGCGCGTAGTCGATCATGTTGGGCGGCGTGCGTGCGACACGGCCGACTGTTCGCGGCGGAATGCGCGGCGGGGCTCGCGCGCGGCTTATGACTATCCACGCGACTCGCGCTTAGGTACTCTGTTTGTTTACATGATGCGTTTGGAGATCTCGGGCTGCGTAGCGAGACGCGCCTCCTACGTTAATATCTTCAGCGATCGTGTTGCCAACTGCCCGACGTGGATTCTACTCGATCCAGTGCTGCGATATTTTGAAACAATCACAAACTCGAGGTGGCAAAGCATAGTGCTCAGTATCAAGCGGTGACATTATTTAATAGATTACCAACTGAGCTGAAAATTAGTATAACTATTAATGTTTTTAAACGTAAACTTAAGTCTTTTTTGGTGGAAAGGTGTTTTTATTCGATTGATAGGTTTTTGGAACATTAAAATTTTATTGACTACTTTTTAGAATTCTCATTGACATTAATTGTTGTTATTTTATTATTGTAATTAGGTGCTTTTTTTATTTTGTTATTATAATTGATTATTGTGACATTACCCCTTTGACATACATTATTGTTGCTTTTTTATTATTGTAACTACTATGCTTAAGTTTTTATAATTAATATGTTTTTCCTTTACTTAATTATTATATTCAACACAATGCAAATTGTTTAATGAATAATTAAAAACAAAAACAAAATTAGCATTTTTTTTTACTAAACAAGAACTACGAACCACTTGTTAGGAAAATGTGCTTTCAGTTAATTCTGATGAAATCTTTAATGTTATGCATGTCGTTTGGTATTTCTAATGCAGTCTCAATCAACCATCGAAACTGTACGTCGATAATCAGCTTAGATACACTCTAAACACCTCAGTAATTTCTTCACTCACCTCATTTTCAGAGTTTCATTTCATTTCATTTACTTAGCCATAATTTATAGGCACATACATGTTCTTAAAAATACATCACGGTTCCAGTATAAATTTACCCAAGGGTGTAGCTTGCAATATTCTATAGGTAATCTAATTTGTACAATGTCAATATGTTAATTTTAGATTTCCCATTAACTAAATACTTAATTCATTCTGGAATAAACCAGTTCAATAATATCAACAATAAATTCATTTAATATACTCGTAAGTATATAATGCCTAATAGTACATTTTTCACTACAAAAGAAAAGTCTTGTTGGTTGACATACAAGGTGTGGAAAACAAATCATGTTTTTTTTTCTCACAAATCTAACAAATCCCTTTCGTCCCATTTCGTAACCAAATTTCGTAACTGGCTACGAAATGGTAATTTAATTCCCATTCTGTAACCGATTACGAAATGGGAATTGCGTTGTCCCATTTGGTAACCAACTTTCATAATTGGTTACAAAATGGGAAATTAATTCCCATTCCGTAACTGGTTACGAAATGGGAACTGCGTTGTCCCATTCGGTAACCAGCTTTCATAGCTGGCTACGAAATGGGAAAATAATTTCCATCCTTCACGTATTTAAAAATATAAATATAATTAACCACGATTTCTTTAAAAAATTTCATTTTATGGTATAGTTTGATTTTCTTACCCTATAGTGAGGTTTACTATTCGGAGCGATAGCCTCTTTCTTCAACTTCAGTTGAAAGAGTTTTTTCTTCATTTGGCATTGTTCACTTCTCACTAAATTACGGAATAGACTGGGAACAGAAAAAGCTGGAAAATTAGTTATTTTGTTTTAGTAATGATATTGAATTAGCAGATGCAGATTCAGAGAGTAAGATACATGTAATTTACGTATTCTAAGATTCTTAATTTTTTAGTTTAATTCAAATCTAAGACGTAATTAAAGACACTTGATTAAATCATGATTTAAATCATCATCATGTCAGCCCATAGACGTCCACTTAGAAAAAAGTACCTACATTGAAGTACTAAATAACGTCGAAACTCGAAAAGTGTACAATTTGGTCCGTGGTGAGAATAGAGGATCTCGAACCAGACTAGACAGAACCTTTCTTTACTCAGCTTAAATAATGAGAGGCATAATTTAAATCTTAGAAATAATAATAAAATTCAAATACATCATTCTAGATTGTCTAAGATCAATAATTCTTTTGTGGGGCTGTGCGTGCGTTACTACAATAAGGTTCCGAATGAAATTATTAACTTGTCTGAACAAAAATTCAAATCTTCTATAAAAGTTAATCTGTGCAAGAAAGCCTACTATAAGTTAGATGACTACTTAAATGATAAAAGTCCATGGAGTGCTTGATGGCTCAGCATAGGTAGACTTAATGATTGTAATGAATAAGATAAATCAAAGGTAGGGCCCTGTGCCGTTGGGTTTGTTGCCACTTCTTCCCCTCGGTTACAGGTGGAAGTGGAGTAGATTTAGGCAGAATTTGACGTCAAAAAGAGAATTATGTGTTCCAATTTTGAAAATAAATATTTTGATTTTGATTTTGATTTCGAACGCTGACCAGCCTCAACTGCTCTTCCAGACGAGTAGGTCTTAAGATAAACGTAGACAAGACGAAAGTCATGTCCAACTCACACGTCGACCTAAGCCCGGCGATCGTCGATAATGTCAATATCGAAGTTGTTCAGGAGTGTGTCCACCTAGGACAGACAATACAGTTGGGTAGGAACAACTTTGATAGGGAAGCTGACAGAAGAATCCAGTTGGGCTGGGCAGCATACGGAAAATTGCGTCAAGTCTTCACTTCGCCTATTCCACAATGCTTAAAGACAAAAGTCTTTAATCAGTGCATCCTGCTTGTCATGACCTACGGTGCAGAAAAGTAGACACTGACAGTGAGCCTGATCCACAAGTTCCAAGTCGCTCAGCGAGCTATGGAGAGGGCTATGCTCGGAGTATCTTTGAAGAATATGATTCGTAATGAGGAGATCCGACGAAGAACGAAGGTTACTGACATAGCCGAAAGGATTGGCAAGCTGAAGTGGCAGTGGGCGGGCCACATCTTTCGCAGAACCGACGGCCGTTGGGGCAGACGAGTTCTGGAGTGGAGACCATGGATTGGCACGCGCAGGGTGGGACGCAAATCAATCAAACTTTCATCAGATTTTCTACTGGTCCTTCTGAAGTGCAAAAGACTAATTTTCCTTTTCGTTAAAAGAATTTGTTGCGATTAGAAGTACTCGTTGTAACAACCTGTTGGTAACCGCAACCGCGGGCATAATCACATGAATCAAGGTATAGTAAACAACACAGGTCAATAAAGACAACTCTTCCCTTCACACTGTGTGTATAGGATCGATTTTCGGTTTTAATAATATGTTGCCTATTGTACTAGATTTCGCGTGATTCAATATAAATTTCCAAAGCCTTACAGTCAGACATACTGACTACAATGTCGTCATTCACAGTCGTTATTTACACGTATTAAGCACATTAATTTTTTTCCCTTGATATGATATTAAATAAATAAATTGTATATACTGATAAATTTATAATACAAGTAGTCATCATCAGGTTATTTTGTCTCCACTGCAGGAGCACAACCTTCTCTCATCTGCCGGAGACAGACAGAGGATTTTGCCTACACTCCCCGCGCTAGCCAGACGGGTTGGGGAGGCCTGATTGATGTTTTATAATGTATTCCCTTAGTCGCCTTGTACGACATCCACGGGAAGAGTTGGAGTGGTCCTATTCTACTCTACCGGAAACCACACGGCAAGTAGTATCAGTGAGTAACAGCAGAAATAACTATAGATAAAGGGATATCTCTAAATCTTTCGTTGAACGACTTTTAGGGTGAATACCTATTCTATCGTTTCCGACCACAGCCATTTGGAGGACGATTAATTTGATCATTGATAGTCTTCCTAGGACGACCTCTAGCTGTAGTTCCTTCCACACTCGCGCTGTAAAATATGGTTTCTAAACATTTGTCCAATGTCTGTCAAATAATTTTACCACGGGAATAAAAATAAGTAGCATTTTATAATATACCTATTGACTATAAATAGTTTTGACACCTATCAATGGATGGAATATTAATTTCTGCAACAGGTAAATTGTGTAAAATATAGAAACAAAATTTTGAACGGTTCACGAGTTTCCTGCTATTTGTTTTTCCTGCTTGTATTAGGTAAATTAATAACCGAGTTATTTAATACACATATTATTCTAATTATGAAACTTTGACATTGTGTGAGCGTGTAATTAACTGAATTACTCAATTGTTATATAAAAAACAACAGTATGTTTAATTCATTTATTACAAAAGCATGGTAAAATGTACGGTACATTATGGGCCTGTACAAGTTGGTCCCGGTCTGGATGTAATATCTGTAAATTATTCTATGATATTCTTGTCTTATCTCCACAGTACAGGAGATAAGCCTAGTTTGATATAAGACAAGTGTATATATTTGTGTATGTAAATATAAATTATGTATTTACTAGCTGTGCCCGCAGTTCCGCTCGCGTGGACTAGAGAATCCGCTTCCGTTCCCACTCTCGCTTCCGATCCCGATCCTACCCCCACTCCCACTCGCACTCCCACTCCCGCTCCCGCTCTAACTGTAGTACAAACCAATCGCAATATGAATTTTGCATATAATAGCTTCTAGAAAAATTTACTTTATTAATATCTCAGGTTCTAAGTGTCGTATCAAGATGAAACCAATGACACCAGGTTTTAAGTTAGACCTCCAGCAAGACAACTGTGAAAACTGCATCAAATTTCATGCAGTAGTTTTGGCGTGATGAGATAACAAACATACATACAGACAGACAGAAAGACAAACAGACAGACAAAAATTCTAAAAATTATTAATTATTTTACCTTCTATTGGCCCTATAAAGACCCCTCATACAATTTTTTCTACAATATCTCCCATGTACAGACATAGGCCAGTTACAATTTTATTATATGTATAGATACACTATACTATACGCCGTAATTAGTTAGTCTTATTGGTTATTTTATTTCTTGACATTATAAATTTATTGAGTAATAAAAATATTAATTTTAATTATAAGAATAATATAAATTATAGTGTTGTATGTAAAATTCGCGCAGGGTGGGACGCCCCGCCGCCAGATGGACCGACGACCTAAAGAAGGTGACCGGAAGCGGCTGGATGCGGAGGGCGGAGGACCGGGGGTGGTAGCGTTCATTGGGGAAGGCCTATGTCCAGCAGTGGACGCCTAAGGGCTGACATGATGATGTAAAATTATTGTGTGTACGTCCGAGAGGGAAAGATTTGGTAGAGCCTTATCTGTACCTATCTGCAATTATTATTAACCTGAATTTATACAAAATAAAGAATTACCTATCTTATTATATTTATTAAAATTTTCCACAATACCATATTATAATACAGAATACTATCGACACCTAAAAGCATATAGGTAACTCACATGGTTGTAAAAATGTTGTTATTGCAAATTCAGTGGAAGAAACCAGATTTTTTTACGTCGAATGGTCTGGGTTCTATTAGCTGTAGAGATATAGGGTTCAGACATTCGAGGTAATTTTTTGTTTCTGATTTCGAATTTGCAATAACAATGTGTCATGCCGTGTGGTTTCCGGTAGAGTAGAATAGGAGCACTCCAACTCTTCCCGTGGATGTCGTACAAGGCGACTAAGGGAATACATTATAAAACATCAATCAGGCCTCCCCAAGCCAGCGCGGGGAGTGTAGGCCAAATCCTCCGTCTGTCTCCGGCAGATGAGAGAGGGTTGTGCTCCTGGAGTGGAGACAAAATAACCTGATGATGATGATGAATAACAATGTGGGTTACTTACATCGTTTATGCTTTTTGCGTCGATATTCAAAATACAAACTTATCTATCTAAAATATTTCTTTCGGTACACTTAAAAATAACTATTGGCGTATATATGAAAAAACTCGCCAAAGTATGGAAGTCGGCAAGTACCGAATAGCAAGTACCTACCTACCATCATTCTAGCGGGAAATTCTTCCGTTACGCACTTTTATCATAATACTGACGTAATCCGAATTGACAAACTTATGGTAAACTAGCTGTTGCCCGCGACTTCGTCCGCGTGGATAACTTAACCTATATTTATGCCAAGTTTCATCCCGATCCGTCCAGTGGTTAAAGCGTGATTGAGTAACAAACATCTAAACTTTCGCATTTATAATAGGAAGGATAGTAGTATTCTTTGGTTGTAGTGCGCGTAGTTATAAAGTCTCTATCCAGTGGCGTCTATACGTCAAAAGTTCATTCACCTCTCGCACAGTGCATCTCACCTGCAGGCTGTTGCGCCGACTAGATGCCGGTGGGTGGGGCGGGAAATACGGCGCCGCGGAAAACCCGAGCGCTAGGGAATTACCATGAGGCAGGTCGGTGGGCGCAGGTAATATGGCGCTTCGAGACGAACGAACGTGGGGTAAATAATTAGATTCAAACGTATGCCTTATATCTGACATTTTTTATTTTTTTATTGTTTTAATTTTTTTGTTAATTTAATTTAATTGTGTTTTTATTTTAATTTTTTTGTAATATAATTGACATGTCACAAAAGTTATGAATGAAATATGTCTGTAAAAATATTTTCGTATAATTACATTATGTATTTTTTCCTATTTATTATATATATTATTAAAATTCATTGTATTTACTATACAAAAAGTTTCTTTTTCCCGCACAGTTTCGGCGTTGAAAGATGTAATTAACGCTTGGTAAACTAATGTAATTAAAAGTAATGTAAAAAAAATTAGATATATTTATGTTAATATGCATATTCCGTTTTTTTACCGAGAAAATTACTTAAAAAGTAGCTGTTGCCTAGACAACTTTAACATCACAAATTATCATGTATTTCCCGTAGGAATGCGATGTTTTTCGGAATATAAAAACTACCCTATGTCCTATTGTCCTATTCCAGGACCTAACCTATATGTGTGCCAAGTTTCATCCCGATCCGTCCAGTGGTTGAAGCGTGATTGAGTAACAAACATCCAAACTTTCGAATTTATAATATTAGTAAGATATAATGAGCGACAGAGGGGGGGGGGGGGGGGGGGTGGTCGTCAGCCTGTATACGTCCACTGCTGAACATAGGCCTCCCTAATAGAATGACACTGTTAGTGGGCTGTTCATTGGTGAAATGTGATTGGGTCCAAACTATCGCATTTATAATATTAGTAGGATATGTTTATAACTTCATTCTCATTCATTTATGTATAAACTCATGCAGTAGCTGAGGTGAGTTGTCTTACTCAGACGTTCTTTTCTGCCAAAAGTAGAAAACTATCGGTTATGTGACGTATTGAAATGTATCGATGTGTTCGCGGACAAGTATGCACGTGTGCCTGGATAACCCCCCCCCCCTTCCTCCCTACCCCCTATCCTCGTTAAAAAAGAAAATGTTTCGCGTTATAACAAACCGTCATGGCGTCTTTCTAGGACGAGCCGGCAAGTGATTTCACTATGTTTACTACAGTTTTTAACTAAGTTCAATAACTTAGTTAAAAATGTAAGAGTAAGTATTTTATTATTATTTACTACTGACACTCCATTAGGTTTCTGGTGAGTTCTAAAAATACGTGCTGAAGTATTTAAGCGCCATTTTAGAGCTGAAAATGGCACGCGCCACGCCAAATGCATGTTGGTCGAGTTAGCAGTGATCCACCATTTTCATTATTTATTATATTTTTATGTCTGGGTTTTTTATTGGGTTTATCAGTTACGAAAATGATATAAAAGGCACAAAGACAATAAGTTACAAACATTATGGGAATCTCGCCAAGTTTCACTCACCGATTTTACTGAAACTCTGTACAGCTGTTCGAGGAGTCACTCAGCAATTTTAATAAAACTCGGTACAGCTGTTCGAGGAGTCTCTCAGCAATTTTAATGAAACTCTGTACCGCTGTAAGAGGAGTCTCTGAGCAATTTTAATGAAACTCGGTACAGCTGTTCGAGTAGTCTCTCAACAATTTTAATGAAACTCGGTACAGCTGTTCGAGTAGTCTCTCAACAATTTTAATGAAACTCGGTACAGCTGTTCGAGGAGTCTCTCAGCAATTTTAATGAAACTCGGTACAGCTGTTCGAGGAGTCTCTCAGCAATTTTAATGAAACTCTGTACCGCTGTTCGAGGAGTCTCTGAGCAATTTTAATGAAACTGAAATGATGTTGATCAAAATTTATTTAATTTGGCATTCATACCTATAGCATATAATCCCCCAATCGGCTGGGGGGTAACTTTGAAGGCTTAACCATAATATAATGTTAATTACTGATATGGATGAATCTAGCAACAGATTTAATCGTTACAGCGATCACCAATTCACCTGCCAATCGTGGTGATTATGGCAAGTCCCCCAATGGACCTTAGATTAATACGAACTGTCTCCAGTAGGAACCGAACCCACGACATTCGGCATTCGAGACAGAAATCACTCGACCAACGAGCCTGTAATACGCAATTAGCGACCTTAGAAGTCTCTTAGCAATATTAAAATTTGTTTACAATTTTCTGTCTAGAACGCTTGCGTAGCACGTGGTATATGATCCTACATATACATGCAACATGTATGGCTTCCAACCGGTTTTCGAAGATGATTTGTATGTGTTACAACAAAGGTATAATTGGCCAATTCAATGTTAGTTTCTAAGATGGGTATCTTGCAAAGAATCCTACTTCCTACTAATATTATAGATGCGAAAGTTTGGATATTTGAATGTTTGTTACTCAATCACGCTTCAACCACTGGACGGATCGTGATGAAACTTGTCACACATAGAGGTTAGATCCTGGAATAGGACATAGGATAGTTTTATTCCGAAAAAACGTCCCATTCCTACGGGAAATACATAATAATGTGTGATGTTAAGTTGTCCACGCGGACGAAGTCGCAGGCAACAGCTATAGTTAACAATATAAAATTTTTGAATAATATCACAACAGGCGTGTTTTACAAATACAAATAACTTTATTGGTTCAAGAACATTAGGGTCCTTATACTAGACATATCTATGTAGATATATTATTACAAGCAGTAGCCTGGCTCCCAAACTAGGATTCCCTGTTCTATGGGTAGCCAGTCTTTCATTGAAAAAGTGAACAAATGTTGTAAAAAAATTAAGTTTAACTCTGTAGTAGTACTAAAACAACCTAAAGACAATACAACACAAGCAGGTATGTTGGTTCATATACAATACATACCCGCAGTAGGTAATATCCAAAATTTTGTACTTAGTCCTCTTCTACACGGCTTTCATCAACATATATTTTTTTTATTAAATTTAAGGTGACAGGTGTTAATGGTAGACATTTAAAGTTGGACTCAAACGCCAGAGGACGTGAGTTCGATTCCCACTGGGAAATTTGTACAAGTTGGTCTCGACCTGGATGTTATAGTGAATTTTCTAACCTTATTTAATTCCCATAGCACAGGACAAAATCCTAGTTTGGGATTAGACAAGTGTATGTATGTATGTATCACAGTGTTTGAAGACAAAATTCTTCTACCAGTGCGTCCTACCCGTAATGACCTACAGCGCCGAAACGTGAACACTGACAGTGGGACTAGTCTGAAAACTCAAAGTCGCTCAGCGGGCTGTGGAAAGAGCTATGCTCGGAGTTTCTCTAAGTCACGCGCCGCACTGCACTTGCCACCAAAAACCCCCGCGTCATCGGCCCCACGTACTACGAGCACCTGCCCGCAGATCTACGTAACGAGACCAATGACGAAACGTTTAGTCGACGACTGAAAAACCTTTTGTTGGAAAATGAATATTATTCCATGAGTTTTTTAAAAAATGAAATTGGCCCTCTGACGTTTAATTTAATTTGTGATAATTTAATACCAAGTGTGTTTTTAAATTTTTATTTTAATATTATATACTCACATAGATAGTATATTATATACTATGACATTATTTGAGTTGTTGACATTGTAATTTATACATTATTTTATTTTATGACGATCCCTTTTACCATATTGGAATGACATGTAAAATTGAAT
Organism: Esperia sulphurella; assembly: GCA_947086405.1. Taxonomy (NCBI): domain Eukaryota; kingdom Metazoa; phylum Arthropoda; class Insecta; order Lepidoptera; family Oecophoridae; genus Esperia; species Esperia sulphurella. The sequence goes on from OX352267.1 coordinate 16,303,561, forward strand.
TTTTAAGATGTAAAAGTGAAATAAATAAATCTAATCTAATCTAATCTAAGAGACAGGATCCGAAATGAGGTGATCCGCCAGAGAACTAAAGTCTTCGACATAACTCAATAAGTTAGTACGCTGAAGTGGCAGTGGGCTGGTTACATCTGTCGGAGAACCCATTACCGCTGGGGTAAACGAGTTCTCGAGTGGAGACCGCGACTGGGCAGGCGTAGTGTGGGACTGGATGAGAAGAGCCGAGATCAGTGGGCGCCTTGGGAGAGGCCTATGTCCAGCTGTGGGCTCTTTCAGACTGAGGATAACAAAGTGTATGTATATGTATATATGTAATACTAGCTGTTGCCCGCGACTTCGTTCGCGTGGACAACTTAACATCACAAATTATTATGTATTTCCCGTAGGAATGGGATGTTTTTTCGGGATAAAAACGATCCTATGTCCTATTCTAGATCTATCCTATATGTGTGCCAAGTTTCATCCCGATCCGTCCAGTGGTTGAAGCGTGATTGAGTAACAAACATACAAATATCCAAACTTTCGCATTTATAATATTAGTAGGAAGGATTTATTTTATTTATTCTAACTGATCTAAGTGGCTAGTTTTTCGAGTCTAGATTTTGTAACTAGATACAGTTGATAAACAAGTTAGGGAGATAAGGATCTGGTCGTCCAAACTGGTTATTTTATATAAAAATTTCAACACATGCAAAATTGTTAACGACCATTTGGACCTCCATACAAGCGAACACATTTAATTACCACGAACAACCACACGTGCATGTGTGTGCGTAAATTATTGCAGGGCTACTACACCCAGCGCGAACATAGTCGATAGAGGGAGGGACAAAATTATATATCAATGTGTTGGGGGCGGTCGATAGCGCGATGGCGTAATAACTTTGTACTGACGAGGGGTGTGTCGCTTCTAATTTTATGTTTTAACAGAAGAACGAAAAATTAGGTCTACATAATCGGCCTCTGCTCTGCGATAAAATATTTGTTTTAAGATTACAAAAAAAACTTACTTAAAAAATATCAATTATATATTAAAGAATTATTTGTAATTAACAACATGTAAATTTCAACTATATTTTACAAATACCAACGATCTCTATGCACTACTAGATGGAGCGTTCCAAACAATCGCTCTGTTCCACGCAACTGCGGCACCGGGAGCTGCAACTCGTTCGATTTCACTCTGAAACTTATGCAGTTACTACGCAGAACATTTAATTATTACATTTAATTATTGACGCTACGGTTAAATAGCGCGAAAATGAATAATTAAATGTTCTGCGTAGTAACTGCATAAGTTTCAGAGTGAAATCGAACGAGTTGCAGCTCCCGGAGCCGCAGTTGCTTGGAACAGAACGATTGTTTGGAACGCTCCATCTAGTAGTGCATAGAGATCGTTGACAAATACCCATAAAATAAATAAATATCACATTAGACATACTCTTGTCTAATCCAAAGCTGGGATTTTAATGCTATGGGAATTAAACAAGGATTGGACAATTCACAAACATAACATCCAGACCGGGACCAACTTGTCTGTCCCCAGTGGGAATCGAATCCATGACCTCCGGCGCAAGGAGAATGTGTGCGTGCTACGGCGCTTCTATTGATCGATTTAATGAGACACTTCACACGAGAACCGGGGTTTGTATGGAGTGTACCGCTACCGCTACGCCTCCGCCACGCATCCGCGCTCTGTGTGTTTTGTGTTTAATCCTACAGTCCACGCGAGCGGAGCCGCGGGGACAGCTAATGTGAAATAAATAAATAACATCTCAGACATTCACACCAATTATCCAGTCCCAAACTAGGCAGAGCCTGTGCTATGGTTACTAGATAACGGATACACATACTTAAATAAATATATAAACATCCAAGTCTTGGGTACAAACATTCATATTCATCATACGAACATTTGCCCCTAGCGGATTCGAACCCGCAACCTCCGGCGTGGCAGGCCGAGAGCTACCCGTCCCGCCACGGAGGTCGTCATATACTAATGATGCCGAAAAAGTGGCATGATTCACATAATAACCTTATCTGTGCCCAGCAGTGTGATGCGAGGAGTATGGCATATTATACAACATGAACAGTTTCCTCCTTCATATATTTATTTTATTTAATAGTTTATTGTACACACAAATATACAAAGAACAACACAAGGAAAAGAAAATTATACAAAAGGATAAGCTTATTTCTAAAGAAATTTCTTCCAGCTAACCTGCGGTGAAGACAAGGGATTATGGAGAGGCAGTAGTCGCGTGTAACTACTATATATTAAATAATCATAGAACATATAATACTAAGCATAAACTAATAAACTATAAATATCAATACAAATACATAAATATATATGTATATATAATAGAGTATAATATGATATGTATATATATAAAATGGGCTCGATTCTGAAGGTACAACGTAAAAATTTGACAGCACTAAAACTGTTGCTATCCTTGTCACACAGTATTACGAAGATAAAGACGAAACTAACTTTAGCGCTGTCAAATTTTAAATTAGTGCCTTCAGAATCGGGCCCAATAAAAATATACGATATATTATTGACAGAGAGTAAGGTAGTGCTCTTTAACTCGTGATCTGAACACAGAAATCGTCTGAGAGACGCGTATGGAGGGGGGCAGTGAGTTCCACAGCCTGACCGCGTGAACAGTCAAAGAATAGGAGTAGAAGTCACTTTTATGTTCATACGTGTGACGTTAAGGATTTCCTCGCCATATTACACGTTATACTAACTTATAATACGTTAGGAACGCCCACATTTACATTATAATAGCAGTAGTTATAAATCAAATTGCTTTTTTATGCTAATTAACCCGCCGTCGGACATCGGAGAACACGTTTGAATGCAAAAAACGAAGGTCGTTTATATTATTTTTTTAATACCAAAGAAATTGTTCAAATATGGCGTGATAGACTAAATTGGCAGACGGATCACCACTGACACCATAAACTCACAAGCGAATAGTAATTACCTACTCCTCCGTACATGGTGCGTGTGTGTGTAAATAACTGTAGGGCTGTTCCACCCAGCGCGCTAGCTTAGTTGATCGAGAGAGGGACGATTGATTATCTTTCTAACTTGTAGCGTCGATCTCACGGCGCTGGCGGGCAGCGGCAGCGTACTGAAAGCCGTGCTATTTCTGGGGCGACGTTAAGTATTGAGAAAGTATAAAGTATTCTTTGGTGTACACTACCGTGTGGTTTCCGGTAGAGTAGAATAGGACAACTCCAACTCTTCCCGTGGATGTCGTTCAAGGCGACTAAGGGAATACATTACAAAACATCAATCAGGCCTCCCCAACCCGTCTGGCCAGCGCGGGGAGTGCATGCCAAATCCTCCGTCTGCTCCGGCTGATGAGAGAGGGTTGTGCTCCTGCAGTGGAGACAAAATTAACCTGATGATGATGATGATTCTTTGGTGAGGTCACTGCCGTTGACAAGAGACCAGACGAAGAACTAAAGTCAATGTGGGTAGGTCATATATGTTACAGAAGATGGCCGACAGTGCAGAGCTGTGGGGAAGATTCCGAATTTACAATCACAAAATTTTTTAAGTACGTCGCACATCGACGTACAGCGTTAAGGCTGTTGACGTTTAAGTATTCATGCAAGTTTATGTTATATGAATTGTATAAACTTTGCATCCAGTATTTCCACTCCTCAAAAAATTCTCCACCACCCAAAGGTTGCCTGTAAGAAATCGCTGAAAGCGATAAGGCCGCCGTTGTACACTAAATTCATCCTTCTATGTAAGTTTTGTTTTTATTAAAAAATTTATATGTTTTGGTGCACAATAAAGAATATTTGAATTGAATTGAATTGATTGGACTTTAGACTGAGTGTGAAAGAGATATAAGTATTTTTTTTATTTACTATTTACTTCAACTCAATTTAAGTTCACATATCACTCGCTACACACAAACTTACAATTTGACGAACTGTCCGAGGATAGAAACCTCTATATGATGATAGCACCTTACTTGGTCTAGGCATATGCTGAGTCGTTTGCCCTTTTGCTGCCGCGGCACACGCTTACTATTTTAACTATGTTAAAAATTTGAAATTGTTTTCTCTAGTGCTTATAATTTTTATCTAATTTTTTTTCCTTTTTCTTGCTCTGTTGGTTTTTTCTTTGTGTGTGCCAATTATGGTAGTAAATAAATGTTTTTTCTTTCTATCTTTGTTACAGGCGGCCCAGTTTAGGCTCCAGTACCACATATTTACACTGTTAACTATTCCTTAATTAATTTAAATAACTGTCATAAACTCATGTAAATTTTGTCTTATGTAAAGTTACTACTTTTACTTTTAATATTATTACTAGCTGTGGCCGCGGCTCCGCTCGCGTGGACTACAGAATCCGCTCCACTCCCGCTCCCGTTCAAGCTCCCGTTGTATGTAATGTATTTGAATACTAACAATCTCCATAACTTTTGATTGAGTAAACCGATTGCGATGAAATAAAACCAGTATGTTACTCTGAGTTAAGCACTATGTTACTGTGAAAAGTCCATCAAAATCGGTTCAGTAATTTTTAAGTAATACGTGCACAAACTAACAGACAAACAGACATAAAATTCAACAATGATCGAAATGTGTTCTGTTACTTATCCTTAGAGCTTCCCAATTTTTTGCAAATATCTTCAATGTACAGACAAGAGGAGTATACGTTTTTATTTATTAGATAATTTGTGCCATGTAAATTCATCCATCATGTTGTTACCTTACCCTTTAGGTACCTTAGGTTTGATTAAAAAAAAAAGAATCTGACCTTACCCGACCGTAGTTGATTACTGCGCATCTTTTGCAATCGTGTTTTTGTGATGGCTGCCTTTGCGTTTATTTGTTTGATTTGTTATTTTTTGTAAATGAATTCTTGGACCGGATCGACTGGTTAGTAATGTTGGGTCCGAAATGTTTGTGATTGTGTTTTCAAGACGACTGCACAGAAAAAATTAACATAATATTTACAACGATGTTGTTCGCCACACAACACGCCAAGTGGTATCTCGGGACGATTGTCAGGTCACGCAATGCTTGAAACGATACATCGTTTCTGCCTACCCCGCTGAGCAAGAGCCGTGGTAGCCGGTTGGTTGTGCACTCGCCTCACGTTCATGAGGTCCTGGTACAAACCCCGCCCGTACCAATGAGTTTTACGAAACTTAAGTACGGTTTATTTATAATACCACAGGCTTTTCGGTGAAGGAAAACATCATGAGGAAACCTGCATTTGCCAAAGAAGAAATTCTGAGGCGTATGTGAAGCCCACCAAATCGGGGCACCGTCGGTGGACAGGGGTTTGGCACAAAAGATCCTGAAGGGTCGAAGTGTCGCCAGGTCTTCCTGGCCCCCTGAGAAGATAAGATAAGGTACCCCTCTGAGACCAAGGCGTGAGCATTATTGTACTTATGTATGTATAAAAACGTTTGATCTAGGTATCTATGATCAAAATTCAGTGTTGTTCCCAAGGAAAGCATTTTTTTTATAATTCGAAAAAACCAGTTGAGTAACACGGGCGAGCCCCGTTGCAAAACGGAGGCTGACCTTGGTCTGTACAAGGATAATTGGCTACATGGAAGGCTTTTGAGGTATGTATCATATGTTGTAGTAACGCCGAGGGGTTTTCCGTAACATGTATCGTTCGTGTGAGTGGGTTTGTAGACGTGCTGTCTTGGGGTGTGCAAGAAATTGGGGTGAAAGGAAAGAGGTGTAAAAATCATACTTATTTACCCTAATCCTTCTATAGGACGAAAAGCCAATATACTTATAACGAAATACGTTCGAAAGTTTGACCACATCTCGAAGTATCGTGATCAGCTAAAGTGGCTCCCGATCAGACTCCGTCGCAACTCTCATATCCTCGCCCTTTTATTTAGCATTCTCTATAACCCTACCTCTCCCCCCTACCTCAAGGAGTTTTTCAAATATTTAGGAAATGACCATAACCTAGCGTTAAGGTCTAAAAACGATAATATACTTCAGGCCCCTTACTGTCGTTCGAATTATTATTCAGACTCTTTTGCTGTTACAGCAATCCACTTATGGAATTCTCTTCCAAGTGAGATTCGTCAATCTAAATCATTGCATGTGTTTAAAGATCGCCTTAAAAAGCTTTTTCTCTCACAATAGTTGTGCCTAATTTAATATAGTATATTACGTACGGTATATGTATTGTATTATAAACTATATATGTATGCATAGGTATGTATTTAAGTATATTTGTATTTAAATTCAATTGTGTAATATTAATACTAAGTATTCACCATGTTCTAAAATTATACATTTCTCTTCTTTCACCTGCAATACTCTGTCGCTATGTCTTTCTTATTTTCCTTCTGAAAGGTTGCCTGGAAGAGATCGCTTTAAGCGATAAGGCCGCCTTTATACACTTTCCAAAAATCTGTACCTATTTTATTATTATCCTTAATTTGTGTGCAATAAAGAGTTTATCTATCTATCTATCTTTATTGTGGATCATAGGTACAGAATGTATCATAGAGCTCAGCTATGTCCCACCAATGGGCATACAACATTGAGTCGCGGTGCAACATGCATTTAAAACTAAGTTACCAAAAAAGAAAATTTAAAAGTTAATTATATACTTAAATTGAATCGTCACTAAAAAATTCTTCCAAACTATAATAATTTTTTTCTGTCAACAGTCTTTTTTTTTAAATAAATTAATCTCGTATCGTTTTAGGAATCTTGTTATATATGTGAGGTATCCTGCAGAATAGGCTTTTGTGTAACAAAAGACGTTGGTGCTGGTACTCTACCGACGTGCCAGTATGTTTGCATTATAGTACATTGACCTCAATTGTAGAAAGAAGTCGAATAACATACATCATCAGCCTACATACGTCCACTGCTGAACATAAGCCTCCCTGAATGACACTTTTGATTGATCTTAATGTACATAGGAGAATGCAACTGTCCAGCCCTTATGCAGTCCTTAGTTGCCTTGATGATGCCTAAGGGAAGATTGGAAGTGGCCCTATTCTAAGCCGAGAACTACACGGCTTGACATTGAGTTGCAATGCAGCTTAATACAAAGCGCACCTGCGCTACCTGCGCCCGCGCATGCTGTAAGTCCTTGACCTTGCCGACCGGGCCCCAACACGCCCAAACTCCAAAACACGTCCCATAAAATATGACCAGTTCTTACCATGTTAAACACGTTATCTGACCACTAATTTATTACTTAATGTTGCCATATTCATGATTTAGTTTCCTAGGTGCCTCGGTCAACAGGCATTGAACGGTCAGTAGGTGATTTTGATACAAATTGATTAACGTCACAAACTAGGCCTGGTCTAATTAAAGGGTGTATTGCAAAAACGAAGAACGAAATGGCAGTGTGCCAGACAAGTTTGGAGTAGAGACAGCGGATCGGTACTCGCAGAACAGACGGACCGACGACTTTAAGAAGGTGGCCGGAAGCTGTAATATTGGAGGCCTATGTCCAGCAGTGGACGTCTTAGGGCCAGTATGATGATGATAACTGAAACAACACCAGTCAAAAATGCGGGTTCAATACAACAACGCGTTCAGGGTGCTGATGGGGCTGCCGCGGTACTGCAGTGCCTCCGGTATGCTCGCGCTGGCACAGATTGATGGTTTTGATGCCATCATGCGTAAACACTGCGCCTCTATGATGGCTCGGGTGCGCGCCAGCCCCAACAGCATCCTGAACGTGCTGGCTGACCGGTGGGACTCTCCGATGCTGGGGCGTTGGATACGACTGCATGCAATCAAGTAACCTCGCCGCCCAGTATCGCACAGCCAAATTATATTATAATTTTAAGTATTTTTAATATTGTGTAATATACTAACATTAGTGAATAAGATATAGATTATGTCTGAAATAAAATTTATTCTATTCTATTCTAAAAATTATGGTAGGTATGTTTTCTTACAGCCTGTGAAGTAAGGTCTCGTTGCGACTTGCGACGTCATCCGAGCAAGTCCACATCCATCAAAATGTGGAAGCTGTCGACCCTGACCTTGCCGGGTCTCCTAAAGAAGACCTTGGCAGTTATCTGTAAGATCAGAATAATGGACGCAACGTGCCTGCTACGCGTAGGTAAACATTAGGGGAATCACTATAATACAGCCATTCCATTGGCATTGTGGAAATGTACAGAGAAGGGAAGTCTCCACAGAAATCCTACCAAATAGAATGGCACAGTAGGCGTGTAGCAACAATTTGCAATATATTGCATAAACTAGGCACAAAGCTGCGCGCTGTGCCCGAAAATCGGCACGCGCGGAAGTAAAGTTAACAAATGGCTAAAACCGTTCTATTTTGTTAGGATTAGTGTGAAAGCTTTATGGTTCAGTTGGGCTGAGAAAAGCCTGTGTTAGGTGTGCAGTGTCCAACGATATCTATGTACTACTAGATGGAGCGTACTAGATTAGTAACATAGCACCTAATTTATTAGTAAGTCGAGATTCTAGCTTAAGTACCTGAGCTTATGTCGTGTTATCGATGATACGACTTGTTGTCAACGATCTCTATGTACTACTAGATGGAGCGTTCCAAACAATCGCTCTGTTCCACGCAAGTAGCCACAACTCTTTCACATTCACTTTGAAACTTGTGCAGTTACTACGCAGAAAATTTAATTATTTACTAAATATTGACATTTAGGGTCAATATTCATAATTAAATGTTCTGAATAGTAACTGCACAAGTTTCAAAGTGAATGTGAAAGAGTTGTGGCTACTTGCGTAGAACAGAGCGATTGTTTGGAAAGCTCCATCTAGTAGTACATAGAGATCGTTGGTTACTACCATATGACGTTCTTCAGGAAAAGTGTTCTAGTACAGATTCCTTTACCTGTTGATCAATTGTTTTTGCCTGTTACGGTCACTATTCCTTCCTCATGACGTGACGTAGCTTTAAGGAAACCTGCGTGCTGGTTCTTGTCCAGGGGAAGTGGTAGTTGTCATTTTTATATCACAGACGAAAACCCGGTTAAATCTATCATAGTATCTTTGCGAATGAAAGCGTCTAGCACCTAACTTGGTCTAAGCATATGCTGAGTCGTTTGCCCTTTTGCTGCCACGGCTCACGCATACTATTTTAACTATGTTAAAAATATTAAATTGTTTTCTCTAGTTCTTATAATTTTTATTTTATTATTATTATTTATTTTCCTTTTTCTTGCTTTGTTGGTTTTTTTTCTTTGTGTGTGCCAATTATGGTAGTAAATAAATGTTTTTCTTTCTTTCTTTCTTTGGTTACTTAAATGAAACTCGGTATAGATGTTTATATGGTAAATTTATTCAAAGCCAAATTTCTTTACTACACATAAGTACACTTGGTACATTTATACACGTAATTTTTTTACTTACTACCGCTTCCTAAGTGTCAGCGCTGTGAAGAAGAAACAGCGCAAAACTTCCAGCAACACATCTTTTAAAATCAAGTTATTATACACTGCTGGACATAGGCCACCCCCCATGAATCACACCCGGTTCTCCGCCCTCTGTCGTAGGTCGTCGGTCCATCTGGCGGCGGAGCGTCCCACTCTGCGTGTCCTCACCAGCGGTCTCCACCACAGAACACTCCGAACTCGTCTGACCCAACGGCCGTCAGTTCTGCGACAGATGTGGCCTAACCACTGCTATTTCAGCTTACTAATCATTTTATATATGTCGGTTATCTTCGTTCTTCTCATAACGAATCATCCTTCAAAGAAACCCCGAGCGTAGTTTCCTGGAGTCTACTAGCACTAATAACTTAAGGCCTGTAGACTCCTGGTTCCCGCAAAACACCAGGGTATATTCCTCAGTCCCGACTTCTGGCCCGAGGGAGTAGTGTTTAGACGTTTTAGGGATTCAAAGAGTAAAATCTCAAAAATAGTGTGATTAACTATGTTCATTAAGGTTAATAATGTATGTATTTCTAGGTTAAGGTATTTATCTATAGGCCAAGTTGCCTGATAATAAACGATTTATTATTATTATAGCCCTCTCCATAGCTCGCTGACCTACTTGGAACTTGTAGATCAAGCCCACCGTCAGTGTCCACGTCTCCGCGTCGTAGGTCATGACAGGCAGGACGCACTGAATAAAGACTTTTGTCTTTAAACATTGTGGAATAGGCGACGTGAAGTCTTGACGCAGTATTCCTCAAGCTGCCCAACCCAGCTGAATTCTTCTGTCAGCTTCCCTATCGAAATGAGCTACGCGTTGTTCGGCAGATTCGTTTTTGGACAGAAACTTAATTTGACAGAAACTGAATTAGGCAGAATCGCGTTACGGCAGAAATAGTACAGTAAAACAAAATTTAATAATTAAGTACTTTATTTATAACTAGCAAGCCGTCTCAAAGACTCTACTACGCTGAAATCTTTTTTTAGGACACCGTTTATAATTTTCTCCATGTTTTCATTTTTCTTACGAATATTATCTCGTCATTGTTCCTACCCAACTGTATTGTTAGACCTATACCTCATACCATGAAGCAAAATAATTTTTCGTAGCTCATAGTTTCACCTCAAAGTGTTTCCCTTCATGATTGATACTAATTGGTTATTAAATTAGATAACAGATGCACTTTTTAATCATCTGTTATCTAATTTAATAACCAATTAGTGTCAATCATGAAGGAAAATACCTTGAGGTGAAACTGTGAGCTACGAAAAATTATTTTGCTTCATGGTATGAGGTGTAGGTAGACGTACTCCTGAACAACTTCAATATTGACTTCGTCGACGGTCGCCGGTCGACGTGAGAGTTGGACATGATTTTTATATTTCCTGTCGTATGGGTAACGTGGTTTTATTTACCGTTGTCCTCTTCATTCCGTATGGTAATTAACCAACATTATCACCAACCAGTAGGCACTGTTACACATAAAACAATGTATTTATGGTTTATCGCGTTTGCGTCATTACATACAACATACAGACCATATAACGTCCAGATAATGCTAATTAAAATTAACAGACTGCCCTGCAATTATTGACGATTTTAAAAATAATTATTAGTAGGTACAGTTGTTTGTAATATAGAAACAAAGGACATTTTATGGGTTAATTTTAGTTAGCGTTTCCTGGAACTGTAATATTTGGTGATCAAGATGTTGTGGGACTGAACTATGATCACATATGGACTAAGGACCTGGAGACTACTGCTTAAAAGCATTTAGAAAAGGGTTGGCATGATTAAAACAAGTTGTTATAACATCCTACTAATATTATAAACGCGAAAGTTTGTAAGTATGGATGGATGTTTGTTACTCTTTCACGTAAAAACTACTGAATGGATTTTAATGAAACTTTACATTAATATAGCTTACACATCAGAATAACACATAAGCTACAATTTATAAAGATATTGTGTAAATTGTCCAAAATATCAAAGAAGTAGGAAAAAATCTACCATCTGCGAGCTATTCTGGCGTGCGCTGCCAAAACCGCTAGAGTTACACATATGTAATGTATGATAGAAATGTTTATCTTAAATAGTCCTACATAAAAGCCCGCCACAGTATATATCTATATCTTATGTGTGAGCCATTATAGCCAAAATAGTGAACCATAACTACAATAAAAATTTATAATTTATTTCAAGTGCACATTTGGTAGAAATAAATTGATTGCTAAACGAAAATTGATACTTATATTGCTATATACGCGACGGTTTATATATTATTTTCTACGCCACGCTAATATAAGCTACTCTACGGGTATGCCGTGAATTGCTGTGTTGTTCCCGGCTTAGAATAGGGCCACCCCAATCTTCCCGTGGGTGTCGTCAAGGCGACTAAGGGATTGCGCCAGGGACGGTGTTTTACTGCGATCTCCAATCCACCTGCCAAGCGTGGTGGTCATGGCAGATCCCCCAATGGACAACCCGCTAAAATTGTCATCCTTGGGGAGGCTTATGTTCAGCAGTGGACGTATTTCGGTAGTTTGGCCACTGTAGGTAGGTCATTGATCCGGATGGCGCGAGCGCGTCCCACGCTGATCCTCCCGGTACACGTGGTCTCTACAATGCCCGAGGACATTGGGTTCTGTCACTCATAATTAGATATTTCGGCTAAGAGACTCTTTATTACCTGCAGAGCTAATTAGAGAGAGATGACATATCTGCCACACTCAATTCTACCCTCTCTAGCGGGCGGCGTCGTGCGAAAACGTAAGCCTGAGTAGATATATATAGTACTAGCTGTTGCCCGCGATTTCGTCCGCGTGGACAACTTAACATCACAAATTATTATGCATTTCCCGTAGGAATGAGATTGTTTTCGGGATATAAACTATCCTATGTCCTATTTCAGGACCTATCCTATAATAATAATAATAATAAAATTCTTTATTAAGGACAACAAAAATCCACAAAGTATTAGTAGCAACTTATGAACTATGTTAGTATAAAATAATTAAATTTGATTTAACAATATTTACAAGGTGCCACATAATAGGGCAGTCGTACCTTTCTGCGATTACCCTCAGGATGCTGTTAGGGCTGCCCCGATCTCTCTGTAGTAATGATGTTATTTTTTTTCGCAAGGAGGCGTGAAAGCCATCGGTGCGTGCTGCTGTGAACATTGCCGAGGCACTACAGAAGCGGGGCAGCCCCAACAACGCCCTGAAGGCATTGTTGTATTGGATACGCAGAGCGTTGTATGATTTTTGGGTGTATTTGACCCACAGGCTGCTCGAGTAGAATGACGTACAGTATGCTTTAAAAAGCGTCACTTTTACTGAGTCTGTACATCGAGCAAACCTGCGGGCCAACATATTAGCCCTGACAGACAACGCTCTGCGCTCCCTTTCAATGTCTACATTGTCCTTTAAGTCATCAGTAACATAATGTCCAAGATATTTAAACTGATTGACTCTGTTTAGAGTTTTGCCATTCAGCATTATGGGGGGGACAACAGAAGGACACTTGTTACCCGACTTAAAAACCATAAATTCCGACTTTTTTACATTATAGACTAATCCATGCAGTTCAGCATAAGACTCGCAGGTAGCGAGAAGTTCTCTGAGAGCACTGACCGTCGGAGCCAGCAGCACCATATCGTCGGCGTAGCTTATATTGTTTACACAGACATTATTAATATAGCATCCGACTGGCATACTGCTAAGTCCGACGATCAATGAGTTTATATACAGATTGAACAACTTGGGCGAAGTCAGCCCTCCCTGCCTCACCCCGCATTCCATCCTGTATGGCTCAGATAGTTCATCAGCCCATTTAACATTATTGACTTGGTAACTATACCAGTGTCTAAATAAGGCGGTTAGATCACCAGGCAGTCCCGCTTCTTTAAGTTTTTTCCACAAAATGTCGTAACTGACCATGTCAAAGGCTTTAGATAAATCAAGAAAACAGGCATAAATAGGTGTCCGTCTGTCCGTATAGTACCTAACAGTGTGCTTTAGACTTAGAATCGCACATTCTGTTGATAGCCCAGGTCTAAAACCGAACTGTGCATCATGCATTGGTATGTATTTATCAAGGTGAGAGTTGAGCACACTGTCAAGAACTTTTGAGATGACGGTCGCCAGGGAAATGGGCCTGTAGTTTGACCGGTCAGCCACGTCACCTGTTTTATTTTTTACAATAGGTATCACTATAGTTCTAGTTAATTCCGACGGTAAGTATGAATGTCCTAAACAGAAGTTAAAGAGCAGTGCAAGAACTCTGGGTAGATGACTTCCCGCATGGATCAGGTGCTCGATGCTAAGACCATCATGACCAGGTGATTTACCTCTTTTCATTCTTCGAATGGCTAAGGCAACTTCTCTTGAATGAATCCTAGTCATGAGCTTTTCATGATGCGTCTCAGCACCCAGCACCTGTTGTGCGGGTCCCAGTGGCGATTCAACAGCAAAATGTTCTTTAAAAAGGTTTGCAATTTCAATAGGATCATTTACACCATCGACACTCACAGGCAAGCTAGGTCTTATGTTTAGGTCCTATATGTGTGCCAAATTTCATTACGATCCGTCCAGTGGTTGAAGCGTGATTGAGTAACAAACATCCAAATATCCAAACTTTCGCATTTATAATATTAGTAGGATAGGATAGGATTTATTTCAGGCCATAGAAAACGTTTAAAAACAATTAAATTGTCAGAAGGTGCTCAAAAAAACTATAGGTATCAAGAGCCGTAAACTCCTTTAAAAATGCTAATTTCAACAACAACAACCGGGTTTATTTTTATTTCATTATTACAAATACCATATATATTGTAAAAATAAACGGTTGAAACAAAAAATGGCAGAAATAGACCTTGGAGCCGGCCCGATATTCGTAGACGTCGGCACTGGTCAGCAATACCCCGTGAATGACTTCAACCAGACAGTATTAAATTGATATAAATTAATAGTTTGCCGTGTGGTTTCCGGTAGAGTAGAATAGGACCACTCCAGCTCTTCACGTGGATGTCGTACAAGGCGACTAAGGGAATACATTATAAAACATCAATCAGGCCTCCCCAACCCGTCTGGCCAGCGCGGGGAGTGTAGGCCAAATCCTCCGTCTGTCTCCGGCAGATGAGGGAGGGTTGTGCTCCTGCAGTGGAGACACGTAATATGATGATGATAAAATAAGTAGCATAATTAAAAACTTAACGTAGTAACACCGTTTGACGCAGATTCTAATACCGAATTTGCAATAAAATTATGCGTTGACATCTTTATAGATGCCAAATCACTTTATGAATTACTAGCTTTCGCCCGCGACTTTGTCCGCGTAGTTTTCTATATTTACACATCTTCACCGATCCGTCCAGAGGGTGAAGCGTGATTGAGTAACTAACATCCAAACTTTCTCATTTATAATATTAGTAGGATGTATATAACATAACATTAGTTGGAAATATAGTATGTGAAGTTTTTTGTAGATATTGATATGTTCTTTAATATTGTAGAATTTTTTTTTATTCTATCATCAATAGTTTCCGCAGCGCATGCGATGAAAGACATTTTATGACAAAAAAATTTAGACCTTGGGTTACATTATTGAAGTTTTAGTAGGGATCCCTAATTTTTATAGTAATAAATATAGCCTATGTTACTTAGGGATAATGTAGCATTCTAATGGTGAAAGAATTTTTGCAATTTTGTCCAGTAGTTTTTGAGTTTATTTGTTACGAAAATACAAATCTTTCCTCCTTATAATATTAGTGTAGATGTAGATGTGTATATAAATAAAATCGTAAACATCGCGTGTCTGTACATTGAAGATACGAGTATTTGCAAAAAAAAATTGGGGGTCTAAGGATAAGTAATAGAACACATTTCGATCATTTTTGGAATTTTTATATTTCCGTACTATTCAGATTGCGATGAGTTTGGACTACATTTGGAGCTGGGAGTGGGAATGGGAATGGGAGTGGGCGTGGTCATGGGCGTGGGCGTGGGCTTGGGCGTGGTAAAAGGGGAGCGGGAGCGGGAGCGGGAGCGGGAGCGGGAGTGGGAGTGGGAGCGGGAGCGGGAGTGGGAATGGGAGCGGATTCTGTAGTTCACGCGAGCGCAGCCGCGGGCACAGCTAGTAATATATAAAGTGATTTGTAATCATGAACTCAAATATGTTTTTTTTTTACTTTGTGTCCACTTTTGCTTTCACTGCCCCATACGTTTACAAATATTTTTCCACTAAGTAAATGTATCGCTTACAGTAAACGAGATTCAACATGGTTTGTAGAAGTCCACTACTGGACATAGGGCTTCACCAAGAACGCCACTACATCCGGTTCTCCGCCCTGCGCATCCAGCTGCTTCCAGTCACCTTCTTCAAGTCGGCGGGGCGTCCCACCCTGTTTTCTCCACTCCAGAACTCGTCTGCCCCGACGGCCGTCGGTTCTGCGACAGATGTGCCCCGCCCACTGCCACTTCAGCTTGCTAATCCTGAAATAGGAAAAGAAGGAGGAAATACTCAAAACAAATAAAACTGGTGATAACCATGGGATATAAACAACAACTATCGCGGTTGGATTGTTGTATGGTGGCCATGTAATTAATTTTATATAAATTTTTCCTGTTTTAGATAAAATTGCGTCTTTTTTATTATTAACTAGCTGTTGCCCGCGACTTCGTCCGCGTGGACAACTTAACATTACACATTCTTAATGTATTACGTGTTACTAAATCCTAAAAGAAATCTATTAATCTGGTTATGCTTTAAAAATATTAATATACATAAAAAAACATACTATCCAATTGAGAACCTCCTTTTTTGAAGTCGGGTAAAAATTAGCGTTCCGGCGGCGGTTTCGCCCGTTGGACTACAGTCTTTTAGGTTTCCGTAGCCAAATGGCAAAAAACAGAACCCTTATGGATTCGTCATGTCTGTCTGTCTGTCTGTCTGTCCGTCCGTATGTCACAGCCACTTTATTCCGAAACTATAAGAACTTACTATTGAAACTTGGTAAGTGGATGTATTCTGTGAACCGCATTAAGATTTTCACACAAAAATAGAAAAAAAAAAACATTAAATTTTGGGGGTTCCCCATACTTAGAACTGAAACTCAATTTTTTTTTATCAAACCCATACGTGTGGATAGGTCTTCAAAAATGATATTGAGGTTTCTATTATCATTTTTTTCTAAACTGAATAGTTTGCGCGAGAGACACTTCCAAAGTTGTAAAATGTGTCCCCCCCCCCCCCCCTGTAAGAGAATGATAAAACTAAAAAAAATATATGATGTACATTGCCATGCAAACTTCCACCGAAAATTGGTTTGAACGAGATCTAGTAAGTAGTTTTTTTTAATACGTCATAAATCGTAAACCACATTACTATTATTAATACATCGATCAAAGTTACAACGAACTACAATAACTTTTATATTATGTTACTTGCTGCTACGGAACCCTTCATGGGCGAGTCCGACTCGCACTTGGCCGCTTTTTTTTAAATAAAGTTGACATTTACATTTATCATGAATTAAAAGATTATCATATAATTAATATTTTTTTTTATATTTTAATATTGTGCAAATTAGGTGATATTTCCTTTCCCCCCCCCCCCCCCCCCTCCAATTTGGCCTTTCCATACACTTTCTTTCTTTCCTTCTCTATCCCCTTCCCACAACGTTGAAAACCATTTCCCCCACCCCTTCCTACACCCTTTATTTACCACTGCCCCCACATCTTTCCTCTCTTACCCTAATCCCTCTATTCTTTTCCATCCGACTTCCTTCCCCTCCTATTCCCTTCCTATGTTGCATATCCAATTAACTGTACAACAAAATGTCTGTCAAACTGCTGGACATGCCTTCCCCAATGAATGCCACAACGCCCTACAGATCCAGCCGCTTCCGGCCACCATCTTCAGGTCGTCCATATACCTGGCGGCAGGGCGTCCCACCCTGCGCGTGGGACGTCGCGTCCCACTCTAGAACCCGTCTGCCCCAACGGCCGTTCGGTACTACGACAGATGTGACCTGCCATTTCAGCTTACTAATTCTTTCGGCTATGTCGGTCACCTTCGTTATTCATAGGCTCTCCTCATTATGAATCATATCCCTCATAGAGACCCCGAGCATTGCCCTCTCTATAGCTCGCAGAGCCACGTGAATCTTGTGGATCAGGCCCACCATCAGTGTCCACGTCTCCGCGCTGTAATCATGACAGGCAGGACGCACTGATTCAAGATTTTTGTCATTAAACATTGTGGAATAGGTGACGTAAAGACTTGACGCAGATTTCCGAATACTGCCCAGCCTAACTGGATTCTTCTGTCAGCTTTTGAAATTGATCCTACCCAACTATATTGTCTGTCCTAGGCAGACGTACTCCTGAACAGCTTCGATATTGACATTGTTGACGATCACCGGTCTAATACAGGGCCACTAATTATCGAATAGCGAACTTTTTGTATCGAGACTTGTGGAAATACCTGAAATACATCAGCTAAAATAAATCTATAAATGAGCTTTAAAACATTTCTGTCACTTTCTGTCAAGTTCTTGCATCGACCAGTAATGTTGAACTACACTTTTATACAAATGATATGAAATGAGAGGTCAACTTGTATATCAGCATCCTGACATTTTATTGAGATATGACTTATATCAGTATGAGGCCCGAACTCAAAGCTATTAAACAGTGAAAACGCCGTCAAATTCTGTTCAGCAGTTTCCAAGATTAGCCCGTACATACATACATACATACAGACAGATAAGAAATTTTTTAATTATATTTTTGGACTCTACTGGTCTTCAGTAACGTCCGGGCAGTGAAATTTTTTTTTTAACTTTAATGTACAGATTCGCTTTTCTTTTGTTTTTTCTACTCTTTTATTATATGTAATAATAATAATATAATAATAGATAATTACCTTTTCTAACTCTTCCCGTGGATGCCGTACAAGGCGACTAAGGGAATACATTATAAAACATCAATCAGGCCTCCCCAACCCGTCTGGCCAGCGCGGGGAGTGTAGGCCGAATCCTCCGTCTGTCTCCGGCAGATAAGAGAGGGTTGTGCTCCTGCAGTGGAGACAGAAATAACCTGATGATGACGACAAAGAAACGAGGACTTTTAAAACAATAGTTCGGACGAGAGACATTTGCTTAAATCGTCATAGTTGACCCAATATGGCGACTTCTGCGGTTTTTCAGGAAATTGCAGTTCACTGTCTCCCATTTGACTCATGCAGTATTGCGTACACTCACCTGCGTCAGCTATAATAAACGAGTCATCGCAACTCCGTCATCAAATTTTTATTTCGTCAACAGAACGACGCCTGTATTGCAATTACACATATCATATTTATTACTTCTTTGTTTGGCACTGTAGACAAACTTGTCTCCACCGGGTGCGACTGAAAATCAGCGCCCAGCACCTTACTTGGTCTAGGCATATGCTGAGTCGTTTGCCCTTTTGCTGCCACGGCACACGCATACCATTTTAACTATGTTAAAATTTTTAAATTGTTTTCTTTAGTTCTTATAATTTTGTTTTTTTTTTCTTGCTTTGTTGGTTTTTTCTTTGTGTGTGCCAATTATTGTAGTAAATAAATGTTTTTCTTTCTTTATTTCTTTGTAGCCTTATGTCTTCCGACCTGTAGTGGTATTCTCTAAAATACAAACTCACGTGCGAGTCTCACTCAAGTGACTTTACTCACTTTGAAATTGTTTTTTAACAATTTCTGCCAACAAACTGTATTATTATACAGTTTAACGGAGTTCTTATCTTCTTAGGGGGCCAGGAAGACCTGGCGACACTTCGACCCTTCAGGATCTTTTGTGCCAAACCCCTGACCACCAACGGTGCCCCAAGCCGATTTGGTGGACTTCACATACGCCTCAGAATTTCTTCTTCGGCATATGCAGGTTTACTTACGATTTTTTCCTTCACCGAAAAGCCTGTGGTATTATAAATAAACCGTACTTAAGTTTCGTAAAACTCATTGGTACGGGCGGGGTTTGAACCCACGACCATGAGGTCGTGGGTTCATGAGAACGTGAGGCGAGTGCACAACCAACCGGGTACCACGGCTCCTAGGTCCTGGAAATAGGACATAGTATAGTTTTATTCCGAAAAAACGTCCCATTTTTTGGGCAGATGAATAAATGATTTTTTATTTATTTTTAAATAAATTTCGGAATATCCATGTTAGCATTAAAATTTAATAGCAAGTACATAAACGTCGCTACCTTATTCCGATCTCTGATTATCACTTATAACATAAAAACCACAAACGACTGCAATAAAACCCATAAATGTAGGCAAAATTTGGGTTTGCATATTACATGAATCAAATAAAGACCTTTCCTCTTCAAGTTTGGTATTTTAACATACCTACAGGTAAAATATAATGTATTAACTGTTGCCCGCGACTTCGTCCACGAAGACAACATCACAAATTGTTATGTATTTCCCGTAGGAATGGGACGTTTTTTCGGGATAAAAACTATGCTATGTCCTAGGGCCTAACCTATATGTGTGCCTAGTTTCATCCCGAGTGGTTGAAGCGTGATTGAGTAACAAACATCCAAACTTTCGCATTAATAATATTAGTAGGATTCTTAATTGTTAACTACTGTCTTAAATCATCGCCCAGATTGTATTCTGATTCATTTCTTTTGCAAAATTCCGTCATTTCGATGCCGTCATCTGGTTTCTGGTCGAACGTAGGCTTCTGCGGTCGCCAGCTCGCGCGTGCCATCAGGAAACTTATTTTCTTTATGTGTACTAGATTTTAGGTAAGTTTAGGCAAGTTTGTTGCGTTGGATTGGACATTTAGAGCGTATGAGTGAAAGAAGAATGACAAAAGAGATTAACAGCGCGAATGTGGAAGGAACTACGTCCTCAAAAAGGCTGTGGTCCGCAGTGAGAAGAATAAAAGGAGGTGCATGAAGAGGTTGTTGGAAGAGAAGGCTAGTGAGATGGCGATACACCGTTTCTGCCTACCCTTCGGAGATCAAGGCGTAGTAGGTATGTATGTTAAAATATAAGTTTTATTACAGAAGGTTAAATAGCTGGAGTAATCTTTGATCTCTACAGAATTAGAATATTTTCTAACTTTATTCTCTTATACCTTATTTCTTTTTAAAAGTAAAGTAATTAAATGAATAAATATAAATCTCTAAATGACAGCATTAGTACCAGATAAATTTCTATGCTCTTTTCTTCACGGAAAAGTCTAAATAAACCGTACTTTAAAGTTTCAAATTTGCCGCGTGGTTTCCGGTAGAGTAGAATATGACCACTTCAACTCTTCCCGTGGATGTCGTACAAGGCGACTAAGGGAATACATTATAAAACATCAATAAGGCCTCCACAACCAATCTGGCCAGCGCGGGGAATGTTGGCAAAATCCTCCGTCTGTCTCCGGCAGATGAGAGAAGGTTGTGCTCCTGCAGTGGAGACAAAAATAACCTGATGATGATGATGAAAAATTTCGAATAACTGGTACGAACGGGGTTTGAATCCACGACCTCATGAACGTAAGGCGAGTGCACAACCAACTAGACTGCCACGGGTTGTATGACGACACATTGACGTAAGAGTATGAAATATATTTATTTCCTACTATAGGTACGTTACGATACCAATTCATGGGTCAGCATTGGACAAGGGGGATTTTGGTCGTGTGACAAAGAGGCGGAGCGCCCCCCACGGCCACCACGACCTACGACGGTGACCATCCGTGCTACCATTCATGAAGGGCATTACATAAACTACTTGGCCCGTTTAAGGAGGAAGGAAGATTCCCGGTTTAGAATAGAGCCATTCCCAAACTTCCTGTTCTCCTGGATCATTACTGCGATCACCAATCCGCCTGCCAAGCGTGGTGGTTATGGCAAATCCCCCAATGGACAGCCCGAGCCCACCACAATTGTTATTCTATTAGAAAGCTTATGTTCAGCAGTGGACGTATTTCGGCTGACAATGATTCATTAATTCATTATAAGTCAACGATCTCTATGTACTAATAGATGAAGCGTTCCAAACAATCGCTCTGTTCCACGCAAGTAGCCACAACTCTTTCACATTCACATTGAAACTTGTGCAGTTACTACTCAGAACATTTAATTATTTACTAAATATTGACATTATTTAACCGTAGCGTCAATATTCGTAATAATTAAATGTTCTGCGTAGTAACTGCACAAGCTTTATTGTGAATGTGAAAGAGTTGTGGTTACTTGCGTGGAACAGAGCGATTGTTTGGAACGCTCCATCTAGTACTAAATAGAGATCGTTGTTATAAGTACATTTTTACAATGTTTCTGGTTACTTTAAATTTTACACAATTTCTAATATGTGCATCAACAACAAAAAAAGGTAAATATTTAAACGCACATCAAATAAATACTGATTTTACATTATAAAACATCAATCAGGCCTCCCCAACCCGTCTGGCCAGCGCGGGGAGTGTAGGCCAAATCCTCCGTCTGTCTCCGGCAGATGAGAGGGGGTTGTGCTCCTGCAGTGGAGACAAAAATAACCTGACGATGATGATAACATCAAATATACTGATGGCTCATCAAAATGCGCATTTGGCGAGTAAGTCGGTATTATTTTATGTGAGTATTTTCAATTATCTTCACACGAAACTGGTTACGTAGCATGGGTTTCGTACACGGTCGAAAAAAAACCTTATTGAACAATATTCTTGGCAAAAAACAATACCAATACGCATTAATGTTATGAGGCATATGTGAGTAAGAAAGGGGTAACAAAGTAGCCAAAGTCACGCCACGTAGTTTACGGACGTCCCCTTGCGTCTACTGACGAATCTGAACGATCAGTAAGACGGGCACGCAGTATGATCGAAGGGGAATCACTCGAGGTCTATGACGAGGTCGATGCGAGACATTATTTTACTGCCAAGTACATTTCTCGATCAAAATATCAATGAGTTAGGTATAATTATCATCTAGAACCAAAATACCTGCTCCACTGCTGAACATAAGCCTCCCCAATAGAACGACACTTTCGGTGGGCTGTCCATTGGGGGATTTGCCATAATCACCACGCTTGGCAGGCGGGTTGGTGATCGCAGTAATAAAGAACGCTGCTTCCTGTTTCAGGTTCAACCTAACCTAACCAAACGGTGAAGGTCTGACTTAAAACAAGATTCACCGAAATAGACTCGCTATTCTGGATGATAAGGATGAACGACAACATCAAATGCTCCAGAGCCAACCTCACGCTGAAACTAAGGCAACAACAATACTAGAATTTGTCTAAAATAGGAAACTTTGTGGATAAACAAAAAACTGCATCTTCCTAGGTACCAGGGCATCAGACTTCCTAAGGAGATTCGATTATGTATGGAAGAACGAAATCGGTGCAAAAAAAAAATGCACTTGTTTTGAATAATTATTATAATAGAGAAAAAAACAATTCTAACGGAAATATCATGAAGGAAGAAAAAAATTTACGCCGCCCAGATGGAGTTTTGAAAATGGAGAGTTGTTAAAAATTTTTATATAATTAAAAATTAAATTTTTAAATTTTTAATTTAATTAAAAATTTAATTTTAATTTAATTTTAAATTTTATTTTTGGGCGGCGTAAATTGTTTTCTTCCTTCATGGGAAATATGATCTAGAAATCAATCTCTGATATACTTAAATATTTTTTCTATAACTATACCTAGAAAGTTTTCACCTAGAGTATGTTTTTTCCATAAGTTTTTTTCATGCGTCAACACTCAAAACACGTAACATTATGTTTTTTTTCGGTGCGGTGTACTTTTCAAGGTCTGTGCGCCGGCGACAGTCCATCATGATAAGTAACTCCGTCAATACTGTTGTCACGTCCTACAAGGGGAATAACTGACCTCACACTAATGACGTCAGAGCAACGTCTCGCTGGAACATGTTCGGAATAAATTGATACACTTGAGATTTACCTACAAGTCAATTAAATTGTTTCTGCTTTTATTAAAAACTACACAGTATTATAGCTACATTAGCGCCGCCTTGTTCTAAAGTTGCGAACTATTTTAACTGAGGGCGCCATCTATCTCCTATAAAAGAAACTCAATACGTGCTAGAGGAAGGTGGCAAAGTCTTGTAGTTCGAGATAATACGGCGAGATGGCAGTGAAACTAAAAAAAATTACGTTTTGTTTAAATAGAAGGCTTGGAACGTCGAGAAGGCTAAATTCAGTCAGACTTTCCCTATTCATTATAAAAAGAATAACTAAGTACCCTTTATTATACTAGCTACTTTATTTAGTGCTAATTGAAAGTTGCGAACTATTTTACGTGACAGCGCCATCTAGCGGTAATAATTGGAACTCAATATGTCGCTCTAGAACTAGTGGAAGGTGGGAAAGTATAGTTCGAGATCATACCGTAAGATGGCAGTAAAACAAAAATTCAATAAAAACTACATTTGTTTTGAATGACGTCTTTAAAAGTTGAGAGGGTTTCTAAAAAGAATTTATTTTTTTACTGTACGTCGAAAATTATACAAGGACATAACAGTTCACACATAACGAAGTCACTGACGACCGACAGATGGCGGTATAACCATCTACTAACGTCTGGTTAGGTCTAAATACCGCAGGCCGGTGATGGGCAGCAGCGTCACCGGTGCGAAGTAGGCACAATGCGATCGCCAACCCACCTGCCCAGTGTGGCGATTAGGGCATTTATCCCCATTAGTGCCAATAATGATCGGGTTAAGTGGGGAGCTTTGGGAGAGGCCTATGTCCAGCAGTGGACTTTTACAGACTGATGATGATGATGAACTTTGAACATGACAGAGTTACGTATAAGTTTTCAATATTTTTGTTAAAGTACAATACAATACAATATACTTTATTGCGCAAACAAATACAGTTACAAATAGTACAATTTAGGATGTCTTATCGCTTTAAGCGATTTCTTCCAGACAACCTTTGGTAATTATACATACCTAAATACTTCACTAGCGGTGTGGATCCCGGCTGAGAATAGGGCCACCCCAAATCTTCCTGTGCCACCAGGGACGGGCAGCAGCGTTCTCCTGATCATTACTGCGATCACCAATCCGCCTGCCAATCGTGCTGACAAATCCCCCAATGGACAGCCCACCAAAATCGTCATTCTATTGGGGAGGCTGTGTTCAGCAGTGGACTTATATAGGCTGATTTTGTTCCATTCATCATCAGGTTATTTATATCTCCACTGCAGGAGCACAACCCTCTCTCATCTGCCGGAGACAGACGGAGGATTTGGCCTACACTCCCCGCGCTGGCCAGACGGGTTGGGGAGGCCTGATTGATGTTTTATAATGTATTCCCTCAGTCGCCTTGTACGACATCCACGGGAAGAGTCGGAGTGGTCTATTCTACTCTACCGGAAACCACACGGCAATAATTTTCTAATTCAATTACGTCCTAATTTTGTTGTATGTCTTGGCATTCAGACTTCAGTGTCTGAACGTAACTTTTTATGTACTACTGCTGACGCACGACGCCCCGCGGCGTCGCTCGCATTTCCATCGAAATTGATCACACGCTATTACCAGAGCAATACAAGACAATAAGTCGTAAAACGTAGGTACTAAGGGTGTGTTTTGATGGTGATTATTAAGTAACACGTCAGTAGACGTACCTCTACCGCTAGATTTCACGTGAATACCTTATTGGAATATATCAAAAACTAGCTTCATCTGCGCAGGATTAGTATTTCGAGTAGCTTATATTATGGTTCACTATTTTGGCTATAATGGCCTACACATAAGATATAGATATATACAGTGGCGGAATTTTTTGTAGGACTATTTAAGATAAACATTTCCATCATACATTACATATGTGTAACTCTAGCGGTTTTGGCAGCGCACGCCAGAATAGCTCGCAGGTGATAGATTTTTTCCTACTTACTTGATATTTTGGACAATTCACACAATATCTTTATAAATTGTAGTCTATGTGTTATTCTGATGTCTAAGCTATATTATTGTAAAGTTTCATTAAAATCCATTCAGTAGTTTTTACGTGAAAGAGTAAGAAACATCCATTCATACTTACAAACTTTCGCGTTTATAATATAAGAAGTAGGATAGGATGAATCTATCTCACTCTAACTCTGTGCTGAAACTACAACTTCCTTACCTCAAACCTTACTAAAGCTTACTATCAACTTTAGTAAGGGACGTCTGTGACTATATTCGGACCAGTATTGGTTTAAGGCACTCTGACCGTTAATAGTAAACAGAAAATGAAAAGATATCTTGATTAGACTGATGGTATTGCTGCCAATGTCTTAATAAAATTCCGAGCATGTTGCAGAAAACTTGTATTTCGGTTTTAGAACAACAACGAGTGAATAAAAAGATTCGGATGCGCCCAAAATGCAGCGCGTTGCGTCGTCGGCCATTTTGTCATCATGGCGGACGCTTCACGGTAAATCGGCGGGAGACGCGGAACCGGCGCGACCTCGCGCCTTCCGCGCCGAGCAAAAACAGCCGTCACATCCTGGGAGTCATGGATGACACCAGACAATCGACAATAGCTAAAATTAAACGGGTCTCAACGGGTGGTCATGCGATAGAATGATACTTTGGCTGTCCATTGAAGGATTTGGCATAACCATGACGCTTGGCAGCGGAAACGATCCAGGAGAACGCTGATGTCCGTCCCTGATGCAAGCCCTCAGTCGCCTTGAAGACACCCACGGATTGATCGAGGATTGTCCTATTCTAAGCCTGCAACCATTATCGAATACTGTGTTCGAAGGCAAACGTATTTAATCAGTGCGTCCTGCCTGTCATGACCTACTACTATAACGTGGACACAGACGGTAGGTCTCTCATCATCATCAGGCTATTTTTGTCTCCACTGCAGGAGCACAACCCTCTCTCATCTGCCGGAGACTAGGACTTGGCCTACACTCCCCGCGCTGGCCAGATTTGGGGAGGCCTGATTGATGTTTTATAATGTATTCCCTTAGTCGCCTTGTACGACATCCACGGGAAGAAGTGGAGTGGTCCTATTCTACTCTACCGGAAACCACACGCGCAGGGGGGTGGACCGACGAGCTGAAGGTGGCCGGAAGCGGCTGGAAGCGGAGTTTGACACGGAATCAAACCTATAAGGTACAAAGATAAATTCTTGCAAACTCAAGGTCCTATACTGGACAATGGCCAGATGTAGTCTGTGCAGGTATGTTCAGTAACAGAGTACGTAACAGTCTAGTATTCACTTCTCAAAGGTCGAACTTGAATCCGACACAATGAGGTCAATTGAACGACCTCACCGCTGCAAGTGGAATGTGACAGTTTTAAGACCAGCGGTGTTAAAATTCTGCACAATAAAATTAGTTTCGACAAAAAACGCAAGCAGAGTAAGTACCAACAAACTCATACTGCGTGGATTCGCTAACATAATTTTCCAAAATGGTAACACTTAGCTTCAGTAATATATAGCACTTAGCTTCCAGAGCCGTAAAACACATTAAAAAAAATTAATATATGGTGTTTGTATCAAATGGCGCCAAAGGAAGTTGAATGAAATATTAGTTATTAATAAGTACAAGAAAAAAAAATCACGTATACTTAGGTAAGGAATTTTTTTTTTGTTTCAAACTGCAAAAAATTACATGAAACCCCATTTTTAAACGACTTCAAAAAAAAAGTAGGTTCTCAATTCTTTGGAATCTTTTTTTTTATGTATAGAATGTACAAATAATGCACGTTCATACGATCCTAACCATACTAAAATGTTAACCCCCCCCCCTTCCCCCTTTTCTACCCCTTATTCTTTCATCCCACTAATATATATAAATGCGAAAATTTGGATGTTTGTTAAGTACTAAATCACGCTTCAACCACTGAATGGATCGAGATGAAACTTGCCATACATATAGGTTAGGTCCTGGAAAAGGACATAGGTTTTTATCCCGAAAAACATCCCATTCCTACGGGAAATACATACTAATTTGTGATGTTAAGTTATCCACGCGGAAGAAGTCGCGGGCAACAGCTAGTTTGCAATAAAATTGGGCAAGCAACAGTTATTTTAAACTTCCGACAATAGCATTAGTAGTTGCTGAAATAAGTAGCTGTGACGGACGGACGTAGTCTCCATTTTTACAATTTTGTTAAGGAACCCTAAAAACGGTAAGTGTATAAACAGCGGACAAAAATGAAGAATACCAGAATAGTATGAATAACTTTTGTTATTGGAATTACACGTGTGCAACGATCTCTATGTACTACTAGATGGAGCGTTGAAAACAATCAACAGAGCGATTGACGACGCTACGGTTAAATAATGTCAATATTTAGAAAATAATTAAATGTTCTGCGTAGTAACTGCACAAGTTTCATTGTGAATGTGAAAGAGTTGTGGCTACTTGCGTGGAACAGAGCGATTGTTTGGAACGCTCCATCTATTAGTACATAGAGATCGTTGCACGTGTACAGTATTTTGTGAACGTAAAGTGTTTTTCATTTTACAACATTGTAACATTTCTTTGTCCTTTGAGGACGTCAGCATGCCATTTATAATTGCTTTAGGTTCCAAAACAGCAGATCATCAGTCAAAACAGCAAACATCTTCGCAGTGCGGTCTGTCTTAAACTATCTGGCCCCAAAGCCCTTTAACTCCATCCCCTCGGTTAAATTCTATAAACACACGACCCCTCTGCATTACGGTTAATATTCTGTGGCACACGTGTGGACGCAGTACTGATATTTAGTGATAAGTACAGACTTACCACTCCATTGAATTACAATAACAAAGTTATTTTAATAAAATAACACTCAAAAGCGTAACCCTGACGATAAAGAAATACCTAAGGCTGAGTCCACATTTGTAGCACTTTTGTATATCGCACTCATCCGTATATCGTATTCTAGTAAAGTTTAAGATTCACATTAAAAAAAAACAACTTTGTAAGAAAGCCTTTTATAAAATAAACGATTATTTGAATGACAAAGATGCCTGGTACTAATGTTGTTTCAGTTTCGCAAAATCTTTATTAATTGTATGCAAACTTGATTTTAAAAGATGTGTTGCGTGAAGTTTGTTGCGCCGTTTCTTCTTCACAGCGCTAACACCTAGGAAGCGGTAGTCGATAAAAAAAATGACGTGTATAAATGTAACAAGTGTACTCATATGCAATAAATGATTTTGACTTTGACAAGAACCAGTCTGTCGACTAACTGATCTATGAAGCAAACATTGAGTTTTCTGGCCACACCGGCCGTAAACAGGCGTCGTCAAACAAAGGGTGTGTAAGCCTCAAGTGCGGGCCGTAAAACTACAATGAGGCCAATTCTTGGTCTCAGAGTGGGGCCCATATTCCTTTATCTGCCCTATCTACTTTCCGCGTCATAAAAATAACAATTGAAATATGGGAATCCCATTCCACTAATATTATAAATGCGAAAGTTTGGATATTTCGATATTTGTTACTCAATCACGCTTCAACCACTGGACGGATCGTGATGAAACTTGGCACACATATAAGTTAGGTCCTGGAATAGGACATAAGATAGTTTTTATCCAGAAAAAAACATCTCATTCCTACGGGAAATACATAATAATTTGTGATGTTAAGTTATCCACGCGGACAAAGTCGCGGGTAACAGCTAGTTTTATTATGAGAAGTCAGCAAAGTGTATGCCTGAAATAATTTAAGAATTTAAAATATATACATAAGTATAATATCCATAATTTACCCTTCATGATCGATTTGGCAGTAAGTACTTTAATTTTAGTTCCTAATGTTTATAATAGATGGCGTAGCATTTATCTTTATCACACCCCTGGCACTACAAGCTAACAGATG
The DNA here is from genome assembly GCA_947086405.1 of Esperia sulphurella. Classification (NCBI taxonomy): domain Eukaryota; kingdom Metazoa; phylum Arthropoda; class Insecta; order Lepidoptera; family Oecophoridae; genus Esperia; species Esperia sulphurella. The sequence continues at coordinate 16,332,816 of OX352267.1, forward strand.
TACCTACTATTACTACAGGCGCACCAGCCTGTCCGTACACGTATATGTATGTCATCATCATCATCATCATCAGGTTATTTTTGTCTCCACTGCAGCAGCACAACCCTCTCTCATCTGCCGGAGACAGACGGAGGATTTGGCTGTTACTGCCTGCACTGTATTGAACATACTCGATCGAGAGAGGGACAACGTCATACGACAATAACATAAGTGCTTCTCTTTCTAACCTATAGCGTTGATCTCTCGGCACCGGTCGGTAGTGCGCAGGCGTAGTACTGCCAGCAGTGCTCTATTTTATGCGACGTTAAACGGGGAGCGGGGGAGGGGGGAGTATAGCTTCTTTACGTGGCAATATTTCGTATACTCTGCCCTCTCGAGCAATACTCGAGGATAATATCAAAATCGGTTTTGATTTATGGATCTTATGATGTTACAGTTAGCGCCATCTATCGAGTTATTTAGAACTACACTTATTTTAAAAACGGTATTGGAAAATCGCTCCTTGCCAGGCAATTTTACACCGAGGTTGGTCAAGTAAAAAACAAGCTACCTATGAATCCAAATAACTCAGTTGGTTAGTCTAGTAGTTTTTGATACGCAGACATACAGAGACGCTTTGACAGAACCCTCAAACATAGATATTACGTTATGTAGCAACGAAAGTTAATATTGCCTTTGTAAAAAAAAAATATTTTTTACCACACTTAAGTCTTTTTCAATTATGTAAAAAAAAATCTTAGCGATTTTATTATAATTTTTTTTTGACTGCGGAACCCTAAAAATCTAATTTAAAAGTAATAATAATAACTTCAAAACTAAAGGTTAACAAACTTTGTGTACTCAAATGCCATCTGTAATATATAAAGAGTAATTTCGACAGTCATCTCATAGCCCGGATAGCTCAGTCGGTAGAGCATTGGACTTTTAATCCAAGGGTCCAGGGTTCAAGTCCCTGTTCGGGCGGCTATTTTTTTCACTTTTTGTTTCTTCCAATATATTTTTTGATAATATTTTGTTTTTAAATTTTATGTTTTAATATTATTGTATTGAATTTGAAGCTTGTTATTTTACAAATTCGTATTATGACAAGTAATTTAACAAATATTTGAACTACAATTATGTTATTTATACAAGTTTTAATTTACAAATAATTATGATAAAATAATTTAATGTAATATGCGTTTTAGCCATGTAGTTCCCGGCTTAGAATAGGGCCACCCCCAGTCTCCGCAGGCAGCAGCATTCTGTTGGGTATATTAAGATCATTACTGCGATCACCAATCCGCCTGCCAAGCGTGGTGATTATGTCAAGTGCCCCAATGGACAGTCCACCACAAGTGGCATTCTATTGAGGAGGCTTGTGTTCAGCAGTGGACGTATTTCGACTGATAATGAACGAGTAACTGAATTAAATTGAATATATCATTTGGGACATACCGTGGGTCACAAGGGTTATACAGAGCAGGTCATTATGCGATCAGGAAAACCGTTATATAAAACTACTAGCTGGTGCCCGCGATTTCGTCTGCGCAGGATTAGGGAGTACCTTATATTAGCGTGGCGTAGAAAAGAACTAACATTATGACATTAAAATTATAATATTATGGCACACGCCAGAATAGCTCGCAGATGGTAGATTTTTTCCTACTTACTTGATATTTTGGACAATTCACACAATATCTTTATAAATTGTAGCCTATGTGTTATTCTGATGTATAAGCCATTTTATTGTAAAGTTTCATTAAAATCCATTCAGTAGTTTTTACGTGAAAGAGTAACAAACATCCATCCGTACTTACAAACTTTCGCGTTTATAATGTAAGTAGAATCAGACTTGCTTGAACCAAAAAAGATTTAAATACAAAAAATACTTTGAATAGGGAATCTTTAGTCTCCTTCTCAAACCCTTCTATGCCAGACGGCGCTGATGACGCGACTCCTAGCACGCCATGACGTCATCATTCACTTCGCGACTCGTTTTTCACGCCACTGCATTTCTTCGCCACACTCGCTGTGAACCACGGTTCGGAGCGGACGGCTCACGGCAATCTCCAGTGACATTTAATAATAAATATAGCTGTGATAAAAAAAATGAACAGCCAAAGATTTTAAATTAAAGTGTTAGTTGTGTTTTTTTTAAATATGATAACTTTAAAAAGAATGTCCCGAGCGTCCGCTTTTAAAACAGTTTTCTAAACCGCGCGGCTTTTATTCTTTTAGAAAAAGTTAACAAACTGTGTTTTTTTTTTAAAATGACGAAATACAAGTTGAATAACACGGTGCTCTCGTCATCCGAAGTGACTCTGACATCGTACATGACGGGCAGCTTGGACAGTAACTCAGGAAAAAACCTGGATACCAACCAAAACGACAATTTGAATCCACAGTCCAACAGAAATCTAGAGGCTGTGAAGAGCTGTCATGTTTGCCTGCACTCGTGTGATTTTCTTGAGCAGACCGGGAAGCTCGCAGCTTCTTTAGCGAAGCAGGATCGCTCCAAGTTTGGTCTGAACGAGCTGAAGGTGGAAGGGTTGGACGTGTGTTTGTGTGAGAGATACAACGGGGGTTGCAAACTGTGCCCAAGGCGGAGCCCTGCGGCAACATTGACCCTCAGCCTGGACGGGAAGCAGTCCTGCCTCGCCTGCCACGGCCAGGCCTGCTCTGCACCTTATTCTAGTAAGTTATATAGTAAGCTATAGTAAGACCTTTGAATCTGTTATACGTACATTAGGAGAAGACTTTGTATGTTTGCAAAACGAAAAAGAAAATAAACTTGACACAATTTCTAGAGGGTCAATATTCGTCGAATTAAAGAGACTTAATTGTACCCTCTACCGAGTCACGTGACACTCTGATAAGCTTTTAGTGTCTACGATATTTTGACTCTAAAAGCTTATCCAGAACATGTCAGACTCGACAGAAAGAATTATGCTGGAGTAAGCCCACTGATTTTTACTGAATTTCTTCTTTATTACAAGAGCTCATTTGTGATATGTTTTGTCATTATTCCGCTACGAGTTTGCTGTTACTGATTAGACGTTTGGTTTCCGGCTTAGAAAAGGGCCACCACTGATCTTTCCGTGGGTGTCGGTCTTCCTGCCAAGCGTGGTGGTTGTGGTAAATCTCGCAATGCATAGCCCACCAAAAGTATCATTCTATTGGGTGGGGGGGGAGGCTTGTGTTCATCCACTGTTCAGCAGTGGACGTATTTCGGGTGATGATGAATGAATGATATGTGTCAAAAGTCATCATAATTATTGTATTTCACCTCCTTCTTTCCATACTTCTTAATTGAATCTCCACAGAAAGTCTGATGCCCTGGTACCCATGTAGATGCAGATTTTATTAATTCTCTAAGTTTCCTATCTAGACATAGGCCTCCAGCTTATAGTAGGTATTGTTGTTGCCTTATTTCTGGATGTTTACGCCGTTAGGTTGGCATTTGGAGCATCTGATGTTGTTGTTCATCTTTAACACCCAGAAAAGCGAGTCTAGTTCGGTGAATCTTGTTTTAAGTCTATTACACCTTCGCTGTGTGGTTAGGATAGGTTTGTTTTTTATACTTAAGTTAGACTAGGTGTATTTTTTTTAAAATTTAAAATCGTTACTGCTATCACCAACTCGTGTGCCCAGCGTGGTGATTATGGTAAATCCTCCAATTATAGCAAGCCCACTAAAAGTATCATTCTATTGGGGAGGCTTATGTTCAGCAGTGGACGTATACAGGCTGAAATTATTAAGAAGTCCTTAAGAACTGTGACACTTTTTAGGGTTCCGTAGCCAAATGGCAAAAAACGGAACCCTTATGGATTCGTCATGTCTGTCTGTCTGTCCGTCCGTATGTCACAGCCACTTTATTCCGAAACTATAAGAACTATACTGTTGAAACTTGGTAAGTAGATGTATTCTGTGAACCGCATTCAGATTTTTACACAAAAATAGAAAAAAAACAATAAATTTTGTGGGTTTCCCATACTTAGAATATATGATGTACATTGCCATGCAAACTTCCACCGAAAATTGGTTTGAACGAGATCTAGTAAGTAGTTTTTTTTAATACGTCATAAATCGTAAACCACAATACTATTATTAAAACATCGATCAAAGTTACAACGAACTACAATAACTTTTATATTATGTTACTTGCTGCTACAAACCCTTCATGGGCGAGTCCGACTCGCACTTGGCCGCTTTTAAATTTATTTGCAGACTGACAACTCAATTTTCGATTTCAGACGACCAATATTTCTCCCGTAACTTTTTTAATTATTCAATGTATCTTATGCTACTGTGAAGACGAACAAATTTTGTATGAGACACAATGCGGCTTTGAACAATCATTCTCCGCCTCTGAATACTTCTACAAAAACTTGACAAAAGAATTGTTTGGGGCAGATACTTAACGGTGTTAAAGAACCCCAGACAAATAATTCGGTTCACAGCAGAATAATGGAATAGAAACGTTTAAAAAATTCTTATAATAAACGCAAGCAGACAAACGGTTAAGCCAGTAAATCCACCTCCCAGATGCCCGGACCGTTTTTCAAAATGTCGAGACTTAATGGAAAAAAACTAGATTGGGCCTACGGGAAATAATCATCTCACAATAATTTCGCCAAACTGTAAAATACATTAATCAGAAATGACTTTATAATATGGTGGAATAACAAAGCAGATTAAAAACTGCTTTAATTATTGATATTAGCATAAACTTTATACTAGATACTAGCTGGTGCCCGCGACTTCGTCTGCGCACGATTAGTATTTCGGGTAGCTTTTTTCTAGGACTATTTAAGATAAAAATTTCCATCATACATTACATATGTGTAACTAGCGGTTTTGGCAGCGCACGCCGGAATTGCTCGCAGATGGTAGATTTTTTCCTACTTACTTGATATTTTGGCCAATTCACACAATATCTTTATAAATTGTAGCCTATGTGTTATTCTGATGTATAAGCTATATTATTGTAAAGTTTCATTAAAATCCATTCAGTAGTTTTTACGTGAAAGAGTAACAAACGTCCATCCATACTTACAAACTTTCGCGTTTATAATATTAGTAGGATATCCTATATTTGATTATGAAAGTGTTATTGTTAATGAGATCGCTTCTGATGTCTAAAGGAATGGTGTTAAAAATGTTGGGTACCAAATATTTCCAACAAACAAAATGGGCCTAAGTAAAAAAATGTAACAATGGTTACAATCCTTTAATTCAAACTCACAGATTTTAATGAGTTCAAAAAACACGTTCCTTCCTTCGCTGATCGATCCAAAATTGGCTACTTAGATGAAAAAGAGGGATTAGGGCGTCCCACCTTTTTTTTCGCGGAGAAATGCCTAACGCATACCATGTCGGGTTTGCACCGACTTAAACCCCGCGGTGGCCGTCTCTGACGCACAGACGAAGGAGGGAACCCGGGGAGCCCCCATTGGGCCTGCATCCGGGTGTCCCTCCTCCGTGCGCCCCGCCGCTCGCACTCCACGGCCCGTCTCGGGAGGAGACTTGGTCCCTCCCCCCTGCACCCTCGCGGTGCCTGCAGCAGCAACGAGGCCACCCCGTTGCTGCCGCCCTCCCCGGGGACGCGTAGATGTAATGTGTGCACAGAGCCCCCGCCCAGTGCATCCGCGTCCCCGATGACCCCTTTCAACCGGCTTGTACGACAGGCAGTGGATACCGTGGCTGAATTCCTCGCCCCAGCTCACAGAGCCGGGGGCGTCCGACCTAAGGTGCCAGCGAGACGCGCCCTGAGAGGCCATCTACCATCACTACTCCTAATCGACTAACCGTAGATGCAGTACAATATGTTCGTGGACTGTTGTTTTAAAAAAAATTTTTTTTTTGACAATTTTATAAAGACGAAGAAAACCAAACTAAGTAAATTATATTAAACCCATTTAGCAACAAGACCGCCTAGATGTATATGTGTAAGCTATAATTACTTATTTATATATTTTAGCTGTGGTTTCCGGTAGAGTAGAATAGGACCACTCCAACTCTTCCCGTGGATGTCGTACAAGGCGACTGAGGGAATACATTATAAAACATCAATCAGGCCTCCCCAACCCGTCTGGCCAGCGCGGGGAGTGTAGGCCAAATCCTCCGTCTGTCTCCGGCAGATGAGAGAGGGTTGTGCTCCTGCACTGGAGACAAAAATAACCTGATGACGATGATGATGATGATATTTTACCAGCAATGGAAGACATTTGATTTTTCAGTTCAATACTTTATGAGCTAGCTTTGAATAGGGCACATCTCTACTAGAAACTACTTGACTTAAATGACGTAAAGAACTATAAAGAAACCTTCAAGCGATATCGCGCGGGAATCACTTGCAAGTTTACTGAGACCTGGAAGAGATAAGATAAGTGGGATAAGTCCGCCTTTGTACACAGTTTTATTATTGTTGTTGTTGTGATTTTTGGTACAATAAAGCGTTTACATTCATACATATAAAACAACCACAGGCAACTAAGATCCAGATACACTGGGGCCCTGGGGCCCAGAGGAGAAAAACCTTTGCACAGGTCTCTAGGGCTAGCCAGTACCTCAGCCAGCACATTAGTTTGGCCTACAACGTGAGAACGTTGTCAGCCTTCTTGGCACTTTTTTTTTAACAATTTAAACGGCCTTTGGAACGATCTATTTGAAGCCTGTCTACAACTTCCACTATTCTTTAGTTCATTCCCGTACTAACATTGATAGTAAGCTTTAGTAAGGTTTGAGATTAGGAAGTTCTCTGATTTAAGAAGATCGGCTTAATTACGTTGATTTATATTGCCTTCATAGTATACACACGCACATACACTAATTATTTGTTGTTACTGTATTTATTTATTCTATAACAAATTCTTGTGTACGAATATCTTAACTTAATCTTACTTATTCTAACAATTGTATAAACCTAGGTGCTTACAATTATTAATGTCAATAAAATATCGCTCCGTCTGTCTCCGGCAGATGAGAGAGGGTTGTGCTCCTGCAGTGGAGACAAAAATAACCTGATGATGAATTATGATGATGATACTATCGCTACTGAGCACCAAAGCCCGAAATACATATAATTTTGGAAAAACAAATATACAACAAACTGTTGTCCAAAAAACTCGGGATTACTTGGAAAACCATTTTTTTTAATGTGTTTTACGGCCTGGAAGCCTCTTCTGGGCACAGCGCCCCAGTGTGACCACTTCGACTGAATTGTATGCTAGTAAATTCCTATTTTGTTTTCTTTTTTTATATTAACTTGTAAATTTATAAGAGATAAAAGTATTTATTTGAACCAAAGACAACCATGTTCCATTAACATAAATGTTACAAGGCTTGACAAACTTCTAGAGAAAGTATTCTGTACCACGTAGGTACCCAACCGGTTTTGTACATTTTGGGAGTGATTCTGTAATCAAATTGGGAATTGGGCAAGGCCATTGCAATTCACACTTATAAGATCACTAGCTGTTGCCCGCGACTTCGTCCGCGTGGACAACTTAACACCACAAATTATTATGTCTTTACTGTAGGAATGGGATGCTTTTTCGGGATAAAAATTATCATATGTCCTATCTATCCTATCGGGATAAAAATTATCCATGCCGTGTGGGATCCGGTAGAGTAGAATAGGACCACTCCAACTCTTCCCGTGGATGTCGTACAAGGCGACTGAGCGAATACATTATAAAACATCAATCAGGCCTCCCCAACCCGTCTGGCCAGCGCGGGGAGTGTAGGCCAAATCCTCCGTCTGTCTTCGGCAGATGAGAGAGGGTTGTGCTCCTGCAGTGGAGACAAAAATAACCTGATGATGATGATGATGATATATCCTATTCCAGGACCTAGCCTATATGTGTGCCAAGTTTCGTCCCGATCCGACCAGTGGTTGAAGCGTGATTGAGTAACAAACATCCAAATATCCAAACATCCAAACTTTCGTATTTATAATAGTAGCTGTTGCCCGCGATAAATTACATATTGTGCGAATTTTAAGGATCCGCAGATAGCCGACCTGACAATAGAACATTCTGGAAAAATCTGGAATATTCTAGAAAAGTTCTCAATATTGTTACTCACAAACGCACTTAACGCCATTCAGCACAATCTCGAGTTTATATAAGCCGTACAATGTGTTAGAAAAGGATAGAATTATCCCATCAAGCATTTTTACCACCCACATCCACCCACTTCAACCCACCGTAACCAAACTCTCTTACTGCAAGTGCAGACTAAAGGCTATCTCCCACTGCAACCATCAAAGAGAATATAAAAGCAACCATGAGTGGGTGACAGTCGGTGGTTATGGAGAAAACGCTGGACATACATACACACACTTTCCTTTTATATAGGTATATTATATGAAACGTTTGCATTTTTAACTTAGCGCCATCTATTGAATATTTACTCGATCCAATCAACAGATATCGCCATCTGTTAGAATCATTTGGAGCTAACAGATAGTTGTGACTGTCAAATAATAGACAAATAATTTGCAATAAAATAATATTGCGACTATAAATTGAGATGTAAGCTGTCCTATCTTGCAAATGTGCAAATCAAATTTAAAATCGGTTCAGTAGTTTAGGAGTCCATCGCGGACAAACAACGTGGCACGTAATCTTTATATATAAAGATTATTATTAATTTTGACATAAGCCTATTCTCGTTGACAAAATCCTCTAATATTGCTGGCGAACGTGCCCCACTCCATAGAATTTGCAGACATATAATAAGAGCCTGGACTCATTCGTCATTTTTAGTTCATCTCGTGCTTTGTTTGGACCCAACATATTCAAATGTTTGACCGATGACGAGTACAATGAAGACACTGTATTTTAATATTATTGTTAGCACATAGAAACAACCTTTATGGCTAGAATCACTTATATACTTATCATACCTGACTCTCATTATCGTATCCTAGTTTAAAATGTAATATCGATTTCAAATTAACTTTATATGTGTATCTTTTTGTTATTATAGTATGTTTGGTGTAGTTTAAGCTCAAAATGTATTTATAAATGTACATCCTAGTGAGAATGTTAAGGGTGCAGACTTTAATCTATTGTATATATTAATTGTTTAATGTAATTGTGGTCTGTATCTATTATTTCTCCAATAAATAATAAATAAATAAATAATGAGTCAGCTAGTAGCATATGCCAATTAAATTAAATGAACAGGTGTTACAAAACTACGCGTGTAATGTAGACACAGTAAATTGCTTATTTAAAAACGTAATTTATGTAGATATTTACTGTTACTTTTATTAAGCAAGCATATTGCGTGATTGCTTTTTACCACGAATCTACTTAGTCATAGAATTTTAGACCAGAGAACACTAAAAATGAATACGTAAAGAAGTCGCTGTTTCTGTCCAGTTGTTTCCAACTTCTCTTATCTTCTTAGGAAGACCTGGCGACACTTCGACCCTTCAGGATCTTTTGTGCCAAACCCCTGACCACCAACGGTGCCTCGAGCCGATTTGGTGGACTTTACATACGCCTTAGAATTTCTTCTTTGGCATATGCAGGTTTCCTTACGATGTTTCCTTCACCGAAAGGCTTGTGGTATCCTACTACAATTATAAATGCGAAAGTTTGGATGTTTGTTACTCAATCACGCTTCAACCACTGGACGGATCGGGATGAAACTTGGCACACATATAGGTTAGTTCCTGGAATAGGAGATAGGATAGTTTTATCCCGAAAAAACATCCCATTCCTACAGGAAGTACATAATAATTTGTGATGTTAAGTTGTCCACGTGGACCAAGTCGCGGGCAACAGCTGATGGTTACGAAAAAATCTTTGGTACGAGCGGGGTTTGTACCAGGACCTCATGAACGTGAGGTAAGTGGACAGTCAACAACTTTGTTTCCATATGACGACCTCCGTGGCGGCACGGGTAGCTCTCGGCCTGCCACGCCGGAGGTTGCGGGCTCGAATCCCGCTAGGGGCAAATGTTCGTATGATGAATATGAATGTTTGTGCCCAAGTCTTGGGTGTTTATATATTATTTAAGTATGTGTATCCGTTATCTAGTAACCATAGCACAGGCTCTGCCTAGTTTGGGACTGGATAATTGGTTTGAATGTCTGACATATTTACTTTTTTAAACTCTGCTTTGATATAAAGGCGTGTTTGCTGTACTATCTAATCTTCCTAGACTTTTATTAGAGCTGCCCTTTACTGCTACATTGATGCCTTAAGGACGCATTAAAATCTATAAATGTCTCATTTATGATAGTAATAAAAAGCTACCTAATATAGACAGTGATAATGAAACGAAAACGCTTCTATATTAGAACCTTTTTCGCTTGGCAATCTAACTTCTAAGCAGAACCGACTTAATCAGATGGTCTTGATTGGAAATATTCCGCGTATTGTGTTCTTCATTAAAACCATAATGATAAACCATATATAACCATTGCCGTGTGGTTTCCGGTAGAGTAGAATAGGACCACTCCAACTCTTCCCGTGGATGTCGTACGAGGCGACTGAGGGAATACATTATAAAACATCAATCAGGCCTCCCCAATCCGTCTGGCCAGCGCGGGGAGTGTAGGTCAAATCCTCCGTCTGTCTCCGGCAGATGAGAGAGGGTTGTTCTCCTGCAGTGGAGACAAAAATAACCTGATGATGAAACCATATAAAATAAGATAATACTGAAAAATTTTCTTCCTTTTATATATCTTAGAGAGATCTCGAAGCGAAAAGCGAGCGAAGGAAAGTTGCTTTGTGACGTTTGTCAGGAGTAGGTGATTATTGGGCATTCTGGCTCACTTTCACTCGCTCCACTCGTTCGCTCGCTGCGCTCGCACAGTGAGCTAGAATGCCCAATCGGTTTTCGCTGTTTAAAGTGAGCTAGAATGCCCAATCGATTTTGGTTGTTTGAAAGTGAGCTAGAATGCCCAATCGGTTTTCGCTGTTTGAAAGTGAGCCAGAATGCCCAATCGGTTTTAGACGTTTGAAAGTGAGCTAGAATGCTCAATCGGTTTTCGTTGTTTCGTGCGTGCCGGAATTCCCAATCATTCGACGGTTGGTTGTATTAGAACGCAAGATCAAATTATCGCAAGACGTCGATTGCGATTGGAATCATACGCTCCGCTTAACGGACTAACGGGTGACGTCGAGCGTTTTGTACGAAAAAGGTTAAGCGTGATACGTATAAAACTCTTAATGTAATAAATATGTCTACATTCTGCAGGGATCCTTGGCTCATGCATGTCAAACATTGAATTATTATTAATTACAAAATGAAATTTGTAAAACAACCGCATTCATTGCAACTAGAAAAAATTTGTTTGGGTTATTCAAAAGAGATTTCACGTCACGGCAAACTTTTACCGAATACTATTCGTTGTATTATATCTGGACCTTCCAACTGCGGTAAAACGAATTTAATTATTGGTCTACTATTACATAAAGATGGACTACATTATAGAAATGTATACCTTTACTCTAAAACACTTTTTCAACCTAAGTACGTATTTTTAGAAAAAGTTTTTAGAAAGGTGCCAGAGGTAACTTTTACAAAATTTCATGGTAATGATGAGGTTTTGAGTCCTCATGAGGCAACTTCTAATTCGATTATTATATTTGATGATGTAGCTTGTGAAAACCAAAATCATATAAGAGATTACTTTGCAATGGGTAGACACAAGAATATAGATTGTTTTTACTTAAACCAGACCTATAGCAAAATCCCGAAGCAGTTGATACGGGACAATGCTAATCTCATTATTCTTTTTAAACAAGACGATATGAACTTGAGACATGTTTATGAAGAGCATGTTAATACAGACATGAATTGGTTAGCGTTTCGAGAAATGTGTGCCAAGATTTGGAGTGTACCCTATAGCTACTTAGTTATAAACAAAGACTGTGAAAAGAGTAAAGGATGTTACAGGATGAAATTTGACACATTTGTAGAATTGCATTGATGATTTAAAAATACTATATTTATTATTATACCATCATTACAACTTAAGGCTTCGCCTGGTAAGGTATAAACATGGATAATGAACAAGCATTGAAAAAACAAGTAATAAAATCAGCTGAATCAGTTAAAAGAAAACTAAAGATGATGCGAGACATTAAAAGTAATAACGAATTCGCAATGGAATCGGTTTTTAAACCATTAACAGAGCCACTGAAACAAATTATAAACACAAAAATGGAAATACCACATAGAAAAATAAAGAAACAAAGACTCAGCTACACTCCTCTTAGTAAACGCAAGGAACATCGGGCTAGTTACGATGTTAGTGATGATGTCGAAAGCGACCAATCCAGTAAAGACTTCAACAATACAGTTTTTATGAAAAATCGTAAATCCGAGGTTTATTTTAATGACGAAGATGAAGAAAAAAGCGACTACGTCTATTTGGAACCTGATAAAGATGAAGACAATAGTGATATGGAACCTGATACTAGCGGTCTATCATTCAAATCGACTGACAACACTACTCCCATAAGAATGTCTTCAGAAAACATTCCTTTTGGGGTCAGAAACGAGAGAGAAAAACTCATGATGGGAACGTTACGTGTTTTTGTTACTGAACATAATATTTCTATTGGTTGTAAGACTTTCGCAAAAACTCCAGGGCTAATGGAATTATTGTTTAAGAAAACACCGCAATTAGAATTAATAACTGAAGATGATAAACAAAATTATAAGACTATATTATTGACTACAAATGCTCATCGCCGTGAGTATAATCCCATGAAGCCTATAAAAAGTAATAAAGGTCGAAAATATACACAAATAATTAGACCTCTATTTATGAAGTTGGCCAAAAACTGTGTGAGCACTGAAAGCATATCTCATGGATCTGGTTTGCCACTCACAAAAAAGCTGAATCAGAATGTAGATTATGTTTACTGGGATGATCCTAATGAATTAGTTAATCGATTGAAACTATTAATAGCTTCGCGAGATGCTGGAAACACAGGATTAGACAATGAAATACTATCTATTATCGAAGAGTTGCGGGAAAGTGATATCATTAATTAAATATATGCTGATATTTAGAAAGTTTTTCACAGTCTTTATTTATCCGCTGGTTGAGATAGTCGCTAGGAAATGAATATAGATAAATTTGGTCACCACGTTCATAAACGTTTGCGTTTACCGGAATCATTGGATTCACACAAGCTCTTAAAGTCAGAAAACGGAGAATTTGATTTACATTTAGTAAGGTTAAAAGGAGTTAAGGCTCCATCAGCCTCCGATGATGCTGTAAATAAGCAGTATGTCGATAATTTGCTGAATGACTATTACACAAAACATGATGTATTAGACGAACTACATAAAATAAAAACGGATATAATTAATCTCATGAGAGTAAAATTTTATATGAAAGGAGAAGTAGATCAAGCCATTGCCAACAGCAAATTAAAAGTCACCAAAAATGAGTAAGCAACAAGTAGTAGACGAAATTCACAAAGCAGCACGAAAAAATTTTAACAGACGTCCTGTAGTATTAAAAGGTATCGATGATTTATGGCAAGCTGATTTAATTGATATGCAGAATTATGGAAAAGACAACAATGGTTATAAGTACATCTTAGTCATAATCGATTGCTTTTCAAAATTTGCTTGGGCACTGCCTGTTAAAACGAAAACTAAATCTGAAATAACAAACACGTTTAAAAAAGTACTTGAAAAGAATGGGCGTATTCCATTAAATTTACAAACCGATTTAGGTAAAGAATTTTATAATGAGGATTTTCGAAACTTAACGATGTTATACAAAATAAACCATTATTCAACATATTCCACTAAAAAGGCTTCAATTGTTGAAAGGTTGATTAGAACTTTGAAAAACAAGTTATATAAATATTTTAGTTTCATTGGCAATTATAAATGGATTGGTAAACAGTTGAGTAACATACTTGACTCTTACAATAATTGTGTACATCGAATTACTAAACATAAACCAAAAGACGTGAATCAATACAATGAATCTTTAATATTAAATAATATAAAGGAATCAAGAAAATATATTACAGTAAAAAGGAATAAATTCAAAGTTGGAGATTATGTGCGAATTAGCAAATACAAAGGAACTTTTCAAAAAGGATATACCCCTAATTGGTCAACAGAAATATTTATCGTGTCAAAAGTAAATTCGACTAATCCACCGACTTATGAGATTGTTGATCAACGAAAACAGATCATTTTAGGTACTTTTTACGAACAGGAACTTCAAAAAACAAAATACCCTGATATTTACTTAGTTGAGAAAGTTTTAAAAAAGAAAGGTAATAAGCTATTTGTAAAATGGTTGGGCCTTAATGAAAGTGAAAATAGTTGGATTAACAAAACATCCATCGTATAAATCTATATAATTAGTTGATACGTATTATATTTTTATTAGTATACCTGTAATGCATGGAGGAGGACTTATTAATAGTGTAATAAACAATTTACCTTTTGAGTTACATTTACCAGGGTATAATTACTGCGGTCCCGGTACACGACTACGAGAAAGATTATCACGGAACGATAGAGGAATTAATAAATTAGATAACGCTTGTATGCAACACGATATAGCATATTCCAACTATACTAATTTAGAAGATCGCCATAAAGCAGATTTAGAACTATTGAACATGGCAAATCGAAGACTTAGGTCAAAAGATGCAGGAAGAGGTGAAAAATTATCTTCCTGGATAGTAAGTAAAGTAATGAAAGCAAAACTAAAAGCAGGTGCAGGTATCAAAGGCTTCAAAAAGGTTGTCTCTAAAATATATAGTCAGTTGAAAAAATACAAACCAAAAAATAATAAGTCTGCAATTAAATTTGCCTATCTGGCTGCAAAGAAGCTATTCTCTAAAAATAATGGATTTCGATTACCGCGCGTCATACCAATTCCTAAAACAGGAGGAATTTTGCCTCTAATTCCTATATTTGCGGGGTTGTCAGCTTTGGGCACATTAGCTGGAGGAGCAGCAGGTATCGCGAAGACAGTAAATGATTATAAATCAGCACAGAAAAATTTACAAGAATCTGAACGCCATAACAAAGTAATGGAATCCATTGCTTTGGGTAAAGGTTTGTACATCAAACCGTATAAAAAAGGCAATGGTTTATTTTTACGATCGGCAAAAAACTAAAGAAAAGGCTACCTAGACGCGCGCTTACTAATTTGGATATTATAGAACATGCACATGGTATTCCATATTTTAGAGGTGTTTATATGAGAAATCAGTTACCAAAAAAACCTAAACGTATTGAATGTGGTGTTATTAATTTAGACAGCTCTAAAAACGAAGGTACTCATTGGGTAGCCTATGTAAAACTAAATAATTATTGTGAGTATTTTGACAGTTTTGGAGATTTAAAGCCGCCATTAGAGTTAATCGGATACTTGGATAAATATGATATTTACTACAATTACAATATATATCAAAGTTTTAATTCTGTTAATTGTGGACATTTATGTATAAAATATTTGAAAAACTTTTGGATAAACATTTAAAAGAACTTATCTCTTGTACTTATTGTCATTACCAAAATGACTTTCACGCTGTCTATATCGGATACTAAGGCGAGTTTAGCAACAAACTATTCGCCAAATTTACAATTAGATAATGATTATGAATGTGGTCTTTTGTATTTTTCTACATTTAATTCTATACCGAATGTAGATGATAGAAATAATAAACTATACTATGGTGACAATGAGGTGATAGAAATACCAGAGGGCTCCTACGAACTTCAGGATATTAGAGACTATTTAAAAGATAATATCAAGGATGGTTCATTTGAATTAAGGTGTAATAACAATACTTTGAAAACTACTATCTTTTGTTCGAAAGTAATACATTTTCAAAAAGAAGATTCCGTAGGACAATTATTAGGTTTTGGACCAGAAACCCTTCCCGCGAATATATTACACGAATCTCGCTTTCCCGTCAACATTCTGTCGACAACCGTTCTCCGGGTTGAATGTGATATCATTAGCGGATCTTTTGTAAACGGAAAACCTAGTCATATTATTCATGAATTCGCGCCTAATGTTCCACCTGGTTATAGAATTATAGAAGTACCTAAAAACATAATTTATTTTCCAGTAAACCAGAGTAGCATAAGTTCTATTAATATTAAAATATTAGACGTAAATGGTAATTTAGTTAACTTAAGGAACGAGGAAATTCAGTTATATTTACATTTAAGAAGAAAATGATTGACTTTAATAATAAATACTCTGCATCTGTAGTAAAAAGCAGCAGTGTGAATTGTACTCCTAAAGCAATAGCACCTTCAAAACAATTTAGAAAAAAACCATATTCAAAAAAGAAGTTAACTAAAGAAAATAAGGACTTCCTTAAACTCATAGGGCTAAAATGAGTATCCTAAATATAACAGATGGTCCAGTTTATGACAATTCAATTGAAAGTTATGAGTACTATTCATACAAACCATACGTAAACAGTTTTAAAAATAATGATGAGATACGAATACCTATAAATCAACAGGATTTGTACGTATTGCCATCGGCCAGTACCATTTACATAGAAGGAAATGTGCAAGTTTACAACCGACAATCAAAAACAAAAGTTAACCAAATTCACTTCACAAATAATCCAATATTGTTTCTATTTCAAGACATACGTTATGAACTTAATGGTATAGAAATAGATAAAATTAAAAATGTTGGTATTACTACAACTATGAAAGGTTTGTTATCGATGGGTGCGGCAGAATCGAAAATTTCAGAATGTTGGGGTTGGAACCTTGATGGTACTACAAACCACGGAGGTAATTTCTCAGTATCTATACCTCTTAATAAAGTTCTGGGGTTTGCAGAAGACTTTAATAAAATAATAATGAATTGTAAACATGAGCTTATTTTATTGCGTAACAACTCTAATTTGAATTGTATAAAATTAGGCGAGAATGAATATGTTCATGATGTTGAAATTTCTAAGTTGGTTTGGCGGGTACCCCAAGTGAAAGTTTCTGATCGTGAAAGAATTAATCTACTTCGTCATTTAGAAAAAGATCGTTCATTGACTATAATGTTTAGAAACTGGGATCTATATGAGTATCCTTTACTTCCTCAGACGTCTAAGCATACTTGGTCAATTAAAACGTCTTCTCAGTTGGAAAAACCACGATATGTAATATTGGGTTTACAAACTGATCGTAAGAATCAAGTAACTAAAGATATGTCTCAATTTGACCACTGTCATTTACGTAACGTTAAAGTGTTTCTGAATTCAACTTACTTCCCGTATGAAAACCTAAACGTTGATTTTGCCAACAACAATTACTCTTTATTATACGAACATCACGCAAAATTTCAGCAGTCGTATTACGGACGTCGACCAGACCCTTTATTAAACTTTGAAAATTTTAAAAATAAAGCGCCATTGTGGCTAATTGATTGTAGTCGACAAGTAGATAGCGTTAAACCTGGGGGACCCATAGATGTTAAAGTGGAAATTGAGTGTGTTTCAGACATTCCGAACAACACCACCGCTTTCTGTCTAATTATTAATGAGTCCATTGTTGAATATAAACCATTGACTAGTACAGTAAAGAAAATATCATGAGTAACAATTTCATATTCGTGGATATACAAGGTTTCAAAGATTACAATAATGTGTTTATTATTAAAGAACTAGCCCTGGTGACAAAAGAATATTCTCAGACCTTTTTAGTCAAACCTCCTTACGCTTTTTCGTATTTAACAACAGAGGAGAAAAAACAGGTCGTGTGGCTAGAAAGAAACAGGGGTATACTTTGGAGAGAAGGCTTTATTGACTATCGCGAATTTAAAAGATCTATTATTTTACCATTGTTAAAAAATAAGATCATAATCGTAAAGGGTCAGGAAAAAGTAAAATGGATGAGAGAATTATGTAGTGACTGTAATGTTATTGATGTTGGCGTAAAAGGTTGTCCCAGTTTCGTAATTTTATATAACACATTTTGTATAAATAATACTTATAACTGTTTATCTCATAAAAAATATTGCGCATTAAAAAACGCAATTACCATAAAAAAGTGGTGTTATGAAAATAATATAGGTACTTAATTTAATTAATCGCTAAGATCAATTATTTATCAATTATTATTGTTTCATAGTATATTGCCAGCTTTGTATTGTGTTTTGGATACATGTAAATAAAATAATAATAATAACTTCTCTTTTATTTTATTATCGACAAAAAAACTATGTAGACACCATTTTAATTAAGCATTGTATTTTATACAAAGAAAATATTGACAAATAGATATAAGGATTAATAACCTATCTAAAATAGACAGATATGACGCTCTTTATTATGTCAAAGTAAGTCTAAGATGTAGAATTCAGCCCTTAATTATTTATTTACAGTATAACGTGGTACAAACAAGTAATTTATTAAATAATTGAAACAAGCAAGTAAATTATTACATGTAAATAGATTACAAAGTAGGTGTTATTTTTATTCAAATATCTAATCTTAAGCTATACAATCTTAAACATAAAATAGGTAGTTAGGTAGCCTTGACTTCTGACAGCAGTCGTATTCGTAATTGTGTTCCACATTATGGATTCTGAAAGTTAATAAGAATAAAATTAGTTTAGAACCATAACCGTATAGAATCAATCCATAACCAACACTATTAAATAACAAAAAAAAATAAGTACCTTGCACTTTTCGGCTCGTTCTCCAAGTTGCGCGCTTATCTGGTACAGAATTCGTCTTATTTTATATAGGACGCTATCACCTTCTTCATATACCACATATTGCGTCCTGGCTTGTGACCTCATAACGATTTCAGTTTCAGTTTCATCTGCACTATACACTTCAATTTTAACTACATATTTCGGTATTCCTCTGTCATGTACCGCGATGTAACTGGTTTTAGCGTTTTGTAGCTGCTGATTTCGTAACATTATGATATGAAATAGGATACTTGAATTGATTAATTAAAAGCAAGAGAATTGAGAAGACGCGACGAAGGACTGGTAGCGAATGATGGTTATAGTCAATATTTCTAGTTGAGTCTTGTATGAAAAACATCGTGTGCGCGACGCGGCTCGAGTTACACCGCAGGCGCAAAGCTAAAGACAACAGACATGATCAAACTTGAAAAATAATGTACTGAATCAGCAGTCTCAGCTACATAAATAACAATATTAATTGTATGTAATATATAGGTAAATTATGTAGGTAACGCTTCCTCTGAAAGAAGCCGAAATAAAATGTATCTACCTATAAGTGCGTAATTGTATCTATCTCGGTATCTCAAAACAAGGGAAACATAATTAAGATATAAACAATGAAGATGCAATTTAAAATAATAACAACAACAAAAATTATAATTAATACAATTTATTTAAAAAAAGTAGGTAACTCATACATTTTGGTTAACCTAATATAATACAGGTTATACTCCTATTTATATAAGTATCTTATGAAATAATCGCAACCCAGAACAGATATTTCTTGTTCAATTATAGAATTAACACATTTGTTACAGTTTAAAACTAATAAGATATCATCTAGTGATGAAAGAAATCTATTTTTTAAAATTTTATCGATATTTCTAACAAACATTGTAGCTTCAATATAATCGTTTTCAGTCAAATTTCTTAATCTTACGTGTATACAATGCGCAAAAATATTAATTGCTTCACACACTAGGTACAACATATTTATAGAACAACGTTTATCACAAAACATTAGCTGGTATAAAAAAAGTTGATAAAAGCGGTCATGGTTGGTCACATATTTACCAAATAACTCAAATTCTTCATATATATGCCCCCATTCTTCTAATGTAAAAAATATATCACTATTTTCACAAACTATGTGAACTTGTGGTGCAAAATTGTCTAAAGCCCATAAACCGGTGGTTATCTTAACACCATTTGAATGTAAATATGTATGTTTTGAAATTATAACGTTGTATAGATAACTTTCAGCCATTACTAGAGGTTTTTTATGTTAATGCATGCTTTCTTCATTTTTAAATATTTTGGTAACTCAATATAGCTAGAAGCTCGTAGAGGTGAATATTTGTTAATATTTACCTCCAGGTACAAAGTCCTTAAAAAGGACCACCCACTGTCTCTCTCTTGAAATCCATCAACTTTATTAGATATTATTTCAATGACCTTCGCAAACATATCATTAAACTCATAATGTTTATGTATACAAATATTTTCCGTTGCGAAAGATTTAATTTCAACCATATCATTTTTCGGCAGCGAGAACTCTGCAAAAAGTTCAAAGTTTGCTTTTATATTATTGTGCTGAGCTATCTTCGCAGCGATCAACTGCCGCACGGGGCGGCGCACGCGCCTCAAGAACTCGCCGGGCGCGGGGGCAGCCGAACGCTCGCTCTCGCTCCCACAATCGCTGTCGCAGTCCACCTCACTACCCCCACGTCTCGGCCCCGACTGCCGTCCGCGTTCCCGTACCCTAAAACTAGCAATTCGGTTTCTAAATGCTGAACAAAGTTTTTCAACATTTGGACTTATTTCGATCGAGTTATTATCTTTATGTAAACGACTTCGGAGGTGACCCGAAAAGGCTTTACTTTTGATGGTTAGATCACAAACAGTACAGAAAATGTTTCTGCCTGCCATGGTTGAGATATTTTTGTTCTAGGATGAAAACATTAATTTTAACACTTTACTTCGATGGTCTAGAGGCTAAAAGGCCTAACTTGTTTATGTAATTGAAAATTTAAAAAGAAATAGAGAATATAAAATATGTGACCGATTTCTGGTTTGTATTAGTACCTACCTAGGTTAATTAATTAAATTGTATGCAGTTGAAAGTTTTTAATATATTTAATATAAAAACCACAAAGTTATTTTAATAAAAAATATACAAATTAAATTATTTTTTCTTATTAGAAAAGAACTGCCCGTCTTCCTTGAACCTAGTTTTTGCCGCATTAATGAATTTCTTCAAAAAAATTAGCTCATCAGCTCCCGAACCAACTTGATACTTAAGAGTTATTGCAGCTTTTTCCCACCTGTCCTTCGGGTCGACGCGCAGGATGTCTCGCGTGTCGTACACTCTCAGCTCCACGAACTGGTCGCCGGCCAGCAGGGCGGTGCGACGCAGCACGCCGTCGGCTACGCGCCGCGTCAGAGCAGACGTGAGCGGCGGCCGCTTGGAGGCCGCGCGCCGAGCTTCCTCTTCGTCCTCACTGTCGTCAGACAGCAGGGACCACTCGCGGCTTCCTTTTTTGCTCACAGCCGATGACGATGGAACCTGCTTCGTTCTCAGCTTTTTAGTCTTCGGCTTGGCGGGCGCGGCAGTCGATGGCACAGACCTGAAATAATAATAATAATACAACGTTAATCTAATAATAATAGCGTAAAACAAAGTCTCTCTCCGCGTGTGTCTGTGATTTTGGATAAAGTTCTTAACTATTTTATAGTGAATGAATAGGGTAGGTTTTATAATTATGATTTCAATATACAATCACTGTAAGTACGAGACCGAAGTGGACGACTCCATTATTTGTTACATATAGCGTCTCTGATTGAATAAAAAATAAAATATTTGGTAAGTACTACAACTAACCTTACGTCACCGTCGTCATCCGAATCAAACGCGCACGATTTTCTTTTACTGGCTTCTTCCACGCTCCTCTTACTGTAATACTCGGATTCAGACCTGCAAATAAAATAAACCCTTACTGTTATTTCGAATAAAACATCATTAAAACTTAACTGATGAGTAAAATATTTGTGAAATTCTTGTTTAGTACAGGGAAATGATAGTTTGCGACTAGATAGGTATATAATGTTGAAAAACTTTATTTATTTAAAAATGAATAATAATCCAAACTTACGAACATTATTGTTTTCGCGAAGATGCGCACGCTGGTAGAACTGAAGACGGCGGGGAGGGGTAGCGGGGGCACTGGACACTGACGATGCGCGGAAACGAACTAACGACAACCACGTACCGAATCAGAAAAGACAATAAAAAATTTGAACAATATTCAAAGCGCTTTAATGATAATAAAATTATCAGGGACTAAAAACCTTCGGACAAACAATTAAAATGCAATAGTGATTATTGCACAGGAAGGTAAAGAAACCAAATTACATTTATTTGTGTCTAAGTAAAACGGAAGCGGTATTATTGCTATAATGCGATCACTTCCGAGAAACCTTCGGGTAAAGAAATAAAATAAGCTTATTAGGTGGTGCGTTTTTGATATAAAATCTGATACATTTAATAACGTAAAATGTATCTGCTTCCAATAATATGCATACATACATCTTCTGTAATAAAATCAACATTGACTGAGTATCATTGCAAGTAATTTTATTACATATTTATGTACATGAACATGCTACTTCTACTAGGAAAAGTACTAACATTTTTACGTGACTGCACACATGTAATAAATGTTTATGCTTGTTTAATTGATTAATTTTTGATGAAAGTTCTGTGAATTGTTTAATACCCCTGACATTTTAATCAGATCAGCATAAAACTATGTATGGAACATAGGTAAATAAGTGACACATTGCGGTGTATGTGAACTACGATTCGCGGCAATATCAAAAGGTGACGGTCGTCATTTAATACTTGGCTATGTTAGGGCGAGTACTCAACTTAAAGTAGGTACACAACAATTAGTTTAACTAGATTCTTTAACTTTGTAAAGTTATTATGAATTATGATTCTATTTTATAAATATGTAATTCTATCGTAAGATAACAGACTGTTATAGGTAATTAAGCACCTAAATTATTCTTATAGGTGCTTATCCATTATGTTTTTAGCACTTACCCATTCTATTGATCTCTGTACAATCATTATTGCACATTATAAACTTTGTACGTCTATCATTGGTCGCGTTACTGAAATTTTGTAAATATAAAATGGAGTATTAGATAACATTATATAATATTTAAATTGTTGGAACTTAATGTCACACTAAATTTAATCAATGTGTACATACCTCTAATACGTCGTAACCATGCGCAATGTAAAATGAAGTTTCAGCATTTCAAGTACAGTCGTGGGAATCATTGTAATGAATAAGTTATTTATTAACATATTGCATACTTAGTAATAATCGCGATTAGGACCATGTATTATAACAAACACTTTAATAAAAAAACATAAAACATCATGATGATACCGGAAATCATAAATCAGCGAATTGGGTGTTTTCGAAACTATTTTAAAAAGTCAATTAAACAAAATCGATTAAATTATAGTGCCTACCTGCTATTGAAATATTATAACTAATACCATTACGTATTCTCCTGTTTTTTCTTTGACTGTACGTCGACATTCTTTTGCTTTGATAAGCGCTCTGTGCGCGCTCGGTACTCAAGTAACACAAGAACATAACATAATGCTCGTAACGTAATATGTAAGTATTAGGGATCGCTACATAATTTGTAAAACCCTTATACAATTCTTCAATACTCATACTGATTTATTTCAACCTTTTGGGACATTGAGAACTCTAGGCTAAGTCGACATTGTTTTGTTTCACATTTATGAATCAATGTAAGAATGTTAGTTCATTTATAATGAACTTTTGAACGGAGACATAAATTTTGTGTTCTTTGGTATTTGCGGAGTTACGTACATGTATGTGATAGAGATAAAATGCAGATATACCTGCGCGTTAGTTAATAAACTTGAAATATTAAATGTAATCAACCAGGATGAATAGAAGAGAGCTTATAGA
Source organism: Esperia sulphurella (assembly GCA_947086405.1). Taxonomy (NCBI): domain Eukaryota; kingdom Metazoa; phylum Arthropoda; class Insecta; order Lepidoptera; family Oecophoridae; genus Esperia; species Esperia sulphurella. The sequence goes on from OX352267.1 coordinate 16,356,501, forward strand.
GCGCAAAGTATTGTAGTCCGCAAAACTCAATTATTTTACCATATATGTGTTTTTCGCCATACTCATCAAGTCTAGGGCCTAACTAAGTAAAAATACATAAAACATTCGAGTAATGTGACATTGAGAAATGATTTCGATATACAGAACCCTTTATTAATTAATTGGTAGCATGTTTGCATTGACTCTTTTATTTTGTAATTATTATTGTAAATTGCAACGCGGTGAGGAGCCACGTTTATTGTTGTGTTATTTATGGAAATTGTAACTCAGATACAGAAAGCTGGTTCAAGGTAAAAATAATTACTTGAGATGTTTGGTTTTAACTTTGGGCTAACGGTACGACCAAACGGGCTGGGAACAAATTCCTTAAGCAGATGCTAATGAGATAGTTAAATGTATGTATTGTCTTGTGAAGGAATGAGGTTCTTGGTGCTGTGACTTTAGGAAGTCCTTGCTAACGGTACGACCAATCGGGCTTGAACAATTCCTTGAGCAAACGGCGACAAGATAATTGATTATAATTGTCTTGTGAAGGAATAAGGTTCTTGGTGCTGTTAGTTTAGGAAATTCTTTATAACGAACTGCACGACCAATCGGGCTTGAACAATTCCTTGAACAATCGGTGACAGGATGGTATCTACAAATAGTAATTGTCTCATGATGGAATAATGTTTCTAGGTGCTGGAAGCTTAAAAATGTTAAAACCTAAAATATCTCTCTGTTAGCCTTAAATCAGATTTCGTAATGTATATATAAATGTGAGTAAAGTGTGATCAGAACAAAGTGCACGCAACATAGATTCTCGTACATGTGAGTTTATTATTTTATTAATTTTATATTACATAACCTAATTTCGATTAGCTCGTTATACGTCGCATACACAAACATAATCGCGTTCAGAGCGCTACACAGGGGCGACTCGCGCCTCGACTCCAACCGCGCGTCGGACGGCGAACATAGCTTGGTAATCGTCGGTACGTAACCCAACGCGCACTCAAACGCGTTCCGTTCGAAACATACAACAGGTTTTAATCGACGATGTTTGCAATCGTTATTGGACGTGAGTCGCTTTTGTCAAGATGTTCTAAGTCATGCGATTATTTTAATACAAACAAACGTCGGAAACCGATTGGGCATTCTGGCTCACTTTCAAACAGCGAAAACCGATTGGGCATTCTAGCTCACTTTCAAACGTCTAAAACCGATTGGGCATTCTGGCTCACTTTCAAACAGCGAAAACCGATTGGGCATTCTAGCTCACTTTCAAACAATCAAAATCGATTGGGCATTCTAGCTCACTTTCAAATGACGAAAACAGATTGGGCTTTCTGGCTCACTGTGCGAGCGCAGCGAGCGAACGAGTGAAGCGAGTGAAAAGTGAGCCAGAATGCCCAATCTGTTTTCGTCATTTGAAAGTGAGCTAGAATGCCCAATCGATTTTGGTTGATTGAAAGTGAGCCAGAATGCCCAATAATCACCTACTGTCAGGAACAGGCAAAGTGGCGATACATCGTCTCTGCCTACCCCTCTGGGACCAAGGTGTAAGCATTATGTATGTTGTAACCGGCGCTTGGCCTTATTTCTTGTCTCTTAAGAGTGTCAAGTGACATTGTCTAACAAACTTCAATTTGGACCCAGTTTTGTAGAAATGATCCAAGCTCCACCGAGTCGTTTTTGAGATTACATTCGTTAAATCGTTTTGGCAATGTCTTCTTACAAGCGAAAATTGAAAACAATTTTCAAAATATCTATTTTTATTTTTATTTTATTTAAAAACTTTATTGCACATAAGTACAAAAGGCGAACATAATGCCAATATGGCATTCTCTTCCAGTTGACCTTTAGGTCATGCAGATAATGAGTGGTAGGCGCAAAAAAATTATATAAGAAAATTGGTTATATACTATACTATATTTACATAATAAATACAAACTAAAATATACTAATGAAATCTATAAATTATACATATACCTACACATATAAGATATATACTATTTATGTAATATATGAATACTTATTAGTAAGATAAATAAATACATATGTTATATAAATAATAAATAAATACATAAATATTCTGCAATAAATAAATCAAAACGTGATTCATAGACGATGACCAATTTACTCCTATGGTGATCCAAGTAAGTGCTCGCGCACCAATCGTTTAAACACGAGCCTATTGGGAGCCGTCCTGATGTTTTCCGGGAGTTCATTCCACAAGCGCGCTGCGTGTACTGTGAAGGAATAAGAAAAGAAGTCGGTACGGTGCCTTGGTATGTGAAGTCGAAGATTTTGGGAGGAACGAAGGACTCTGTTGTCGTGGGCCGAACACAAATAGTGGAAATTATTTTTGAGATAGGATGGAGTGAGAGGTTCGTTGAGAATCGAATACAAGAAACACATAATACGAGAGTTCATTCGCTGTCGGATCGTGAGCCAAATATCATGATTTATATCTTCTTATATCTAGACTAGCTGTGCCCGCGGCTCCGCTCCCGTGGACTACAGAATACCCGCTCCCGTTCGCACGCCCACGCCCTCTACAGCTCCAAATATAGTCCAAACTCATCGCAATCTGATTAGTACCAAACATTAGAATATACTTCGATGTTATATTGCATACTAACCTTACCTACAACATTTGAAAACAAAAATGTCCATAACTTTTGATTAAGAAAACCGATTGCAATGAAATAAGCCACTATTTAGTAATAATTAAATGTTCTGCGTAGTAACTGCACAAGTTTCATTGTGAATGTGAAAGAGTTGTGGCTACTTGCGTCGAACAGAGCGATTGTTTGGAACGCTCCATCTAGTAGTATATAGAGATCGTTGTGGCAAATCCAATGGACAGCCCACCAAAAGTGGCATTCTATTTTAGGCTTGTATTTCGGCTGCTGATGATGAACAAAAAAATTTTACGTCCCGTGGGTTGCATAGTTGATCTCATACCTCGAATGTTGTCAGTCTTCCCCGCAGCATCGCTCTCGTGAACCTCTGAGAGAACACGTGCAGTGCGACATGTCGCGTGACATGTCAGGGCTGTCTGACCAACAGGAAGCAGAGCGGGGCAGATATTCCCGGTGCAATAGCGAGTGATTGGCTCAATGTATTACTTCCCGGGTCTTTTCCGCTGTCTCAATGTTACAGTTTATAGGTACGCTTTATGGAAGTTCACTCAAAATACAAATGTCTCCGTCATAAAGAATTTAGCCTCGTTATGGTCATCCGCTGATGTCGTTACACTAATTTCTCTCTTATTCATTTAATAAATAAATATCGCAGACATTCACACCAATTATCCAGTACCAAACTAGGCAGAGCCTGTGGTATAGTTACTAGATAACGGATACACATACCTAAATAAACATCAAAGACTTGGGTACAAACATTCATATTCATCATACGAACATTTGCCCCTAGCGGGATTCGAACTCGCAAACTCCGGCGTGGCAGTACGAGAGCTACTCGTTCCGCCACGGAGGTCGTCAAAGGTTCATCATCATCATCAGCCTGCAAGCACACTTCATATTTAATCACCTATTACTATCAGAGGAGTACAAGTGCGTAAACTATCGAAAGAGAGACAACGCTACGTCAACACATAAGTGCTTCTCTTTCTAACGTGCGGCCGACGTTAAACTGGGGGAGTGGATTGTCCCTACGTAGTAATTACAGCGCAGCCTACAATATCTCTGGCATAATATTTTTCTACCCAAAGGTTGTCTGGAAGAAATCGCTTAAAGCGATAAGACCGCCTAAATTGTATTATTTGTAACTTCTATAACGTGTAACTGTATTTGTTTGTGCAATAAAGTGTATTGTATTGTATTGTAATATTTAGTATTCTCTGCTGCTAGAGTTCACTGTTGGATATAGGCTTCACTGCACCCGATCTTCGACTCTTCTCGTTCTTCTTTTAACCAATGCCTTACGCCCGACGTAGCTCTATCTAGCCAGGACTCCACTGGAGAACTCTTTTACTTTATCCCAATTGTTTGATGAAAGATGTACCTAATCCAGAGATGAATAATACAAATCTCAAGAACAAGAAAGATGGCGAAGCCCTAAACGATTTTGGAAGCAGAACGAGCTGAGGGGCGAAGCACTAAGTTGACAATAAAGATTCAGACCACGTGGCACCGTGTAAGCAGTCGTTCGTGTCGAGTCTTGGAGAATGTTGGACAAACTTTTCAACTGTTGATTTATTGACGTTTACAAACTCAATTATATTAAGTTTGTAAACGTTAATCCAGCTTCGCAAAATCTTTATTAATTGTATGCAAACTTGATTTTTAAAAGATGTGTTGCGTGAAGTTTGTTGCGCCGTTTCTTCTCCACAGCGCTAACACCTAGGAAGCGGTAGTCGATAAAAAATGACGTGTATAAATGTACCAAGTGTACTCATATGCAATAAATGATTTTGACCTTGACTTTGACTATAATAAAACAGAAAAATGTCGTTTTTGTACGTTAATAAAAATAAAAACTGCCTCCATGCTAAAAATTAAGAACTAAAAATATGTTTTTGTCTCTATTTATTCAGTCTATTATTGGTCTGTTTCTCTGAGAATCAGAGAAATGCATGAATTGCTAAACTACTATTTATACTAAATTACAGTGAACTTGCCGTGTGGTTTCCGGTAGAGTAGAATAGGACCACTCCAACTCTTCCCGTGGATGTCGTACAAGGCGACGGGAATACATTATGAAACATCAATCATTTCTCCCCAACCCGTCTGGCCATCGCGGGGAGTGTTGGCCAAATACTCCGTCGGTCTGCGGTAGATGAGAGAGGGTTGTGCTCCTGCAGTGGAGACAAAAATAACCTGATGATGATGATGACAATGAAAATAATCTAAAGCGTTAGAAAATATCAGTAGATAGACACAAAGTTGCTAACTACCCCTAGGCTTATATCGCGTGCACATCCTCTTTATTTAAAATTCAATCAATGACCTTTGGTAATGTAATTTTTTTTAAACACAATTTTCCCAGCACGCGACGTATTATTAACTCCATAAAGAGCGGTTAATCGTCGTTACCAGTAATTATCGTTGAATAATCTGTTAGGTAGATCAGAATTTATTGTACAACTAGCTGTGCCCTCGGCTCCGCTCTCGTGGTCTACAGATTTTTTAAATTTTTTTTTAATGGATTCGAAAACTTAATGTTAATCCCTTTCCTGTTAATTATATTACATACCTTAATATTATACTAACTTAATAGTTTATTTACTTTAGTATTAGACACTCTTATAGACCAAAAGTTGGTTCCCGAGCCTTGCTGCTTGCACTTTAAAAGCATCATCATCAGGTTATTTTTGTCTCCACTGCAGGAGCACAACCATCTCTCATCTGCCGGAGACAGACGGAGTATTTGGCCTACACTCCCCGCGCTGGCCAGACGGGTTGGGGAGGCCTGATTGATGTTTTATAATGTATTCCCTCAGTCGCCTTGTACGACATCCACGGGAAGAGTTGGAGTGGTCCTATTCTACTCTACCGGAAACCACACGCATTTAAAAGCATAGATACGCAAAATTATTGCGTATAATAGAATATAATTTACGCCTAATGTAGTCACACTGGTCAAAACACCCTATTCAAATATCTTTCTTTTTCATGTTTCGTTTGATGTTCCTCAGGGAGCACTCCTAGGTCCATTTTTATTAACTTGTCTAAAAAACAACAGAATGTTTAGTAGCTGGGTAGTTTTACTTGTACGAAAGTAATAAGCTACATTAATGAAAAGGCTACATTCAACAAAAGTGATATCAAGTTTGTAGAACGCAAAAAACGCACTGAATCACAGCGTGAAATCGTTCAGATAGGGTTCGTGTAGTACTGAATGTAATATATTTTATTATTGCAAAAGTAACATTATTTTCCGCATTTTTCTGATAACAATCGTAGGTCGATGCAGTGCTTGTTGTACTTTCAGAAATAGTTTACTGCTTATGCACCGTCTCTGCAGCGTTGGCTCATCGAGCAAGCGTTCAACATACGCGACGAACTTTTCATGACCACAAGAACTATCAAATAGGTGATCAGTGTTTATCTAAACTTCGCTGTATTAGTTTTTACTAATTATTTGAAAATTTTCCTTATTATTCAAATTAATAATTTCTGTATCAAATGATTTACTATAGTAATTTTATTTGCTCGACATTGTAATTAATTTATTATTCTTATAATTACCTATTGTGACATTGGAATAATTTTTGTTATGTTATTTAATTATTATTTAATTATTTAATCGCCTTTGTACACAACTTTTTTCTTTTATTTATTTTTTTTGTTGTTAATTTTGGTACAATAAAGCGTTTACACACATACATACATATTCCACTAATATTATAAATCCGAAAGTTTGGATGTTTGGATATTTGTTACTCAATCACGCTTAAACCACTTAACGGATCAGGATGGAACTAGGCACACATATAGGTTAGGTCCTGAAATAGGACACAGGATAGTTTTTATCCCGAAAAAACATATAATTCCTACGGAAAACCAAATTAATCGTTAAAAGCAGTAAAACAAGGACGTTGATTACGAAAATGATATCTATTTTGAAAAACTAGTTACTAATAATGATTACGTAATATAATATATACCTCTGAATTATTAACACAAACATACAAAGCTGCAGTACTTATGCCAATATATAAGTAGGTGATTATTGGGCATTCTGGCTCACTTTCACTCGCTCCACTCGTTCGCTCGCTGCGCTCGCACAGTGAGCTAGAATGCCCAATCGGTTTTCGCTGTTTAAAGTGAGCTAGAATGCCCAATCGATTTTGGTTGTTTGAAAGTGAGCTAGAATGCCCAATCGGTTTTCGCTGTTTGAAAGTGAGCCAGAATGCCCAATCGGTTTTAGACGTTTGAAAGTGAGCTAGAATGCTCAATCGGTTTTCGTTGTTTCGTGCGTGCCGGAATTCCCAATCATTCGACGGTTGGTTGTATTAGAACGCAAGATCAAATTATCGCAAGACGTCGATTGCGATTGGAATCATACGCTCCGCTTAACGGACTAACGGGTGACGTCGAGCGTTTTGTACGAAAAAGGTTAAGCGTGATACGTATAAAACTCTTAATGTAATAAATATGTCTACATTCTGCAGGGATCCTTGGCTCATGCATGTCAAACATTGAATTATTATTAATTACAAAATGAAATTTGTAAAACAACCGCATTCATTGCAACTAGAAAAAATTTGTTTGGGTTATTCAAAAGAGATTTCACGTCACGGCAAACTTTTACCGAATACTATTCGTTGTATTATATCTGGACCTTCCAACTGCGGTAAAACGAATTTAATTATTGGTCTACTATTACATAAAGATGGACTACATTATAGAAATGTATACCTTTACTCTAAAACACTTTTTCAACCTAAGTACGTATTTTTAGAAAAAGTTTTTAGAAAGGTGCCAGAGGTAACTTTTACAAAATTTCATGGTAATGATGAGGTTTTGAGTCCTCATGAGGCAACTTCTAATTCGATTATTATATTTGATGATGTAGCTTGTGAAAACCAAAATCATATAAGAGATTACTTTGCAATGGGTAGACACAAGAATATAGATTGTTTTTACTTAAACCAGACCTATAGCAAAATCCCGAAGCAGTTGATACGGGACAATGCTAATCTCATTATTCTTTTTAAACAAGACGATATGAACTTGAGACATGTTTATGAAGAGCATGTTAATACAGACATGAATTGGTTAGCGTTTCGAGAAATGTGTGCCAAGATTTGGAGTGTACCCTATAGCTACTTAGTTATAAACAAAGACTGTGAAAAGAGTAAAGGATGTTACAGGATGAAATTTGACACATTTGTAGAATTGCATTGATGATTTAAAAATACTATATTTATTATTATACCATCATTACAACTTAAGGCTTCGCCTGGTAAGGTATAAACATGGATAATGAACAAGCATTGAAAAAACAAGTAATAAAATCAGCTGAATCAGTTAAAAGAAAACTAAAGATGATGCGAGACATTAAAAGTAATAACGAATTCGCAATGGAATCGGTTTTTAAACCATTAACAGAGCCACTGAAACAAATTATAAACACAAAAATGGAAATACCACATAGAAAAATAAAGAAACAAAGACTCAGCTACACTCCTCTTAGTAAACGCAAGGAACATCGGGCTAGTTACGATGTTAGTGATGATGTCGAAAGCGACCAATCCAGTAAAGACTTCAACAATACAGTTTTTATGAAAAATCGTAAATCCGAGGTTTATTTTAATGACGAAGATGAAGAAAAAAGCGACTACGTCTATTTGGAACCTGATAAAGATGAAGACAATAGTGATATGGAACCTGATACTAGCGGTCTATCATTCAAATCGACTGACAACACTACTCCCATAAGAATGTCTTCAGAAAACATTCCTTTTGGGGTCAGAAACGAGAGAGAAAAACTCATGATGGGAACGTTACGTGTTTTTGTTACTGAACATAATATTTCTATTGGTTGTAAGACTTTCGCAAAAACTCCAGGGCTAATGGAATTATTGTTTAAGAAAACACCGCAATTAGAATTAATAACTGAAGATGATAAACAAAATTATAAGACTATATTATTGACTACAAATGCTCATCGCCGTGAGTATAATCCCATGAAGCCTATAAAAAGTAATAAAGGTCGAAAATATACACAAATAATTAGACCTCTATTTATGAAGTTGGCCAAAAACTGTGTGAGCACTGAAAGCATATCTCATGGATCTGGTTTGCCACTCACAAAAAAGCTGAATCAGAATGTAGATTATGTTTACTGGGATGATCCTAATGAATTAGTTAATCGATTGAAACTATTAATAGCTTCGCGAGATGCTGGAAACACAGGATTAGACAATGAAATACTATCTATTATCGAAGAGTTGCGGGAAAGTGATATCATTAATTAAATATATGCTGATATTTAGAAAGTTTTTCACAGTCTTTATTTATCCGCTGGTTGAGATAGTCGCTAGGAAATGAATATAGATAAATTTGGTCACCACGTTCATAAACGTTTGCGTTTACCGGAATCATTGGATTCACACAAGCTCTTAAAGTCAGAAAACGGAGAATTTGATTTACATTTAGTAAGGTTAAAAGGAGTTAAGGCTCCATCAGCCTCCGATGATGCTGTAAATAAGCAGTATGTCGATAATTTGCTGAATGACTATTACACAAAACATGATGTATTAGACGAACTACATAAAATAAAAACGGATATAATTAATCTCATGAGAGTAAAATTTTATATGAAAGGAGAAGTAGATCAAGCCATTGCCAACAGCAAATTAAAAGTCACCAAAAATGAGTAAGCAACAAGTAGTAGACGAAATTCACAAAGCAGCACGAAAAAATTTTAACAGACGTCCTGTAGTATTAAAAGGTATCGATGATTTATGGCAAGCTGATTTAATTGATATGCAGAATTATGGAAAAGACAACAATGGTTATAAGTACATCTTAGTCATAATCGATTGCTTTTCAAAATTTGCTTGGGCACTGCCTGTTAAAACGAAAACTAAATCTGAAATAACAAACACGTTTAAAAAAGTACTTGAAAAGAATGGGCGTATTCCATTAAATTTACAAACCGATTTAGGTAAAGAATTTTATAATGAGGATTTTCGAAACTTAACGATGTTATACAAAATAAACCATTATTCAACATATTCCACTAAAAAGGCTTCAATTGTTGAAAGGTTGATTAGAACTTTGAAAAACAAGTTATATAAATATTTTAGTTTCATTGGCAATTATAAATGGATTGGTAAACAGTTGAGTAACATACTTGACTCTTACAATAATTGTGTACATCGAATTACTAAACATAAACCAAAAGACGTGAATCAATACAATGAATCTTTAATATTAAATAATATAAAGGAATCAAGAAAATATATTACAGTAAAAAGGAATAAATTCAAAGTTGGAGATTATGTGCGAATTAGCAAATACAAAGGAACTTTTCAAAAAGGATATACCCCTAATTGGTCAACAGAAATATTTATCGTGTCAAAAGTAAATTCGACTAATCCACCGACTTATGAGATTGTTGATCAACGAAAACAGATCATTTTAGGTACTTTTTACGAACAGGAACTTCAAAAAACAAAATACCCTGATATTTACTTAGTTGAGAAAGTTTTAAAAAAGAAAGGTAATAAGCTATTTGTAAAATGGTTGGGCCTTAATGAAAGTGAAAATAGTTGGATTAACAAAACATCCATCGTATAAATCTATATAATTAGTTGATACGTATTATATTTTTATTAGTATACCTGTAATGCATGGAGGAGGACTTATTAATAGTGTAATAAACAATTTACCTTTTGAGTTACATTTACCAGGGTATAATTACTGCGGTCCCGGTACACGACTACGAGAAAGATTATCACGGAACGATAGAGGAATTAATAAATTAGATAACGCTTGTATGCAACACGATATAGCATATTCCAACTATACTAATTTAGAAGATCGCCATAAAGCAGATTTAGAACTATTGAACATGGCAAATCGAAGACTTAGGTCAAAAGATGCAGGAAGAGGTGAAAAATTATCTTCCTGGATAGTAAGTAAAGTAATGAAAGCAAAACTAAAAGCAGGTGCAGGTATCAAAGGCTTCAAAAAGGTTGTCTCTAAAATATATAGTCAGTTGAAAAAATACAAACCAAAAAATAATAAGTCTGCAATTAAATTTGCCTATCTGGCTGCAAAGAAGCTATTCTCTAAAAATAATGGATTTCGATTACCGCGCGTCATACCAATTCCTAAAACAGGAGGAATTTTGCCTCTAATTCCTATATTTGCGGGGTTGTCAGCTTTGGGCACATTAGCTGGAGGAGCAGCAGGTATCGCGAAGACAGTAAATGATTATAAATCAGCACAGAAAAATTTACAAGAATCTGAACGCCATAACAAAGTAATGGAATCCATTGCTTTGGGTAAAGGTTTGTACATCAAACCGTATAAAAAAGGCAATGGTTTATTTTTACGATCGGCAAAAAACTAAAGAAAAGGCTACCTAGACGCGCGCTTACTAATTTGGATATTATAGAACATGCACATGGTATTCCATATTTTAGAGGTGTTTATATGAGAAATCAGTTACCAAAAAAACCTAAACGTATTGAATGTGGTGTTATTAATTTAGACAGCTCTAAAAACGAAGGTACTCATTGGGTAGCCTATGTAAAACTAAATAATTATTGTGAGTATTTTGACAGTTTTGGAGATTTAAAGCCGCCATTAGAGTTAATCGGATACTTGGATAAATATGATATTTACTACAATTACAATATATATCAAAGTTTTAATTCTGTTAATTGTGGACATTTATGTATAAAATATTTGAAAAACTTTTGGATAAACATTTAAAAGAACTTATCTCTTGTACTTATTGTCATTACCAAAATGACTTTCACGCTGTCTATATCGGATACTAAGGCGAGTTTAGCAACAAACTATTCGCCAAATTTACAATTAGATAATGATTATGAATGTGGTCTTTTGTATTTTTCTACATTTAATTCTATACCGAATGTAGATGATAGAAATAATAAACTATACTATGGTGACAATGAGGTGATAGAAATACCAGAGGGCTCCTACGAACTTCAGGATATTAGAGACTATTTAAAAGATAATATCAAGGATGGTTCATTTGAATTAAGGTGTAATAACAATACTTTGAAAACTACTATCTTTTGTTCGAAAGTAATACATTTTCAAAAAGAAGATTCCGTAGGACAATTATTAGGTTTTGGACCAGAAACCCTTCCCGCGAATATATTACACGAATCTCGCTTTCCCGTCAACATTCTGTCGACAACCGTTCTCCGGGTTGAATGTGATATCATTAGCGGATCTTTTGTAAACGGAAAACCTAGTCATATTATTCATGAATTCGCGCCTAATGTTCCACCTGGTTATAGAATTATAGAAGTACCTAAAAACATAATTTATTTTCCAGTAAACCAGAGTAGCATAAGTTCTATTAATATTAAAATATTAGACGTAAATGGTAATTTAGTTAACTTAAGGAACGAGGAAATTCAGTTATATTTACATTTAAGAAGAAAATGATTGACTTTAATAATAAATACTCTGCATCTGTAGTAAAAAGCAGCAGTGTGAATTGTACTCCTAAAGCAATAGCACCTTCAAAACAATTTAGAAAAAAACCATATTCAAAAAAGAAGTTAACTAAAGAAAATAAGGACTTCCTTAAACTCATAGGGCTAAAATGAGTATCCTAAATATAACAGATGGTCCAGTTTATGACAATTCAATTGAAAGTTATGAGTACTATTCATACAAACCATACGTAAACAGTTTTAAAAATAATGATGAGATACGAATACCTATAAATCAACAGGATTTGTACGTATTGCCATCGGCCAGTACCATTTACATAGAAGGAAATGTGCAAGTTTACAACCGACAATCAAAAACAAAAGTTAACCAAATTCACTTCACAAATAATCCAATATTGTTTCTATTTCAAGACATACGTTATGAACTTAATGGTATAGAAATAGATAAAATTAAAAATGTTGGTATTACTACAACTATGAAAGGTTTGTTATCGATGGGTGCGGCAGAATCGAAAATTTCAGAATGTTGGGGTTGGAACCTTGATGGTACTACAAACCACGGAGGTAATTTCTCAGTATCTATACCTCTTAATAAAGTTCTGGGGTTTGCAGAAGACTTTAATAAAATAATAATGAATTGTAAACATGAGCTTATTTTATTGCGTAACAACTCTAATTTGAATTGTATAAAATTAGGCGAGAATGAATATGTTCATGATGTTGAAATTTCTAAGTTGGTTTGGCGGGTACCCCAAGTGAAAGTTTCTGATCGTGAAAGAATTAATCTACTTCGTCATTTAGAAAAAGATCGTTCATTGACTATAATGTTTAGAAACTGGGATCTATATGAGTATCCTTTACTTCCTCAGACGTCTAAGCATACTTGGTCAATTAAAACGTCTTCTCAGTTGGAAAAACCACGATATGTAATATTGGGTTTACAAACTGATCGTAAGAATCAAGTAACTAAAGATATGTCTCAATTTGACCACTGTCATTTACGTAACGTTAAAGTGTTTCTGAATTCAACTTACTTCCCGTATGAAAACCTAAACGTTGATTTTGCCAACAACAATTACTCTTTATTATACGAACATCACGCAAAATTTCAGCAGTCGTATTACGGACGTCGACCAGACCCTTTATTAAACTTTGAAAATTTTAAAAATAAAGCGCCATTGTGGCTAATTGATTGTAGTCGACAAGTAGATAGCGTTAAACCTGGGGGACCCATAGATGTTAAAGTGGAAATTGAGTGTGTTTCAGACATTCCGAACAACACCACCGCTTTCTGTCTAATTATTAATGAGTCCATTGTTGAATATAAACCATTGACTAGTACAGTAAAGAAAATATCATGAGTAACAATTTCATATTCGTGGATATACAAGGTTTCAAAGATTACAATAATGTGTTTATTATTAAAGAACTAGCCCTGGTGACAAAAGAATATTCTCAGACCTTTTTAGTCAAACCTCCTTACGCTTTTTCGTATTTAACAACAGAGGAGAAAAAACAGGTCGTGTGGCTAGAAAGAAACAGGGGTATACTTTGGAGAGAAGGCTTTATTGACTATCGCGAATTTAAAAGATCTATTATTTTACCATTGTTAAAAAATAAGATCATAATCGTAAAGGGTCAGGAAAAAGTAAAATGGATGAGAGAATTATGTAGTGACTGTAATGTTATTGATGTTGGCGTAAAAGGTTGTCCCAGTTTCGTAATTTTATATAACACATTTTGTATAAATAATACTTATAACTGTTTATCTCATAAAAAATATTGCGCATTAAAAAACGCAATTACCATAAAAAAGTGGTGTTATGAAAATAATATAGGTACTTAATTTAATTAATCGCTAAGATCAATTATTTATCAATTATTATTGTTTCATAGTATATTGCCAGCTTTGTATTGTGTTTTGGATACATGTAAATAAAATAATAATAATAACTTCTCTTTTATTTTATTATCGACAAAAAAACTATGTAGACACCATTTTAATTAAGCATTGTATTTTATACAAAGAAAATATTGACAAATAGATATAAGGATTAATAACCTATCTAAAATAGACAGATATGACGCTCTTTATTATGTCAAAGTAAGTCTAAGATGTAGAATTCAGCCCTTAATTATTTATTTACAGTATAACGTGGTACAAACAAGTAATTTATTAAATAATTGAAACAAGCAAGTAAATTATTACATGTAAATAGATTACAAAGTAGGTGTTATTTTTATTCAAATATCTAATCTTAAGCTATACAATCTTAAACATAAAATAGGTAGTTAGGTAGCCTTGACTTCTGACAGCAGTCGTATTCGTAATTGTGTTCCACATTATGGATTCTGAAAGTTAATAAGAATAAAATTAGTTTAGAACCATAACCGTATAGAATCAATCCATAACCAACACTATTAAATAACAAAAAAAAATAAGTACCTTGCACTTTTCGGCTCGTTCTCCAAGTTGCGCGCTTATCTGGTACAGAATTCGTCTTATTTTATATAGGACGCTATCACCTTCTTCATATACCACATATTGCGTCCTGGCTTGTGACCTCATAACGATTTCAGTTTCAGTTTCATCTGCACTATACACTTCAATTTTAACTACATATTTCGGTATTCCTCTGTCATGTACCGCGATGTAACTGGTTTTAGCGTTTTGTAGCTGCTGATTTCGTAACATTATGATATGAAATAGGATACTTGAATTGATTAATTAAAAGCAAGAGAATTGAGAAGACGCGACGAAGGACTGGTAGCGAATGATGGTTATAGTCAATATTTCTAGTTGAGTCTTGTATGAAAAACATCGTGTGCGCGACGCGGCTCGAGTTACACCGCAGGCGCAAAGCTAAAGACAACAGACATGATCAAACTTGAAAAATAATGTACTGAATCAGCAGTCTCAGCTACATAAATAACAATATTAATTGTATGTAATATATAGGTAAATTATGTAGGTAACGCTTCCTCTGAAAGAAGCCGAAATAAAATGTATCTACCTATAAGTGCGTAATTGTATCTATCTCGGTATCTCAAAACAAGGGAAACATAATTAAGATATAAACAATGAAGATGCAATTTAAAATAATAACAACAACAAAAATTATAATTAATACAATTTATTTAAAAAAAGTAGGTAACTCATACATTTTGGTTAACCTAATATAATACAGGTTATACTCCTATTTATATAAGTATCTTATGAAATAATCGCAACCCAGAACAGATATTTCTTGTTCAATTATAGAATTAACACATTTGTTACAGTTTAAAACTAATAAGATATCATCTAGTGATGAAAGAAATCTATTTTTTAAAATTTTATCGATATTTCTAACAAACATTGTAGCTTCAATATAATCGTTTTCAGTCAAATTTCTTAATCTTACGTGTATACAATGCGCAAAAATATTAATTGCTTCACACACTAGGTACAACATATTTATAGAACAACGTTTATCACAAAACATTAGCTGGTATAAAAAAAGTTGATAAAAGCGGTCATGGTTGGTCACATATTTACCAAATAACTCAAATTCTTCATATATATGCCCCCATTCTTCTAATGTAAAAAATATATCACTATTTTCACAAACTATGTGAACTTGTGGTGCAAAATTGTCTAAAGCCCATAAACCGGTGGTTATCTTAACACCATTTGAATGTAAATATGTATGTTTTGAAATTATAACGTTGTATAGATAACTTTCAGCCATTACTAGAGGTTTTTTATGTTAATGCATGCTTTCTTCATTTTTAAATATTTTGGTAACTCAATATAGCTAGAAGCTCGTAGAGGTGAATATTTGTTAATATTTACCTCCAGGTACAAAGTCCTTAAAAAGGACCACCCACTGTCTCTCTCTTGAAATCCATCAACTTTATTAGATATTATTTCAATGACCTTCGCAAACATATCATTAAACTCATAATGTTTATGTATACAAATATTTTCCGTTGCGAAAGATTTAATTTCAACCATATCATTTTTCGGCAGCGAGAACTCTGCAAAAAGTTCAAAGTTTGCTTTTATATTATTGTGCTGAGCTATCTTCGCAGCGATCAACTGCCGCACGGGGCGGCGCACGCGCCTCAAGAACTCGCCGGGCGCGGGGGCAGCCGAACGCTCGCTCTCGCTCCCACAATCGCTGTCGCAGTCCACCTCACTACCCCCACGTCTCGGCCCCGACTGCCGTCCGCGTTCCCGTACCCTAAAACTAGCAATTCGGTTTCTAAATGCTGAACAAAGTTTTTCAACATTTGGACTTATTTCGATCGAGTTATTATCTTTATGTAAACGACTTCGGAGGTGACCCGAAAAGGCTTTACTTTTGATGGTTAGATCACAAACAGTACAGAAAATGTTTCTGCCTGCCATGGTTGAGATATTTTTGTTCTAGGATGAAAACATTAATTTTAACACTTTACTTCGATGGTCTAGAGGCTAAAAGGCCTAACTTGTTTATGTAATTGAAAATTTAAAAAGAAATAGAGAATATAAAATATGTGACCGATTTCTGGTTTGTATTAGTACCTACCTAGGTTAATTAATTAAATTGTATGCAGTTGAAAGTTTTTAATATATTTAATATAAAAACCACAAAGTTATTTTAATAAAAAATATACAAATTAAATTATTTTTTCTTATTAGAAAAGAACTGCCCGTCTTCCTTGAACCTAGTTTTTGCCGCATTAATGAATTTCTTCAAAAAAATTAGCTCATCAGCTCCCGAACCAACTTGATACTTAAGAGTTATTGCAGCTTTTTCCCACCTGTCCTTCGGGTCGACGCGCAGGATGTCTCGCGTGTCGTACACTCTCAGCTCCACGAACTGGTCGCCGGCCAGCAGGGCGGTGCGACGCAGCACGCCGTCGGCTACGCGCCGCGTCAGAGCAGACGTGAGCGGCGGCCGCTTGGAGGCCGCGCGCCGAGCTTCCTCTTCGTCCTCACTGTCGTCAGACAGCAGGGACCACTCGCGGCTTCCTTTTTTGCTCACAGCCGATGACGATGGAACCTGCTTCGTTCTCAGCTTTTTAGTCTTCGGCTTGGCGGGCGCGGCAGTCGATGGCACAGACCTGAAATAATAATAATAATACAACGTTAATCTAATAATAATAGCGTAAAACAAAGTCTCTCTCCGCGTGTGTCTGTGATTTTGGATAAAGTTCTTAACTATTTTATAGTGAATGAATAGGGTAGGTTTTATAATTATGATTTCAATATACAATCACTGTAAGTACGAGACCGAAGTGGACGACTCCATTATTTGTTACATATAGCGTCTCTGATTGAATAAAAAATAAAATATTTGGTAAGTACTACAACTAACCTTACGTCACCGTCGTCATCCGAATCAAACGCGCACGATTTTCTTTTACTGGCTTCTTCCACGCTCCTCTTACTGTAATACTCGGATTCAGACCTGCAAATAAAATAAACCCTTACTGTTATTTCGAATAAAACATCATTAAAACTTAACTGATGAGTAAAATATTTGTGAAATTCTTGTTTAGTACAGGGAAATGATAGTTTGCGACTAGATAGGTATATAATGTTGAAAAACTTTATTTATTTAAAAATGAATAATAATCCAAACTTACGAACATTATTGTTTTCGCGAAGATGCGCACGCTGGTAGAACTGAAGACGGCGGGGAGGGGTAGCGGGGGCACTGGACACTGACGATGCGCGGAAACGAACTAACGACAACCACGTACCGAATCAGAAAAGACAATAAAAAATTTGAACAATATTCAAAGCGCTTTAATGATAATAAAATTATCAGGGACTAAAAACCTTCGGACAAACAATTAAAATGCAATAGTGATTATTGCACAGGAAGGTAAAGAAACCAAATTACATTTATTTGTGTCTAAGTAAAACGGAAGCGGTATTATTGCTATAATGCGATCACTTCCGAGAAACCTTCGGGTAAAGAAATAAAATAAGCTTATTAGGTGGTGCGTTTTTGATATAAAATCTGATACATTTAATAACGTAAAATGTATCTGCTTCCAATAATATGCATACATACATCTTCTGTAATAAAATCAACATTGACTGAGTATCATTGCAAGTAATTTTATTACATATTTATGTACATGAACATGCTACTTCTACTAGGAAAAGTACTAACATTTTTACGTGACTGCACACATGTAATAAATGTTTATGCTTGTTTAATTGATTAATTTTTGATGAAAGTTCTGTGAATTGTTTAATACCCCTGACATTTTAATCAGATCAGCATAAAACTATGTATGGAACATAGGTAAATAAGTGACACATTGCGGTGTATGTGAACTACGATTCGCGGCAATATCAAAAGGTGACGGTCGTCATTTAATACTTGGCTATGTTAGGGCGAGTACTCAACTTAAAGTAGGTACACAACAATTAGTTTAACTAGATTCTTTAACTTTGTAAAGTTATTATGAATTATGATTCTATTTTATAAATATGTAATTCTATCGTAAGATAACAGACTGTTATAGGTAATTAAGCACCTAAATTATTCTTATAGGTGCTTATCCATTATGTTTTTAGCACTTACCCATTCTATTGATCTCTGTACAATCATTATTGCACATTATAAACTTTGTACGTCTATCATTGGTCGCGTTACTGAAATTTTGTAAATATAAAATGGAGTATTAGATAACATTATATAATATTTAAATTGTTGGAACTTAATGTCACACTAAATTTAATCAATGTGTACATACCTCTAATACGTCGTAACCATGCGCAATGTAAAATGAAGTTTCAGCATTTCAAGTACAGTCGTGGGAATCATTGTAATGAATAAGTTATTTATTAACATATTGCATACTTAGTAATAATCGCGATTAGGACCATGTATTATAACAAACACTTTAATAAAAAAACATAAAACATCATGATGATACCGGAAATCATAAATCAGCGAATTGGGTGTTTTCGAAACTATTTTAAAAAGTCAATTAAACAAAATCGATTAAATTATAGTGCCTACCTGCTATTGAAATATTATAACTAATACCATTACGTATTCTCCTGTTTTTTCTTTGACTGTACGTCGACATTCTTTTGCTTTGATAAGCGCTCTGTGCGCGCTCGGTACTCAAGTAACACAAGAACATAACATAATGCTCGTAACGTAATATGTAAGTATTAGGGATCGCTACATAATTTGTAAAACCCTTATACAATTCTTCAATACTCATACTGATTTATTTCAACCTTTTGGGACATTGAGAACTCTAGGCTAAGTCGACATTGTTTTGTTTCACATTTATGAATCAATGTAAGAATGTTAGTTCATTTATAATGAACTTTTGAACGGAGACATAAATTTTGTGTTCTTTGGTATTTGCGGAGTTACGTACATGTATGTGATAGAGATAAAATGCAGATATACCTGCGCGTTAGTTAATAAACTTGAAATATTAAATGTAATCAACCAGGATGAATAGAAGAGAGCTTATAGAGCGCAAAGTATTGTAGTCCGCAAAACTCAATTATTTTACCATATATGTGTTTTTCGCCATACTCATCAAGTCTAGGGCCTAACTAAGTAAAAATACATAAAACATTCGAGTAATGTGACATTGAGAAATGATTTCGATATACAGAACCCTTTATTAATTAATTGGTAGCATGTTTGCATTGACTCTTTTATTTTGTAATTATTATTGTAAATTGCAACGCGGTGAGGAGCCACGTTTATTGTTGTGTTATTTATGGAAATTGTAACTCAGATACAGAAAGCTGGTTCAAGGTAAAAATAATTACTTGAGATGTTTGGTTTTAACTTTGGGCTAACGGTACGACCAAACGGGCTGGGAACAAATTCCTTAAGCAGATGCTAATGAGATAGTTAAATGTATGTATTGTCTTGTGAAGGAATGAGGTTCTTGGTGCTGTGACTTTAGGAAGTCCTTGCTAACGGTACGACCAATCGGGCTTGAACAATTCCTTGAGCAAACGGCGACAAGATAATTGATTATAATTGTCTTGTGAAGGAATAAGGTTCTTGGTGCTGTTAGTTTAGGAAATTCTTTATAACGAACTGCACGACCAATCGGGCTTGAACAATTCCTTGAACAATCGGTGACAGGATGGTATCTACAAATAGTAATTGTCTCATGATGGAATAATGTTTCTAGGTGCTGGAAGCTTAAAAATGTTAAAACCTAAAATATCTCTCTGTTAGCCTTAAATCAGATTTCGTAATGTATATATAAATGTGAGTAAAGTGTGATCAGAACAAAGTGCACGCAACATAGATTCTCGTACATGTGAGTTTATTATTTTATTAATTTTATATTACATAACCTAATTTCGATTAGCTCGTTATACGTCGCATACACAAACATAATCGCGTTCAGAGCGCTACACAGGGGCGACTCGCGCCTCGACTCCAACCGCGCGTCGGACGGCGAACATAGCTTGGTAATCGTCGGTACGTAACCCAACGCGCACTCAAACGCGTTCCGTTCGAAACATACAACAGGTTTTAATCGACGATGTTTGCAATCGTTATTGGACGTGAGTCGCTTTTGTCAAGATGTTCTAAGTCATGCGATTATTTTAATACAAACAAACGTCGGAAACCGATTGGGCATTCTGGCTCACTTTCAAACAGCGAAAACCGATTGGGCATTCTAGCTCACTTTCAAACGTCTAAAACCGATTGGGCATTCTGGCTCACTTTCAAACAGCGAAAACCGATTGGGCATTCTAGCTCACTTTCAAACAATCAAAATCGATTGGGCATTCTAGCTCACTTTCAAATGACGAAAACAGATTGGGCTTTCTGGCTCACTGTGCGAGCGCAGCGAGCGAACGAGTGAAGCGAGTGAAAAGTGAGCCAGAATGCCCAATCTGTTTTCGTCATTTGAAAGTGAGCTAGAATGCCCAATCGATTTTGGTTGATTGAAAGTGAGCCAGAATGCCCAATAATCACCTACTTATATATTTTAAATTAACACTTGTTATGTAATACACAATACAAAGTTAAACATAATTTCAACTATTTCGCGATTGTCCAAACTTCCTGTTTACCTTCCTTGTGTCCTCATCGGGGACCGGAATTAGGTAATGTCAAATATTTACTTGCGATGACATGTTTATGTTAATATGGATATTCCGGGATGTTTTCCGATGTTTTGGAATCCCGGGATTTCATATTCGTCATATATGAACTAAACTGAAATATAATAAGCCCTTAAGCTGTTTTACTATACAATACTACATAGGTATTACATTTATTACTGACTAGCTGTTTCCCCCGACTTCGTCTGCGTTGACAACTTAACATCACAAATTATTATGTATTTCCCGTAGTAATGGGACGGTTTTTCGGGATAAAAACTATCCTATGTCCTATTCCAGGACCTAACCTATACATATGTGTATCAAGTTTCATTACGATCCGTCCAGTGGTTGAAGCGTGATTGAGTAACAAACATCCAAATATCCAAACTTTCGTATTTATAGTAGGATGATCGGTTTGCCGTGTGGTTTCCGGTAGAGTAGAATAGCACCACTCCAACTCTTACCGTGGATGTCGTACAAGGCGACTAAGGGAATACATTATATTATAAAACATCAATCAGGCCTCCCCAACCCGTCTGGCCAGAGCGGGGAGTGTAGGCCAAATCCTCCGTCTGTCTCCGGCAGATGAGAGAGGGTTGTCCTCCTGCAGTGGAGACAAAAATAACCTGATGATGAAATACATAGTTTACAATACAATACGTATACCATACGTGATATATCCACAAATACTTTATTAAATTACGCGCAACTATTGTGAGAGAAAAGGCGATCTTTAAACACATGCAATGATTTTGTAAGCGTTCAAGAATCCCGGGATTATCACTACAACAATTAATAAAATCCCGTGAATGTCCACACTAATCTACCGTACCATATTTGGTCGCAAGTACGCAAATTTCGCTACCTAATTCCGACCTGGTCATTACATTATTATGGGTATTACGGTCATTATTTTGATGATGACAACAATTGACAATTTTGAACTTAAAAATAGTCAAGTAGGAAAAAAATTAATGAAATAAGCAGGCAGGCATGCGGAACCCACGTCAATGGTCCACTGAACATATGTTCATGGACGTTGACAAAAAATCCAATTAAAATACCTACACGTCTGTGGACTACTAGCCTTGTGGTTCCCGGCTCAGAACAGCACCACTCAATATTCCTAAGGGATGCACCAGGAACAGTAGCGTTCTCCTATGTACATTAAGATTATCTTATGTCATCTTCTCAGGGGGTCAGGAAGACCTGGCGACACTTCGACCCTTCAGGATCTTTTGTGCCAAACCCCTGACCACCAACGGTGCCCCAAGCCGATTTGGTGGACTTCACATACGCCTCAGAATTTCTTCTTTGGCATATGCAGGTTTCCTTACGATGTTTTCCTTCACCGAAAAGCCTGTGGTATCCTACTTATATTATAAACGCGGAAGTTTGTAAGTATGGATGGCTGTTTGTTACTCTTTCACGTAAAAACTACTGAATGGATTTTAATGAAACTTTACAATAATATAGCTTATACATCAGAATAACACATAGGCTACAATTTATAAAGATATTGTGTGAATTGTCCAAAATATCAAGTAAGTAGGAAAAAATCTACCATCTGCGAGTTATTCTGGCGTGCGCTGCCAAAACCGCTAGACTTACACATATGTAATGTAATGTATGATGGAAATGTTTATCTTAAATAGTCCTACAAAAAAGCCTGGCAGTATATATCTATATCTTATGTGTAAGCCATTATAGCCAAAATAGTGAACCATAACTAAAATAAAAATTTATAATTTATTTCAAATGCACATTTGGTAGTAATAAATTGATTCCTAAATAAAAATAGATACTTTTATCGCTATATACGCCACGCTATATATATTCTTTTCTACGCCTTAGCTAATATAAGCTACTCGAAATACTAATCCTGCGCAGACGAAGTCGCGGGCACCAGCTACTTATAAATAAACCGTACTTTAGTTTCGTACATAAGATCATTACTGCGATCACCAATCCGCGTGCCAAGCGTGGTGATTACGTCAAATTCCCCAATGGACAGCCCACCAAAAGTGGCATTCTATTGGGGAGGCTTATGTTCAGCAGTGGACGTATTTTGGTTATAGTAAACTATGATGATTGCCGTGTGGTTTCCGGTAGAGTAGAATAGGACCACTCCAACTCTTCCCGTGGACGTCGTACAAGGCGACTGAGGGAATACATTATAAAACATAAATCAGGCCTCCCCAACCCGTCTGGCCAGCGCGGGGAGTGTAGGCCAAATTCTCCGTCTGTCTCCGGCAGATGAGAGAGGGTTGTGCTCCTGCAGTGGAGACAGGAATAAGCTGATGATGATGATAACCCAATGTTCAGCAGTCAACGTATTTCGGCTGATTGTATTTGTAGCAAATACTAGTCCCAGCATGGGAACATAACTCTTGCTAGTTTCAAAGCAAAAAGCGCTGAAAAAACTGTATGATAGTTTAGTGAGAAGGAAGGCTCAGTCGGCTGGCTGCCTTGAGGGGGCAATTAGCAGGCGGACAAAAAACTAATTAGCTTTTCGAACCGATCGGACACCTCAGGAAATTCAAATTGTCGCAAAAACCAGCGG
Source organism: Esperia sulphurella (assembly GCA_947086405.1). Classification (NCBI taxonomy): domain Eukaryota; kingdom Metazoa; phylum Arthropoda; class Insecta; order Lepidoptera; family Oecophoridae; genus Esperia; species Esperia sulphurella. The sequence goes on from OX352267.1 coordinate 16,380,279, forward strand.
GGACCGCCGACATCGACGGTGTGGGCGACGTGACACTTATAATAGCACTTTTCAGGTCATCGGTCCATCAGATAGGGTGCACATAGGGGTGGGTACAAAAATAACCTGATGATAATGATGAAAGTTAATTTATTACACTAAAAGATTATTTGATCTTTCATGATTATATTTATTGCAATATGCAATTAGCTGCAATAATTGAATTGAATCAATGTTGCAAACTTATTGTTGTATCCAATTCACTTGGAAGTTGACAGTTTATTAATCAAACGTAAGTTATTGCATTGCATTTTTCATGCTCCAGTACCCTGGGACGCGAAATTAGATCCAGTAATAATTGAATTACATATTACCACCACAATACGCGTAACTACGAGAATAAGTTTTTTTTACACATATACATACATTTAATCCCGAACTAGGATTTTCTCCTATGCTATGGGAATTGGGAATCAAACAAGGATAGAACAATTCATAGACCGGCGGCGCCGCTGGCCAGACGGGTTGCGGAGGCCTGATTAATGTTTTATAATTAAGTTAGACCACCGGCAATACAGCTGAAAACTGCATCAAGTTTCCTTCAGTATTTTTGCGTGATGAGGTAACAAACATACATACAGACAGATTTTTTTTAAATAATTATTTTGGCTTATATTGGCCCTATACCCCTCCTACACATTTTTCTACAATATCTCCCATGTATAGACATAGACCAGTAACAGTTTTATTATAGGTATAGATTGTTAATGCCTTTCAAACAATTACGACCTCCGTGGCGGAACGGGTAGCTCTCGGCCTGCCACGCCGGAGGTTGCGGGTTCGAATCCCGCTAGGGGCAAATGTTCGTATGATGAATATGAATGTTTGTACCCAAGTCTTGGATGTTTATATATTTATTTAAGTATGTCTATCCGTTATCTAGTAACCATACCACAGGCTCTGCCTAGTTTGGGACTGGATAATTGGTGTGAATGTCTGTGATATTTATTTATTTATTTATTTATTTATTTATTTATTTTATATATATATTTCAAGAGGCTTTGATTCACCCGAAATACGTCCACTGCTGAACATAAGCCTGCCCAATAGAATGACACTTTTAGTGGGCTGTCCTTTGGAGGATTTGCCATAACCACAACGCTTGGGAGAAGGATTGGAGATCACAATAATGATCCTAATGGAAGGCAAGAACCACACGACTAAGGCCTTTGCAATACTATTTTACAGTTACCTCAAATATCTAATAAATAAAATCGTAAACTTCGCGTGTCTGTACATTGAAGATATTTGCAAAAAAAAATTTGGGCGTCTAAGAATAAGCAACAGAACACATTTCGATCATTTTTGAAAATTTTGTCTGTTTGTCTGTGAGTTTGTGCACGCATCACATAAAAACTACTAAACGGATTTCGGTGGACTTTTCACAGAAACATGGGGCTTAATCTAATTTAACATTTAGTCTTTATTTCATTGCAAACGGTTTACTGAATCAAAAGTTATGGACATTTTTAGTTTTAAAATACATTAGTAGGTAAGGTTAGTATGCAATATATTGCACATAATAGTATTTCCGTACTATTCAGATTGCGATGAGTTTGGACTACATTTGGAGCTGTAGTGGGAATGCGTGGGAAAAGGGGAGTGGGAGCGGGAGCGGGATTGAGAGTGATGGGAATGGGAGCGGAACCTGTAGTCCACGCGAGCTGAGCCGCGGGCACAGCTAGTCATTCAATAAAATGGTGTGTTGCAAATTAACTAGCGGCCGCGGAGTGTGCCTCCGCAACAAAGGCTATTGTCGATGAGTGACGGGCGACTTGTCGCCGAACAATATGTTTCTGAAACGGTGCGAATTCGCAACAAGCTGGGATACTGACCATTGTGTCGGCTTGAATCGATTTGGACAAGCCCTTGCCGGAAAATACTAAATTACGTGAAGTAGCGACACTGCCCCCCCACCCCTCCCCCCCTCTTCTACCGTTTACGTCGCCCGCAGAATAGAACGCAGCTGGCAGTACGCTGCCGCTCACCACGCAGGTACAAAGTTACTACCCCAGCAAGCTATAGACCGGCGGCGGCGCTTTGCGACATTAGATTGCGGAAAGTGGCGATACAACTCTGCCTACCCCTCTGGGACCAAGGCGTGAGCATTATGTATTATGTAAGAGCCGTGGTAGCCGGTTGGTTGTGCACTCGCCTCACGTTCATGAGGTCGTGGGTTCAAACCCCGCCCTACCAATGCGTTTTACGAAACTTAAGTACGGTTTATTTATAATACCACAGGCTTTTCGGTGACGGAAAACATCGTGAGGAAACCTGCATATGCCGAAGAAGAAATTCTGAGGCGTATGTGAAGTCCACCGGCTCGGGGCACCGTTGGTGGTCAGGGGTTTGGCACAAAAGATCCTGAAGGGTCGAAGTGTCGCCAGGTCTTCCTGGCCCGTAAGAAGATATGATAAGATGTATTATGTATTTAAACGAAATCTTGTAATCTCTTACTTATTATTTTTTATTTTATTTAACTCTTTATTGCACACACACAGATAAAACAAAAATAATACATTAAAAAGAAACACAAGTACAAAGGGCGAACTTATCTCTGAGAGAGATTTCTTCCAGCAGACCCGCGAGATAGATAATTGAAATAAGAGAGGCAGACATAGTGTGTACGTAAATTAAAAAAAAAACATATACATACATACACTAATATAAACTATATACCCACTTACATAGATAAAAAATATAAGTATATAAATAAATATTTACTAATAATATATAATAATAATATACAAACAATAATAAAATACATTTAAGATATGGATTCCAATCCTAACTTAGTGACAGATAGCGTTCTTTAACACGGTTTTAATATAAAAACCACAAACGATTTCAACAAAACAAGTATATTTACATCAAACTCCTTAACACGTGTCAAATACGAATCCCATGAAGCAAATGTGGAATGCGCATTTGCTGCGGTGTCCATTTCAGCTGGTCAGGTGCAGTGTGAACCTGATCTCATAATAACAAACGTGGTTGCATCGCTGGTGCATCGGACACCTCGGCGAGCCACCTGAGCTGTTTGTTGACTTAGACAGGAATACTGCTGTTCATAAGCTGAATGTAAACACAGCAGGTGAGATGAGTGAGAGACCATTTTTGTCTATCATCATTAACGGAAGCGACATCTACACTAATATTATAAAGAGGAAAGAATAAAATAAATTACTCAGAAATCCAACTTCTCCTTCCTACCTTCGTGAGCGTTTCAGCTTCTTGCGGTCTCCTGCTCAACTATCTCGATCCCACATTAGCTTCCTTTTGAAACTCCCTTCCCATACCACCGATTTTTACAGCTTCTCATTTTCTGTGCAAGCGGCTCGATTGTGGAACTCGCTACCACCAGACATCCGTAATAGTCAATCCTTTTTAATTTTCAAAAACCGTGTTAAAGAACACTATCTATCACTAAGTTAGGATTGGAATCCATATCTTATATGTATTTTATGAATGTTTGTATATTATATTTATATATTATTAGTAAATATTTATTTATATACTTATATTTTTTTTTTATCGTGTAGGTTATAATCTATGTAAGTGGGTATTAGTGTATGTATGTATATGTTTTTTTTATTTACGTACACACTATGTCTGCCTCTCTTATTTCAATTATCTCTCTCGCGGGTCTGCTGGAAGAAATCTCTCTCAGAGATAAGTTCGCCCTTTGTACTTGTGTTTCTTTTAATGTATTATTTTTTGTTTTATATGTGTGTGTGCAATAAAGACTTAAATAAATAAATAAAAGATGTGTATGCTTGTAACGAACGAATGACAATAATTGTTATAATACAAGAAATAAAAATAAACTTGTTTTACCAGGGTTAAGACTAAGTACGGTCAGCAAATCGTTCACGGGGCAATGTATACGCTTCTACAACAAACTACCAGAGGAAATCTTAAATATGACGGACTTATATGTTACTACGAGTTAAGCCCTATATTTTTGTGAAAATTCCATCCAAATCGGTTCAGTAGTTTTTAAGTGATGCGTGCACAAACTAACTGACAAACAGACAAAAATCTAAAAAATATTGAATAGTGTTCTATTACTTCTCCTTAGACCCCCATTTTGTTGCAAATATCTTCAATGTACAGACACGCGAAGTTTACGATTTTATTTATTAGATTCTCAGATAAAGGTGCGCGTGCGCCGATCGCACGGTCACTTCCCTCACGTGGCATTCACCGCGTGCTTCGATTCTCCTCGCCTCACCGCATACGATTGTGTTCCACATGTGACGTACTTATCAACAATGTAAATACCATGAAATATCTACAAAGGTATTTACAGGCATTTTTAAACAATGACTAATTAAAACGGATTTTCTTCAAGAGCCGCTCGAATCACTGCAGCTGCCCGGCGCACTGCTCGCCGAGGCACCGCACTGTGACTTGTTCGTGGACGGCATGGGACAGCTGATGACGGAATGCAAGGGAATGCTAGAGAGAGGAATGCCTGTAAAAAGTGTAAAGAAGGTGTAATAACGAAGGTAGAGAAGGGTATGTTGCGTTGGTTTGGACATTTAAAGCGTATGAGTGAAAGAAGAGTCATCATCATCATCATCAGGTTGTTTTTGTCTCCACTGCAGGAGCACTACCCTATCTCATCTGCCGGAGACAGACGGAGGATTTGGCCTACACTCCCCGCGCTGGCCAGACGGGTTGGGGAGGCCTGATTGATGTTTTATAATGTGTTCCCTCAGTCGCCTTGTACGACATCCACGGGAAGAGTTGGAGTGGTCCTATTCTACTCTACCAGAAACCACACGGCAAAGAAGAGTGACTAAAGAAATTTACAGTGCGAATGTGGGTACTGCTAGAAGTCGTCCTAGGAGGACGTTCAAGACTCAAATTGGTGACGTCCTTAAAAGTCTGGGGTACGCAGTGAGAAGAACAAAAGGAGGTGCATGAAAAGGTGTGAGTGAGGCTAATGAGGTGTGTCAGGATCGAGCAAAGTGGCGATGCAACGCCTCTGTCTAACCCTCTGGGACCAAGGCGTGAGCATTATGTAGGAATTCGTGTATATTGTACTTAATTATTTGCTTTAATTTTAATATGTAATGAACAAAAATGTTTAATTTGTGAAACGTTAAACACTAAACGTCGTACGCCTGTGGGCAAAACATAGAGTACCTAAATGTATTCGACCAGCTTAAAATTACCTGTGTTTACGATTAAATGATTTGAATTTGAATTCGTCTATAGCATAAAAAGTACCGCAATGGATTACTTAAAATCTGTAATGTTGCAATTTTTTTAATAAATAAATGTGCGTCTAAATATTGACGCTACGGGTAAATAATGTTAATATTTAGAAAATAATTAAATGTTCTGCGTAGTAACTGCACAAGTTTCATTGTGAATGTGAAAGAGTTGTGGCTACTTGCGTGGAACAGAGCAATTGTTTGGAACGCTCCATCTAGTAGTACATAGAGATCGTTGACGTAGTATCATTTTACGTAGTATAATTTTTTAGTAAGCATTTTCTGGTGTAACTATAGATACATGGCAAAGATACTTGCTTGCATACATCACATTACATTGCAGTTTGTTAAAAATAAATTAACACGTCGATATACGCGGCTAACAATTTTCTAGAAGGCGTACTCAAATTATCGGGTTTCCTGATTCCAAAGGTTTCCACGACCACTCCTTTTAGAAAGTAGACGCAAATTTCTCTGCGCCTGCGTCCGTGTGCGCAAAATCGAGAGTACCGTATGTCCGCTTCATATTGAACGTATAGAATTAGTAAAGTTAGCCTGTGTTAGTAAACTTATTAAGTAGTTTTTTAAATAACTAGGAAAAGATTACAACAGCTACACCCAGTGTCTAATGGTAGGACCGTCAAACATCTCGTTAATCTTTTCAGGATCCCATTAGCTCTGCCCCGCGGCCTGCGCATCAGGGAGTTCGCTTTCTTACGTATTAATGCAGCAATGGAGAGGGCTATGCTCGGGGTTTCTTTGAAAGATATGATTCGTAATGAGGAGATCCGACGAAGAATACATACATACATACATACATACATACATACATACATACATACATACATACATACATACATACATACATACATACATACATACATACATACATACATACATACATACATACATACATACATACATACATACATACATACATACATACATACATACATACATACATACATACATACATACATACATACATACATACATACATACATACATACATACATACATACATACATATATTTCATTCCAGATTAATAGTCCTATGAAAACAAACGCATTTGCGTCTCGAAAACAAAATACACAATAGATGGTGTTCCTAAGTGGACCGCAAAGTTTACTTGGTAATACAAACCTATTTTTGCTGCTGGTGACCCTTTCATGTATATGTTACCGAGACGTAAATAGCGTTGGTTTTCATAGAACTATTAATCTGGAATGAAATATACATACATACATACATACATACATACATACATACATACATACATACATACATACATACATACATACATACATACATACATACATACATACATACATACATACATACATACATACATACATACATACATACATACATACATACACACTACTGTTATAAAGACCAGCTATAAACTGCCTTTCCATTTAAAATTAAATGACTAAAAAAAAGTTTATAACTTTATTTCTAAAAGTTCTCAAAATGTCATTTTAACGGATGAAAACTAAGAAACTCTAGACTTTATTTTGTGAACAGTCTTGACTGACCTGCCTCGTTAGCCTAGTGACTTGGTCTTTGGACTTGACCGCCAGAGATCGTTTATTCGATTCCCACTGTGGACATTCCCATTCCCACCTTGTATTTGTCGGCCCCGTAGCGTAATCGGTTGTACACCTGCCTGCGAAACTCGGGGTCGCGGGTTCGAATCCCGCCCAGGGCAAACATTCGTGTGATGAGCACTTGTGTTTGCCTTGTGACTGGATGTTATTTATATATTATATTATGTATGTATATCAGCTATCTGATACCCATATTACAGGCTCTGCCTAGTTTGGGATCAGGTGGCCGTGTGTGAAATGTCCCCACATATTTATTTATTTTATTTAACGACGTGTGGGCAATAAACATTGGTACAAACTCCATATTGGGTGTGTCGGGCTTTCAGCGAATAAAACGTAATGAACTTGTACTTTAAGTAAACCAACAGTTTTGTTAGGTTGCGACGCGGGCCGTCCCCAGCACAAGTGATCAGCTGAGACCGCCCGGTCAACCAAAACAACTCTGTCCACGTGCGCGAAGCAAGGGCCAATCACAATTAAGTATTGTGAAATTATCCAATCGTGAGTAAGGAATATGCCAACCAAGCGAATGGAGGCCTTCAAGGATAACTCAGTGTTGTTACACTAAAATAAAATCTCGATGGTTGCTGTTTGACAGATAGGTGTTGCTACATAAAATAGGGAGTAGTGTTGACTTGTGAATCGCGTAAATGAATGATTAATTCGATATGATGTCAACTAGCGCCACCAGGTTCACGCACATGTGTTTACTTGAAGGAAATTATGTTACGACTTAAACGGTGTTAATAATCGTATCGATACTTCTAACGTTAACTTAATTGTTATCTCCGACACGGCCAGACTGACAAGTCACACGTCCTCGTGTGTTATCTGTGACAAAATAAGTAACTACTAGAGTATCCAGGTAGCTCGGCTTTCCTGACAAATGTTTAAGAAAGGTTATGATTCTCTAAATGACTGACTGCATAGTTTCCATAGCTTAGAAATAAAATCATGATCTTGAAAGCAAATTGAAAGGTAAACAGTTCACTGAGAATACCGCCGGCTGATCAAATGGCCGTAACAGTCGCAGACAGCGACGCCGACTATGTGGCATAGTCGTAACCATGGAACCCATGCATCGTCAGCCGCTCATCACGCCCTGAACCTTCGCGCAGTTGTGACTACGTCTGACGCATGCATGGTGCTTCCAAGTAGAACCGTAATAGCCGCATACAGCGACGCCGACTATATAGCATAGTCGTAACCATGGACCCCATGCATCATCAGCCGCACATCACGCCCTGAACCTTCACGCAGTTATGACTACGTCTGATGCATGCATGGCGCTTCCATTAAAACCGTAATAGCCGCATACAGCGACGCCGACTATATAGCATAGTCGTAACCATGGACCCCATGCATCATCAGCCGCACATCACGCCCTGAACCTTCACGCAGTTATGACTACGTCTGATGCATGCATGGCGCTTCCATTAAAACCGTAACAGTCGCACTCAGCGACGCCGACTATGTAGCATAGTCGTAACCATGGAGTCCACACATCATTAAACGCACATCACGCCCTGAACCTTTAACCGTTGTGACTACGAATAATGCATGTGTGGTACATCCAAACCTTCCTTTATTCCTTATTGTGCAATACTAGCATCCCTTCATTATCGACTCAGTCATTAAATTCTATGGAAACTTAGCATTCAGGCATTTTGGGAATACGATCATGGACATACTTGTAAGTTCTGTTATTAGACAGTTAATTGAAAAGCTATCTGTAACTATTCATTATTTCGATTAGGTACTTGAAACAGACCTCTAAATACAGTAGTACACAGTAGGGTCTGGAATTACTGCGATGCTAGAAGTAGAATGAGCACAGCGCTCTGTTCTTAAGGTCATGTACAGAAGGCCCTTCAGGTACCCTACAGAGTTGCTATACAGGGAAACTAAAGTGCTAAGTGTGCGCCAACTCTACATCCACAGAATTACGCTACGTATGCACCGCAGTGTGATTAACTCACCGGAGTACCCTCAAATGATAACAAAAAGAGTGTACAAGGCCCCAAACACAGCCGTAAAAACCACGTTCGCACAGCGCTTCCCGGATTACATGTCCGCATTTATCTACAATCGTATAGTAGTACCACAGAATACTAAATAGTAGGTAAGAAGTCTCTCTTCCGAATAAAACGGCGTTTAAGTACCAAAAACATACCTAAACTACGCTTCCCCTTCTATTGTATAACTCTATCTCGTTCAGACGTGGCACGTGTAACGTTAGGGTTGTCAACTTGTGAACCCATAATTTAATCTAAGTATTTATGGGTAGTACAAAAGTACCTATTACTCTTTTTAAACAATGACTTTTGAAATATAGTTTTAGACCCGAAAACTATTTGTTTTACAAATTGCCGCATACTTACATAAGTAGTAGGAAACTTTGGTTTATCTATTTTCACGATTTTCACTATTGTGTAGGTATGGACTCTCTGCAGGACACGGACTGCAGTGGACTGTAAAACTCGAAGGTGGAGTTGCCAGATTATCAACACCTTGGTCGTCAGCAGGAGATAAACAACTTTTGACTGTTTACTATTTTTACTTGTATTTTATTCTTAGTTTTGTAGCTGAGAGTTTTGAGAGAATTCAATTCTAAATTTGTACTGAATGACTGAATGATCGCAAGACAAGGCTTGCGTTGCGGCTTATAGTCCCCGGACTGTGGAAGATGGTGGGGGTAGAACTGATCAGAGTGGAGAACTCATCGAACTTTTATCAAAGTTCATCACCTTCTAGAACCTTCCATGACCTTCCAAAACATTCTCGATTCTTCCATATGATATACCTAAAAAGTTCTAGTACATTCGAGACACTTTCAGACTTCTCGAACCTTCCATACCTTTCTATAGCACACCAAAATGATATTTCTAGAACTTTCGACAATGTTCTACTGTTACTAATATTTTCGAGAATACTTTGTAGACACCTAACTTAACATCTGTAGTTCGGGAACTTTCCATCAGTATTAATAAATACTTAGCTTTTCTAGATTAATACAGAAAATTCCTTTTTTCATGGAATTAATCCGAATTAGTGTTTAAACAACCGAAAGCGATCCAATATCGCCTGTAATAATTTCGTTTCTTATCCATTCGCGGTAGATAAGTGGATTCTCGTATCACCACTCGAGCGTGCGTCACATGGAGCGGGCGGCAACCGACTGATTTTGTCCGGTCGACCCTGCACCGCGATTTTTGTAAACAAAGTCCGGAGTGAGACAGGCCTGGTAGTACTCTGTGACTTCAGGGGTGCCACGGTAAATAAGGCAAAACAGGTAGTACTAGAATTTCTACTCTCAATGACATACTCACAAACAGAAAGCCTAATTAAGCAACTCATTTAATCATACACCACACACACACACACACATCACACATACATTATTCTCATAATCTCCATAGTACCACTCTCTCACCCTCCTAATAGAATTATAACTTTCTTTTTCTTTCTAACAATATTTATTCTGTCCCACAGTTTGCAATGTAACCTGTAATCTCAGGCTCCCCGATACAGACTGCATGGTCTAGTGTGGGAGCTCTAATATGCATTGTCATGTCGTCCTGTCAGTAGTAGTAGCACAGAAATCCTATCAAGACAGAACTGTGAAGCAGGCGCGACCCGCGTGGTGCTAACAATCCGCAACACAACGCAGAAACCATCAAACTCCCACTCGTTTCGCGCCTAGTCACGGTCGGGTATACATCGACAAAAATCTGCACATATGCCATACCGCGCAGTTTCCAACCGCACAACTGCACCTCCTCACCAAAAACGTGACAGCAAGGCATGAAAGGTACGCAAGATGGGCGCGCAGCGTCCGAAAACCGGCACGCGCGAACTGAAGCAAACAAGCGGCCACAACTAGCTCTATCTTGATTGAGTTTCTGTGAGTAGTAGTGATAGATAAGTACGTGCCATACCATCGACAAATGTTTCAGAGAATTCAGTCAATAAAATTATAAGTCAGTGTTTTTGTTTTGGCGTATGTACTGGAATCATTTCGAGATCAATAACTTTCATTACATTACAACCACAGATTACTAAACAGTCACCACGCAATAGACACCACTGCCCAGTAAAACGAATACACCCACGGCCCCAATCACCCATTTCTTTCCACTGTCAGACAATACGAACAATACGACAAATAAACGCACCCAAAGCGCCCGACCCAGCGCCGCTACCATTTACAAACCAACCGTCTGGCAGGCGGAGCGAGAGCACCGATGGCACCGGCGCCCCGCGAAAGTACAAGCGGCCATCGCGGCAGGCTCGCTCGAGTGACGGACGCATGCATTATAACAATCTACTACTTCATATTTATTCAAAGTTAATGTATTCTCGGTTATGGTAACAGAAAAACCAAATAAAATATTGCGTTGAAGCATGTTGTCATGTTTAAAAACGTATGAAAACAAAAGCTAAATTAACTTCATCAACTGGAATTTCACTCAGTCTGATATGTGCTGTGCAGACTAGAATTGTCTATAGGTACTAATGATAGAAACCAACGTATTATGATGATGATAGCGATACCAGACTCGTGATACTTTCCTTGATGACAGATCATTCGGTGCCAGAATCATAACAAAATGGAAAAATCTCACCAGATTGCGTAGGTAAGTTTGATGGTCACGGTTCGGATTTCACGTCTCCACTAGACACTCCACGGGCGCACCGTTATTATTGGATAACATCAAATGATGTAGACGATTGTCAAAATATAAGCAAGCACAACCGACACAGCGATCTCCTCGTGATGATGGTCGTCGTTATCAAATATTTCTGTAGCCCGATTGGATCCCACTTCTGATAACGACGTGTGGGCAATAAACATTGGTACAAACTCCATATTGGGTGTGTCGGGCTTTCAGCGAATAAAACGTAATGAACTTGTACTTTAAGTAAACCAACAGTTTTGTTAGGTTGCGACGCGGGCCGTCCCCAGCACAAGTGATCAGCTGAGACCGCCCGGTCAACCAAAACAACTCTGTCCACGTGCGCGAAGCAAGGGCCAATCACAATTAAGTATTGTGAAATTATCCAATCGTGAGTAAGGAATATGCCAACCAAGCGAATGGAGGCCTTCAAGGATAACTCAGTGTTGTTACACTAAAATAAAATCTCGATGGTTGCTGTTTGACAGATAGGTGTTGCTACATAAAATAGGGAGTAGTGTTGACTTGTGAATCGCGTAAATGAATGATTAATTCGATATGATGTCAACTAGCGCCACCAGGTTCACGCACATGTGTTTACTTGAAGGAAATTATGTTACGACTTAAACGGTGTTAATAATCGTATCGATACTTCTAACGTTAACTTAATTGTTATCTCCGACATATTTATTATAATTTGTACAAGCTGCACCCGGTCTGGAGTGAATTCTCCCATCCTTGTTGAATTCCCATAGCACAGGAGAAGATTCTAGTTTGGGATTAGACAAGTGTATGAATATGTACATATATTTCATTTCAAACCAATAACCAACGCTATTTGCGTCTCGGTAACTTGTACATGAAAGGTACACCAGCAGCAAAATCACGTTTGTATTACCATGTCAACTTTGCGGTCCACTTAGGAACACCATCTATTGTTAATGTTGTTTTCGAGACGCACATGTGTTAGTTTTCATATTATGACTATTGACTTGGAATGAAATATATGTAATACTAGCTGTTTCCCGCGACTTCGTCCGCGTGGACAATTTAACATTCAAATTATTTTGTATTTCCAGTAGGAATGAGATAGTCTCTGTCGCAGGCGCATGAACTGTGCGCATGCGCAGCTCCCCCCCCCCCTCCCTCCCCCTCCCCGCGGTCGCGGTCAGCCGCTAACGCTACCAACTTTCGCTATGCTAATCAGTCTAGGTCAGCATTGTTTTTGTAGTTAGTCCGTTAGCTAGACATTTCTTACTAGTGTCTACCTATGTTTTGATTGTTATTTACAGGCAGAAAATAGAAAATATTACTACTTAAAATTGCTGCCCGTAAATTAGAGCACGGCTGCCAGTACGCACTTCTAAAGAGAGCACTTATCCCTCTCTCCATCGACTATGTTCGTGCGCTGGATATGGTAGCCCTACAATAATTCACGCACACATGAATCTGTTCGCTTTATAAACTGTCGGCGGTGTGCTAAAGGCATGAGATTATAGCGTATGCCACAGGCCGTGGGTTCGATTTCGACTCGTGAGAGACAACTTTGTACAAATTAGTGTATGGTTGTGACCTATATTGAGTACTAGCTGTTGCCCGGGACTTCGTCCGCGTGGACAACTTAACATCACAAATAAAGATTGTTTAGAGAACCGATACAGCCTGCATGGTCTAGTGTGGGAGCTCTAATATGCATTGTCCGGTTAATTTTTATATTTTAATCGTACTTAATTGATGTAATCATACAATTTTAAGGATGACTGTAAAAATCTATGTATCTGGTAATTTTTAATAACAAACTAATTAATTTGAATTAATAATAATACATAAGTATTCTCGTAGGAATGAGATGTTTTTTCGGGATAAAAACTATAATAATAATAATAATTGACTTGGCTCACGAGGTTACCGCCATGTGGGATGTTGACTCGACGATCATCGTCCCGATTGTCGTTTCAGCGAACGGCCTGATAGCGAAGAGCCTCGACCACCATCTCAAGAGGCTCTCGATGGATGGTTGGATCACGGGCCAGATACAGAAGGCAGTGATCCTCGACACGGCGCGCATTGTCCGGAGGTTCCTCTCTCTGTAGCCCCTACCGCCGGTAGCTTGGGCCTTGCCCCGGTGCCCAGCGGCTCTCTAGGTTTAAGTTTTTTTTTATAATATTTATGCTTTATATTTTTTTATATAATAATATTGTAAAAGAAAAAATGTAAACCTAAGAAGTGTGAATAAATGAAAAATAATAATAATAAATATGTCAGACATTCACACCAATTATCCAGTCCCAAACTAGGTAGAGCCTGTGCTATGGTTACTGGATAACGGATACACATACTTAAATAAATATATAAACATCCAAGACTTGGGTACAAATATTCATATTCATCATACAAACATTGGCCCCTAGCGGGATTCGAACCCGCAACCTCCGGCGTGGCAGGCCGAGAGCTACCCGTTCCGCCACGGAGGTCGTCACTATCCTATGTCCTATTCCAGGATCTAACTTGTATGTGTGGAAAGTTTCATCACGATCCGTCCAGTGGTTGAAGCGTGGTTGAGTAACAAACATCCAAACAGTCGGATTTATAATTGTAGTAGAATTGTGTTGTCCTAGTCTAATGTTAGTTGCAACACCGGTGTTGCCATGACACGCCGGCGGTCGCGTGCGCCAGAGAAGCATAAAAACTAAAAAAAATGCAGTGACATTGTAATAAATACTTATCATGCCAAATTAATCGCTAATCAGTTAATAGAAAGGTCGTTTCTATTAATTCTCACGACTTTATACTATGACTTGAGAACTCGTTTACCCCAACGGTTATCGGTTCTCCGTCAGATATGACCAGCCCACTGCCACTTCAACAATAATTACTAAATAGATGGTCTGTTGACTGCCACTACTTCTTATACCGCCATTTTCGGTGTGGCTACTTACGCACCTACTATGGTGCGACAGGCGGTAGACTAGAGGCCACTAGAGCAACAGCACGACCGAGGTGCGACATTCGAAAAACCAACGAATATTTATTGTGAAACGGCTAGAAGTGTATATTTTGAGTTTAAATATAGATTTTAGTTTAATGGTGTACTCTTCCCGTGGATCTCGTACAAGGCGACTGAGGGAATACATTATAAAACATCAATCAGGCCTCCCTAACCCGTCTGGCCAGCGCGGGGAGTGTAGGCCAAACCCTCTGTCTGTCTCCGGCAGATGAGAGAGGGTTGTGCTCCTGCAGTGGAGACAAAAATAACCTGATGATGATGATGATGATGTGTAGTCTTCGTTTTATTTGCTGCCCCCGGCCAGGAGTATAGACGGTAATATCCAGCACTATTAGATTCTTTATGTAAGAATTTAAAAATGTTATTATGATTTATGACCGTTAGTTATGAATTATGAGGTCGTTAACGTGCATTGAAATATGTTAATGAGCAATGACATGTTCTTTAATTTCTTATCAAGGAGTTAACGAACGAGTTAAAAGTACATTTTGAATTCCGGTATACTGGAAGAATCAATAACTTTTTAACCAAAAAATGACTTTTATTTATCAAACGTTCTTCCAGCATATCCACGCACTAGGATGAATTCCTGTGCTATGGGAATTAAACAAGGATAGGACAAATCACAAATATACTTAACATCCAGACCGGCATCCAATCTAAGCCAGCTACCGTGCTTTCTTAAATTTGACATAATCACGACGCTGGGCGCTGGAATACGTCAGGCAATACTAATCTTAATAACAACACACAATAATGTATCTGCCGTGTGGTTCCCGGCTTAGAATAAGACCGCCTTCGATCTCCTTGTGGGTGTCGTCAAGGCGACTAAGGGATTGCACGTTGCAGGCAGTCGGGCGTTCTCCTGTGTATATTAAGATCATTCATCATCATCGGCCTGTAAGAGCCCACTGCTGGACATAGGCCTCTCCCAAGGCGCGCCACTGAACGCGATCATCGGCTCTTCTCATCCAGTCGCTGCCAGACGCATTACATCGCTCCATCTAGCAGGACGCCCGTCCCACACTATATACGCTTGCCCAGTCGCTGTCTCCACTCTATAACTCAATTACCCCAACGGTATATTTCATTCGTATTCAATCTTTTGAAGGCATTTGTTTTTTACGAAGGATACTGACGAAGGTAGAAGCGCTCGAATTCGCCCTTATATACATAACTTACCTAAGTACCTATTTATCATTTAAATTTCCTAATCAGCGCAACCTAGTTTCTCTGGCATAATATTTTCTACCCAAAGGTTGTCTGGAAGAAATCGCTTAGAGCGATAAGACCGCCTAAATTTAACTATTTGTAACTTTTATAACGTGTAACTGTATTTGTTTGTGCAATAAAGTGTATTGTATGGTAACTTCCCTAAGTTTGTAGTCTGATGCTCTCTGTAGTTTATATATGCCAAATGTAACTCTAATGCTGAACTAACTTGAGGAGGAACTGTCTCCTAAGACACAGGTTTATACCTAGTTTAGGAAGCAGGGATCCCTATCGCATGCCATATATACATAAGTAATCTGAAGTTATTTGAAATAAATTATTGTTATTATTATATATTCGACCCCATTTATATAAAAAACGCTCAATCACGTGACGTTGCAGGGCCACTTGACACCGAGCGTCAGTAGTCACGTCCAGTTTTCACTTTCCCCACAAACCGGCTGATCCGGTGCGAGCCGGTTTTGACCGGCTAGAGTTCGCAACACCCATCCGTCGACGTGAAATGCTAATGCAGTAAATAACGGTTTAATCGAGTGTGCTCTGTTACGGTCGAAGCTATGGGCGGGAAGCGAGTTTGACTTTTCAAGGGAGATCATCTCTATATTTATCGAATACTTGACCACTGAGGTACTGTGTGGTTTCCGGTAGGGTAGAATAGGACCACTCCAACTCTTCCCGTGGATGTCGTACAAGGCGACTAAGGGAATACGTTATAAAACATCAATCAGGCCTCCCCAACCCGTCTGGCCAGCGCGGGGAGTGTAGGCCAAATCCTCCGTCTGTCTCCGGCAGATGAGAGAGGGTTGTACTCCTGCAGTGGAGACAAAAATAACCTGATGATGATGACCACTGAGTTGTGGAGACCGAAAAGAAAGAATGTGGTTGAAAGCGACTAGGAGGAGAACCGGGCATTGGAAAAACACTACGTTCAGGAATAAAGAAGAAAAGTCATACACAAAGGAATAAAGAAGAAAATCAGAGTCAGGATCCCTTAGAGGTAATACCGAGCGGTTCGTGCATCCAATTAAGATTCTATTTTGGTTGTCAATGTCCTAGAAATTTTGAAGCGAGTTTTCTAAATTCATTGCCTATATATTTTCAAGGGAACTTTTCATTTTTATTATTTTTTAATTAATATGTGTATGATCTAAATATATATGTATTGTATAATTTACGTTTATGTAACTTATACGTACTTTATTGTAGGTGTATATCAATTATCAAAGAAAAATCTATTATCTGAAAATTTTACATAAAAATTATTTAACTTTACTTTTTGCGCTGTGTCGTCTGTGAAAACCCGTTAAACGTAACATACATACTTCACGAGACTTTCAACAGGAAGAACAATTATTTGAACCTGGGTAAAAGGTATGTATTTAAAAAAAAATTAAATGTCACTTGCATTTATTTCAAATCTAATAAATAAAATCGTATATTATATAAATATTATATTCTTTATTTATTAGATCTAATAAATGTAGGTATACATTGATTTATGAATGAGACAGTCTCCGGTGTACAAAATCCATATAATATTATCTCACCATTGATATACGCTAATTTCTACCACTTGCGCCAAACGCAGGCGTCGCGCCGCCACTGGATCCGTTTGTTTTGATGCTGAAAGTTCCGGGGACGCGCGGGGGCGGAGGCGGAGGTGGGGGTAGGGCGGTCAGCTGTTGCTGTCCCCTGATCGTCATCAATCAGGTTCAACGTTCCACTTCCAGGGCTCCAGTTCATCTCCGTTCATATTTTTACTGCGTTCCTTATTTCCTTAAACACTTATTCATCAATTTTCCAGTCTTAATGGGCCCGATTCTGAAGGCACAACGTTAAAATTTGACAGCACTAAAACTGTTGCTATCCTTGTCACACAGTATTATGAAGATAAAGACGAAACCAATTTTAGCGCTGTCAAATTTTAAATGTGTGCCTTCAGAGTCGGGCCCAATTGCACAATAAATATAGTTATCCTTAGTATATGTGTAAATCTAGACGTTAAGTAATTCTTAATGAATAATTAAACTTAACGGTATTCAGCAAGAACACTTAAGCAATATTAAAACTTGCTCGTGATTAATTTATTAGATACTATAAACACACTACTACCACAGCCACCTGTCCGTACACGTTTGTGTGTGTGGGTATATTAATGTAGGGCTGCTACACCGAGTGCGCGAGTATAGTCGATCGAGAGAGGGACAACCTATACGTCAACAACATAAGTGCTTTATTTTCTAACTTTTCTTATTTATAGCGTCGATCTCTCGGCGCCGGTCGATAGCACGCTGGCGTAGTGCGTAGTACGTAGCGTAGGCACCTTGTGCCGGCGAGCAGTGCAGTAGTGCGTACTACCAGCCGTGCTCTAGTTTGTGGGCAACGTTAAACTGACGGTGGGAAGTGTGTTGCTTCTTTACATATTTAGTATTCTGTGCTATAAATGATAAATTTCCGAATATTATACATATAAATATGTCAGACATTCACACCAATTATCCAGTCCCAAACTAGGCAGAGCCTGTGCTATGGTTACTAGATAACGGATACACATACTTAAATAAACATATAAACATCCAATACTTGGGTACAAACATTCATATTCATCATACGCACATTTGCCTCTACCGGGACTCGAACCTTATTCGAGTCCGAGAGCTACCCGTTCCGCCACGGAGGTCATCAACTATAGACGAATAGGTCCTCGTATAAACAGGTAGTTTAAACACCCGCATCTGCTTATTATTTACCCGTTAATAAAATTAAACTTTGTGTCAACTGTCAAACATTACAGTGTTAACTCAACGCGGAACCGTGTCGCCTATGTTTACTAAACACCACAGCACATTACACGTCGTCACGTAAGGTGTGATAACCTGATATGACTAACGACTGACGATCTACTGCAGGCCATGACTACTTGAAATGCAATGCAACCATTGTTGTGTCGAACCGTCCAAGGGTTTGAGTGTGTGTCCAAAGACTATCTGAACTCTCGGATGAAATGTTACGTATGCCTTTAATTGCATCAGCTCTCCTTTCTTACCCTTCAGATCGAATAAAGTTCGCTGAGTTCCAGCGATCAATAATGATAAATAATTCTTTTTCAATTCCTTCACTGTCCGAGCCGCGCAGATGTGGAATAAACTGCCGACGGTCATTCGAGATAGTACGTCGGTGACATCCTTTAAAACTAAACTAAAAGAACACTATCTGTCTCACTCAGTATAATATGATATGTATGCATTTATGTAAGTATGCATGTTTATTACAGTTATTATTATTTATTGTATGTATATATATAGTTCAGGTATTTATTTATTATGTAGTCTATTATGCACTTATTTTGCCCCCCTCGCTCTTACTGCCTTGTCTAACACCCTGTAGGGTTGACTGGAAGAGATCTCTTTTAGAGATAAGCTCACCTATGTACACACCATTTATTTAGTTTTAAGTTGTGCAATAAAGAATATATAAAGGGGGATCCTGATCGTACCTATCTTCCATATACACACTTGATCGATCGAGTAATCTACTTATGTAGATTTTTGTAACCAGGTTGTTGTTCTTGGTAAAAATAAAGTACTTCAGTCGTGAGCCGGGAGGGAGAGGTTGATGGAGGAGGGAGAGGCGGGAGGGAGGAGGGGAGGGGGATGACTAAAGAATTACTCTAATTCTTGACCGGCTAAACTGCGGTAGACCCCGAACGCAAACATTTGAATTTAATATTTCTGACATTGTGCAAATACAGAAGTCATCCTCCTCCCCTTCCCCTTCCCACCCCACCTCTCCCCCCTCCCCTACCCCTCCTCCATCTCCCTCCCTCCCGGCTCACGACCGAAGCACTTTGTTTTGACCAAGAACAACAACCTGGTTACAAGAATCAACATAAAGGGTTGATCTACATACTCAGGCATGTCATCGCATTATGGCTGTTGACCTTTACTTACCAAAGACCCACCTGACATGAAAGGTCGAAGGTGCGCTATAGTTGGCAGCTGTAGTACGTCCACTGCTGACTGGGCTGTCCATTGGGGGATTTGTCATAATCACCACGCTTGGCAGGCGGATTGGTGATCGCAGTAATGATCTTAATCCTACTAAAATTATATCCGCGAAAGTTTGTAAGTATGGATGGATGTTTGTTACTCCTTCACGTAAAAACTACTGAATGGATTTTAATGAAACTTTACAATAATATAGCTTATACATCAGAATAACACATAGGCTACAATTTATAAAGATATTGTGTGAATTGTCCAAAATATCAAGTAAGTAGGAAAAAATCTACCATCTGCGAGCTATTCTGGCGTGCGCTGCCAAAACCGCTAGAGTTACACATATGTAATGTATGATGAAAATGTTTATCTTAAATAGTCCTACAAAAAAGCTACTCGAAATACTAATCGTGCGCAGACGAAGTCGCGGGCACCAGCTAGTATCTATATACAAGAGAACGCTGCTACCCTTACCTGGTGCAATCCCTTAGTCGCCTTTACGACACCCACGGAAGATCGGGGGTGACCCTATTCTAAGCTGGAAACTTTAGTGAGATGCAACCCTAAACATTCTGAATTTCTTGCAGATACAAATGGCACGTACCCCGGCAGCGGGACGCCGGGCGCGCGCGAGGGCGGCTGGCGGCGAGGCGCGGCGCGGCGCGCGCGGGCCTGCTGTTCCGCCAAGACCCTCGCGCGCCGCGTGCCCATCGTCGGCTGGCTTCCCAAGTACACACTGCGGAGCGGGCTCGCTGACGTCATCGCAGGTACCTTTCATTATCATCTTGTAATGCTCCATCCCCATTCACCCAGAAGCCCTTAAACGCCACATGCAAGACAACCACCTTCATTTCAAATAAAATAAAAATATGGGGAAATGTCCCCATATTTCACACACGGCCCCCTGATCCCAAACTAGGCAGAGTCTGTAATATGGGTATCAGACAGCTGATATACGTACATAGATACATAATATAATATATAAATAACATCCAGTCACAAGGCAAACACAAGTGCTCATCACACGAATGTTTGCCCTGGGCGGGATTCGAACCCGCGACCCCGAGCTTCGCAGGCAGGTGTACTACCGACTAGGCTACGGGGCCGACAATACACTTCATTGCACATAAAAAGAAATAAGGTTAGAGTATCAACGCTGTACCAGCCACGCGGTTTATCACTATGAGCGAATTTTCCAGGATCGATCAGGTCGCGAAACATTTTCTGGAACTATGATGCGAGTTGTGTTTTGCTATCGTCGGCTGTTTCATTTTCTTAATGCAGCGAGTGAAAGAATTTCACGTTAATTTATCGCTTAATATTTTCTTTACAAACATAAATATTTAAAAGTTCCGAGTGATACAAAAAGAAATTTCTTTTGTTTCAATATTGTTGCCTCTTCGTCTAAGATCAACGATCTCTATGTACTACTAGATGGAGCGTTCCAAACAATCGTTCTGTTCCACGCAAGTAGCCACAACTCTTTCACATTCACAATTAAACTTGTGCAGTTACTACGCAGAACATTTAATTATAACTAAATATTGACGCTACGGGTAAATAATGTCAATATTTAGTAAATAATCAAATGTTCTGAGTAGTAACTGCACAAGTTTCAAAGTGAATGTGAAAGAGTTGTGGCTACTTGCGTGGAACAGAGCGATTGTTTGGAACGCTCCATCTAGTAGTACATACAGATCGTTGTCTAAGATCAACTGCTTTCCTTCAGATATGAAAACTTGTCATTCATCTCTTGCTGTCTCCTGTCTCTTCCTTTTCTTTTCAATTTCAATTATTGTTACTGAAATCAAAACCCCAAGGTTTCTGTTATTGATATTCTTGTTGTGGTGGAGTCTTCGATAGTCAGTGGAGAGCCTAATCCTTATTCGACGGGTTCAAAATATCTGGCATTGCTTTCCCAAATATGAGGTAATCCACTCACCTTGACTTGGAGCTCGGGGTTACTCCGCCACCGTGTGGTCACTAAAAATTCCTCACTGAAAGTTTATTTGCCGGCACTGTTTCACTGCACTACACAGGCTGATGATGATGAAGATTAGAGTTCTTGAGTAAAATCCGAAATTATTGTTAATATAGTATTATATATAGCGTGTCCGCCGATGCGATCGCTACCGAGCCGAGAGCGTTCTGTCATACACCGGTGGGGAGGGCGCTCAGCCGCGGGTGTTGTAGATATACCCACATATTAAAATATTGCAATGCCCAAACACTTGTTATGTTTGCATCTGGTTTTACACCTGGCGACGCGTCGACCCTATGGGATCTATTGTGTCAACCCCTCTGTTTACAATATGCAAGAGTCTGCTGCCACTAAAGGATAGAAGTCTAGTCCTTTTGTTCAGAGTAGATCCTCATTCTCCTTGCAGCTAGTGCATTGCATTCACACAGCAAGCGCTTCATCATGTCGCCGTCCTCTCCACAGGCTCGACAGTTGTCGGTCTCTGACAGTCCCATCTTATATAGGAGGTGGTTCACAGTTATACTAATACAAATACTTTATTGATAATTTTCATTACATGTCAGTTTAAAATTAAAAATTAAATTTATAAAATATTTCAAATGTCATCAAGTAAATTAAATTACAACAAAAATAGAATATTTAATGTCTATATTTAGGTAATATTAGAAGATCTTGCATTTCTACATCAATAATAGAGTAAATATTAGATGTAGCTACATGATATTCATTGTTCATCATCATCATTCACTTATTCGTGTATCGTCTATGTATATAGTTCGTTTATGTTTATGTAATATGTATTTTCAAATTTTATTAAAAGTAGGTACATTTCTTTATCAAATTTGGTACTAAACGCATTATACTTGTCCTTTCGGTTACTCTATGGTTGACTGGAAGAGATCCCTAAGTGGAATAAGTCCGCCTTTGTAAACAGTTTAATTCCTATTTTATTATTGTTGTTGTTTTTATTTTTACATACATACATTATGTCAGCCTTTAGACGTCCACTGCTGGACATAGGCCTTCCCCAATGAACGCCACCACACCCGGTCCTCCGCATCCAGCCACTTCCGGCCACCTTCTTTAGGTCGTGGTCTCCACTCCAGAACTCGTCTGCCCCAACGACCGTCGGGGCATTCAATGAATTCATTGTTATTGCATCTTAAAAAGTTCATTGCACTGGACTATATTATTAGTATAGTTACTCAAAAAAAGAGCTGTGGTAGCCGGTTGGTTGTGCACTCGCCTCACGTTCATGAGGTCCTGGTACAAACCCCGCCCGTACCGATGAGTTTTACGAAACTTAAGTACGGTTTATTTATAATACCACAGACTTTTCGGTGAAGGAAAACATCGTAAGGAAACCTGCATATGCCGAAGAAGAAATTCTGAGGCGTATGTGAAGTCCACCAAATCGGCTTGGGGCACCGTCGGTGGGCAGGGGTTTGGCACAAAAGATCCTGAAGGGTCGAAGTGTCGCCAGGTCTTCCTGGCCCCCTGAGAAGATAAGATAAGATAGTTACACAAACCAATAGGACCCTGAGGGATTTAACCCTGCGTCCTCAGTAAAAAAGCTGCTATTCGAGCGTTAAATTGCCAAGTTTCCGGTTAATAGAGCTAGGAAGATTCGTTTCCGTTGCGATTCACGCAAAGTTGTCATACCGATGCTAAGTTGGGGTTTTTTTCGCCTCCGCAACTAAGTAAGTTTCAATAACTTCTTGCAATTACTTATGATTCCCATTACAAGTGATATAAAGAATATAAGTAAGTACTTAGTGTACTTAATTTTCTTTTCTAATAATTTTCATTTATTTACTAACATATCTTAAAACTTACACATTATGGATCAACATATGAATTAAATTAAATTCAAATTAGTTGCCTTAGACTAAGTCACACTGAACTTATTAGCAATCTAATTTGTTACGGACAAACGAGCTGTCGCTAGCAAGTAATTAAATAGAACAGTCGCATAAAAATAGTGCTTCGTAGCGATGCGCTGCGCCGTACGCTCGTTGCGAACCCAGTTTGTTATTAAGGCAAAGCATATTTTGTACAAAAAAATAATTCGAAATAAAGGAAAGTTTTTACTTATATACACTCCCAGCAAAAAGTATGGACCAAATCATACATATTACATCTATTTAGGTTAATGGATGATTTTGATGATTTGATCATAGAAAGACCGACGACCGGAAGAAGGTGGCCGGAAACGGCTGGAGGCGTAGTCCGAACAACCGGGTGTGGTGACGTTCATTGGGGAAGGCCTCTGTTTAGCAATGGATGTCTAAAAGCTGATATGCTGATGTTCAAAGAAGCATGATTGTTTGTTTCCCTAGATCTACTGTATCCATACTGCTCACAGCCATTTCCATCCATTAGATGTCACTCAGATCTATGTATGTATGTATGAAAACGCCATCAGGTTATTTTTGTCTCCACTGCAGGAGCACAACCCTCTCTCATCTGCCGGAGACAGACGGAGGATTTGGCCTACACTCCCCGCGCTGGCCAGACGGGTTGGGGAGGCCTGACTGATGTTTTATAATATATTCCCTGTCTCCTTGTACGACATCCACGGGGAGAGTTGGAGTGGTCCTATTCTACTCTACCGGAAACCACACGGCAAAAACGCTTTATTGCACCAAAAATAACAACAACAACAATAATAAAATAGGAATTAAACTGTCTACAAAGGCGGACTTATCCCACTTAGGGATCTCTTCCAGTCAACCTTAGAGTAACCGAAATCTTATGAAGATCCAAAATTGACCTCGAATGTATGGAAAATGACCTAAATTGAAAAATTTGCCGGGACTGTAGTCGCTTCTACATAATTACATGTTCAACTGGTATCTAAATATTGACGCTACGGGTAAATAGCGTCAATATTTAGTAAATAATTAAATGTTCTGCGTAGTAACTGCACAAGTTTCAAAGTTAACGTAAACGAGTTGCTGCTCCTTGCGTGGAACAGAGCGATTATTTGGAACGCTCCATCTAGTAGTACATAGAGATCGTTGTTCTTCATTAATAATCTGCGCGATTTCTATCTCATCCTCGTCTATACTTTACGTCACCCAATAAGTATTCTATTATCTTTGTATAGTGCAACTTTCTGCAGTTATTTCTACATTTTGCGTGACTAAATTGTTTGCGTCAGGAAATTCGTTTTAATACTTCAAGTACAATTGTTTATATTGATTTTATCAGCAACCTCTCTCAGTATTATACTTTCCTGGTTTTTGTTCAGCGCAAATTGTAGAGTTCGTAACAATGAAATTAATTGATATTAGCGTAATTAACTTATTGTCTACACAGCCACTGATAGAACTTATAGTTTACTAGCTGTTGCCCGCGACTTCGTCCGCGTGGACAACTTAACATCACAAATTATTGTGTATTTCCCGTAGGAATGCGATGTTTTTTCGGGAAAACAAACAATCCTATGTGTGAGACAAGGCAGTACGAGCGAGGGGGGCAAAATAAGTGCATAATAGACTACGTAATAACTAAATACCTGAGCTACATATATACATATAATAAATAATAATGACTATAATAAACATACGAATTCAAGCGAAAGAACAACAATGAATTGTTCGAAAGAAAAATTTAAACTTCAGAGGTAGAATTGCAAACAGAATTACACAAATACAGATATCATATGAAACAAACATGGAAGTGATAACCATAAGAAATCAATCAATAGAAAACTATACGTACGAAATTTTCTAAACAAGTCAGACGGTCTTGAATTGAAACTAGGAAGGTACCTGATTGAGTGATTTAGGATTGCACAATGTACACAAACGATCAGTGGACACATTGTGATGGTTACGGTGGATGATTCGATCTGCATTACCTGTGAGCTGGGTCACAAAGTTACAATGCAGCTGCAGTGACAAAGTTCGCAGATACCTGCTTGTGATTAGACGCAGCTGAATCTGTTGTTGAACGCATATAAGTAAATACAGAAGAGAAATTAATCACATGAGATGATAAGCGTACACAAAGACGAGGACATCCATCTCCTGATTCCTGAGAAGATAATTTTATCATCTTCATTGCATCTTACTCGAGTATTCCTTTGATTGATTCCCCAATCCCCTTTCCATCATTGGACTACCAGGTGTGGGGAGGATCTTCATGTTTATGTGAACTGCTAAGGTATTTCCGAACAGGTACAATTTGGATATTTTTGAAGGAAGAGTTAAAAGGCATCTTAAATATCAAAGGCAGGGGTATGAGCGCTCCCCATTAGGCCTTCATCGTCACTAATCTATATCGTTAAGCGAAAACCCATCAGGAATTAAAAATACACGTTTATAAGAACCTATATATCTAGTAAGACGTATCGTGTCTATCAGTCTATGTGTATTATTTTAAACGGCGACGACGTCATCTCTCTGCGTCTCATAGTCTGCAAGTACTTGATTGAATGTGTCCAAGATAATACATGTAATGTAGAGAAAACTCAATTCATGATATTTCCAACCAATTCTAGCCTCCAGGCTACTGAAGAAACACTGGACTTGCTTGTCACTTTCTCCAACAATATTTATTTTGCCTCTCTCTCGTTTATACTTTAATACGTTACTGACAATCAATTGCTTTCCCAGGTTTAACAGTGGGTCTGACGGTCATCCCGCAAGCCATAGCGTACGCCGGCGTTGCTGGCTTACCCCCGCAGTATGGACTGTACTCCTCCTTCATGGCGTGCTTCGTGTATACCGTCTTCGGGTCGGTGAAGGACTCTGCCATCGGGCCCACAGCCATCGCCGCCATCCTCACGAGAGAGAATCTGCACGGACTGGGGCCAGAGTTCGCGGTACTGCTCGCTTTCCTATCTGGCTGCGTCGAGCTCCTCATGGGAATACTGCAACTTGGTGAGTAAAACAGTAGTTAAAGTTAAGTACGGTTTATTTATAATATCACAGGCTTTTCGGTGAAGGAAAACATCGTAAGGAAACCTGCATATGCCGAAGAAGAAATTCTGAGGCGTATGTGAAGTCCACCAAATCGGCTTGGGGCACCGTTGGTGGTCAGGGGTTTGGCACAAAAGATCCTGAAGGGTCGAAGTGTCGCCAGGTCTTCCTGGCCCCTAAGAAGATAAGATAAGAATGCTCGATTGTAAACATTATTTCGGATTGTGTACTCCGCAAGGTTTGGCTTGTATTTGGCTGTTACTAATAAGAGGAGAAGACGCTCTCAGAAGCGATTAGAGATTGTTACTTCAGCAACTTGTCATTACTATTTATCTATCTTTACTGCGATCGTTTGCACGAATGCACCACCTTCATTGTTAACCATGATCCCAATCTTATAAATAAAATCGTAAACATCGCGTGTCTGTACATTGAAGATATTTGCAAAAAAAATTGAGGGGTCTAAGGATAAGTAATAGAACACATTTCAATCATTTTTGGAATTTTTGTTTGTTTGTCTGTTTATCTGTTTGTCTGTGAGTTTGTGCACTCATCACTTAAAAACTACTGAACGGATTTTGATGGACTTTTCACAAAAACATGGGGCTTAACTTAACTTAACATTTAGTCTTTATTTCATCGCAATCGGCTAACTCAATCAAAAGTTATAGACATTTTTAGTTTTCCAATACGTAAGGTTAGTATGCAATATATTGCACATAATAGTATTTCCGTACTATTCAGATTGCGATGAGTTTGGATTACATTTGGAGCTGCGAGTGGGAATTGGAATGGGAGTGGGAGTGGGCGTGGGAAAAGGGGAGTGGGTGTGGGAGCTGAAGCGGAAGCGGGAGGGGAGCGGAAGTGGGAGCGTGAGAGGGAGGGAGGTAATAGGAGCAGATTCTGTAGTTCACGCGAGCGGAGCCGCGGGCACAGCTAGTATTACAATAATATGATATTCTGTTACTGTCACCCGTTATTTTCATTAGAATGTTTGAAACCTAATGTCTTTGGACAATAGTTTGCAATAGACTGTAGCGCAACCAACGGTATTTTAATGACAAACACTAGTTTATTGTAAAGTGTCTATTCTAATGGTAAATCTTCTTTAAGAACACAACTTCCTGCTAAAAGAGTAACAGCTAGAATTGAATCGTTATCGCTTTACGGAAAATTACCAGATCGGCACGTCGCTTGATTTGTTCCGAATCCAATTCCAGTTGAAAAAATTTAATCTGGTTTTGTTATGCGACTGTTTGCGTTATAAAGAGTTATGCCAATGCCTCCGTTAGTATAGAAGCGTAGGAACCTACACGATATATAGAACACTAGCTGTTGCCCGCGACTTCGTCCGCATGGACAACTTAATATCACAAATTATTATGTATTTCCCGTAAGAATGCGATGTTTTTTCGGGATAAAAACTATTCTATGTCCTGTTCCAGGACCTAACCTATATGTGTGCCAAGTTTCATCACGATGGTTCACTATTTTAGCTATAATGGCTTACACATAAGATATAGATATATACTGTGGCGGGCTTTTTTGTAGGACTATTTAAGATAAACATTTCCATCATACATTACATACGTAACTCTAGCGGTTTTGGCAGCGCACGCCAGAATAGCTCGCAGATGGTAGATTTTTTCCTACTTGATATTTTGGA
Source organism: Esperia sulphurella (assembly GCA_947086405.1). NCBI lineage: Eukaryota > Metazoa > Arthropoda > Insecta > Lepidoptera > Oecophoridae > Esperia > Esperia sulphurella. Next base: position 16,408,643 of record OX352267.1, read on the forward strand.
CAATTCACACAATATCTTTATAAATTGTAGCCTATGTGTTATTCTGATTTTTACAATAATATATTTTTATAAGCTATATTATTGTGAAGTTTCATTAAAATCCATTCAGTAGTTTTTACGTGAAAGAGTAACAAACATCCATCCATACTTACAAACTTTCGCGTTTATAATATTAGTAGGAAGGATGGTTTATCCCGAGATTTATGTGATTTTTTAAGTGCGGATCTGATTGAAATTATTTGATTTGTTCTCTGGTTCCCATTAATAATTATCATTTATTTAATTTACAATTACATCTATAGTGTTAGTAAAAGCCTTAACTCTATGTTAGTACACTTATTTGCTAGTTTCTTAGATAACTACACCTCATACCACGAAGCAAAATAATTTTTCGTAGCTCATAGTTTCACCTCAAAGTGTTTTCCTTCATGATTGACACTAATTGGCTATTAAATTAGATAACAGATGATTTTAAAATGTGTACATCTGTTATCTAATTTAATCTGATTAGATTGACGACTTAGGTTGACGACCTCCGGGCGGAACGGGTAGCTCTCGGACTGCCACGCCGGAGGTTGCGGGTTCGAATCCCGCTAGGGGCAAATGTTCGTATGATGAATTGTACCCAAGTCTTGGATGTTTATATATTTATTTAAGTATGTGTATCCGTTATCTAGTAACCATAGCACAGGCTCTGCCTAGTTTGGGACTGGATAATTGGTGTGAATGCCTGAGATATTTATTTATCTAATTTGTAGGTTTCAGCAGTGTCTGACGATGGGACAGTCGAACCTCCATCATCTTCAGGATTCATGTTGTCATTATTCCTCGTATTCTCCTGAATCTTGTAACTTATCTTGAAGGTTTCATTATGGTTGTTGCAGCGTGCTATTTAACCATTGCGTAGTGATATTTAGTATTCTCTGCCATAGATGTGTATAAAGTAAGAGAGCTATTTCTGCCAACAAACTGTATTATATACAGTTTGGCGGAGTTATTGTATGTATATTTTTTAAGAGATGAATAAATGATTTTTATTATTATTAACCTTATCGTTTCATCGTCGCTACGTGTCAGAAGTACCTAGTTTATGTTTGGATTTTTATTGTTTTATGTTGACTCAGGGTGGGAGTATGTTGCTCTGTCATTACAATGAGTTTGTTAGTTTGTTTTATTACTAGACGCATAATGCAGTGGTCACTCACTTGTTATGTGTTAGATTTATTCTAGGCATTTCATATCACACTGCCGTGTGGTTTCCAGTAGAGTAGAATAGGACCACTCCAACTCTTCCCGTGGATGTCGTACAAGGCGACTAAGGGTACTGGGTAATACATTATAAAACATCAATCAGACCTCCCCACCCCGTCTGGCCAGCGCGGGGAGTGCAGGCCAAATCCTCCGTCTGTCTCCAGCAGATGAGAAAGGGTTGTGTTCCTGCAGTGGAGACAAAAATAACCTGATGATGATTTCATATCAGCGAAGTTCTAATAACTTGCCGTGTGGTTCCCGGCTTAGAATAGGGGCACCACTATCTTTCCCGTGGGTGTCGTCAAGGGGACTAAGGATTGCACCAGAGACGGGCAGCAGCTTTCTCCTGTGTGTGTATGTTAAGATCATTACTGCGATCACCAATCCGCCTGCCAAGCGTGGTGATTATGGCAAATACCCCAATGGACATCTAACCAAAAGTGATATTCGGGAGGCCTATGTCCAGCAGTGGACGTATTTAGGCTGATGATGATGATGAAGTTCTAATGATTTACTTTTCGGTAGCGACTGGACCGGGTGTGGTGTCGTTTATTGAGTAAGGCCTATGTCCAGCAGTGGACGTCTCAGGGCTTCTATGACGATGATGATGATCTCTCGAAGCAGTGTCAATGTTGTGAATCCTTTAACTAAAGAAAGTACTTCGCTAAAACTAAAGTTTCGTAACTACGGCTGACCGTAGACTTTCGTCGTCGGTCACGGTCGAGGTCGGTGATGGCGTTCCGCCTCCACGCCCAAGTGACCGACTCACATTGCAAAGGAATCCTACTAATATTATAAACGCGAAAGTTTGTAAGTATGGATGGATGTTTGTTGCTCTTTCACGTAAAAACTACTGAATGGATTTCAATGAAACTTTACAATAATATAGCTTATACATCAGAATAACACATAGGCTACAATTTATAGAGATATTGTGTGAATTGTCCAAAATATCAAGTAAGTAGGAAAAAATCTACCATGTGCGAGCTATCCTGGCGTGCGCTGCCAAAACCACTAGAGCTATGTATATCAGGGTTGTGCTCCTGCAGTGGATACAAAAATAACCTGATGATGATGATGATGATGAAGATATAGTTAATGAATGTCTGAATTATATTCTGCTTCTAACTGTGGTATATAATATCTCTGTACTTATTTGGGAGCCCGAAAAGCAATAGCGAATAATTTTCCGTATGATAAGCAAGCAGAGTCGATTTTAGTTCGTAGCCAGAGTAACAAATTATGTCTAGATTCCTCATCCTACTACCGGTGTGTCATTAGCACACAATAAGGTGTTATCAGATCAGACCTGGTCATTACGGGGCGATTACAGAAAAAAGATTACAGGTCAAGATAACTCACAGTTTGTCGCGCACCCGGTAATGAGAAACATCCGCTTATAATTACTATACTGGACGCCTAACTTACTTTGCTAGATCATATCTGATTTGGTATTCTCAAGCACCTTTAATGGCTTTCATAATTTCAAATAATATTTAATACTAGCTGTTGCCCGCGACTTCGTCTGCGTGGACAACTTAACAATACACATTCTTATGTATTACGTGTTACTAAATCCTAAAAGAAATCTATTAATCTGGTTATGCATTAAAAATATTAATATACATAAAAAAACATACTATCCAATTGAGAACCTCCTTTTTTGAAGTCGGGTAAAAATTTGCGTTCCGGCGGTGGTTTCGCCCGTTGGACCACAGTTTTTTAGGTTTCCGTAGCCAAATGGCAAATAACGGAACCCTTATGGATTCGTCATGTCTGTCTGTCTGTCTAGACTACTACGTGTGTGTGTCTAGCTACGGAAACCTAAAAAACTGTGGTCCAACGGGCGAAAGTCGATTTGTCTGTCCGTCCGTATGTCACAGCCACTTTATTCCGAAACTATAAGAACTTACTATTGAAACTTGGTAAGTGGATGTATTCTGTGAACCGCATTAAGATTTTCACACAAAAATAGAAAAAAAAACATTAAATTTTGGGGGTTCCCCATACTTAGAACTGAAACTCAAATTTTTTTTTTCATCAATCCCATATGTGTGGATAGGTCTTTAAAAATGATATTGAGGTTTCTAATATAATTTTTTTCTAAACTGAATAGTTTGCGCGAGAGACACTTCCAAAGTTGTAAAATGTGTGTCGTAAGAGAATGATAAAACTAAAATATATATATGATGTACATTGCCATGCAAACTTCCACCGAAAATTGGTTTGAAAGAGATCTAGTAAGTAGTTTTTTTAATACGTCATAAATCGTAAACCACAATACTATTATTAAAACATCGATCAAAGTTACAACGAACTACAATAACTTTTATATTATGTTACTTGCTGCTACGGAACCCTTCATGGGCGAGTCCGACTCGCACTTGGCCGCTTTTTTTTAAATAAAGTTGACATTTACATTTATCATGAATTAAAAGATTATCAAATAATCAATAATTTTTTTATATTTTAATATTGTGCAAATTAGGTGATATTTCCTTCCCACCAATTTGTCCTTTCCATATCCTTTCTTTCTTTCCTTCTCCATCCCCTTCCCACAACGTTGAAAACCCTTTCCCCACCCCTACCCTCTACCTACTCCTACCTCTCCCCCTTCCCTTAACCCACCCCTTCCTACACCCTTTATTTACCACTGCCCCCTCATTTTTCCTCTCTTACCCTAATCCCTCTATTCTTTTCCATCCGACTTCCTTCCCCTCCTATTCCCTTCCTATGTTGCATATCCAATTAACTGTACAACAAAATGTCTGTCAAACTGCTGGACATGCCTTCCCCAATGAATGCCACAACGCCCTACAGATCCAGCCGCTTCCGGCCACCATCTTCAGGTCATCCATACACCTGGCGGCAGGGCGTCCCACCCTGCGCGTGGGACGTCGCGTCCCAATCTAGAACCCGTCTGCCCCAACGGCCGTTCGGTACTACGACAGATGTGACCTGCCATTTCAGCTTACTAATTCTTTCGGCTATGTCGGTCACCTTCGTTATTCATCGGATCTCCTCATTACGAATCATATCCCTCATAGAGACCCCGAGCATTGCCCTCTCTATAGCTCGCAGAGCCACTTGAATCTTGTGGATCAGGCCCACCATCAGTGTCCACGTCTCCGCGCTGTAATCATGACAGGCAGGACGCACTGATTAAAGATTTTTGTCTTTAAACATTGTGGAATAGGTGACGTAAAGACTTGACGCAGTTTTCCGAATACTGCCCACCCTAACTGGATTCTTCTGTCAGCTTTTGAAATTGATCCTACCCAACTATATTGTCTGTCCTAGGCAGACGTACTCCTGAACAGCTTCGATATTGACATTGTCGACGATCACCGGTCTAATACAGGGCCACTAATTATCGAATAGCGAACTTTTTGTATCGAGACTTGTGGAAATACCTGAAATACATCAGCTAAAATAAATCTATAAATGAGCTTTAAAACATCTCTGTCACTTTCTGTCAAGTTCTTGCAACGACCAGTAATGTTGAACTACACTTTCATACAAATGATATGAAATGAGAGGT